>OY728140.1:1171513772-1172713772 GCA_963277665.1 Viscum album | reverse complement strand
TTCCTTTTTATCATTAGGAAAACAGTCACCATAAAAAATGAAATACATACTTATCCCTTTTTTAATGATCATATAATAAACTACCATGAATATTTAAAAAACGTAAATATTACTATAACCATTCCAAGAATTAGAAATAAATTCAATACAGAATCTAATTGGTGATAATACCACACAGTGAATATATGAGTAGAACAAAAAAAGATAGTGTAGTGGGGGACAATTCTCTATGCCACCAAGGTTTTTGGAGATAATTAATGTCTGTGGGTCAAATGATACCTATCAAACACTTCTATGGGTACTTATTTTATCTTGTTATATTAAAATAAATCAATTATAGGTGAATTATTTCATCTCATAAGATATTTCTCAACCGTCTCCATCATAAAGGGATATATGATCTCATTGTGTTATTTCTATCTATGATAGACTGTATTTTTTGTGATTAATAGATCTCATGATATTATATTTAATATGAATTGATATTTTCACCAAAACACTTATATCCTCATGAAATTTCATCCACTATAAAAATTTAGTGAAATCATGAGTACTACATTGTATTCATAAAATCAAGTGCTCAAGGTAATTAAACATTACATCTTACACTGATAAAAAATATAGAAATCAAAATGATATAATTAACCACTTAATATTAAAAAATTATCAATAGAAGTTCCTGAATCTACATTAGTAAATTCCAATAAAAAATTTATGATATAACATGGTAAAAAATGAAAATAAATTAATCATTGGATATAGAAAAGTACTTTTTTTATTTCATTCTTGTTTTTTTATTTGGATAATATTGGTATTTGTATGTATTGAAATGAATTATACATGAACATGGGCATCATCATTTTTTCCTATAGTAGTCTACCAATGATTTATTTATACTTCGTCACATTCAACTATTATCCTTAATCATTAATATACATCTTTATTTATGTAGTAATTGATGTCATTAGGGAAAAAATATTTTATAATACATATTTTATTTTGACTGGAATGAATTTTTAATTATAGTTTCCTGAAATAAATTTTTAGAATTTTGAGTACAATGAATTCAATATCGAGGAATTTCAATGAATCTATCATTATCACCCAACATTTCTATAGATTTTCTCCTCAAGTACGATTATATTTTCTATAGTTTATTATCATATTACATGGATAGGAATCACACATCATTTCCATCAGTAATGATTTCCATATTTCAATTCATGCAATTCAATCTAATAACAATAACACTATATATTCCACTAATGAAACATCTCTTCCCTTTGAACTTGATTGCATGACCCGAGTCACATAATTAAATGATCAGAGTAAATTTTAAATAAAATAAATTAATTTTTTATTTTAATGATTGTTAGTGATTCTCCTTGTTTTCAGCATATTTAACATTGGATATCCTTTCTTTCATTCCTTTTCGATTATGGTGGTAAATTGATATATTTTTTTCTAAAAATATAAAAAATTGTTTTTGTTGAAACAAACCATAAATAGGAATTATTATACATCTGATGTTGTTTCAATATTTTAATGACGTTTATATTCCCTATATGTCACACATGTTGACTATGCTTCAAACATACAAAATAATTAAACCTATTTTTTCTTTGATTTTTGTCTGTATTTTAAACTTCTATGATACCAATTTAGGTAATTTTAGTATCATCCAAATTAATGTTCTTTCATGGAGTGAGTTCTTGTTGTTTAAAATTAACCATAACAACCATATAATTATGGTGGAACCCAAAAATATATTTTCTAGAATTATTTTTCTGTTAATGAATTTCCTATATATTTTTTTAGTTCTCACTGTTGCACTATTAAATTCTCAACAGTCTGTATGGTCTAATTCATGAATGTCATACCTAGAGACAATATCCTGCATTTATATTAAACTATTCAATATAATACAATAATTAGTCATTCTAGATTAATGATTATTTTTAATATATATTTCATATAATTGGTTATCCAATCACTGATATAGGATTCCCCTACAATCATGATCATAAGATCAAACTCTCTCTTTTTCGGTCTTTTCATTTTTCAGAATCACACTATCGATCTTAATCATAGACTTTTATTCTTCTAAATTATTTTCTGAATTAATATATTTTATTGTATTTTTTCAATAATAGAAGATTTCATTGATATCATGTAGTTTTTGAGATACTATGATGTGAATACCCCTTCTTGAGAACTTTTAATTTTGTTTTCAATTAGTTGGATAAGAAAAGAAAGGGGAATAATATGAGAAAACCAGAGTTGTGATATCAAATTATTTAATTTTTTGTGGAATTGATGAAAAATATAAATGATATATTATAAAAAATATTGTATTTGATTGTATTTCATTTAAATAATTGAATAGTCCATGGATATTAATATTACATGAGATGAGATAAAAAATACAAAGAGAAAGATGGTTGAGTGAGTACTATTTTGGACATGCCAATAGAATTGGGAATGTTGAGAGATAATTTACCCCTAATATTTTTATAGGGTTAAAACTATTGTGCTCATCATATTAATATTACATATCTCCAGTGTAATAAAATATAATCCAATACATAAATAATGGTGGATACATTTGAAGGGATAACCAACAATAAAAAGGACACACCATTTCACTATGCTCACTGGTTGTGGAGATTACCAGTGAAAAAGGAGGACATAAGAATGGGTGTAAGGAATAAAAATAATGTATTTATTTTTAGATGTTTAGAACAGCTATAAACCATTTAACACACTATGAAATATGCTCTATTGAATGAAAAATTTCCATAGTTCTGTAAATGTTTTTTAAAAATTAGATTCTTGAGAAGAGATTGATCATATGAAAAATAGACAATAAGAGTGGACCATGTTATAGTGTTTTACTTATTGAATGTAAATGTCCAAGGATTTTTCACTATATCATGTAAATGTTCATTTTGGTGGGTGATGATTCACATTCAAGATAATTAAATATTTTTATTCCTGAATAGTATTTGAATTATTACATAATCAAGGGATTCTGTTTTAGGCCATGATTCAAACATTATTCAAAGGAGAACGAAGTGATGAAAATATGGAATTAATTGGTATTTATTTTTATATTTCAATATTATATGAATGTTTTATGAAGGAAATAAATAGTTTGAAAATGGTTATGGAATCATTGAGAATATATTGTTTAGTTATTGGTAGTATTCATACATCATTATTATTTTCAAATGTGGACATTTAATTTCCATGGATTAAATAATCTTTTTTATGGGATCAACTATCAAGAGATGATATAGAGGAGGAAACACTTAATGTTTTTAAAATACAGTAGAGAATCAGTTCTTGATGTGCCAATAATGTAGATAATTTGAATAAGGAAGTAAGGGGGGATATACTCTTTATATCAAGGTGATAATTCTATGAGACCCATACAATCCAAAATATATATTATTATTAAATACTATAGAGTTCATGTCAACGATTTATGATGATCATGTAGAAGAAGTACGTATATATATTCCATGATACATTTGTTTATAGAGGAGGACAAGCATGAAGGGGTGTATGGATCACCAGGTTCTGAAGGAGGTATTTATTTATTAGATCATGTTTGTAAATTTTTTATATCATCATGTTCACTCTATATGTGTGGAGAAAATAGTGGTCTCTATTTTGTAATATATTTTTTGAAATTGTGGATACTCATTGTTGGGGGGATTGACCAACATGTCTAGGAGTAAGAATATGTATTCAAACCCTTAATGTATCATGCTTCATGATCTTAATTTCATTTATCAATATAAATTATTAATGGATGATTATTTTCTTGGTTAAGGAACCACTAATAGTTAAATTTGTTTGAATTTTTTATAATTTATATCACTATGTCATTCTATGGGATCATCATGCACTAAACGATTCCTCTTTTCCATGAACACAACAACCTTAGATGTAACATTTTCTATAAAATTGTTTTCATTATTCCTTATTTCATATATAATGAGAGTAATATAATGATGATCCAAATTAATATATTTTAAATTATTATTATAGATCAGTGAAAATATTTTTTTGAATCAAGGTGATAGTCTTTGTAAAATTCACTTCACAATATTTATGTTTTCAATGTATTAACATATTCTATCAATGTCCTCTATAATCACATTTATGTAACCATATAAATAAAAAAACTAATTCAGTTAGATCCTAAAATTATCATACGTATTCTATAGAAAAAATAATTTCATTCATATGAAATTGAGTGACCTTTTTAGTTCTTTATGAAACTCTTTCATAGGGAATACAATGATTTATACTGTATAAATATTATATAGATTGGGTTGGATAAAAATAACAATAGTGTATTGTTTCCATTGGCCTCGATAACGAATTATATATGTCCTATTCAGAAAAAACACTATATATATTGACTATAAAAAAATACATTTCAATCATATATACTTTTATACCTAATAATGAAAAATTTTGACCAATTTGATTATGTTATAGCATAAAATTATAGACATTGATGATTATAATCTATTTTTGATTCCCGGTTTCATTGGATTCAATGAAAAAACGTCCAAAAATCTAAAACTATTAATTTAATACTAATGTTTTTACAATATATGGAAAATATTATTAAATGGGGGTGAATCTAGGTATTCCTATTTAAGATGACGATTTCCATTGATCTTATTATAGGATTTTTTTAATGTATATATCTATCGTTACGAAATATTAAATTGCTTCTCACATAATGATAGAATAAATATTTTTTCATGGTATAAAATCATTTGGATGATTTGTGGAGTATAAACATGGTGATATATTAGTATACCACACATCACAAAGAACACTACTTGTATTTTTAATTTAAAGTAGTTTTAGAGAACCTATAGGTACACAACCCTCATATATGATGAGAACTCACTACTTTTATCTATCAAATGAATGTACCAATCCTCCTCATAATATGTCCAAAACTTCATAAATGTGGAATAAAATTTCACCTATATACAATGATGATATTCTCTAATTCAATTAATAAATGAATTTGGAATCAAACCATATTCTATGATATCTATTTGTAGGAAATTTATTTCTTAGCAAATGGAAGGAGGGATATATCAGTATGGGTCATCATCATAGAATATTTATTTTTAATTAATTATTATTTTATGATTCATACGTGATTTAAAATGAAAATCCATATACTAATTTCTTCTAAATTCCAACTACAATCCTTATTTTGACTCCAATATATCATCATTAATATACTAAATATGATTTAATTTCTTTTTTTGTTTCATACACCATGAAATAGGGAATGGGAAAATACACATTTTTGGGACCTATATTAGCTAAAATACAACAATAATACTTCATTAAATATTCAATGACTTTTTTTACATAGATTAATAATATTAGTCTATTTTACCCATTGTTCATCATGGCATAGTACTCTCCAATTTGGGCCATTTCCTCACTCCAAATAAAAATACATAAAATAATCCATAAATAATTCATTATATACAATTTTAGAATATCCTAGATAAATAACTGGATAACATTCATTTTATTAAAAGATATCATTACCAAATAATTCAGTTTTTTATCTGACTAATTATAACACAATACACTTTCCAACTATGTTGAATATCATCTTTTTATATAGGAATTTATCAAAATTTAAAAGGTTTACATTCATGAAATTTTTAAACCACCTAATAACTTTTGTTTCATAGACTGCAACCATGTTCACGAAAACCTTGACTTCCCACAAAAGGACTTGAATATCCATTTTCACAATCTAATATTGGATATTACTATAAAATAAAGAACCAAATAATTTTAGTATAGATGTTATTGTGCTAAAACACTGTTTACCATGGATTTGTGCACAAAAAAATATATATTTTTATACAAGACATGTTTAATCTTCTAGAATCCAATATATTCAACCAATTTCTGCCATCAAAATTAATCACTTCAGCAACATTTAATATAAAACAATGATAGAGAACTCCTATCACAAAATCATAGACCACTCCACTATAGGAAATTATAATAGATCATCCATTATGCCACCTCCAAAGTAAAAAATTATCTATAAATTGAATCTTCAAGAATATTATGAGTTATTCTTAGTAAATATTTTATAGTGATTGAATAAACACATCAAAAAACTCTCTAATTAATGACAATTAAAAACTACTCCTTTTGTATTTAGAAAAGTGTTAAATAATTCCATAAAACATAAAATGAAAAACTGAATATTTATGAATCAATAACCATTTATGATATATTTTATTCCTTAATTCACTTAGTCATCTAATATATGAAAATATAAGATGTTTTAAGTGTTTTAACCTAGATTTCAACTAAAACATTAATCTAAAATACATAATTGATATAAATTCATTGATCATTATACCATATAAAAAAACCATTTTGAACATTAGAATATTATAAAACAAATTCTAATTTTTTAAAAAATAAATAAACACCCCATAAAACAATTTTTTTATCTACCATAACACCAAATTCATGATATTGGTTCCCCTATATTAGATATTGGAAAAGTATCCCCAAATAAATATGTCCACATTACTCCATTTTTAATGAACATAAATTTTCATTCCACATAAATTTACATACATTAAATTTTAAAATGACCATTCAAACAAATAGAGAGAAAGATAAATTTTTTTGATCCACATTATGACTATATATCTTAATTAAAATTCATGGATAATGAATAAAACCTTTGAGGAGTGGAGTAGATTTTCCAAACTATCATGGTATATTTTAATTCCCTGAACCAAATATATTGATCCAAGATGGAGTGTCATATCTCCTAAGGCATTAATCTAGGTAGAGGATCCAATATATTAAGAGGATTAAAATTTTTAATTTTTGATAATATAAGATATTTATAAAAATGAAATATACTATAAACATATGAAGAAAATACTAATAATTAGATAGGGGATAGAGGATGTAAATAATAACAAAACTATAATAGAGGCATGATTGGTAACTGAAGTCATTAATGTAATAAACCATGGAACCCAATGTATATGTTAAAATAAGTTTATATGAAAGAAACATGAAATTAAATAGATAAACTATTGCATCAATATAGATTCCATCCTAATAAAACATCTAAATAAAAGCTTTGTATACTCAAAATCTCAGTTCCCAATACATTTCAATTTCACGGATCCCTAAAATTATTTCTATAAGAAAAAAATATGTGTAAATATGGTGTGATTAAAAACTAAAGGAACTAATTCCATTATTTTCCATAAAAAATCCTTATGAAAATTTTTTATTTAGTTTTAGTGATTTTAATTTTTCCCCCATATGTATTCACACATTTTATTAAAATGTGTGTAGTTTTCATTTAAACAATAATTTTCAATAAAATTGGTGAAATTTATAGATTTAGGTGTTCCATTATAAAGATGAAAATGTTATGATTTTTCATCACCCTTAGAGATAGAACAGAGGCTATGTAATAGTAAAATTTTGTTTACCTTAAAACAAGAGGATTTTATAGATTTACATAAGGGTAACATTGAGTTTCTTATATCAAAATAAGAGTAGCTCAGGTGCATCATGTGCTATATATTGGTAACTATAGATTTCAATGTGATGTGCAATGGTAAAATATGTGAAATCTTAAAGGTAATGTTGGTCGTATAAGTATAGGGTTGAAAATATTTTTCTGTATCCTAAGAATTTAAATTCATATATAATGGATAGAGAACACTATGTAAGGTTAAATCATATAGAGCATCATGTTACATACTATTTCAAACTTCTATACAAGGGTATAGAAATTGTAAAAGGGAAAATATAATTCTACACAAAAGTAAGATGAGAGATGTGTAAATCTAACACATGTTTTTAATTTAAATATAATGTTAGTACATTATTTTTAAATAACACATAATGTTTTGATGTTGTTTTCAAATTATTTTTAATTGTAGAAATATACATTAAACATACCTGTTGTGTAATGGTCACCAAGACAGCACTAATCTACCACTATTGAGTTGTCTTATCACCAGACATCAATTATTAACCTTCTAAAGTAATAATAATATTTTATATATGGGAGAGATGACCCTATAAATCCTTTTCAATCTCCAACCACACACCGTCTATAGGATACAAGACCATTCTTCCATCCATACAAATTTACTTTTTTATTATCCAACACTTTTAAGGGGAAAGTGAGAACCCCCACAATTCAATAGATCAAACATCAAAAGAGACTACTGATATTTTAATCACTAGTTTTAGTTGATTACAATCAAATTCCACAAACAGTTTCTAGGGAATGGAATTTACTTGGATCCATGGATTATCTTGAATAAGATATTTGTAACATGTTTCTAGGTACAGCTTGTCTTGCATTTACTATTCATTTCTAATTTTCTCCATGTTGATGCCTCTAATAAATATATGATATTTCCTGTTAATACCCTCACCTTTCTCCATGTTAACTTCCACTCAGAGAAATATACTCATCATTTGATCAATTTCTTCCATTGTAACCTTAATCACCAGTACATCCTCCTTCATTTCCTTACATGAGTTCAGGAGTAGATCCATCATTTTAATCGAATATACAACCTCCATGTGCTACCAACCGATAAAAGGCCCTTCCAAATTCTTTTAGAGAGCATCCTCCATCGTCGACGTCACATATTCATATTGAATTTTCAATTCTCCATGTGGATCAACTACCCTTATAGCATCCACGGATTCTTTAGACACCTGGTCATTATCCAGTGAGCCCCCTTCTTGCATACCATTCCCATGCCTGTTAGAGCATTTCTTCATGATCATGTAATTGTATCCTACTTTATTATTACCCATTAGAGGGAGTTTACCCTTACTTTTGGAACTTGTAATAGGAGTAATAGGTATGTTAGATTAGTATTTCCTCCATCGAATCCTCTTGTTATGATTAATAAAGCCTTCTGAATCAATAATTTTATTCTTTTCCTTTCTTGATGTGGATTGAAAGTATTACTATACCAAACCAACTTCCATGGGCTCAACAGGTGAATTTGGGACGGAATCTGCCTCCTATTTGGTATCCCCAAACCATAAGAGGGTCATCACAATGTTCATCCTCCATCTTGATTCATTTCACAAGTATCTGACAGTCTTCTTCTACCAAAACATCAAACCAGTTCTGAAAATTTTCTAGCATGCCTATATCTTTACATTATCAACATAATAAGGTCGTTCTTGTATATCCTTAGCTTCCATGTCAGAACCCCTATGATGAAAAAATCCACAAAACATGTATTTAAACTACAATGAGGTGTCTTCACTAGTTGTAGGATACCCACCCACTGCATCACTCCCTATTCCTCCACTTGATTTATTTGAATCTAGATACCTTACCATATCAGTATTCAAGTGTGGATCCCTCTCCTCAAGTCCTTACTTATTCTCTTAAAACAATTCTATTATCATGATGACCCCGACACCACTAATAGAACATGTTACCTTAGAAGAGAATAAAACACCCAAATCAGCATTCAGTCTGCTAAGAATTTCAGAAACAATAGGGTCGCACTGAGAAACCTTTGATAGCTTTTGAGGAGCCTCCACACCTGGAGATACATGTTTCCTGACTGGCTCTAACACCTCTAGTACAACAACACACACCTTCACATGCTTTCCCCATCCTTCCAGAACTATCATATTTGGCCTCAATGATTCGATTTATTTCTATGTAAAAGAATAAATTGAGGCCTCTCCAGTATCCATCTGACCCATCACCGAGGCCTTACACGCTGAAATAGAATCAACATATCCAAGATCCTTAAGGGGATCTATCTGAGGAAAAAGATAAGATCTTCTACATCATCTACTAACTCTATGACTCATGATATTATATCCTAAATTCAAAAGAACCCTTGAATCATAGCATAACATCGAGTGCCAGCATAGTTCTCCTTCAACCTCAATATTTATGAAATCCAATGGACCCTTTGAGACATCAAATTAGACCCAAAATATAGGAGAAATTATATGAAAAACAACATGGTTACGGGTATCAGAACAAAGGTACCAAGATATTAAATTACTAATCAACTAAAGTATACCTAAATTCTTGAATTGTAATGGGAAACTAGGATGATAAATCTAGATCTCCATGACCAGAGAGTCGCATGACAAATTGAATTTGAAGGATCACTAGAAGAGGTAGAATAATAAATTATCCCCGACTCGTGGATCATTATCCCAAGAATAAATCAGATCATCATTCTAAAAATGAATCATAATATGACATAAATCCAAAAGAACAACAACCACCTGATCCTGGATATTACATGATGAGAATAAAAACCTATTGAAGGCATCAAAGGAGATTCATTTTTTCCAAAATGAGCAACCAATGTAAGATTCAGTATTTCTCAAGATTCTATAAACTCCAAAGGAGAATTTGGAATAGAAATATCTCCATTCACATAGGAATGAACATTATGGATCACTTTGACAGTGTGAATACATGTAAAGGAAGACTGATCTATGAATGTGGAAAAGAAGGGGCGTGAGAGGGAATCAAATTGGATAAGGAGATTCTGCCTCCCTCCTCGGTCGAGGGGGGTAAGAAGAAATAGCGGAATTATGGCCACGAACTACGCTAAGGGAGGTTGGGGGAGTGGAGTAGAGCCTAGTACAACCACATTTTTCTCACAACTGTTACCTAATACTCCTTACATCTTGATTTCCACTCACCACCACTACTCACTTATGATTCAAATCCCTACTAATACTAACACCATGTTCTTATATCACCAAAACTACCTCAAATGTCCAGGTTACAATATCCAAATGAATAAATTAGGGATTTTATGATATTTACAACTAGATATACAAAAAATTTCCATACCCCTGACATCCATTGACTCTATTATTCACTAGGATATTTGTGGTCATGAACCCCCAACTTGGAAGAAAACCATTAGACTAAGCTTAATTGTCTTATTTCTATGACATAAAAGATTGAAGTGTTTATGGTAGGGAAATAAAATCCATTGAAGAATCATTGTTTTAGGGAGAATCAAGTGGATAGAGGAAATGGGTTGACCTCATAATTATAAGATCACTATTTTAGATGTGCATTCATGAAAAATATGATTAATGAAGAGATTATTCCCCCATCATAGAAGGTAAGGATGTGGTTTAAATGGAAAACCTGGATTGTTAGGGCTTATACATATAGTATGAATCATTCCATGGTACATCATATCTTGCACATGTTATCAAGGGTTAATCATTATGGGTTAAATAAAGGGTTGAGACACTAACATTCGTGCACCTCGATACATGAATAATCAAATGATAAATGAAAATTTAGGTTCAATTTGTGGTTGTTGGGAATTCTACAGCTTGTTATAAAGGATATATAAATAATGATTTAAGAAAAAAATATGTTGTAAATTAAATCCCATATTATATCTCTCATTGATAATTATATGACAAATTTTATTTATATATTCAAATGGAATCGAAAGAGAAAAATCCAAGTCAAAATGTAAAGAGAAGAATATTTTAGGAAATTGAGGATAATATTTTGAGGTTTAATGAGAATTCATTGACATAACATTTCCTAAAAATTATGATACTTCTATGGGATATATTTTGGGAGATGTTAAAAGTGGATGACTGTAGATGAATCATCCTGATACTCAAGATTAAAACAAATTTTTTTGTTTAATTTCTATTTAACATTCCTTCCACCCATAAAGCCACCAATTTTTCATTTATAATAGTGAGGTAGAAATAATATGTTCTTTCTTAAGAGTAGGTGAACCATTTTTAATTCTCAAATATATGATATTTATTTAGAAAAATATCTCATGTTTCATTTTTAATTGTTTTAAAATCATAATATCAAAATTAAATTTTAATATAATTTGGATTTTTTATGAGTAACTCTTTCATTAAGAATTTTTCTCTCTTACAGATTTTATATCATATCCATTGATTTCTATATAGTTAGGTAGATATTTTTTAATTATTTATAATTATATTATAAAGAGGAAGTGGTTGAAAATAGTTTCATTTGAATAATAATAATAATAATATATTGGGTATTAACTGTGTAATTCAAGTGCAATTCATTATAGATTTACCAAAATGTAAAGATAATTGGGCAAACAAATGAAATTGTTTGACCATTTCCCATCATCATCAAATACAATCAATGATAAATAGGGGAAGTAATTTTGAATCCTTTCATCAAATCAGTTATCATTATAAAGGGAATATTGTTTCTAAGTATACAACAGAATAAACAATCGGGATTCAAACCTAGACATGAAAACGTTCCTCTCATATTGATTTTTAAAGTTATTTTTTACCTTTTAAAGATACATAGAAATAAAATCTAACCAATTTCCATTTACCCTTTTAAAAAGTACATTACATCATTAATTCACAGTGATGACACAATTTAATAATACTATTACAACTTTTATATAGATAAATCATCTTTTTTCAGACCCCATTATTGTTGTGTGTTAAAAAATGTTGATCTTTTCAGTGATCCAAGAGGTTTATCATTTCCGTTTTTTATCAGACATATTTTAAATAGTGTTCAATATTTTATAAAATATATTTACAAATATCATTCCCCTAAAGTAATTTAATTAAAATTATTCTACATATACAGGTTAATTATTTTCGGAACATCAATAAAAATGGTTTTACAGTGATATAATATATGATATGGGATACCTTATAAAATATATATAAACTTCTATAGACTATAAAAATGGGTAACTTAATATATCCAGGAATTTCTAGATAAATCTGAAACTAAAAATGAGCCAAAAATTGGAGAGAATTAGCAACACCATATCACAGAAATGGTCCTAAGAATATAATGTATGAGATAGAAAACGATAAATTCACCTCCAACAAAAAATGTATCGGAGATAGATGAAGAAGTCCTTTCTGTTGAGGTGATTATGGGATATTATCAAGAGATGAATGAATGAATTAACTAATATAATGTGAATCATTTTCTCAATACCCATAAAATAATTATAAATAAGAACCTATGTATATATCTGCAAATATATTAGATTATATCATCAAATTGGTGGAATGTGATGATTATATGGAGGAGCATGAGTACCTTCCATTATATAATAAAAATGAACAATATTACGAACTTTTCTCTGAAGAATCAATTGAGGATAGGGAAAATAAGGGAAATTATATATTCTTATACTCTTTATAATCTAATGATATTAGAAATTAATTGATAATCCAAACTCATTCTTTTGAATTTACATATCCCTCAAATTCATGATTTAACATTAATGAATATTTAGACTTGGAAAATAAACCACAAATGGAAAATATTGAGCTCCCTCAACATATTGACCAATTACATGGTGAAGTATCTAATGAGATCCAAGAATCTTTTCTAGAAGAAATAAATATACACACTAGTATCATTGAATAGGAAGAAAATAAAATTTCTTCTTCATGATTTAATATTACTAAAATAAAATTGCAATAAAATATATAATTTATTTTTTCAATTAAAAATCACACCCTAAGTAAATCTATAGAGTGGAAATTATATTTTTCAAGTAAAAACCATGAAAGAGGAGGACTCATTCTTATCCCCCCTATTATGTATGATTTATTCCTTACCATGAGGGTATTTTTTCAATGTTCTATATATAGAGTCCTAAAAAATAGAACAATAAGGAATCTAATCTGGATGGATGAATTGTTGTTTGTAGAGATCCAATATAATTCACCCACCATCATACCTTAGATAATTATTGTATTGTTCTTCTAAGGGAAGTGAAATATTTGTGCCCAACTAAGAGGATAAAAATGAATTATATTATATTATTTATTTATTTTCAATATAGTAAATTTGATTTCAATATTATGAATAATATTTAGGGTATATTGGGATACAATAGAATCTACCTCAATCCATTTTATATTAATTTGATATGGTTCTTACTGATAAATGATTGTTTTTATATCAAATGACTATAATATTTAAGAAAAAATATGGCCATAAGAAACAAAAAAATTAGGATCATATTAAAATATTATAGAATTAATGAAATGGTAATTAATATTTATTTTTATCATTCAAATAACGAAAAATCTATTTTCATTTTTAAAATATAATTTTCACACCTACAATTAAAAGTTTCTATATTAATTTAATAATATAAGAGTCCTGTTGTTTTTAATAATACTATGATGCCATGATTTTTAGTTATATGTTATTAATATTTAATGAGTAATATATAGAATTTAATGACTATAGGGATGTATAAATGTAAATTTCATTATTCATGAATAGAGGAAGTTAATTTATTCATGTATATGAAATATCCTTCCTATTTTATTTGACTGAATTTCTACAATTTATAGTGATTAATTGGTAATTATTACAACATGAAAAGAGATAATATAAAATATTTTTTATCATTCCTTATTGTATACCTAGATATAGTGTTTTTGATTCCATCTTGATATTATTTCATAAAGATCATGTGGCATGCAACCTAAAAATATCTTCATTTGAACATGTTAAAAAATTGACCATACAGATAGAATTTAATATGATTTAGTGATATGTATTGATCTAGATCTTATACATGTTACAAAAATTTACATTAATCATTTTTATCCTTTAGAGTCTATATAAAAAAAATTTCAATTAATAATCCAAATTATATTTAAATTATATCCATTCATGCCTCCCAATTTTCATTTAGGAATATATTTTAATACTGATGTGTGTACGTGAAATAATTCATGTTTGATGAGATTCACAACATTGTACAGAACAATTTTTTAGGTTCTAATTTAGATATTGCAAATGGATCATTTTTTCATTTTATTTCACTTCTACACCTCTTAAATTAAAAAATTGAAAAAATGTATTGTGACATTTGGGAATAAAAATAACAACCACATGACCAATGGTTTTGATCAGGCGGTTTTAGGTGATGGATGTGACATTTTTTACCACACATAGCTTTCAAAAAATTAAATGTCAAAAAAAGATGGAAATATTGTTTCAGAAAATTAAAATATTGTAAAATTAGATATTATCAAGAGAGAATTTATACATTGATCTCAATGTTTCTTTGAGATTGAGGAAGTTAGAGTTTGACCTTTTAAGGTAATTATTTCATTGAACCATTTTTTGACATCATGTATTATGATTTGGAGACTAAATTCCTGTTTTAAATTTAATAATTTTTACATAAATATCTACCAAAAAAGATCATTAGATTCATCATAACTTTGATTGAAAATTAATCATGATTTCAGGTGATTTTTCCATTATAAATTAGGGAATGTTGGTCCTTTACAAGATTATAAAAAGAGGAATTACTCATGTTTTGAGAATAAAACTACATAAACATATACAGTGGGATGGGGAGATGAAAATAATTTTATTTAATTTTTTTAATGACATGGAATTTTTAATGATAATGATTTATGAATGTTGAGTCATTCAAAAGAGAAGTTCCGCCATTTTTTCAGTGAATAAAAATTAAAATATTATGAGGTATTATTTCATTAATGAGTAAAAAATTTAATTGATATTTTTATTTTGAACATGGAATTTTATTTTACCATAAATAACTATTTCATTTTATTTATTTGACGTTAATAATTTGTTATAATTGGAACCCTTTTCAAGTATTTTGTTGACTAAATTCTTGACCAAATGATTAGTTAAAGTGTGTGTATTTTTTCCTTTAATTTTCAATAAATTTGTAAAAATTTCAAAATTCAATTTAATAGACTTTATGTTTTTCAACTAAATTTATTTATTTTATTATGTTCTTAATTTTTTATTTTAATGAATAAAATGATGTAAAAAAAGAGGATATTATGAATTGTAATTTTCAATTTACAAAATAAATATTTGAAAGGTTTTTTTCCCTTATACATGATGTATTAGCAGTGTAAGAGTGAAATGTTATTCAACTTTATAAAGAAGGATTTTCAAGACATACATAAGGGTATCATAAAAATTATTCATTCACAGTATTATTAGTTCAAGCATAGCATGCACTACATCTAGGTAACCGTGGATTTAAATGACTTTAATAATGTCATGTGTTGTGTTTCATATATAAAATGTAAAATATAAAGATTTTAAGAAATATTTTTTCACATAATTATAATTTCTATTTTAAGATGACCTACCCACAACACTATGTTTATCTTGCATTACACGCCTCACCATGTTTTATCACACCCTGACAAATAATTAATATTATTATTTTAATTTGATTGATATATCCAAAAAATCAAAAATAGATAAATAAATGTTAATAATTATATTTAAAATATTATTTTTAATGGTTTTATATAAAAAAAATCATATTTTTTATAAATTTATTAATTTTTTTAAAATTATTTATATATTTTGGAAACACTTTTTACATAAAAATGATTTTATTTCAATTATTAAAAATTAATAAAATTAATTTCACATCACAAATAATTGTTTTTAAAAAATAAAATTCATTTCTTGATTTCTATACGTCAATATTATAAAAGGGTTAATTTTTTTATTTTGGAAAAGTTTTAATTTATATTGAATAGTGAGGAGTTTTGGTTTTCATTAAGAATTGTTTCTTAATTTACAGATTTTAAAAACAACAAAATTGTTTTATTAATTTTTAAAAGTAAAATCAGTTCAAGTGTATATCTTTTTAATTAAATATTTTCATATTTATCAATTCAATTCTGAATTATGATATTGAAACATTAACTAATTATGAAATTTTTATCTCTAAAAAAACCATCTTGTCACATCTGAATGTTTTTTTTAAAATAAAATGATGCATCTTATTTCATTTTTATTTCAAAAAATGGATTCAATATTTATTAATAATATTTTATACTGTATCATTAGTTAAAATTAATTGTTCAATGCAACTAATTTTTAAAATGGTAAAAATTAAATACCATGATAATGGTTAAATTTTGTGTATCAATGTTAATATAAAAAGGGTTATAAATAATCTGGAAAATTTCCAACACCCATTTTATTGGAAAATTTCTAATTTATATCATATATTATATATAATGGTACATTATAGATCTATTTTCAAGTGAAAAATATTTGTACTCCTTTTTCGTTTCAACCATTTCATGTGCTCTACTCAGCTCACATAAAAAAAGGTGATCCCTTCTCCTCCTCTCATCATAATTCTAAATCACATTGGTTAGGATAATACATACATACATAAGTTCCTGAATTCAATACCATAATCCTAGATGAAATTTTTTATCATAAATAAAACCTAGTAGGAATTTTGTTGAAATCCTATGCAGGCTACCAGAAGAAGTTGTAATGTTCTTCAATGGGACATTTTATATTATTTTTTACTCCAAAACATACACAACTAATTAAACTCAAATATTTTAATAAAATATGATTTTATATATAATGAAATGTAATTATACTATGGTAATTACCTACATTCATCTCATCCTCACTCAACTGGGAAACAATAATGTCACTCGCGTGTGGAGGAATACCGCCTCATGAACAAATGCGACACATTTCTCTAAAAAAATTATTATATTGGGGTGATTATATATAAAATGAACATATATGATATATTTAACATTAAAATATTTCTAAAATTATAATATCTCATATACCTTATAACATTCTATTATTTTGGGGATACAATAATGCATGTCCTATGAATATTGAACTACTGCCTTGCGAAACAATGTGATTCGTTTTCTACTAACACTTCTGATGAATGTTAATTTGGGTTTTTATCAGTATCTATAATTTATATGGAATAAAAATATTACTTAATAATAATATATTATTTCTCTTCCTTTCTTATCATATTTGATGAAAATGGAATTTTTGTTCATGCATAAGAATGGACTAATGTCTCCATGAACGGTGTATTTCATTTTTTATAACTATATTTTAAAGATATCTATAAATATATATTTATTGAATAATTCTTTTTTATATTGGGGTTAAAAATATGAAATATATGGAACCAAAATGTATGTTAGAGGATAGAAAATAATATATCAAAACATACATGAAAATAATAAATTACTACAGAATACAGGTCTTTTTACATGGAATTGTTAATAAATTGGTAATAAAAGGTCACATTTAAATAATATATTATATTAAATTTATAATTAATATTATGTAATATATATTTATTATAAATGAACTTCAAATTTTCATAAAGGAAATCGATAATGAATGTAATCTTTTTCCATATCTCATTAATTTTAATGGAGAGAGTTGATATATTTACAATGTGTTTCTTTTATGGGTTCTATGTAATGACCATTAATTTAGATTATAGTAGTTATCCTGAAAAATATAAGGATTTATATATCAATTTTAGCATCTCTATTTTATGGTGATTATTGTTGTAATTTTACCCATGCGGTGACGAAATATTGTCTCAACATTCCTTCATTGAGGAATATTGTGTGTTAAAAACATATCATATGTTATAAAATATATATAAATCACAATTTAAATTTAATATCTAGATATTATTTAATCTCATGATTTGATAATTTTTAATTAATATTAATCTTTCTTTTGGAATTTGATTCAACGTTCCCAATGTGGTAAGGTTATTATGAAACAATCTAATCGTTTGTGAGGATTGTTTAATTTAATTAATCTAATGATTAAATATTATGACACATCTCTAAAGAAACACATTAATGTTATTCTCCTATGGTTATTATATTTTAATACATGTTTAACCTTCATTTTACAGTCATTAAGAAATAAAAACATTAATAATATATGAGAAATCTTATTTATTTCCCTATTCTGTTGAAATCCTTCCCTCCATATCCCTATATAAAAAAACATTTTATATCTATTTTGACATTACCTAAAGGATATATTAAATACATAGATAATCGTTTTTAAATTTTGATAATTTTTTAAAAAAAATTAATTTTAATTTCATTTTCCAAATAAGGCTCATTTAGATTTTAGCAAATATTTGAATAGAATCCTTGCTTTTACCTGTATGATATTAAGAGAATTTCACCCTATCATAACTATTCAATTTCATAAGGTTTTAATTATATCATTCAAATATAATTTCAAAATAAAATTATTTCCAACTTTTATTATGAATTTTAATGTTGTATCAAAATTAAATGAATATTTCCCTCGAAAAAAATTTTATTTTATTTTAATGAAACCTTAATAGGTTTTAATGAATATTTTTAAATAATAATAATTCATAAATATATTATTAATTTTTAGTGATTATAAATATTGAAAAGATATCACAACGAATAATGTTTAGAAATTATTTCTAACAGATTCCTTTATATGTTACTATTTTTTATATTCAAATGAAATTATTTTGATGATCTTTTATTTTTTATTGTTTTTCATTCTTTGATGAAAATTTTCATCATTAAATATTATATGTGATCTTTAAAAATAAATTTAAATATATTATGATGTATTTTTATTTTTTATACATTTTATAATGTAACACCCCAAGATTCCCTGGTAGGCATCCATTTAAATAAATCAATAGCTTGTGTTGCAGGTAATATCGAGTTTGAGTGAACCATGACCTATCAAAAATGCTGTTTAAAATTGGTTATGAATAGTTTTAATGAAAACATGAAATATATAAATTTTATTTTTCAAAATATACTTCATTTCTGTATTTTCAATATCAAAATTAGTGTATGGTGAATTTTATGTAATTTTTGAAAGAAGACTTGATTTTTCAGGAAAAGTGGAAAATACTACATTATTACTTAAATCATGCATTTATCATTTAAATAAATATTTATATTTAAATTTATTTTAATGTCACAATAGATACATAACAAATATATTAGTCCAATATGAACCATTTTTAAAATTGAATTATATATAAAATGTTTATTATACATTTCAACATCTTTTTTACCCACTTTCTTATTATATCTACTGATTAGAATTGAACATAATTTTTTCTCCACTATGAATTGAATTTAGATAAATGAGCTTAAATTGTTGTAATAATTTTGAAAATTTTTGTCTAAAAGGATCAATATAATCTTTGGTGAATAAAAAATTTTTCATTTTATTTACCACGGTATAAGGTAAATAGGGTAATCAAAGGAAAAATGACAGTATACTAAAAAATTATTATCTTAAAACTTTTTCTAATTTCATTAAATATGTTTTTTTGGACAAAAACAACCTTATCATGAAAATATGATCTTTTTATGGAACTTGTGATACATTAAGAGTTTTATTATATTTTATTTATAGAAGGGTTAAAAATTTCATGTTGACATTTTAATAAATATATCATTTTAAATATGAGGGTACATAAGTTATATGGTCAACAAATAATATTATTTATAAATATAAAATGTTTATATAAATAATTTTAATTTATATAAAATTTTAGGTAATAAATAATTAAATTAAATGGTGACATAATAATTACATGATAATTGAATTATTAAACAAAAAATAAATAAAAAGGTTTTTAGAAAATTAAAATAAATATAGTTTCACTAAATAAATGACATCCAAGAATTTTATAGATTATATAGAAATTTTAGGGTATTATTTGAAGTATTTTTCAATGTTATTTTTTTATTTTTATGTAAAATGAATTTTTTGAATTGTATAAAAAATGATACAAATGATAATAAAGAATAAATTATATTCAATTAAAATGTATAAAATTAAAAAATAATATCTGGTTTAACCAAATTATTATTAATATGTAAAAAAAATTATAAATAATCCAAATGGGGTTATTTTGGAATTTTATAGTAACTATATTAACACTATATTCTAAATGGACAAGTAAAATGGTAAAAGTTAAACTATTTAAGTGAGTGTTTAATCCAAAATATAAGGATAATTTTGTGTTCTAAACACGTCTAAAAATCAGTATCTTATATGATTTGAGCCTATAATTATCTTAGACTTGAAATAAACCACATTGGATATACATGAAACCAGAAATAAATATATTATAAATTAATATTTTATGATCATCCAAAAGGGCCCCTCACATTTCTTATAAAAGGGAATTGTTCCTTCTCATTGATTCACATATATAAATCCCATTTGATTAGAAAAATCCTATTAATTTCTCTTCCCAACATATTTCACATAATCATAGAGGCCATACATTGGGTATAAATCCATTATATAGAGTCCATTTTTTCTAACCAAAAGGAGATATTCAAAAAAGATGTAATAGTTTTATAACCTCTTTCAAAGTTCGTTTCATTTTCTACATCCACTTCCTATGTATTTTACATACCATCATAAAAAGTAAAATATCACCCATATAATGAGATGTTTTTATAATCATGGTAAGAACATATTCATGATTTTATCTTTCATACAAATAATAATATCACCATGTGTGCCCACGTACAGCTTACCGTCTCTACACATTGGTGTAATTTGTTATTCTTCACTATATTAATTGGATGGGTATAATAATGAGTATTTTGGATATAAGTAACTAATATAACATGATAATTATTATGTATAATTAATATACAATTCAATTCAATACCATTTAATCATAATAGGAATGATATCATCACTCGTGCATACGTACAACCTACCGTCTCCATGACTAGATGATATTCATTCTCCTTGTTAACAATTCACGAATAGATATAATATTCTTATTATGAGTAAATATAATTTTTATTATAGTTATATATATATAAATCAAATATATATCCTCTTCCTAATAAACATGACTTATGGGACAAAATTGTATACGGAAAACGAATCAGTTAACAACTGAAATAATGATAATACTGAAATATTATTAAAAATTGATATAAGAGGATCGTATATGATATCATAAAAATGTTAACAATTCTGGTATAATTTAATAACACACATTACCCATTATATAAGAGGTTAAATCACCATCAACTGAACGAAAGTACATGATAAGGGTTAGTTTTTCAATCTATTTCTTATCTGAGATTTTTTATACATAAGTATATATTATGACATATTTATCATCCATTTCCATGATTATTAAGAATTTAATTCAAACTTTTAGTATTATTTGTTGAAATTTTATTAAATAAATTTTTATCCATGTTTTACTTTTTATAAAATCTTCTAAGGGATTATTTCCATCTTTTCCCAAAGAGGTACTTCATGACATTTTCATGAAAATTAAGGAAGGAATGGTTATTTTAACTTATATAGTGAAAGTGTCTATTTCTGTAGTCATGATGCATTAATGTTTTGAAACATCCCTCACTAGGATACAAGGTTATTTTTAAAATATATTTTTTCTTTTATATTTGTGAAATTTTAATAATATTTCAAATTAAAAATAGATATTTTTGTCAAATAGTTTTGACAATTTTATTAGATTAATTTAATCTATGTCAATATCCATTTTCATATTTTATATATAATTAATGTTGATTTCTTTTGATACAATATTCAATATTACATTGAAGTTTTATGATACATTTTACTATTTGTGTTCTATTTTGATACCATTCATTTTTTTATTGTTAATGTATTGACATTTAGTATGCTAGTTTCAATACGAATGTTTATATTACATTTTATCCCTTTAATATAAACAAGTAATTGGACTACGTAAGTGATAGGTGGGGCCCATTATAGCCCCTTGATATATTAGTAAGTATCATGAGGAAAACTAGTGTCTTGTAATGAGGCCTTGACAGTATGGTGATTAATGGTCTTAGCATGCGGCCTTGATGGTATTGTTATGATGTCTAATACTATAATTTTCCCATTATGTGATTAATTTTTAATATGAAATTTTATTATTAAACTAGTATGATATCAATGTGAAAGATTAAATGGAATTATTTTAATTATTATTTCCATATTATGTAGAATATTATGTTTAAATGGCTTGTGATTCTCTTTTAAACTATGCCTTAAAAAATTATTCTTATTTTTGATATCATCCACTATATTGTTGAACCATACATAGAATCTTTTTTCACCCAATTAATATGTTTCATGTTTCCCAAGGATGCCACAAATTATATTATGATTTACCTATGGGGTTGGTATAAGGGATTTCATAGTTTTTATATAGAATAATATACTCTTTTTCTTTTCAATATGTAATAAAAGTATAATATTTTTATCTAGTTTTAGCAAAGCTAATAAACTAATAATCCCCTTGAGGATTGATTTATTATGATCATGCCAATGTAAAAATATAATGCACAGAGTATATGTAACTAGGTTTGTGGTGTTACAGTTTGTATTATAGTAAGTTTAGTAAAGACATTGGAAAGTAAACTGATAAAAACCATGATTAGGGAACATTAAATAATGAAAGACTTTGAGGATGTGTACAAAAGAGAATCATATAATATTGGTAATGTAGTTATTATGTCAGTATTTCTAGAAAATACATCACATTCTAGATACTACAAGTGGACGTGGTTCTGTCACCAATAAACCTAGGTGTAAAATCTCTGGCAAGGTGTTTCGGGCTTGACTCAGGGTACCCTAGTACACCTCAATGGGCCTTAATGCACACCTAGTTTGACGCACCTAAGGGATACACTTAGAATAATTTAAACCTTCATTACAAAAAATTATAAAGGATTTATGACTAAATAATTCCCCAAACGACCATTTTTATGAATATAGATTATATATACATAAATTTTCCAATTTATGTTAAGTATTTTACTATTTTGGCATTATAAATTATAGTTCATAACCTAATATAGTGTATGATGTTGTTTAAAAATAGAGCCTAGTGGAAGGAATGAAAATTCTATCAACCAACATAATCCATGTAGGGGTTTCTCTACAAAGTAATATAATCATAGTGGAGCTGGTGAAACCACTGAAACTAAATAATTTATAATCATAGTGTGAAAATCGACTGAGGTTATGAATGATATCCTTAGCTGTATAGAGCAGTCTGATCCATAACGCCAAGAATCAAGGTTAGTCCACCTTAAGAGAAAAAACCCAAACATTCATTGGGACTAAAAATCCTTTTTTAACTGAGTTGTAGATAACCTATTTATAGAAAATATATCATGTAATGTGGAGAATGAAAATGGAAACAGTTTTTATAGAAGTCTACAGTCCATCGAGATATACTGAACAATGATGGTTATTAATTAAAAACATAAAGGAGGATGAAGAGTTCTCAAAGATGGAATTAATGATACTAAAAGAACTCTTCCCAGAGAAATACATTCCTCGTTATCTACAAGAAGATATGGAGAGGAAATTTTTGTGTTCGAGGAAGAAGAAGGTTAATGATGTTGAAATGTTTGAATCTAACTTCACAATGATAGTATATAATGCTATAGAATATATACAAATCCAATGAAATAATATTGATCAATTAGTTTATGGGTAAAAACCATTCCTCAATTGGAACTGGTCTGACAATCTTTCTCATCGTAGGAAGATATTGACTCATATTCTATTAAGATGGAAACAAAATTCTCTAATTTGTTTTAAGATAAAGGAAAGTAGGAGAAGAAAAGTGATATTGAATACTCTTGAATAGGAAATTAGGGGAATAAGGGAAAAGCCAAAATTCCACCCAATAGTAATTGTGGGAAAAAAACTGGGTATTTTTTTTAATTGGATAGGAGTTTGTTAAATGCATGGATAAAAAGTCCACCAAGCTCATGATTTCCAAGGGAATAAAGAAAATATCAATGTTTAGTGAAATAATTGTAAACAAAAAAAAAATAATTCAAATAATTATCCTATGAATCAATAATACATTCCATAAAAATGGGAAAGGGAGTAAGGAGAAGCTTTTTCGATCATAACTACTAATGTTGAAGTTTCTAATAAAGTGGTGGGAGGAAATTTAATTGTTTCCAAAAATTTATCAAAAGATTTATTTTATTCTGTATCCTCTCATTCATTCATATCATCTAATATTTCATTAAAAATTAAATATTTCAAAATCACATTAAAAAGGGAGTTCTTAATAAAACCCCATAAGGAAGTCTCCATATAACCATGATGTGTCAGGAAATTTACATTATGGAATATAAACATGCTTTATCAGCTGACTTTATCATCATACCTATGTTCGACTTTGATATAATCCTCAGTATAGACTTGATAAAAAAATATGAAGAGAAATTTTATTGCGTGAAGAAGGATGTTGTGATTTGTGAAGAAGATGTAGAATCCACTAACTTTTGTGCAGAAACATCATCACCTTATTCTTAGTAATATTCACCCATAATAGCTATACTGATTGATATTTTTAAGCAGGAAGTGGAAAAAAATCTACATATGAAGAAATAAATATTCTGATTGAAATGTATAGATTTTATGATAATATATTGATGTATTCACTTATGATTTACCAAAACATCCTCCAAATATGGAAGTTGAGTTTAATATTTATTTAATCCTTGATTCAAGGCCAATATCAAAAACTCCTTATACAATGGCCACTGTGGAATTAGTAGGGAAAAAGAAACAATTGGAATACTTGAGTAATAAAGGATTTATTCATCCTTGTGTTTCTCTCTTGAGAGTCATAGATCCTTTTGATAAAAATAAATATTAATAAATGAGGTTTTTCATTGACAATAGAGAAATAAATGTTATTACAATAAAGAAAATATATCCTCTACCTCTAAATGATGATTTTTTTGATCAAATTCACAGTGCTCAATATTTTTCATATATTATCCATATTTCTATATTTGATCAATTGTGTCTAAAGATAGATGATATTCCAAATACAATATTATAAAAAGGTATGGTCATTCTGTATTTATGGAAATGAAATTTGGATTAATTAATATACTCTCTTATATCATGGATCTAAAGAACTGAGTGTTCAAGAAATTACTTGATTATTTTTTCTATTTATTTTTGGATGTTATCTTGGTATACTCCAAAAGTAATGAAGACCATCAAAACCACTTGGAGTTTGTTCTATACACTCTTAGAAGAAATAAAGTATATGGGTTGTTCAGAAAGTGTGAATTCTATCTTATGGAAACTTCTTTTCATTTCATCATTTCATCCATGGATAGAATCTCTAATGATCCCAAAAAAACAAAGGCAATACAAGAATGGTCATCACTAACCAGTATAACCATGGTATGAAATTTTATTGGTTTATAATGTTACTAAAGATATTTTGTGTAGAATTTTGTTTGATTGTAAAACCCATTATCAATCTCACAGGTAAATGGGTTTAATTCGATTGAAAAAAAGAGTGTGATGAATGTTATGAATAATTTATTAGAAGATTAGTAAATTATCCTAACTTGACTTTACCATTTGGGAATGATTGGTTTGTTATTTATAGTGAATCATCAAGGAAAGGACTTGGTTGTGTCCTTATGAAAACTGACATAGGTATTGATTATAAATCAAGGTAGTTAAAAATTAATAAACAAAACAACCCAACTCATGATCTAGTGTTAGCAGAAGATATTATTGCTCCGAAAATATGGAGACACTATCTCTATAGTGAAATATGTGAGATATATACTAATCATAAGACTTTCAAATACATTTCTCTTTGAAGTAACTCAACTTGAGACCAAGTAGATGGATTGAGAAATTCATGGATTATTATTTAACAATACACTACCACCCAGGGATGGAAAATAAGGTTGGAGCTTCTTTGAGTAGAAAGGACCACTAAGTTCTAAACAAAATTAATGTTGAAAAAGATCATATTTAATGGATCTAGTATATATGGATAAGGGAATTATCATGGATGGTGAAACATAATTACTTTTTTAAATGGTTTCCAAACCTTATATATTGGTAAGGATAAAAAGTTCTCTATCTGATGATGAGGAGTTTAAAAGAAATATTTGTGAATAATGGGAAACTGTTTGAATTCAAACTTTAAGCTGGTTTTTTGAATTTTAGGAAGAGGTTTGTGTTCTAGATAAACCAGAGCTAAAGAACGAATTATTTGATGATTCATATAGCTCTAAATTCTCAATACAACATGGTGGCACTAATATGTACATAGGATTGAAAAAAAATTGTGCGACAACATGATGAGGGATATTTCTGATTATGTTTCAAGATATTTGGTTTGTCAGTGGGTGAAGGCCGGAATACAACATCCAAGAGAGGTCATGTAATCTTTTAAAATACCTATGCGTAAGTGGAAATATTATAGGATGTACTATGTCATGGGGCTACCATATAATCCTAGAATAAATGATTTCATATGGTTTAATTCCGATCTTCTTTCAAAATTAGAACATTTTCTTTCGATAAGATAATATTTTTCACCTTTATGTTTTGAAAGACATTACATTAATGATGTTATAAGACTTATTGGTGTACCCCTATAGATTTTTTCTGACTTTAATTCTCATTTTACATCATTTTTATAGACAATTCATTAGAATAACATAGATATTGAACTTCATTTGAAAACAACATTCCACCTTCATACTGATAGAAAATCAGAATAGACTATTCCAACCATAGAAGAAATGTTTAAATATTTCTCACTTATCATTCAAGATACGAGGGTCATTATTTTCCTATGGTAGAATATTTCGATAATAATAGATTCCATTAAACCATATTGATGGTACCGAATGAAGTCTTATATGGAAGAAAGCTGTTTTACAACAACTTATTGTGGAGATATTGGTGAATGAAAACTAATAGGACCGAAACATGTTGAGGAAATTATGGTAAAGCTAATAACTATTTATACCAATATCAAAAAATTTCATAGTAGAAAAAATAGTTATGCTGATAACTGAAGGAAGGATATGGAATTCCAAGTGAGATATCATGTCTTCATGATGTTATCTCTATGGAATAGTGATATAAAATTAGTAAAAATGGTAAATTATGTCTGAATTACATAAAACCTTTAGATATTTTGGAATGAATTGGAGTTGTCGACTACCATTATGAAATTCCTCCTAGTATCTCTATATTTCATGATTTTTTCTACGTATCAATGTTAATGAAATACATTCCAGAAACAATGCATGTACTCAGTTGTGATGATATAGAACTGGAACCCGATTTGTCTTGTTGGGAAGATCCTATTAAGATTATATATACTATAGAACAAGTGTTGAGAAATTAGACAACTTGTTTGGTAACAGTTCTTGGGAGAAACCATAAAATCAATTAGGTGATATGGGAACCTGAAGAATTTAAGATGAAGAACAACCTAAATATTTTTATGAAGTGATATTCTAGAAATTTGAAGGGTAAAATTATTTGAAGGTGGGAATAATGTATCACCTCTTTCTTCTACACTATGCTTCCTTTAAAATAATCGAATATCTTGTGTTGCACGAAACATCGAGTTCGAGCACACCATGAATTATCAAAAAATCCATTTAAAAAGTTGTTAATATTAGTTTTAACCAAATAATGAAATATATAAATATTAATTTTCAAAATATACTTCATTTTTAAATTCATAATATCAAAATTAGCTTATGGTGAATTTTTGGTCTTTTTAAAAAATGTTTCAATTTTGATGAATAGTAAAAAATACTACATTGTTGTTTAAAACCCGAATTTTTAATTTAAATAACAATTAAACATTAAATTTAATTTAAATTCAAAATATATAGATAATAAATATATTTTCCCAATCTACATAATTGTAATAATTTTTACAATATAATTATATATAAAAATTTTATTATACTTTTGAAAGCCCCTTTTATTAGCCTTCTAACAACTTCTTTGGATTAGAATTAAATATAATTTCACCACATCGTTGATTTGAATCCAAAAAAATAGATAAACATGGTTACAATCAGCATGAAATAATGGGTCTAAAAGGATTAAAATATTTTTTTGGGTGAATAGTAACATTTGAATTTTATTTTCCACTATTAAAGGAAAATATGGAAATTAATTGTAAATATTATATTATAATAATATAATATTACACTAATATTTGTTATAATTTCATAGGATAAAATTTTTTAGAAGAAAATAAACCTTAGTTCAAAATATGATATTTTTAAGCCACTTTTGTAATATTAGGACATTAATTATAATTAATTTATGAATAGTAAAAAATGTGACATTCATATTTTAATAACTATATAATTTTTAATATGATGATATATAATTAATATGATAGAATATAAATAGTATTTTTAAATATAAAAAGATTCTTTATATAATCAAAATTTATTTATAAATTTATGAAATAAATAATTAAATTAAATGGTGACATAATAATGATGCAGTAACTTAATTACTAACAGAATAATAAATTAAATGATATTAATAATGTTAATATATAAATAATTTACTTAATTTATGACATAAAAGAAATTTATAGATGACATATAATTCTTAGTGACATATTGGAAGTATGGGTTCAATGTTATCATGTTGTTTTTATTTTTTAATATTGAAAAGTTTTAATTGTATCAAAATCAACATAAATGATACTTTAAAATAAATAATATTTAATTAATTGTATTAAAATTAATAAAAATATCAGGATTGGACATCTAAATTTGATAATGTTAAAAATTTCATAAATGATCCAATTTTTTTCATTTTTAATTTTATAGTAACCATTTTAACCACATATTATAAAAGGACAAGTAATCACATTAGGAGTTAAACTATTTAACTAAATGTTAAATCCAAATGATAAGAATAATTTTTTGATCTATACCTTTATAAAAATTATTAGCTGAGTTAATTTCAAACCATCCTCATCTTATTTTTGAAATAAATCACTTTTACCAATTTAAACCTAAAATAAATTTATAATAAATAAATACATAAGATCTTCCAAAAGTGACCCTCTCCTCTCTTATAAATGGGAACCCTGGCATCTCATGGATTCACACATATAGATCTCGTTAGTTCAACTATAACCCTACCAATGTATCCTCCAATCATCCATAATATTTTATTAGAGTCAATATATTGGGCATAAATCCATTACAAAGAGTCTGTTTGTACAACCGAAAAAGAGATACCTGAAAAAGAGATAATTGTTTTTATCACATATTTCAATGTTCTTATCTTCTTCTAATTATTCTTTATTTTACTTTTCTATATGAAATTAATAAAAAAAGTATCTAAATATACTAATGTCTTGTTTATAATCATTGTATAACAATATTCTTCATTTTATCCATCATACAAATAACAATATCATCATGCATGCATACATAAAATATTATCATCTCCACACCATGGTGTAATTTGGTATTCGACACTACATTAATTGGATGGGTATAATGATGTGTATAATGAATATAAAGAATTAATATAAAATGAGGATGATTTGCCATAGTAAATATAACATCTAATTCCATTCCATGGAATTATAACATCGCTCGTGCGTACGTACAACCTACCATCTCCATGACACTATGAGATAAAATTTCAATGTTTACTATTAAATAATGGTTATAAAATTATTATGATGAGTATATATAATTTTTATGAAATTAATATAATCGTATATAGGAATAAAATATATATCTTATTCATAACAAACGTGACTTACACATCCAAATCAGAATGGGAAAATGAAGTGGTTAACACCCAAAACAATGGTATTACTAAAATATTATTAAAAACATGATATTTGAGGATCATATATGATATCATAAATTTGGGTGTAGTTATTTAATAATTTAATAACATACTTTTATAAATATTGGGAGGTCAAATCACCCATAATTTAAGGAAATTACAAGGTAAGGGCTAATTTTTCAATCTCTTTCTTATCCAAGGTTATTTATATGTAAGTATTTATTGGGAAATTTTATTTATCCATATCTATTTTTAAAAACTTATAATTGAAAGTATTATTTTTATTACATAAAATTGAATAATTTAATGTGTATCTATGTATTACTTTTCATTAGTAATTTCAAAGGAATATTTCGATCATTTTCAAGACAAGGTACTTTATGGGATTACAGACAAATTTAAATAAAGAATGTTTCATTTAACATATATGGCACAAGTGGCTATTTCCACTATCATGGAACTTTATTTTTTTGAATCTTCCCATTCAATTTTACAAGGATGTTTTTAAATTTAATTTTTTTATAGTTTTGCAGCATTTAAATGATTTCAAATTCAAAATAAATAATTTTCTCATAAACATTTAATAAATTTATCAGATTATCTTAATCTATGACAACATCCTTTGATGTATTTTAGGTGTAATTGACATTGATTTATTATGATACAGTATTTTATATTGTATTAAATGTTTTTGATATATTGGACTATGGAAGTGACATTTTTATACCATTAGTGGTTTATGGTTAAAGTGTTGACATTTCATATGATAGTATTAATATGAATTTTTTTGATATGTTTTACCACATTCATAAGAGGATTTCATTGGATAAAGTAAGTGATGAGATGGGACCTCTATATCCCCTCGATGCATATGTTGGTATCATGAGAAAATATAGTTTCTTGGAATGAGGCCTTAATGGTATGGTTATTTATGGTATTGACATGATAACATTATGGTATGGTTATCATGTCTGACATTATTAATTTCCTTAATATGTGATTGGTTTTTGATAATACATGTGATAATTTTTCTAGTAAAATATCCATGATATGTTTAAAATTTATTTATTTATGTTTTTACTTTTGTATTATTTTTAAAAGTCTCCTATTTGAGTTTTATATATTTCCATTATAGTTTATGCTTATTAATGATAGATTTCACTGCTTTGTTTAACCTTACCAAGAATCTGAGATCACCCAATTCATAGGTTTCATTTTTCCCTAGGATGTGAATAAGTATATTATGAATGACCCATAGTGATAGAATGAGGTATATGAGAGTTTTCAAGGGGTATAATAGGTTGTTTATCATTTCAAGAAGTAATGTAAAGATTATATTAGAATGTAGTTTTACTAAGGATACAAATTAGATCAGTTCTTCGGGATTTGATTTCAAGTGATCATGAAAATTTATTAAATTAATTTACCGGATCTGGGTAATTGGGGTCGGGAATTACATAGTCTGGATAATATTTAATGATTATATTCTAATTATTCCAATATATAGTTAATGTTTTTCTTGATAAAAGGTTAATGAAATTAGTTTTTTCATTGGTTATTCGATGATGAATCTATGATGTATTTTTTAAAGATATTTTCTTTACCTATTTATTATGTGATGATATTGTGTATGATGCTTTCATCGGGACACGTGTGTCCGTCTGCTTGAGGATAAAAGGCATGGTTTTGTTGCCCCACATTCCTGCTTTCTAAAGGCATGCGACATCCGCTCCCCGTTCAGGGATGTTTTCTCCTTAATCGAAACATGTTGTTGGGATTTCCTTTCATCCTTCCATGAATTCCTCCTCAAAACTTGTCACATAGTCCATGTCCCCCTTATAGATTTAAGACGTTTTTTTGAATCTCTTATTAGTCCCATATCTTCATGGACACCAGTTAATTACATAACTTCTGTTAGAACATTAAAGGGGTCTGGTAAGGGAAACAACATTCAGTTAGTGGAGTAGTCACAGTGGACAACACTAGAAAGTCTGGATGCTGGGGACACTGGCGTGTTTCGGTTTCTTACCCTTATTATAGGGCTTCTCAAGGGTGCGGAAGCCTAAGGCAACCCACATCAAATTCTGGGAATCGTATTCCATGTGCATGTATCTAAGGTTTTCCTCAACTTCCCATGTTTAACACGCAGTATGCCGGAAGATTAATGTCCAGTAGAGATGGATAATACTAATCATAGCACTGAATAGAGTGTATCAGATGGGTGAAACCTCTAGACGGAACACCGATGTTGGGGCCAACGATGGTTGGCTTCCCGAATGCTATTAAATGGAATGGAGAATGGGGTGGAATGATCCCACTGGGATGTGGCAGCCCGAGTTAAAATCAGGATGGATGATGGAAGGTTCTGCTAAGTGGATGGTGAGTGAGATGGAACCTTCACGAGGATAATGAAGGTTTTGGTATTGATCCTCGAAGAAGCATTTTGCGTATCCCCGTGTCAGGGAATCAAAGTCAACCTTGTTCATCTGACGATGGCACACTGCCGATTGGGGTTTTCAATAGATTACCACTAGATGGGTTAGAAATGGCTTACTACTGGATAATGATGTCAATGAATTACTGCTGAATAGGGTCAGAATGGTTATCACTAATTGGGTTCACAACGGTTTACCGCTGGATGGGGTCGAACAGACGTGAATGGGGACCTATGGATCAAATTGATGGTGGGTCTTGACCCTCGAGGAGGCTTCCTACGTACCTTTCCTTAACAAATATCAAAGACTACATAGTTCATGTGGGTTTGCTATGCAATGGATTTCCGCTGACTGGGGAAACAACAACTTATCACTGATTGGGGTCCACATTTTAACATCATTCCGGATAGGGGCGAACCGGTTTGAAGGTGTTCGGAGCAACTGAGTGTTGGGATTGAACCTCATGGAGGCTTCCATCGTACCTCTCCATGGCAAGGATCGAAGACCACGTAGTTCAGGTGGTGTGGGGCTTACTCTCTGGGATTCCCAGGGTGTTGGTGAACCGATGTGAGTAGGGCCAGAACGACTAGGTGAACGGTGGGATTCAACCTCAGGAAGGCTTCCTACATACCCTTCCTTGGCATGGATCAGAAACAATGTAGTTCAAGAGGGTCGGTGAACTGACCTGAAGGAGGGACTGGTGTCCAATGGTTGTTGGTCTTGAACCTTAAGGAGGTGCCCCACGTACCGTGCCTTGGCAAGGGTCAAAGTCCACGTAGTTTGGGTTAGAGTTTGGTGCACCGACGTGAAGATGGTCGGGACCAATGGTTGTTGGGATTGAACCTCAGAGAGGTGTCCTATATACCATGCCTTAACAAAGATCAAATCCCTCATAGTTCAGGTTATATTGGTGGGTATTTCACTCTAGGATACCCAAAGAATATGGCATGGTCGGTGCTTTCTCTAAGCCCATGTGAGTCATGCTCAGTGTGAAAAACAAGAGGTAGAAGAGACCTGACAACCACATTGCGAACGTTGTGTCTGTGGGTGGTGAAGTGTGGCTTACACGTGATCATCGTCCAAAGAGGAAACACGGGATTATGCCTGGTTTGCAACCAGATGTGATTGGGACTTCCTCCAGGTTGGAGGCTAGGGTGGTGAAAAAGCCCAGCGGGAGACGGATTTCACTCCCAGGACGATTGGAGGAGTAGGGGTGCTACCTACTGTAAGGAAATAACGGGGCTTACACAAGGGTGTTATCCCATTCCTCGTGTAGGATGCATGGGGGGTATTCACAGTTTAACATCATGTGATGAGGATGAAGATTCTTGGAAGTTTAACGTCCTACAACTCAGATAAGGGAGGGTTCACTCTGGACCCCTTGGACATTCATAACTTGTACCCTTTACACATTGGGGAAGGTAATGCACCAACAATGTCGTGGATAGGGGGTGTCATGGAGCAAACAATTGGGTGGTCCACGTTAGCATGGCTCTGCGAAGAAGCAACAGTCGTTAGCGTGCCTCTGCGAAGAAGAATGAGGTGAAGAAATTCAATGAGCAGTGTCATCTAAGGGACTTTGAAATTGCTTCATGTGATCCTAGGAGGTTTCACGGGACCGGAAGATGTAGAACAAATGGGTTTATGAGTAGAGGCCTTCTATAGATCTAGTGCTCCATGCAATTGTAGGTATTTTTGAAGGTTCGGGCTTCAAAAAGTGAAGTCGCCTAACCTAGGCATATGGAATAGGTGCATACAAGAGGTGCTTCATGAAGTGGAAGGTAATTCGCTAGGAAAATCCCTACGAAACCTGGGTTCCTCACGAATCAAGGTCATGTGAAGCAATTTGGTTCATGAGGCACAACGATTATGCCTTTGCATTTGAGTCAAGTGTGTATGGGGAGTGCTTCGCGAAGCATATACGCTCAGCAATGACCCAAGTCTCTGTGAGGGTCTCCTTCCTTCATGAAGGCCTATGGGCTTTGCAAAAAGCATCCCTCTTGAAAGAGGGGTGAAAAAAAGGCAAAGGGTGAATCATCGCAGATAAAAAGTACATTGACCATATCATGGTTCACATAGAAAAAAGTGCTTCGTGATTTGAGATATGAGAAGGTGAAAGGGATGATGATCCATATTTTGGGCATGAGGGGAGGCCAGTATTTATAGGAAAGAGGCACTGTGAATCCTAGTTCATTCAGCGTGAAGATGGATTCCACTCCACGGCGGGCTCGTGAACAACAAAGGGGATCGTAGAGAATCCTACTTCTTTGGTTCGCATTTGGCTTGTGAACATAAAAGGGGCTCATAGAACATCCTGCCTCCTCGCTTCATGGTAGGCTCGTGAACATCAAATGGGATCGTGGACCATCCCACCTCCTCGCTTCACGGTGAGCTCGTGAATGTTAAATTGGCTTGTGGAGCATCCCGCCTCCTCCCTTCATGGCGATTGTGGGGCTATGGTGCTCCGTGAAGGGTCTCTGCAAGGCTGATTCAGAGACATTGTTATTATTCTTCTCCCTTACAATTTTTGGAACTAACAAATTCCCCCTCATAGAATTGTAACCGAGGACAAATCAAGGGTCAATGTCTTAGGGTCAATCGCCAAAATTCCTCGGCCATTCGTGAAGGTGACTCCCAAAAGAGGATCACCAAGCGGGAAAGCGACGGGTCGGCTGGGCATGCCGCAAATCTCTCCGCGATCAAGACATTCCGCGAAGCTATAAGGGTTGTCTCCTATAAGTAGAGGGGATGAATTATTTTATGTCCTTTCTCTCTACCATGATTTTGGCTTTTATCACTCTCGACTCACGAAGCTCCATTATTTCTCTCCGCGAATTGGTCTTTTAGCTTCACTGTGCATAGCTAGTATTTGACTTCAGTTTTTTTCACTTCCCGACTCTGCATTCGGAGGCTGACGCATGGCATCACGAACATACTTCACTAATACGCTCCAAGAACGAGCTTCTTGAACGAACCCAAAAATTTCCCCAACCTATAAGACTGAATGGATCATCATGAATCTACCCTACTGGTCATTGATTATACTGCCTGAAGGGATAAGATGGAGAATTATATGGGTTTAAGAGAGTTAATTTGGAGCCACTCTGACCATGGTTCTTTGGTGGAGCTACTAACGAAGATCCATAAAAACAACCAGTTATGTAAGATACTTCCTTTTTATGGATTCGGGATGGGGGATGACATATTCATACCAAAAGGAAGTCGGGATGAACTAGCTTACTGGTTCCAGATCACACCGTGCCACCATAGATGGTTCAGGGCAGCTGACGACCATGCCCGGTAGGACTTCACACAGGTCATTGCTAACTTACTATACAACTACCTGAATACTATTTGTGGGAAAGAGTTACAGCTGGAGAAATCTCCCCCATGCATCAGACGATATTGAAGGCACCTCTAGGGCACCCGGAGAAGGGGTGGTCTGAGGTGTATGACTTGTGCCTGGGCAGAAACTTCACAGATGATTGGGTCTGGGCCTACTGGGTAGGTGCCTCATCTGAATAGTATGGAGAGGATTTGAGAAGAGTGGGCTTGTATGAGGCAGCTTGGGCCTCACATTTTCACATCTACTAGCCGAAGCAGCTGATACCGAAGCTGTTGAGAAGGTTGTCATCGAGGACTAACACATTCCATATTCACCATGGGGAAGTATGCATCAGCTTGTCGGATGTCCACTAGATCTCAGGCGTCCCAATACTGGGGGATATGTATAATGAATTCCTCCCATTCATGAGTTCGTGGGAGGACCCAGAGCAAATGTCGCCGCTGGAAATGGCTTTGATAGAGCTTGTGCCAGGAGAGGACAAGGAGGCGGTGTGGGACATCCATTTCATGCGGTTGTTCAAATAGTTCCTGAACTTCCCAGAGGACAAACAGTTTCTGGTGAGGAATCAGACTTTCCCGAAGTGGTCATGAAGTAAGGAGCACTCATACTGGTGACTTGTGGAGGGCATCTAGTGGAATAATTGGGGATTTAGTTTCATCACCGAACAACAATCGATATTCAGGAAGGCGGTGTTCATCATGGCTCTCATCTGTTGTTGGATCCTAACAACGAGGGACACCAACATGGGAGTGTGTCTAAGAACATTTATTATGGTATCCATGTTGGCAACAAGAGGGAAGGTTAACCTTGGGATCTTAATGCTCACCAAGCTATATAAGTTTTTGCGGCATATCAGCGAGGGGAAGAGGCCACGGAGAATATGCAGGCCACTCCACCTTCTGTATGGGGGGATAACAACACACATCAGGGGTGTTCATGAATAATTGAACCCCAATTCCCCTCCAGAATCCCAATTCTTCCCATCCTTCATAAATGCTATCGGGATCTTTCCAGCGAAGATGATTGCACCGTCGCTTCTAAACCGAGTGTGGAAGGTGGAGGAGTTCAATTTTCACCCATTTCCATTGCTGGAAGGGGTATTCACTGATGACGGCCAGGGGACGAAGGGGCACAGTTTTTAAATCCTGGCCTTTCGAGGTGGATTTTGGTTGCAAGGGTGGATCGTGAGCCCCTCTGGGAATAATACACCCTGCACTAATTTTCTCGACAATTATGGTGCATGCAGCGACTGACCCTCTATGTTTATATGTGGGTGTACTACGAGGAACACCCATGTGTGATGAGGCATAAATAACTCATGTTCACATTGGAAGATAGGATTATGCGGAACTAGCTGCCTCCACTGACCACTATTGTTAGGTTAGTGAATGAATATTCCCAGAGTTGGGAGGCATCCTACCTGAGGGAAATACTGAATAAACCAACCATTCGAGTTGATGATGGCATGCCTCCCAAACCTCGGGGATGAGGTCGGAAGGAGGTTGGGGATGCTCGTGGTGTAGGGGCTGCCGTAGCGGCAAGGACCGCAGCATTTGAGGCAGATGAAGAATTGGAAATGGACCCGGTGGTCCCAGAAGAGAAGAGCTACCCTGAGGAGAGGCCACCGAGAGGGTTCTGTAGAATATCCACTAAGTCTCCAAGAAGGCTACTTTGACACATTTATATGCCAGACAATTTTTTCTTCCCAAAGGCCTGGGAAATTTGGGAATTTAATCGGATATTCCGCAACCCATAGGATATTTGGTAACATCTAAACTGTTTTGGGATGGATTTTCTAGGGATAGGACCTATGAGGGCAGACTTTACGGTATCCCGGGTGGAGGGGGAGCAATACCTGATAGAGCTGGAGGACCTTGTGCACTCTCGGGGTACCCCGTGTCTGATGACGGATTGAGTCAAGGTGTTTCTCAATCACACCACCCGCCCATTGATTATGGCTGCCAACTTATGGGAATGGTTCCCTCTATCGGGAGAATCAGATGAATCCTCCTGGGGATACGAGTCCAGGAGAGGGAGGCCATTGGAGGAGGGTGAAGTTGGGGATGAAGACTAGGATCTTGAAGAGTTTTCTGCGGCCCATGATGTAATGATTCCTAAACCCTTCATGAGGTCCCACTTTTAGGTCATTCTATAATCCTTCCTAACATCTAAATTGTAAAAGAGGGACTTGTGCATAGAGCTCATTGTCTCCCTTCAAGAGATATAAATGCAGGACCTTCGGGGTCCATGCCTACTGCTGGGGAGATCAGTATATCTGGTGGGGGCGGAATACCTGAAATTTCCCCCCGAATCTTCAGACATTCCAATAATATATGGAGGGCCACACTTTGGGGTTCTGACAGCATCAACCTATGAATGAGACTATGAATTTGATCTTTGTATGTATCCTCTACCAAATTAATGATTGTCATCCATAACCCATGTTAACTAACATGCATGCTCCCTTTTTTGGTATGCACAGTCCTCTAAATAGTGTGGGTTTCCTTGGCGAGGTCATTTGGTACCCATGGCAGCACCTTTCCATAGAACAATGCTAGTGATCGTGGAGGTGGAAGACCTGATTTATCAAAATGTGGCGCTCCCGATCACCAGTTGGACCATCAGTGAGGCTGAGCCTGTGATTATCAAGGTGGGGTCCGACGACGAGGATCGGTCGGACAGCCCCTGTCCCACCATGCCTAACCAAACACCGGATGCGAACCCGATTGATGTGTTCGTAGTGGAATTCCTTACATATGAGCATGCCAACTGTGAAGACTGGGACGAGACAACCTCTAAAGAAGAGGATAGCAGAATAGTCCATCGCTGATCACTGAAGCGGACCAAGCGCTTCATTGATGACACCACCCCAATCACTATGGCTGGATAAGATGGACAGACTTTACTTGTGATTGAGAAAACTGTGTGTTGGGGGATTGGATGCCCAACTTCCTCACATGTTTGTCTAAGATCATAGGGTAGGGATGATTCAAGAGCATGACAATGTGTGTGGTTTGGTCTAGTAGTGGAAGAAAGAGATGAACATCAAGAGGCTCCAGGAGGCTGATAATGAGGTCCAGCGGCTGCAGATTTTGGAAGACTAGCACTCAGCCTCCCTTAATGCTCAATCTGAGCTAATATCATGATTTATGTCCCAGATGGAAGAGTCTGAAGATGTCATGAAGCGAGCCTCCAATTAAACGATCTATATCCAAACTATCATGGAGCAGACCCAGATTGCGGCTGATGAATTGTGCCCCATCACTGCTGATGAGGAGCTCGAACTGAACAGTCTGAACCAAATCCTAGATGCCACCAGCCTGAGGGTGGCAGAGCTTCTACGCTCTTTTGATGAGGTCAACCCCACTATGGGTGGGGTCAATCCCAGGGTGTTGGGATACATGTTAACATTAAACACACAATAATTCATTGATTATTTTATTCCAACAACATGCATAAGTTTCATTATTTGTGTTGGTAAATTGCATTTCTGTGACATTCTTGGAGCATCCATCAGTCAATCCCAAAGCCCAAGTGGGTCAGGTCTGATATGAGGAATAAGGGACAACCACCATATTATTCTGTTCAAATGTGGGAGTGTAGACCATGATAAAGGCATCCGGGGTCTTGAACAACCATTCTAGATTTTTGATAAGTGATGGGAGAGGCCCGATCAAAGGATAAGGACCTCAGAATAATCGACATGTCATGTTCCTAATGTGCCCTAGTGCATGAGTAGGGTAATACCAAGGGAGTTAGAAGCCAATCTGAATATAAGGGAATGAAAAGTGTGAATTACAATACACAAAATTTGTAACACAGTGGGGATGGCATGACAATAAAATATAACTGTTGACCACATTTGAAACACAACATCAATATTATGTTAGCCTGAAATGGGGATGACAAACGAGGGACAACCAATGACCATGTTCGAAACACAGGACCTGACTTAGAATGTCATTGATTATCTTTCTGGAACGTTGTCCCATGATAGTAGGTGAGCCATAGGCTGAGCATTCATACTGTAAGGGGGTTCCTTTAGACATGAGAGAGGACGATGGTCTGAATAAAGGGTACAGAAAGCGTGGAGAGTGGAGTTATGGGTTGTCTGACTGGATTCCAACACTCTTGAAATTACTCCACTGTGGTTGAAATGTATTAGGTGGACACATCGGCCTGATCAGGGATCAAACATACTTCTAAAATGGACCTATTTGACGAGGAAACAATCGCCTCCCAATTGTTATTGTGGAACATCCTAAACATTTCCAGGGTAAAGCTGCAATTTCATGATTCCCCAAAAGTGCTCAGGTCATGGGATTAAAAAAATAAGGGGTTGAAGGAATTATGATTCATGGGGCTGGATCCAGAGACAGGATTTCTGGGGGTTCTTACATATTCCATGAGAATGGGAATAAATACAAATATAGTTATTATGGAACAGTTTTGTCAGAGACCAGCATTGGAAAGGATAATTCTCTCTAGAGATGAAACTGATGCATCCCATGATTAACATAGGGAATCCCGAAATTGTTCAGGGTGGAACCACAATTTAGTGTCATACATTGAGGACATATGGACTCATGTAGTTTAACGACATATGATAGGATGTAGAGTGAATGAGAATATCAATGGAAGAGAGTACGTGGCGCGGTAGCTATCAACCCGGTGTGAATGAGGACATGAAGTCCAGATTACACCATGTATCCCCGAAATAAACTCTTCAGGTCAAGGGACCAAGAGTGAGAATTAGGATGGTCCCTAAATCAAAGAGGTTGGGAATTCCTACGTACCCCATGAGGATGGAGATCAAGCCATATGTAGTTCTGAGAGCATAGTTTAACATCATGTTGAATGAGGAAAGGCATATGTGGTAATGGCTACGCCAGAACATATCCTACCAGAACTACTAAGCCCATGTGAGTTGTTATCGATGTGGGAAACAAGAAGTAGTGATGAGGATTTCCTAGCATAGGTAGGCACACGTCAGGGATGATGGGGAATTAGATGATTGACATCCCACTGATTCTAACCCACCTATATAACGCACCTAGATGTGCTGAAGAGTAATAACGAGCATATTGGAATTCCACTTGATCATAATAGAGTGAAAACATGTGAATCATGATGCTCTAAATCTATACCGCGATGATGGTGGCATGGCGATAGGGGATAACTGTTGATAGTGTTCAAAACATATCATCCATATCGCATTATCTTGGAATGGGTATAGACATATGAGGGTCGACTGCCTAATGTGTTCGAAACACGGGAATTGTCGCAAATGCCGTCCGGAGTCTTTAGGGACATTGGCCCAAAATGGTAGGAGAGATGAGGCAGCCTGAGACTAGGTAGTGAAGGGGTACCTTCAGATTTGGAAGAGAATGAGGTTCCAAATAACAAGATCATGAAGTGTGGACATGGAATGACGGGAATATCCCCGTGAAAATTCCACACTTCGGTCTCTTTGTCAAAACATATCTGAATATGACTATAAGACATATCAGATAGAGGGAGTCAAGTCCCTTCCAAAGGAAAAGGGTCCTGGGGTTACATGATTTCAACCCAGTGTACTGGTGTGGACCATTAATGGGGACTTGATTTAATGGAATGTGTACAGGGTTGCGAAACAACCATAAATTATGTGCAGTTCCCGCAGGGAGAGCTTAGTTTCGGGTCATAGAACTCGAACTATGCTGGGAAAAGATATGGTAATCACATGGTGAGTCTATTGAAAGACCCCACGTGAACGAGAACCTAAGAGGTACTCTCCAACCCACATATTCACAGATGAGTTCAAGCCATGGGGCCAAAAAAGAAGGGACAAGATTTTTAGATTCTAGGGGATAGTCCCAGAGATGAAAAAAAAATGCATGGGAGTTCCAATGAATCCCATGAGGATAGAAACCAACCCATACATAGATCTGGAGGTGGAACTGTAAGGTACCAATGCCATGGATAAAAGGAGGGTGTGGGTCTGGCTGTTGTACCAAAAGAAGCAGCATTTGATAGGTCTTGTTTGTCCTTTAGGGTGGTGAGGTGTTTTTTAATGAAGCAATGGACCTAGAATAGCGAATCCAAGCATCACAACAAGAATCAAGACAATATAGAGCTTCGACAATTGGTATGGTGTTTGATCGATACCAAACGTTATGTCCCTTGAGCGAGGACATCACAATGAAGTGTCATTTTACGTCGTGCGGCCAGGACGTTATTATCTCAAATTAGGGTCATGTGATGGGACCATCCATGCATTTTAACATTGTGCATCACAGACGTAGTGGAGATGAGGATAAAGGGGGAATGTGCACGGTGAAATAAAGCATAACCGTCGTTAATGAGGAAGAGGTCCACACACACCATGCGCGATTCTGAGAAAGAAACCTTGGGCTGAGGGGCCAAAAATATGTAAGAGGGTTTGAAGTTGGAGACACCGGCTCTCAATTAGGCTAGACCAGTAGATAAGGTGTTAGGGTGTTCCTATGTATCCCATGGAATGGAAATCAATCAATACATAGTTCTACAAAGGGGAAATACAAAAATATCATAGTTTATGGTCTTAGAACTAGGACCATGGAAAAGAGGGACTATTCCAAGTAAGTGTGGACCTTAATCTGATCCATAAGCCTATGTTAGTCAAACCCGGTGTAGGAAAGAAGGTCATATAATATATTTTCAATATGTGAAATACATGCAAAGGGGAAATCGGTTGAGCCCCGAATGATTTCCTCATCACAGATTTTTCCTCCTAACATGCAGATCTGCCCTGAGTAATAGTACCAAGAGTCTAAAAATTCTACATGGACATGATGTGGTGGAGAAGGATTTGAGTCATGAAACTGACATTTTAGGCTTAATGGGGTTGGCATGATGATGGAGGGTAACAGTTGATCGTGTGCAAAACAGAATATCCATATCGAGTGACCTGAGGTGGGAACAACAAACGAGCGTTGACCGCTGACCAAATTCGCAAGGTGGGACATGTATCAATTTGTTGCTCGAAACCCTTAAGGGTGTTGGCCTATAATAGTAGGAGGGTCCTTGGTCCATGTATCCTTGTCATTCGGGGGTCCCTTTGGGTGTGAAAGGGGATGGAAGCCCTAATGAAGGGGAACTCAAAGCCTGATAAATGTGTGAAATAATGTCTGGGTAGAATCCAACATTCCAATTGCTAAACCAGTGTACCCATTGGCACATTAGTGAATCTCTAAAGATGAACTAGGGGCTCATCCTTAGAATGTCCTATTTGAAAAGGTGATTATAGAACAAGGGGATAGAGAACTGTTAAGAGGGATAAGTACATGGTGTGGTCGTCACAAACCCAAGGTGAATGAGGAAATAGTCTCATGCCACACCATATACTCCCCTCCACAAGAAAGGGTAGGCCGAGGGGAAGTTGTGAAAGAATGATTTATAAGAGATAGAGGTGGACACGAAGTCTAGACGTTCGGGTGGTCCTACGTTTCCCATGAGGATGGGAATCAAGCCACAAATAGTTCTAGAAGAGAGTAATGTACAATTTATCATCTTGCAGTAAGGACGAGATTGGGTAAGCTACCCCACATACATGAGGTGTACGGCGTGGCAAGTAACCCGATGTGAATTGGGACATAGTCCCATACCACACCGTACAACCCTAAGTGAGAACCTCGGCCGGGGGCCCAAAAAGGCCGAGGGGCCTGGGGCTGGGCCTCAGACGGAAATGCCCGACCAGTTTGCAGTTTAACATCATACAGTGAGGATGAAACTGGGAAAGATATACCCCACATACATGAGGTTTACGGTGTAGTGACTAATCAGACATTAATGGGTACCTATTCCCATACCACATCGTACAACCCTAAGTAAGAACCTGGGTCAGGGGCCCGAAAAAGCCGAAGGGCCTCAGGCTATGACTCAGACAGAATGGCTTGGTTGGTTTTTAGTTTAATTTCATGTAGTGAGTATGAAGAAAGGGTTAAGATACCACAAACATGGGAGGTGTACGACGCTGCAAGTAACCCGATGTGAATTGGTACCTAGTCCCATACCACACCGTACAATCTCGTAAGAGTTAAGACTTGGGCTGGGGGCCCGAGATTGGGCACGTGAAGGGCATCATGGCCTGTGCTCATTGTATTGATGATAAATGATGGAAGGGATGTCTTAAGGGGATATGTGTGGCTTGGTGAAATAGATCAACGTGAATAGGGAAATAATTATACTGCACACCACACAACCCTAAATTAGAACTTAGGCCAGGGGCCGGAAAAGTCCAAGGGGCCTGAGGCTGGGTGTCCCACCAAATGGTATCCATACGACCTTTAGTGTAGTTACTGCATCATCCCAGCTCCTATACCCATGTGAGTAGTGATTAGTGTGTGAATCAAGGAGCCGGACATGAATCTCCCTGTCATATAGGGGTCCAATAGCTAGAATTTCCCGAATAGAGTTCATCACATTGAGATAAAACATGGAAGAAAGAACCACTACACTCAATGTTTGGAAAATCATGGGGTGGATCCAACGAAAAAGGATAGATGTTGACCATGTTCGAAACACAACGTCCCAATAGTGACCTAGACTGAGAACAACAAATGAGCATAGACTGCTGACCATATTCACAATGCGGGACTTGTATCAGTTTGCTGCTCAACATCCACAAGGGTGTTGCCCCCAAGCGGTTGGAGATCCCTTGGTCCTAGAATCCCTGTTGTCCAGGGGCCCTTTTGGATGGGAAGGATGATGGAGTCCCAATCAATGGAGTGGGTGAAACGTAGTTGTACACATTTTTGAAAGAGGTGACCAACTCCAGGGAGTGGTATGTATAGCGGGATTGAGATGAGATTGATGTGAATTGGGGAACAATTCTGCACCACATCATATATCTTGACCTGAGGGAATATTCTGGAATTTTTTCTAGTCCAATAGAAGAAATGTCTTCGCATCCCTACATATCACATGAGGGGTGAATCAAGTCGTACATAGTTCTTGAAGGCCATGCAGTTTAGCATCGTACGGTGAGGATGTGGGAGGATAGAAGAATGAGGAGCAGGAACATTGTGTGATCATCATAATCTTGACATGAGTGGGGCAAAGGAATCCTATACCATATCATGCAAGGACCCCTAGAAGGAACTATTCCCTGCGGGATATTCAAAGAGAAGATTTTGGGGGTTGGGATCAATAAGAAATGCTTAGGAATTCCTATGCATCCCATGTGGATGGGAACCAAGCCACTTGTAGTTATAAGGGTTCAGTTTTATATCATGGGGGATGAAATATTATTTGACGTCATGCGGGAGGTTTTACATTTTATAGTAATGTAGGACCAAACAGTTTAAGGTCATGTTGGACTTAATAGTTTAGGGTCATTCTGGACCACCATGTTGTTTAGGGTCATGTGAGACTGTCCGATTTAAGGTCATGTAGGACTAGTAGGATCATACAATGTATTACATGAGGAACTTTTCATTGGTGGGTGGAGTTATACACTCACCATCCATGGTCACCATGGAGTGTTCACAATTGGGGTAAACCCTATGAATTAGGTAAGGTCCTTCCCATTTGGGCTTAAACTTGGGTGGTTTACTACTAGGGATCATTGGTGTCCGGAGGGCCAATATCAAGTCTCATTGCCGAAAAGAGTGGAGGAATACCTTATTGATAAAGGCTCTGGTATATTATTCTGAGGCCCTTCCAGATTGTGTAGGGCATGAAGCCTATTCTCATCAAGTGCTTCCAATTCAGCCAGACAAATTTTGGATACCTTATCTGGTGCCTGCTGTTCATAGACCATTGTGCATAACATAGGTAGCTGGATTTCGATGGGAAGTATGGCCGCAGCTTCGTAAACTAGAGAATATGGGGTCACATGGGGGGAATTACGAGCCATCGTCCAATAACCCCAAAGGGAATTGGGGAGATTTTCTGGCTAACTCTTCTTATCCTGACCAACAATTTTCTGCAAAATGTTAGAGAGGGTTTTGTTAAATGCCTTGATCTGTCCATTTTTCTTACATGTGATAGCAGGAGGTATGGTTCAGACGGATATTGCACATTGAGTACAACTTCTTCCACTCATCTTCTCGGAAGTTGGTGTCGTTATCAGTGAGGGTGTCATGAGGGACTCCAATCTGGTAGAAGATTTTAGAGCTCACGAAGTCAATGATAGAATAGGTTTTGACCTCCCTGAGTGGAACTGCCTCTATCAACTTGGAAAATTATTCTGTAACGGTCAGGATGAACCTCAACTGGTGAGTTTTTGCTGGTGGAAATTTTTACACATCATCAAGACCCCATAGCACAAATATCCAAGAGTATTTGTTTGAGTGGAGATGTTATGATGGCCGATGCATAATGTTAGCATGAATTTGGAATGTGTGACAGCATTTGGAATACTCTATGATATCATGGATCATGGAGGTCCAGATGTACCCCAGTCTCTGGATCTGATGGGATAGGTTTGGCCTAGTCTAGTGAACCCCATAAGAACTGATGTGAACCTTTTGCATGGCCTATGAAATCTCAACTCCTAGGATGCTAAGGAGGGGAACACCATAAAGCTCGTGCATGAGGATGATCTTCTCAATACTATAACCACTCTAAAGGGTAAACTACAGTGCATGACATCAGATTCTCTCACACGTGGCATGATCTACTGGGAGGTAACCAATTTGGAGATACTCGACAAAGGGGGTTCTCCATTCAGGAGTAAGTTCAACCACTACATCTCTAGACCCTGGGGGTTCTGACGTGGAGGCCCCATTTGTATGTTGAATTATCCGTAGGTTTTCATCATCATCTGGGGTGACAGGAGGAATGAATCATCGATGTCCCCCGTGTATAATCAGGTCATCCAGCTCGGGTTTTGCAAGTGTTGCAGCCAGGCCGGAAAAGGCACCAGCTTGACCGTTCTAAGATCAAGGGACATGAGTAACTTTTGGCTGAGATGGGAACTGAGACATTAGCTGGAGGGTGTGCTTCAACAATGGTATGAGCTTAGGCTTTTTGAAAATTTAGTCACCATTGATTTGATTGATGACTAGTTAAGAATCCCCTTTCACATGAAAATGGGGCACATTGATCTTAAGGGCCAGCTCGAGGCCAGTGATAAGAGTCTGATACGCTGCCTCGTTGTTAGTGCATCCATTTCACAACAAGATTGAGTATGGGAGAATGGATTGTGTCAGGGTAATAAAGAGAATACCCAAGACTACCCTACTGAGCCAGGGATCATTGAGCCTCCTGCCGGTGGGGCCTCAGGAAGCACCATTAAAGTACATCTAAAAACTCAAGATGGCATGATCTACTGAGAGGATTTCCTTATCTGGGAAATCGAGATCCACGAACTGGTCATCAGAAGCCAGATGGGTAGCAAGGAAGTCTGTCAATTTTTTCCCCTTAATAGCTTTCTAAGGGAATAACTTGACGTATAACTGCTAAAGGATTACTTCCCACCATGATTGATGGCCGGTCAACATGGGGTGATTCAGAATGTACTTCATTAGGTCTACCTAAGACACCAGCTATAACTTATGGTACTGCAAGTAGTGTCATAATTTTTTATACTGTAAATATCTGCACAAGGTTGCTCTTTTCAATGGGGGATTATCTGGTCTCCCTATCGATGAGCATACGACTGAGGTAGTAAAGGTTGTTCTCCATCCACTCATTGTTCTTCTAGGAGAGAAGGGAACCAAGAGATTATTCTAGGGTAGTCACATAGATGATTAATTGTTTTCTGGAGACAGGTGGCATCAGGATCGGAGGATGGATCTGATACTGCTTAATTTCCTCAAACACGGTCTGACACTCTTCGTCCCTTTTGTAGGCGGAGCCTTTCATCATATGCTGAGAAAAATTCTTACACATTCTGGCCGTATTCACAATGAATCGGAATATATAGGCTTAGTGTTCGAGGAAACCTTGAAGATCCCAAATATTGTTCAGGGGAGGCATCTAACTGATGGCCTTGATCTTATCTAGGTCGATCTCGATGCACCAGTACCTGACAACAAAGCCAAGGAACATCCCAAAGGATACCCCGAGGACCATTTCAATGGGTACATCTTCAAGTGGGGCGAATGGAGGAATCCAAACAATTTCTCGAGGTCCTTGAGATGGTCCTGGTATTGGTTGGATTTAGCCACCATATCTTCCATATAGCATTCATCCAACGTCCCGAGGACTGGATTGAATATGCGATACATGGCCAACTGATAGGTGTCACCTACATTCTTTATGTTGAAGGGTATAACCTGGTAAAATAATGTATCTTGTGGAACTCTGAAAGCTATGGAATCCACATCCTCGGGAGCCATCTAGATCTGATTATATTTGGAGTATCGGTCCATGAATAAATGTCTTGGAACCCAGCCATAACATTGATCAACAATTCTGTCACAGGAAGGGGACAATCATCCTTCGGACAGTGATGGTTGATATCGTAGAAGTAATTATAGACTCTGATCTATCGGTTCTTCTTCTTGACTGGCACAGTTTTGGCTAGCCACTTGGGGTATTGGACCTCCTTGATGATGTTTGGTCTGACGCGCTTGTCAACTTCAGCTTCAACCATGGCACCATGAGAAGGGTGCATCTTTCTGGGAGGCTTCTATAACCCACGATTATTTTCCGGAAGACTGAGGTGGTGGACGGCTACCTGAGGATCTTGTCCTGGAATCTTTTCATACCTCTTGTCAATCACATCATGGTGATATCTCAGGAAATTTATGTTCCGCTGGAGCTCCTCTAGGGTTTTGGCAGCACAGATCAATGTGGGTCTCACATCTGCCTCACTACCATGGTTCAGCAGTACCAGTTCATCGACCGTGGTATAGAAGCCCTCTTCAATGGTGGGGGGCATCCTCAAAATCATCTTCTTAACTCGTAGAAGGATCCCCAGATGGAGGATCCTCCTCTAGGTCAGTAAATTCTGATAGGGGGCTGGAACCAACTTGAGCAGTTGTGGTCACTCCATCGGGAGATTCTGGTACTACTGAAACCATAGCAATAAAGGCTATCGACCTGATCCCATCTGGTCTTTAAACCATGGGGTCACTCTTGATGATATCAAATCAATAGTGTCATTTTTGCTTGATTTGGATGATTCATGCTAGGCGAAACAAGCACATATGACGTACTAATGTTTCTATGGGGCAGACATCCCGATATCTTACAGGGTTAGGAGGCTCTGGGATCACATAGGCCTGATTTGTTTAGGTGTTTGTGGTGATTTTCCGCCATCTCTAGGACGTGGGAATACGGTTATCCCTTATACAAGAGAGAAAAAAACATTTCCCCATTTTGGGGGTTGTGGCCTACAATCGATCGATCAAGAAGACGTAGGCATCATCCAGACCTACCCTTGGGTCAGCTACAACCACGATGGGTTCGACCTCACTAGTATGAATCTACTTGTCCTTGCTCTAGTAATAGTATGAATCCATGTAGCAGGCTTCACAAGATTAAAAAGGGGAAACATACTTTTGTAGTATGCCCACTAGAACATTGAGGGAGTGCTTGAGGAGTTGGTGATATGATGAGGGGACAGAAGCATGCAGGTGGAGCCATGGTTTAGCAATCTATGAATTGTATGAGGTATCTTGGCAGACAAACATAAAATTGGTAAGGGAAACTAGGCCACTGAAATTGGTCTTCAAATGGATCTTACCAAATGGGGTCTGCTCTGTCCATTCGTATCCTTAGATTTTTAAATCAGAAAGTGTATGGTCATCTTTGAATAACCCCAGATTCCGCAGTGTCCGTGTTGGGATAAGGATAATCCCGGAGCCGGTGTTAACAAGACAACGATGAACCTCCACTCCATTAAATTGGACGGTGATGTACAGTGGGAAGATGTTCCCCTGTATGGGAGAGCCGTCATATTCTCCATAGATTGAAATTATGGCCACAAATTCAGCATTCTCGACGTCTTCATCTTGAAAATATTTTGCAACAGCTACCTCCAAATCAAAGCAGAGGGGGATTCTTAAAGCCTCAATGATGGCCTCACATAGATCTGACAATATCGAAGGGCCTCGAGGATGGAAGGTCACGTTGGGATGTAGGAAATTTATTTGAGAACATCATACATCTGTACTAGGCATGAACTTCTGCTTGCAAGAGGTCGCTCTGTGATCGGGGGCATAGCGTGACCTGCTGGCTGGGCCGACAGCTGAATAGTCTTGGGAATATCCCTCTGCTCACTCGTCGAAGCCCACATAGTAGCTACCCGGATAGGTAATGATGACTTATACTGGAATATAGAAGGGTGTGGCTGGTCGCGACATGGTCGAAGTGGCTCTGACTGATCTAACAACACTAATGGTGTTGGAGGCCAGACCGAGGACACCGGATGAAGTGGTTGTGCGTGTTGAGTTTTGTGCTGGTCCTGGTGTCTTGTCTTAGTGGTGTGCATGGCATGGCTGGAAGTTCCATCTTCTATGCCTCAATGAACCATATGGTCACACCTCTGTCGAAGTTGGCTTTGGCTGGGGACGTTGGGGAGGTTTGCCCGACGCTCCCCATCATCGAGAGTCATATAGGGATTTACCAACTCCATGGCATAAACCGAATCATACCCTTGACTATTAGTTGAAGATTCATCCATTACTCGATGTATTCTTGGATGAATCCCTATCTATGAAGGCATGAAGTCACCAAGAGTGTTTTAAGATGATGGACTTAAAGGGGCGCATTATTTTCCATTACACCATCATTATTTGCTCTTCTAGGAAGAGGTCGGATCAGATGATGATGCTGAAGTAGTGGCTACAACATCTAAAGGCTCTAGATGGTTCAGTCATGCATGAATTACACCATGGGCACATGAATCCATTTTGTGAGCCATCCAGTCTTCATGTTTCTAGGACCTGTGTTTAGAAACCTGCAGCCACTCTCCCTTGTTGTCGCTATATCTATCCGCCTTTACGACGACGCATGCCACCTGTGTCGGGGTCGGGCCCAACCAAACTATGTTGTTATTGAACCAGTCTTGAATCCAGTATTTAGATACATAATACTAATAGATGGTGTTCCCCATGATCCAATGATCGGGGCAGTAGTTGGGGTGATCAGTGAAGTTATCCTCTTTTAGCCATCTACACTCAGGAAAACACACAATCCCTTGATCCAAGGCACATTAGAAATATCCTGGGACCAAGTTCTCGATGAAAAATGACATCTTGTTTCTTCTGTCTAGGAAAGGGGCCTTGGAGCCTTGCCCTGAAAAGGAGATGGATGAGCCTATCAAAAAGGTGGATCCTGTTTGTCTGGCCTATGTGATGGCGGCGCATTTCATGGGGGCACCTACCGATTCTAAGGAAGCTACACCTGGGCTGGAGGATACGCCTCTCGTAGAAGGCCTCTATGAGACAGGGTATGTGGCTCAGCTGGTAATAAATCTACCAGTCCGGGGGACTCTATTTGGGCCACTATAGAGGGCTCGGCTTTGACTGCCCATCTTGTAGGAATTGCAGGAGGCAACGAACGTGTCTGGCAGGCCTATTCCAGGGCTTCTTCCGGGATGTAGGCCTTATCGGAGAAGTCTCTAAATCTCCTGAGGTAGTTTGGGTTTATCAGAGGGGGAACCAGTTCCATTTTGAGATTTCCTACACACATCGTCAGTAATTGATATTGAGTCAGTGGAATCTAAGGGAATATGTAAGCCCTTTCAATTGAGAGATAAGGTCTGTGACATTCTCATCAGGCCTTTGTTTTCACTTGAAGTGGTTTTTTAGGCTCGTTTTCCACATGGTGGTGCTGAATTGGTAGATGAATTGCCTACGAATGTCCTCCCATATAGTTACAGATCCAAAGGGAAGCTGGTTGTACCAGACGAATGTGGGTCCCTCTAATGTCTGAACAAAATTAGCGGAGCTCGGCAGCCTCCTGCTGCACTAGAGTAACTAACATGTGCCCACACCTTGGGTTGAAGTGGGCCAAGTGCTACTACATGTCCCCCATCCCTTTAAAGAGGTATAATGTGGGATTCCTGAAACATGGAGGTTCTGACATATCATCCACCCATGATGGATACAGCTTTCTATCAGCCGAGATTGTCGCCTGTCATGTTTCCAATTCCTCTAGTTGGGCAATGAGTACCACCATTGGATCATCTGGGAAAGGTTCACTATCTTGATGGGGATCCCTAACCATAAGCGTGTTGGTGGATTTTTCAACATGGTAAGCAGGCTCAGCAACTCGTGGAGCGGCTGGCGGCACGACCCTTGGGGCGGCATGGGGAGCCCGAGGTGGGTCCCTTGGATTATTGCGTCGTTCGGGATGGTTTGGTGATACATACCATTCCTTCTTCCATATGTTCAGACCTCAACCCTGTCTGCACGGTTTGGATGGTCAGGGTCGCCTAGAGGTAGCTCACTGGGGGGAAGTTGTTCCTGCCTCTACTACCATAGCCTAGGATTGTTGTAGTCCGACCGTCGCTCTGCAGCACATTCAACCAAGAGGTTATCGACCATATTATTTTCCTCTGCATGTTTCTGGCACAATCTGGCCTTCTAACAGTCTTCCTCTGTCTTCTGCACTAAGTCGTATGGGTCTGAGTGATTGGTAGCTCTGACATGCTTTATACCCTTACACGAATTACGACTGTGTACTAGTGCCCCAGTGTGCGTAGGGAGACCTAGTAGGTTCCTCCACTGGTGATTAACCCTCCCAGATGGGTCCAATACTGGTAGAAATCCCTTGGGGGTAGGTCCCTATCAAGAAGCTCCATCACATCCTCCTCGTTCGCTATGTCGGCAATGTTGATCGTGACCCTTCCTAAGGGAATGTCCTCGATATCGCCTAGCAAGTCGGGCTGCCGCCCAATAGGACTGAAGAGGAGGGCAACATACTACCCTGATCCATGGATTTGCGCATGAGGGGATGCCTCCTTGAATATCTCATGGAGTATCTTGTAATATTGAATGCATTGATCTTGGAGACCCTTATGGAGGCCTGGTAACTAGGGTTGTTGGGCCATAGGGAGCACAACCAGATCGACTAGATGAAATTGCTCACCAATTTCTTCAAAATGCACTTGGCTCCTAGGTAAAACCACTCGCTGATGATGAAGGAGAAAGTGTGTCACCCAGAGGGTTTGGATGATATATTCAACCTGTTCTATGGTGAGGGATTCCAGCGCGTGAATATTTTGTGCTGCCACGGGACAGAAAACCTCAGTGAAGTGGTCCACTAGGAGAATGTTCCATAAAATCCAATGATTGAATTAAGGGTATGTCCCTTGATTTTCCCATTCATCAACTGGGGGTCACTGAGTAACTAGCAGCGGTACTTTGGCATACCGCTAGGACGACAGACTAGATACTAGAGAGTACGTCGAGTGGTCTGACTAGCCACCGAATCATGGGATGACTTCTGAAGAGTTTAGTGACCTGGATGCTACGTCACGATAAGACGGGCTAAAGGCCGCAGTCTCTAGCTTAGGGTCTAGGGCTACTGGTGATAGGCCATGATGTTTCTCGCCCTCCATCGGTCCCCAAAATAGTTCTCTATGATCTCTTTTTGAGGTAGAGAGTGCTTCTGGTGACGACGGTGGTGATTGAATGACCGTAACCTATGGGGTTGTCATATTTTCATCATCGTGGATATACAAATGGAGGGAGGTGGGAATCCAATGGACCTCACATTCTAGGAGTAATAGGCTGATGCGCCTCATTCCTATCCCATCCCTTGACTCGGACGAGCGAGAGAAGGGTTTGCATGCTGATTCGTACTCCGCCTCAGAGTTTTAGAAGAGGAGTGGTTTAATCATTGTCTATACCATCCCAGAATTATTTTTTTGGAAGCAACAATCCCCCTTCCTTCCCCGAGGTGTTCCTCGGGACATGTCTGATTTCTAACACGAGGTCCTTCGACTACACTGGTGATGAGGACGAGAGGGTTTCCACCGGAGTTATTCGGGCTACGAGGGGCACCGAGAAAAATGTAAATGTGGATAGGGGGAGGAACTCCATGGATAGAGATGGAGCAGGAAAGACCTTCTATATAACTGGAAGGACCATGGGGAGGAACTCCATGCTTTTTTCCCATGGTGACCTAAGTATAAAAAGGGTCCTTGTACCGGTCTAGCAGATCATGGGTAGGACCTCCGTGTTGGGTATTAGTGAGTCAAGGATAGCCTTAACCCCTATGGTTTCCTAGTTGAGGAGGACCTTCACCAGCTGCTAAGAGGACATGGGGAGGATCCCCATTTTTAAGAGAGACTGGATGTGCAATGTGCCTACACCGACGATTGGGGGCAGGAGGAATGACTCCATAACTAGTGTAATAAGCACAGGAGAGACATTCGTAATGAGTGTTTCCATTGAGTGGAAGTCCCTAATTAGGATTCAGAGTGGCATGGGGTAGACCTACATGCTGAGCCTAGAAGCGAGGACGACCCGCAGTCTCCGTGGTAGATGTACGGGGAGGACCTTTATACTAGGTGGCATCGATGTGGGTTAGTTCGCGGCGGACACTGCATGTGCCAGCGACCAAGATACTTGACCCAGCCTACCCATGGGATAGTTGGGGCCTCAATCATGGTATGGAATATAAAATCCTCTGCTCGATGTATATAGGGAACTGAGGATATGTGTCGGTAATGGATCAGGCCATAGTAGTTGTCGAAGTTGAGGCTCCATGGCAGGCGTCCTCTTCAGCTTGCTCCCGACGCTGGCATCGGGTCGGGAAAACCTATTTTGGTGGTGCAGGTACGTGGCTTACCATCTCCTCATCCATCAATACCGAGTGGTGGCATTGACGTGGTTGTGTGGGAGCCCCCATTGGGAGTCCCTAGAATGGGACTCTGATCGGTCTAGGCTGTACGTCACTTACCTTATAAGGTTAAGGCAGGGAGTCGTCAAAGCATTCTAGGGAGAGGCTCCAAAAAATGGTTATATGTCAGCGTTGGGAGTAGCGGCTCCTTGTGCGGCCCTTAGGGACGGCATTGAAAATGAGGCACATATGCCTCCAGATCCAGGCGTTCCATATCCCGAGTTGGGATTATGCCCTCATCCTAGTAACGGTGCACGAGGTCATTGATTTCCCTCTGCTGAATAACTTTGGATGGGGAGATGGGGCAGGAGCACCCCCAGGCCATGGGTGTAGAGGCCATTGCAGAAGAGGCGGAGCCACGTGGGACTGCCGTGTTAGCATTTCCCCTGCCTCTGCATCGGTGTACATGCATTGATCGTGTTCCAAGTGCTGCAACTTGATTCTTGAGGAGCATGGAGATTAACTAATCAGTGTTGAATGAAAAAGGAATCGATGACCAATTCCCCAGTGACATTCCATATTCTAGGACAAGTAAGAGGGATCCACGCATACAATGTCATATAACATGATGTCCAATGTTCTTCTACCCCAACTTCTAGTGAGTTTCCTACCAGGGCCGCTATTTGCCTGGCGGGACCTAGCACCAGATAACTGGACTAGGTGACAAGCTAATCCATTGATGACTCAAGCGCTACTAATATCTATAATGAGGAAAATAATTTCACATTGGGTTCACTATTTTTCTTTCTGACACTTTAGACAGGGCACGCACGTCTGTCTGATTGAGGACAAAAGGTGCAGTTTTGTTGCCCTACATTCCCGCTTTCCAAAGATGGGAAGCATCCGCTCCTTGTCCAGGGACGTTTCCTCCTTGATCGAAATCGGATGATGGGATCTCTGTTCATCCTTCCATGGATTCCTCGTCAGAACATATCACCTAGTCTGGGTCTCCCTTATAGATTTAATAGGTTGTTCGTGAAACTCTACGTAATTCCATACCTTTCTGGACACCATTTAATTACACTGCTTCTGTCTGGACATTCCAAGGGGTTCGGTCAGGGAAGAAACCTTCGGTCAGTGGAGTAGTAACATTGGACATCACTAGCATGTGTGGAAGCTGGGACACTGGTTCAACTTGGTATCTTCCATTTATTATAGGTATTATCAAAGGCGCTGAATCCTAAGGCATCCCAAATCGGACACAGGTAATCGTATGCCATTGGAATGTATATGAGGTTTCTTTTAGATTCCCATGTTTAACATGGGGTATTCCCCAAGATTTACGTCCAATAGAGATGGATCAGACTGATCATAACACTGACTAGAATGGATCAAATTAGTGAATCCTCTGGAGGGAACACCGATATTGGGCCCAATTTGTGGTTGCCTTCTCGAATGTTGTTAAATTGAATGGAGAATGGGGTGGCATGATCCCAACGATATGTGGCGGCTCGGGTAAAAATCAGGATGGATGATGGAAGGTTCCATGAAGTGTATAGTGAATGGGATGGAACCGTAATGAGGATGATGATGGTTTTGGCATTGAGCCTCGAATATGCTTCCTACGTGTCCCTGTGGTAGGGAATCAAAGTCCACGTAGTTCATCTGACTATAGTTTACCGACGATCGGGGTTTTCAACTATGTATATATAGATGGGGTCACAATGGCTTACCACATGATTAGGATTTCATTGTATTACCATTGAATAGGGTCACAATTGATTACTGTTAATTTTGGTCACAATGGCTTACAGCTTGATGGGGTCGAACCAATGTGAATGGGGACCTGGGGCCCAAATAGATGGTTGTGCTTGAACTTCAAGGAGGCTTCGTACATACCTTTCCTTAAAAATTATCAAATACTATGTATTTATTGTGTGTTTTGTGTGAAATAGCTTTCCACTGTGTGGGGAAACAACAGCTTACTGCCGATTGGGTTCCATAGTTTAACGTTATGCAGGACTGGGGTGAACCGACGTGAAGGTGGTCGGAGCGACCAAGTGTTTCACTTGAACCTCTTGGAGGCTTCCTATGTACATCTCATTTGCAAGGATAAAAGACCATGTAGTTCAGGTTGTGTGGGGACTACACTCAGGGCTTCCCATGGTGTTGGGGAACCGACGTGAATGGTGCCAGAACAACCGGGTGAATGGTTGTCTTGAACCTCAGGGAGGCTTCCAATGTTCCCTGCCTTGGAAAGGATCAAAGACAATATAGTTCAAGAGGTTAATAAAATAGATGTGAACGAGGACCTGGGGTCCAATGGTTGTTGGGAATGATCATCGGGAGGTGTCCTACATACCCTCCCTTGGCAAGGATCAATGTCCGCGTAGTTCAGGTGGGAGTTTGATGAACCGACGTGAAGATGGTCAGGACCAATGGTTATTGGGCATGAACCTCAGGGAGGTGTCCTAAGTACCTTTCCTTAACAAGGATCAAATACCTTGTAGTTAAGGTTATGGGGGTGGGGCTTATAGGCTTTTCTTCCCAAAGAGGATGTCATGGGTGGTGCTTACTCTACTCTCACATGAGTCTTTCTCGGTGTGAGAAACAAGAGGTAGAAGAGACCTGACAATCACATCACGAAAGGTGAGTCCCTGGGGGGTGATGTGGGGCATTCAAGTGATCATTGCCCAAAGAGGAAATAGGGGTTTATGCATGGTAAACAGCCTGATGATATTGGGACTTACTCCAGAATGGGGGACTGAGTAGTGGAAAATCCCAGCTAGAGAGGGATTTAGCACCCAGGAAGAGAGAAGGAGTAGGGGTGTTGCCTCCTGTATTGAAATCGAGGGGATTACAAAGGGTGGTTTCCCTTTCCCCATGTAGGATGCTTGGATGAAAGTCACATTTTAACATCATGTGCTAAGGATGAATATTCTTGGCAGTTTAACATCCTACAGCTCGGACGAGGGAGGGTTCACTCTTCACCCCTAGGACATACATAACTGGTACCCTCTCCACCTTGGTGATGGGAATGCACCATAAATTTCATTGATTGGGTGTATCATGGAATGAACCGTTGGGGGGTCCACATTAGTGTGGATATGAGAAGAAGAAATAGGTTTTAGCATGCCTATGCAAAGAAAAATGAGGTGAAGCAACGCAATGGGTAGTGTCATCCAAGGGTCTTTGAAATTTCTATGTGCGAACCTAGGTGGTTTCACAGGAGAGGGAGTTACAGAGCAAAGAGGTTTATGAGTAGATGCCTCATAGGGATCTAGTGCTCCATGCAATGGAAGGGCTTTGTGAATGTACGGGATTCGCGAAGTGAATTTGCCTCACCTATGCATAGTTCATAGGTGCATACAAGAGGTTCATCATGAAGTGTAAGGGAATTCATGATGTAATGCCCTACGAAGAATGGGTGCCACACGATGCAATGTCTTATGAAGCAGTGTGATTTGCGAGGCATAGTGACTCTACCTTAGCATTTGAGCCATGTGTGCCTGGGGGGTTCTTTGAGAACAATAAATGTTTCACGATGACTTGATTCCCTATGAGGATCTCCTTCCATCATGAAGGCCCATTGGCATTGCAAAAGAAATCCCTCTCGAAACAGGGGGAGAAAACAAGGCAAATGGTTGGCACTTTGCAGAGAAAAAGTACCATGAGCAGCTCATTATTCATAGAGAAGAAAAAGTTTTTCAATTTGAGAGCTATGAAGGATAAAGGTCAGATGATTCACCCTTTTGGCCTGGGGGGAGGCTGGTATTTATAGGAAAGAGACATGGTGAAGTAGAGCTTGTTCAATGCAAATATGGATTCCACTTCGCAGCGGGCTCGCAAACGTCAAAGGGGCTCATGGAGCATCCCAGGTCATCACATCGTGGTGGGGTTCACCAATGTCAAAGGAACTCACGTAGCATCCCACCTCCTTTCTTCATGGAGGGAACAGGGCCATGGCCCTCTACGAAGGGTCTTCACGAGGCAGCTTCAGAGACTTTCTTATTATCCTTCTCCCTTCCGATTTTTGGCTCAGAAACATATAATTATGTATTTATGATATGTTGGAACACATTCAAATGGTTTCCATTTTGAGGTTTATGGGACTGGTATCTCCTTCAAATTAATTATATAATTACCTATATCTCATGAGATAATGATGGTAAAAATGATAATGATTTTGATCCACTATTGGAAATAGGTGAGTCCTACCCCTCCATGGGAAATAGATTTCTCAAGATCCGTAGTGGGATACCGGTGATAAGTCCATATCCACAGTGATATTGGTCATGGTAGTTAACATTTACATATGAATATTTATTTTATATTTTTTATGGTTCTAGGCCTTTATGATTTTAGCTTATTGTTTATGACTGATTTATAGTGATTTTGCACTCATAGGGGATATACTTTCTAAAATTATTGTGTTTATGACATGAATCCTGTTTTTGATCTATGATAAGATTAATATAATAATTTTCTATTATGATTATTGTCACATACTGGTCAGGTTATCTTATTATTAACTTGATCATAGATTGATATCACTTTTGTTTACCCTTTAATAACATTATATCTCACCCCCTCTTGTTTTTCCATTCATATGTTATGAAGAATGGATTTCTTAAAAAAATTACTAGAAAATGTAATATGGGGAAATATATTTATTTTTGATTTTTAATTTTTAAATGAAAAAAGAATATTTTGTTTTTAGTATCTAAATACAATAAACTATTATGGCCATCAGGTGTGTGTTTATGAAATGTATTTTATATTAATATAAGATTATGTGATATTATTTTATGAAAATATTGGGTAATTATTGTTTTTATCTTAAGAAATGATTAGCTCACCCTTATATATAGGAAGATAAAATATTATTTATATCCCATGGGTTATGTATAATAATTTGACAAAGGATATGTATAAGAAAAATAAAAGTGTATGAAAGTTTCTTGTAATAATAGTGAAAGATAGATAATGTTGAGTCCATGAAATAACATCCCATTCAAGATACACTATATTGATGTGGATCTCGAAGAGTTTTACATAAGCGTAATTATAATAAAAAGGTCAAATTCAGCAAGACTCAATAGTTATCTGCTGCAAGATAAAGGGACCTTTTTGAAACCTATTTTGACACTCCTAGTGGTTATCTTTTAGACATTCAGAAAATATTTATTAACCATCAGGAAATATTTGATTAATGATCATGAATGACTAAGCTAAGCATAAGGTTTCTTGAATTTAAAATATTTAACTATGATTTATTCATCCTTGAAAGTGTTTTTCATGATTATGGGGTTTTCCCACTATGTTTATATTTTATAACCCTATGATATTTGGTCTTATTCAATTGATATTACTATAAAAAATTTTCTTAACATTTAATTTGATTAAAAATTTGTTTGTTGGAAACCAAATTGAGTGATTACTGGAGTGACGTACATTATGATGAATCCTCATAGTTTATCATGTAATATGCTTAAAAACATTCACATTAAACAACTCTTAGAATCACTATAGAAGATATGGAAAATGTTCACCTTGAACATGTGTAGTGGGTACGAGGAAGAAAATAATATTCACTTCCCTATGAGTTACGAATTTTGGAAGAAGATCACATGTAAATGTATCAAAAGAATGAGAATGTGTTTTATGTGTGACTAATAAGGTTACATTGTGTGTAATTTTCTTGTAAATGGAAAATTTGGGTTAACATGGTGGAAGAAAATAATGGTTTCACCTAACGCACCATCAATGGTTAAATGTAATAAATAATGAATGTATAAGAATTATTTCAATTAAATTTCATATGGGAATCCTCAACAATAGGATTAGAAATGTCTTACAAGAAAAGGTTTTATTGTTAACTAATTAGATAATAAAAAATAAATATGAAAGGTAGTACCATTTAAGGAATTCCATGATCATGTATAAGAAATAAGTATACTAATTTAAGTGTTTATGTATTCGAATTAATATATTACCAAATATATATATAACTGTCTGTAGTAAATTTTAACTAAGGATGTGAAAGAATATTTTGAATTGTATTGATGAAGAATAAATGAATCTTAATTTAAATGTGTTATTTTATGAAAAAAACATTAAGAGAAGATAACCTGTAATATGTTCCTTATTTTGAGAAAATAATGTTTTTTTGGTATAAAATATTATTATTTTGGAAAATGAATATTGGATAGTACTAATTAACTTTGAAATTATAAAATATTTGATAAAAAATTGTTTTCTTATACTATTGATGGAATTTATAATTTTTTTGAATTATGTAATATATTCCTCAATATATGATTTTATGAAAAAAGAGTTAATTTTTGAAAGAATTTATGTTTTTTAAGATTTTATGGTAATTAATTATATCTATTGATTTATAGAGAATAAATAGATAATTTATTAAAATATTTGGTATGTGAAAATTAAGAGTTACAAACTTTTATTTGGGGTACTAATGTTATATTGATTTTCCTAATTTTATTGAAATTATTTATAAATATTTATTATTTGAAGGTTTACAAGGTTAACCAATTATGGAATGGTTTGTGATTAATTTTTATGGAATAATTTCACATGAAATTCTTATTAGGATTTATATATTACTATATTATTTGGGAATACTATATTAACCAAAATATTTTATAATAATTAGAGATAAAATTGATTTTTTATTATAATTTAATTGATTTTATTTTCCATCTTCTCTTTATACCTAAAAATGCATCTCATATAGTAATAGAATAAGTGAAAAAAATTTAGAATCACAAAAAAATAATAATATTGTTATTATGAAATATAATTAAATCAAGTAAATATATCATCTCATGAAAATGTATCATATATAAGAAAAGGATATTAAAGAAAAATGTTACAAATTTACTTTTATTTCGGATGAATTAATTATCTTTTCACCTTTCAACTATTTTTGGATTTTGGTTTTTACATTTCCCTTTACCACGTTCTCTATCAATCACCATCAGTATTTGGGGGTTATTTTTTATCTTCAATGACCTTACTTTCACTTCCCACCAATGATCTCTAATATGTATACTGAGTTATTTTCTTCTATAGGTTTTATTTTCATATCCATTTATCATCATTGATGATGAAATATTATTATCCCTATCATTATGTGGGTATCCCACTATTGAGATCATGTTCAAATTGTGAGGATATAATTTAATTAATGGGGGTAATATTTAATAGCATGAATTATTATTCAATATTCATTATCAATTAATAATAATAGTATTGATATTCTATTCTAAACACAACATTATGTTTACATTACATTACACAAGGAAATGAGTTTTATCAGGCTGTGATATATTATTGATTTTATTTTGTAAATCGAACCATTATAATTTATCCATTAAAACAATTATATGAATATTAAATAATAGTTTTAAAATACTATGTATAATTTATTTTTAGAATAAATAAATATTGGAAAATTATTAATTAATTTCTTGAAAAAGTTATACATTTCAAAAATACAATTTTCTCAACAAATGTTCTTATTTAATTTTTTTAATAAAAAACATAAGTTATTTTTGAAGTATTAGAAAATTTACTAGAAAAAATAAACTACATATTTTAAATCTCTTTATAAAAATTATCTTTGGGTTATTATTTTGGATTTTTATATAAATCATGATTTATTAAGGAACATTGAAAAATACGATTTTATATTTCGAATTAATTTTTCTATTACAATTTTTAAAAATTTTAAAAAATAATTTAATCTGGTATTAATAGAAAAAATATTTCAATTATATATTTTTTAATTCAATTTAAATAATTTAAATTAATTCCATACAAAATCTGGAAATTAAAAAATTCTCGACTTTTGGAAATATTTTATTTGAAAAAATGATTTCTCGCCATATCTATGGGTTTAGTTTCAAATTAAATTTTTCCAATTCAGTGATTTGTATATGGAAAAATTATTATTTATTTTGAATCATTATAATTTATATTATATAATATGATAAATAAATTTTTTTTACCTTAAATAATTTTATGAACCTAAAAGTTATTTACATAGGTTAAGGTAAAAATGGGTTTATCGTGGGGTTAAACTTAAATGATAACGTTAAAAAATGAATTATGAAATATAAAAAATATAGAAATATATATGGAATATATATTCTAATAATGACAAATTCCTATTTAACTTCATTTTTAAATGTAAGAAATATGGGTACATAAGTTTCTTTTAAAAATTTACAAGTGTGCCCCTCACCACAATGATAATGAACCACCCACTCTTCTATCCTCTTAAAATATCCAAGTTCCTTTGGATTATAAAATAACTAAACAAATAAATTTCATAATTCCCTCCTATAATAAATTAATCCTTATTTTGATCAAATATAAAACATATTATGTCTTTTGGGTATGACCTAAGGATGTTACATGAAGTTGAGGTAGCATCCTTCAAAAAATTGTTTTTATTATATTTCTTCCAACACATTCTTATATTATTATTATTATAACATGATAATATTTTAACCTAAATATAATATGTATAATTATATGTTATTATACCTTTTTTACTTTATACATATATCTCCACTTACCTAAAATTGGAAATGATAACATCACTCATATAAAAGACGCACTACTGCCTCACGAATCGATGCGGCACATTTTCAATGCACACCTCTCATAATTGGGCTTGATGATGTATATAATATGTATATATATTTGTGTGTATTATATATCTAAGATAAATATAATTATATAATTATGATATCACATATACCTTCATATTTTCCATTCCCTCTAGAATATGATAAATTAATTATTTGTATGCGGGACTACTGTCACCCAAAGCGATCTGATCTGTTTTTCACTAGATCTTTTTGTCGAAGGAAATTTATGGAAATAAATTGAAAAAAATATGATATATATGATATAAAATTGATTCAATATGGGTCATATTAATATTTCATTTCAATAATTTAATCATTTAAGAAATTGGAAACAACATTATTGTGTACGTACGAACTTCTATTTCCATAAATGGTGAATTACATTTTCTATCTCTATATTTTATGGGTTACAATAAATAAATTTATAATGAATATATATGATCTTAATATCATGTTTTAAACACTCTAAAATTATTGATATATTAAATAATTAAGAGTCTTAAAAATACAATATCAAAACAAACTATAAAAAAACAAGCATTTATTACCTAAAAGATGACTTCAAAAATAAATTTTTATAAAATGGTAAAAAAAATCCAAAAGTAAATTATATTTGGTATTAAATATATAATTATGGTTATGTATTTATTTTAAATTATATTAGAGGATCAAACATATATTATGGAATTCAAGACATAATTTAAAGGATTTATGTCTCACATTTATTTTATGTGAGACGATTGTAATTTTCAGCATATGCTTCTTTTATGTGGTGTATACTCTTCTCATTAATATCATTAATTTTAATTATCTTGAATATTATAGTGATTTAATTATCAAATTGAGTACATCTATTTCATGTGGATTTCATTTCAATGTTAGCAAAGTGAAAAGGGATTTTAATCTCAATTTACCTTATTGGATACATATATTGTATTATTTACATGTCTTCCTTTATTAGGGGTATATATAGAACCTTTTTCATGTAATATCATGAAAATATTTACTCTCATTAAACATTATGATTCATTAATTTTTTTTCTTTCATGTGGATTATGAATCAATGGTACTAATGAGGTAAGGGTTTTATGATAAAATCTCTTCATTTATCGAGATTGTTTATGTTTATGCTTATGATAGTGAAATTTTATAATCTATATATCAATAAAAATATGAGTTATCATATCCACTAATTATAAAATGAGAAAAAAAAATTTCACTTTATTTTCCTCTATTTATATTTCTAAGTGTTGAAAGTAATTTTTTTTGTTAATAATTTTAATTATTTCAATCTTCAATCAAAAACTGTTTCTTCCAACCATACTAATGTTTTGTTTAAAAACGTTAATCATTTTTTACATTATCCAGTGTATATATTTAAAAAATTATTTTATATGTTTGAATTATTACAATGTGTATAGAAATTGAATCACCATATCATTTACTAAATAAGTCCCATGTTGCTTTTACCAAAAACATTATAGGAATACATATTTTATCATGTAAGACAACCAAATATTTCATGTTGTCATGACATGTAAATTTTGTGTGTATTTTATTATAAGTTTAAAACAATATTTTAAATTAAATGTATTCTATTTATTTAAATATTCAGTTAATTTAAAAATGGAATGAATATTTTTCCTCGGGAAGTACTTCAAATCAATTTTAAATGATCCTTTATTACAATCCATGTTTATTTTCAATGATAGTTATTTCTAATTTTTTTTTAATTTGAAGTGATTTTCATATAGGAAAATATATTTTCCCTAAAAAATAATATAAAATATAAATAGAATCATTATTTATAAGATCCCAAGTTTCTATTAAATGAAATTTATTTTAAAATGTTTATTATTAAAAGTCATCTTTCGATGTTGAAATTATATTCAAATAAATAAATGTTTTAATGATCTTTAGAAATACATTTTAATATATGGTGAAATAATTTATTATGACATACTCTTTATTAGGGTTAATATTTAATTATAATTTCCTTATTATTTCCTTTTATGATTAATTTATATGTTGATGAATGTTTAGGAACCCTGATTATTTATCATGCGATATCCTATAATGAATTTATAAAATGTTTATGAAACTGATTTTCATTAAATGGGTTATAAAGTGATTATATAATTAATATTTCATGATATTTTGGTAAATTTTTCATTCTGATGTTAGTGAGACATATATGTCCCTCTAAATCTTCAGTTAATGATTTATATATTATGAGATAAAAGTGTGAAAAATGTGTGGTGCTTGATCCTCTATGGGAAAGTGTTGAGTCCTAATTCACTATAGGAGGCATGCATAACATGATCAACAATATGAAACATGTGATTAGTTATGGTCTATTATGTTGATGGAACTGATATTTATACTTTAAATATTAAATGTTGTTAAAATTTATTATGGTAACATAGTTTTTTAAAATCAGATTACAGTTCTTGATTGATTTATGATGATATCTCACTATTATGGAACATTTTTCTGAAAATATGATGTTTGATGTCATGATACAATTTTATTATCTATTATAGGATTGGTATTAACATCATAAGTTATTTTACTGATCAAATAACAAATAGAATTATATTATTCTTTCATATGATCATAGATTGATATCTTCTATGGTTATCTATACTGAGCATCAGATCTTGCCATTTCTAATAGTTCCTTCCCTGGGTTCTAAATACAGGTTTAGGTAGGTTATACCTAAGAGGAGTACCATGTGGGATGATTTTTCTGGGATATGTTTAAGATCATTCAAGAAATAAGAATATTATATTTTCAGTCTGAGAAGAAACTAAACTATTACGATACTCAAGAGTGTAATCTTGAAATATCTTGAATATTCTACTAAAACCATGTTCTATTTATGTAGGAATGTCCAAGGTCATTATAGTTAATCCAATATATCTAAATGAATATTAGTTAAATTGTAAGCGTATCACTTTCTTTAAAAATGCTACTTGAATGTATGGGGCCACTTCATTGGTGTAATTAAGGCACAACATTTTGATGATAAATATTTTCAAGCACTACATAATGTTAAATAAGGCAACATAAAGGTAAAGGTAATCCCTATAAAAGGTAATTAGACTGATATGTAATGTTAACCCATGGTTATATATTTCAATATAATTATAGCCTTGATTTTTGAAAAAATATGTCATGGATATCCATTGTGTTAAAAAGATAAATAAAGGTTACATTGGTTTTGTAGCGAAGTGGTTGAGTAAGGGTTATCAACCAACCGTTGATAGGTCACTCTGAGTTATCTTATTGATTGAATTATGACCATTAATTTTTTCCACAAAATTCTTCATACCTCGAAATAAGAGCTACCACGAGTGAGACCATTTATACCACTATCCTACCATCATCACTATACTAAAAAAAGTTATTATTCTCTACTATTGGTCACAATAATAACTCTCAGAATTTCCACTCACAACCAATTATCACTTACTGTGCTACATAGAAATATTGAAAAAATAAATTCATAATAATAACACTAATACCATTGAACAATATGAGAAACCATCCACATGATACCATAATTCTCCATGAGACAACTGATGTTATCATTGATGTTCAACCTTGCATATGCCTCTATTTCAATTATCCACCTGGAGATCCAAGGTCAACAAAACAATTACATAATAAGATATCAATATCTATCTTGACTAAAAAATATTTATACCATATTATATTGAAGTTTTTATGGGAGTGAATAATGAATCCGTGGGTGAATCTCAATTGAATGTTGAATCAAAAGGTGTTTAAAAAAAGATTGACTACAAAAATTATATTCTCGTTATAATATAAATTCATGATGTAAATTAAGAACTATTAAACGGGTCTCCATATTTATTGAATATTGGTTGTAAGAATACAAGGTAAACAAATTTCAATATTGGGTTTTGACACATAATTATATGCACCTCACTGCATGAAATTTATTAATTTTAATTCCAAGTTATATTCCATAAGGTATAAAATAGTTTTCAGATTTCATATTATATAAGAGATATGACCAAATATTTATAATAATAAAATATGTGAAATTCTAATTCACATTTTCTTCCTTTTGGAAAATTAGAGGATGATTTTAATAGAGAACATCACATGGAGAGAAAAGAGACAGAAAAATATTCACCAAACACAAAGAGAATAATAGTTTAGGGATTTGAGGAGAAGATATTGAGATTTAAAATCTATAAAATAGAATACCAATTTATATAAATTACGATATATCTACGAGAGGAAGATAATTAGAGGTTTAGTGAGGTGGACCAATGAATATTTAGTATTATGCATTGTATTTCTTCTATTTTATTCTTATTTTATTTATATTTTTCATGTGTTATACCCATAAAAATACTATTGATTCTTATTAGTTGAGAATATAAAAATTTATTTTATTTGGGAAGGTTTGTGACCCATTTTTATTGCTTGATTCTAATATATTAATTTTAATAATTTTTTTCTATTTCTTTGTTAATTGTTTTCATTTCATAATTTTATAATTTAATTTTAATACATTTTTTTTGAAATATCCTAAATGATATTTTTTATGGAATAGATTATGATGGACCATGGATGTTATTGAATAGCATATGGATGAAATTTTGGTATTGAAAAAATATTTATAGGTATAAATAAATACTTTTGGATATTATGATTTGTTAAAAATAATTTTTAGTTCTTCAAGAATAAAATAATAAACCATTAATAGTCATTTCATAGAGTAATAGATAATGTCGAAATAGATACAATCACAACCATAAGATGATATTATAAAGTGGTAGTGATTGGGATCTGAGAAATTTGTGTAAATGATAGATAATGCTATGCCCTTTTAGTAATGAATCAAGGAATATCCGAGTCGAAAAAAATTATTATATAGATAATCGTTGGTGTTAAATAAACATAAAAGTTTATGAGAATGTTTTATAAGAGTTTATATATGAAAAAGGTGATTAGATTGTAAAATAAGGTAATGATTTACCCTATGAATATTGGAGCTTTCCAGAATCACGACTGAGTAAGGATTGTAGCTTGTCACATTGCACTTCAAATCACCATGTCAAAAGTTATAGATATGATCTATGTATCTCTCTTGTGTGAATACAAACATGACTCATCACGTGTAATTAAAATAGGGTTAAAAATATTAGAACTTGAATATTTATATTATAAATAACTATTATGGATCATGGCTCATATAGATAATGTACTATGAAAAAAACTTCTCAGTTGGGGAATTTTCCCTAGAGAAATTACAGATTCGTAGAAGCTACATAGGAACCTGAGAAAGTAATAAAACAACTATGTACTATAATTATTATATATATGTAAATAATTTTTAGGGATAAATTAATTTAAATGTTGTAGAATGTAACAGACTAGAATTTTACGAAATCTATTTTTCAAAAAATAGATTTAATTCCATCGATTTCTTATATTACATACAACACCATGTTTTAACAAGCAATATTATATTGATGAAATTTAATTTTTTTAAATATTATATCCTAACTATTCCATTTGGAGGTATGAAAATGGTTAACTAATTTATGATAAATATATATATATATAATAATCATTCTCAATAAAAATGTATTTAAAAATTCTAAGGAAATAACCATTCAAATTTTAAACAATGTTATATTATGATTGAAAAATATATTTCTGTAAAAAATATATTTATTTTTTTATTAGAATATATTATAATATATTTATTATAAATTTAAAAAATTTATTTACTAAAACTAAAAATGTTTTTAAATAATCATATCAAAATTATCTTATGGTGAGTTTTTGATAATTTTCTCAAATGATTGATTTTCCACTAGATATTGAAAAATATTGATCATTATTGAAAACTATCTTTCTATTTCAGGAATTTCAATTGTTCCATTTTTTAAATCAGTTTCATATAAAAATTTGATACATCTTATTTTATCTAATCCTATTATTTTAATTAGAATCAATTTCATTTTTTAATTTGGTAATAAAAAACATTTTTTATTTAAAAATTCATTTTCCTAAAAAAATGTTTTTACGCGTGAATATATTATTTATCATAATAAATTACATTGATCAGTAATGGGGAATTATTGAAATTAAATATATATTTTATATATTTAGTAAATATTTCAATGATTCAATAAATATTTTTATTGTGCATAGGATCATAATAAATATAGTATTTTGCATGAGATCATTATTTTCCTAATATTAGTTTTCATCACATTTTGCACACTTATTTAAAAATTATTTCACCCAATTATTGGTATTTAATTTGATAAAATTTATTCTGTATCGTCTATCATTAAAATTAATGTGTTTAAATATTATAATTTTTCAATATGATTACTAATTGTGTTAAATTTTATCACCTCAATAAATGGTCAATTAGGTTAATCTGGGATAAAATTAAGTGATCAGACATAGTTTTACATCCTAATCCTTATTTAATGATTTTAATTCTACCCTTATCAACTATGGATATAATACGAGTTTTTAATCAATATAAACCCTTGAAATTTTCATATAAATTATTTTATGCAAATAACAATACAACATGTTGATCTATTTGTTTTAAATATCTATTGTCTTTCAATATAATGAATAAATAAAGGATTGAAGATAAAAATAAATCTATTATGGGAATAAATATGTTATCTTCCTAAAAAATTTATTTATACTTTTTATAAATGTTATTATTACCATAAATTCTTGTAAAATTCAAATATAATACTTATTAAATTATCAGGAAAATAAAATAGAAGATTTCAAAAATAGAAAATGTCATATATATTTAATAATTTCATATAACCCATGAAATTTATAGTACTATATGACATATTTTAGAGTTTTGAAATAATTTTATTAAATATTCACCTTTTTCTTAATGTATTTAAGGTCACCAAAAATGATTAGATTTAAAATGACATTAATGAAATTTAAAAATAAATAGTATTTTATTTAATGAAATTCATAAAAATATTCTATTTTGAAAAATTAAGGGGATATGGTTTTAAAAATAAATAATTATCTATTAATGGTTCTTATTTCATTTTATTTTAATATTATTAACCATTTAATAATACAAACATTAATATTAGTATAATTGTCAAAAAGGTTAATAATGTGATGAAACCAAAATAAAGTTGCAAAAATGTGATAAAAACTGGTCAAAATTTGATTGAATTAAAGTACGTTGACTAGTTTTCATCTCATATTCATATTATATCAATTTTTATCCATTTTGAATTAATATTATTTTATATTAATTTAATATTTAATGAAATTCCAACAGTACCCCTCTTCTCAATTATAAAAGTGCACCCCATTGTTCTCTTCTTCACACCACATTAAGCCTCCTTGTTGGAAAAAATATTTCAATGAAATATTCTACACACTCCTATCAACATTATTGAGGTTATTTTTTCCAATGAGATCAACCTAATTCCCTTAATAGGATATCGGAAGGAGTTATTTCCAATAAGAGGTAATCGCTTTAACTGATCACTTTATTTTTAATTCTTATTTTACATCTTATAAATATATAATATTATAAAATAATTAATAATTTAAATATCCTAGATATAGGTAAATTACAATTATTTTAAGGAAAAAATTTTATTCAATTTATTTTCGTCGAATTAGAAGTGAAAATATCATTCCTGCATATGTACGACTTACCATCTATGTATATAAATACGATTATTTTCCCATACCATATTTTTTGGGTGTGTATTTTCAATGGATTAATGTTTATATATGAAAAATATAATATAATTATAATTATGTAATGATTAAATCATATCTACCTTCTCATCATCCAGACCATTGGAAATTTGTAATGTCGATAATGCGTACCAGTGGATTACCACCTCCTTGAAGCGATGTGATCTGTTTTTAATTTATATTTTAGTTAGATACTAATAAATGATGAATTAATTAATAAAAAAGGTATTTATATATATATATTTATATGATATTATAATTATTTTGGAATGGTGAGTAATTATTATCCTTTATTTTATTCAATCGTTTGAAAAAATGGACAATGTTCATAAATACATACAACCAACTATCTTTATATAATATGTAATTCATTTTTATGTCTATATTTTTTATAAAAGACTATAATATTTTATATATTAAATATATGTGATAATTACATAATTAATAAATTAATTTTTTAATGTCACCATACTCAAAATAGAAGGATCCATACTACCGAAAAAAAATACAAGAAAAATAAAACAGATGTCATCTAGAAAATGTGATTTTAATAAAGAAATGTCACAAAAATGGGTGATCAAATTTCATAGGTAAATAATAAATAATTATTTTTCTTTAATAAATTTATATTTATATATTTTTACTAAATTGTAGTTTCAAACAGGTACATAGGAAGTCATACCAATGTTGATCAATTTTTTCCTCACTTACAATTCAGTGGGATTCAAGCCATATTCCAAATTTATTTATTTTATGTAATATGTATAATTGAGATTAATTTATTTTATTATAATTTCTATGAAATTTGTGGAGATTTAATGTTCCATTATTATTTTTTATTGCATGGGTTTTATGATTCAAATGTTATAAAACTGGTAAGAGAATTATATAACAATATCATTATTTATCGATACTATTTATGTTTAAGTCATGAGGACTAAATATTATGATTTATGTATCCCTAAACTCTTTAATTATCTTGTCATTTAGATTTTTTTGGTAATACATGTTTTCCTTTCATTATTATCACATTAAGTACTCAATAGATGAGATTTTTTTAAGGGAAATCAACAATATTTCTCCGTTTAGAAAAAAAATTATTCTATAACAAATTTTAACAACCAGTATTAATGATTGGTATTAAAAATATCCTATTATTGGTAACCGTAATTTTTTCCCATTTTTTATTCTTTATAAATATTTTTAAACTGAATCTTCTTATCCTTTTTGTAACTATGTAATGTTTATTTTTTTTTCTTCAAAACAATGAATTAAATGTTTTATTTTAATGTATAAAAATGAATTTAATTTCTCATATTTATTACTAATATATTATTTGAATCATTATTTTAATGTTATAAAGGATATTTAAAAAAACCTTTATAATTTTGAATTTTATTATATTTTGGAAAGGTTATTTTATCATAAAAAGGATATTCTTATCATGAATTGATAAAAGTGAACATTCAAAACCACTTTCCATCTATGATGTCATTTTTTATATTATTTATTATTTAATATGGATATGAAACAATGATAAAATTAATTAAATTTCACTATATTTTTATTATTTATTTTTATGAGATGCTTATGGAAATGATTTATTTTGAGTGGGTTATGGTATAGTGAATTGATGAAATTTCTATGAAACATATTTTCTTTTCATGGGTTGTGATGTAACTATATGTTTAATGTTATATTTAATTATGTCACCGAAATGTATTCTATTAATTATCTTATTTTTGTTTCATAATAACTAAGTATAGTTTTTGTTTTATAATCATTGAAAATAGTTACATTTTAACTACGGATGGTGGTCATGTTATAAATATGGATAGTTGTGACATATATCTCACTCCAATCCATACGGTAATGATTGATATCTCAAGAGATGTAGTGGACTAGAATGGGGGGTGAACGTAGTTCATTAATAGACTATTTCAACAATGATAGTCATGGGAGTGACCATTTAATAATATGATAATTTGGTGAGTGGTCTGACTCCACTATGATAGTCTTGGGACTGAAACATGACTACTATGTTGTTTTGGGGATTTAAAAAAATAGACTATGGTAGTAATAAAAGTGAATCCTCGACCACTAATTAGATTATTTAGTATTAATATATTTATTCCACAATTCCATGTCTTATAGAATTTTCATTGTCTCAAGGATGATGTTATTATATCCATTGATTCCACATTTCTTATGAACTCTTAAGATTTATGTCGTGACTTCAGTTTAATATCAGTGTTATATAGGGTATGGATTTCAAATTTTAAGATCAAAATCTCATACCGAATAAAAGTTTTATACTTATGAGTTATACAATAACTCCCTTATTATCCCTTAAAGAGCAACTAATCTCACTATTTATTATTTTTCATTTCCCTCAATTATAAAGAATGGTTTTAAGAATGATATTTTTATAATGGGTTATAGATATAAATAAATAAATTATATAATATTATAAAAAAAATTTTTATGTTACCATTATACCAATGATACTTGAACTCTATGATTCCATCACTGTTCATTATGATGTGTAATTTATTATCATTAAATAACATAGAATATCATTTTTTCAACTGTATTTATCTATATAGGTTACATAATTTCTCTTAGATCCCATATTTTATCATGTTTTGAGTTTTTAGAACACCCAATCATAAGAGTTGGATAAAAATTTCACAACTCTTATAGATATACTTCGGTAAGGGATTCTCATATACATAACACATAAAAGAGTGGTCTCCATAATTTTTGGAAAGAAAATTGATGAAGGAAATAAATTTAATGTCATATAAGCTAAATACATATCTAATTATCTATCAATTTATATATATTCTAATTAGATTTATCATATAGTAGGGTATATTTAGAGTATTCATTATTAAATGTAAGTGATATTGAGGTTAGTGGATTAATGGATAAGAAGAAAACATCATTCCTTATAAGGTATTGAATTCGTAGGAGGACCTTTATAAATAGTCCTTTTATTGGTCTCATATTAGGTGCATTGAAACAGAAAAGAAAATCTTTTTTAAATAGGAATTCAATCTCTCTATAAGTGTTATAAATTATATGTGATGTATTATATTTATTCAAATGATAAGTATTAAATACGATGGACTTTTTTGATATACTACTATAAAGATTTTATAATGAATTTGACCACATGTTAATTTATTGACAAATTATCCCATTATCAACAATAGATACTCTATTCTAAAAATTATTCATATCCATTTTAAATGTGTGGAATAAATATTAGGATTATATACCCTCTAATAATTATTAAACGTTTTTAGGACTAAACTAACATTCACCATCTTATTTTCTAAATGGGGTGATGTTTTACAAATATTCATTGATGAAATACAGTCTGTGATCAACTTTGTGATGTTTGATATTGTCAAAATATTTACAATTTCTAAAAATATTTTTATAGAAAATATTTAAACTTCACTATTTATAATGTAAAGTATTTTTATTTAATATAAAATATAATTTATGATAATTAATATTACTACTATTTAATTTAAAATAGATATAAAAATTAGTTAAATATTACATTATTATATATATTTTATTAAATAGTGGAATGTAAAAAAGGTTGGATATGGAAACCCACTTATTCATTTTTGGACATATCACATCACTACCCAAACATGAGTTAGTGAAACTCTGTATTATTTACTCTTTGGGGTAGTGTTACAATTAACAAATGATGTTTTGTTTACTTTACTCTAGATTGTAATTTGAGATTAATTAACCCTTGAGGAATGATCATTGTTTCAATTTTCTGAACATGATAAGAAAAATTTAAATTCATTTAAAATTAAATTATTTCTACCAAAAAATGTATAATATGAATATTTTATAGATCTTATTATATATTTAATATTAATTTTTTTATCATTAGGAACAATAATTATATCGGGGAACAAACATTTAATTATTAAATTAACACTAGAATGAACATATATCACACTAAAGGACTTCTCTAATGGAATATATTCAATCATTACCGTGAATGGAGATTATATCATTCATACCACAAATTATGGAATTCTCAATACATAATTCATACAATCATTTTTTGTGTTTAATGTTAAATTCCTTAATATGTTAAACTATATGTTTTTATATACATATCATATTTCCTTAAGCTATGGGTGATATGATCCTTGTCACAACACTATAAAATTGATGAAATATGTTCCTTATTGAATAACACAAAACAATATAACATATTGTATTTAACAAATTACCTCTTACATTAACACATAGATTCAATCTTATAAGACATTAAACTACTCAAATTGGCCTTTCTTATATGAACTAATTAGCATATGGAGGTATGAGCTTTATGTAATGGATTTTAGTGAACTAGACTACCGATTAACATCATGAAATAGGACATGTGTAACACCCAAAAATTGTAAAATATTATCATTATATTTTATATAATATAATACAAGAAACACTAAGATAAATATCCCATGAAATATATTTCATAAAATCTAACCCCTCATTATTATAAGGAAGATACAACCCCAATAGGTAATAAACTATAGTATTTTATATTTTTATAACCTAATAATTAAATTTTTGGGTATATATATTACTAAAATAAATATTAAAATCATATTCTTATATTGATTAGAAATAAAATTATAATTATACAAAATAAATAGAATTGTTTTCTGAAAAATTTAATATTTATTAAAAGGTGTTTTAGAATATTTTTGGAAACAATAATTAAAAATAAGTATTAACACTTTTTGATAATTTATTTGATAGAATTTTATTATATTTTGAAATATGTATAGAATAAATATATTATTGTTATTTTATTTTATGAAATATTTCCTTTTTTGATGAATGAGGAAAAATACATAATTTTAATTGAAAATTTCCTTTTCATTTAAATTATTCATAAAGTCAAAATATATTTTTAGTTGGATTACAAATAAATTTATTTCATTCATAGAAAAATTTACGTAATATATTTTAGTGTTATAATTTTCATATTTAATTTTGGTATAAATTTATTAACCATTAAATATTTTCTCTTTAAAAACATGCATTCTCATCATGTCTATTAAATTAATTAGAAATTTAAATATTTCACTTCTGGGAATATTATTCAAAAAATAGACTAAATATTTTTATTCATAGTAATTAATATTATCTAAAAATTTCAACATTATTTTTTACAATAATAAATAGATAATAGAATAGAAATTATTTATAGTAATTAAGGTAAATATTAATTTAACTGTGGATTAAAGTAAATAGATAGTGTCAAAAATGCATAAAATATGAAAGTATATTTTATTGAAATATATCTACCTATTCATGTCTAATTATTTTAAATACTCTATTTTATTACCCTTATGACATGTAATAAATTTGAATGCACCTTTTTCTTTTTAAAAATTTAATGTCTGCCACTCACATCACTTATTAATGGTCACCCACTCTCATTTTTTATTAATACATTAAGACACCTTTTATTAAGAAAATTAATTCAATAATCACTTATAAACTATCATATCCTCATCTTAGATTCCATGGTCTATCCATAAATATATTTCTAGAATACTTTAGCTATAATCTTAAATATGTGGTCTGAGAATATGTTAAATTCCTAACTATGTGTTTCTATTTTATATCATCTTCTAGATAATTATAATATCATTAAATTATTTTTACATTTTAACAAAAATATCTACCATATAATTATATTTTATTATGTTACGGTCATGTACTATATCCATCTTCTCTTTCCTCAAATGATAAATGTTTGTGTTTCTCGTTTGATCGGCAGTCTACCGACCCACAAACGGATGTGGAATTTTTAAAAAAAAATACTATCATAGTTGGGTATGATGATGCATATAATGTACATGTATGGTATTTATAACATAAATATACCTATGTATTTATTTTATCAAATATACCTTTTTTACATTCCATTCTGTTGGGGATACGATAACGTTGCTTGTGTTTATAGAGAACTACCACATCGTGAGGTGATGTGATTTATTTTTTTCAATAACCCATTACATGGAAGGTTATAAGGATAATATGAATGAATATATATGATATAAATGAAATAATAATAATATTATAGACCTTTTTTTAATTCTATAAAGATAATATATCATTTTCTTACTTACTTTGTAATCACTTAATGATGATAAAATTGTTCATGTATGTTTAGATTATCGCCATCATGAAGCGATGCAGATATCTTTTCATCACCAAAATTCATGGATGGTATAGGTAACTATACTTAATTAATAATATGGTATTTTATATTTTATTATAATTATGTAAATATAAAATAATACACACCTATTTCTCATAAACATTCTTGAAAAATGGAAACATTGTGCACGCGTACATTTGGAATATCATCTCTATTATTGTAATGTAGTTCATTTTTCATAACCATATTTAATGATTGGTCATAAAAATATAATTGATTTATAAATATGGTAATTTATTTAGGATTTTTATTCTGAATATTTTGTAACTATATAATATGTGTAAGAACATGAACAATCATGACAAACTACAAATGGAAAAACAATGCAATTAACACCTCAAACAGTGAAAATAATGATAGCTTTTTAATGAATGTTCGATAAGATGTTATAAAAGAATAATATATAACATTATTAATATTCATGTAATTATTTTAAATCATAATAAATTTTTTGAAACTACTATACATGTGATAAATAATATTCAATCAAAATGAAGTGTGAGTTAAGAGACTTCATCTCAATTACAATTTATCGAGGCATATTGGAATGTTATGAAACAAATTTATTTTATATTGAGTATAAAATTATACATTGACATGTTTTATAATAATTCATTTATAATTTGTTACATTTTATTTTCAATTATATCATTCAATGTTATTTGGATTGAAAAATACAAAGTTGGAAAATCATAACTCAATTTCTTTTAATTGAGTTGTACTACATCTTATTTGTCTTTAATAATATAATATTATGTGTGTAATTAATATTGACGATGTTATGTTTTTTTTACAATTTTTATTTTGGATTTTAATTTTATATAAAAAATTAATTTGTTGATTATTTATCACATCAATGTTATGATCTTTATAGGGGATTATTTCACAATATCCTTTTAATCGGGATTGTCAATTCTTAGACAACGAAAAGTAATTATTTTACTTATATTCTACATGGGATATATTATATTGGAACCATCATTTTTATTTATATGGATGGAATATGCTTATTTCAACTAATGACAATATTTATTTTCAGTTCTTTGATCCGTTTTTTTAGTCATAATCTTTCCCAAAAAATATTCACATTCCAATGATCATTGGAAATAAAATTTCCACTAAATAAAAAAATAATTTATCATTGATATAATTATTTCTTAAATAAGATCTAATATATATAAATATAGTTTTTTATATTGAATGTTATTTTATGGAATGGGTATATTTTTATTAATATGTATTTTTTACTCAATATTTATATTTGATGATAAGGAAAAGTATTTGAGAATTAAATCAATTATTAGATATTTGAAGAATGTTTTGGACATATAGTATAATGTGGGGTTGAATATTATATATCACCTCTATGAATCATTAGACGCATGAGTAGAACTAGAAACCTTTCATTAAATTCAATTCTACATATAGCTTTAAACATCCTTGGTAATGATCTTGATAATAGTAGTATCTTGATATATGGGACCATGATGTCCAATAATTATGAAATTCATTTATTAATAATTATTGTTTTATTAGTCAAGATATTTTCTCAGTGATATCATATCAAGTTGAATTTCATTCTATGTTTATTATTTAAATGGAATTCGGTTTTTTATGGACCACTCCTTGTGGATTATTCCATATCTTATCGTGATAATCAATTACTTTAAATGGAATGTGTATTAATTTATTTTCCATTACAAGTTGATTTTGAATATTAATACATGATATATTTTTCTATACATAAACGTTACTGAGTTTTTTAGGTCACCATGTTTTTACCTTCCCCAAAATTCTATAAAATGTACTATGATTGATGTGTAAGGTTATTCTAAAGAAAATAATGATATTATCAAATTAATTATATTTTAATTTCGTTAATCAATTGTAATTAAAGACTCAAATGTTTTTCTACAATAGAAATAAATTTCACCACCTATCCTAATAGGTCTTATTCCCTGACAACCCCAAGCCTAACTCCAATAGTGTATGGGTTGGCATCTAACACCAAGTTGGAATGTCAAAAAATTAACGCATTTCTATAAGATACCTATATGCACAGACCCGCAAAAACCACCTTGTAATAATAAATAGATATGAAAATTGGGAAACTAATATGAATGCATACATATGTTCCAAACCAGAGAAGAACATAAGTACTAAAATCACAAAATGAAAATAAATTATCCACCAAAAACTATAAATGAATATAAAATTCTCAAATGGAGGGGATCAGTGGAAAATGAAACTTCCAAAAATATCCATGACCTAGTTCTGATAAAACCATCGGTTGGTCAAGCTTGATATGCTTCACCAACTACAAGAACACTGGGGACTCCATCAAAAAACATGTTCTCTTCACAAGAAAAATCATTTTAAGGAATGAACATATAGGGGTGAGTATAACAATACATAGAAGGTTCCGTAAACCACAAAAGAAAAGTGAGAAATTTAAATGAAATAGTATTCTCTACACAGTTACCGAGAACCTAAAAGATAAAGTAACTCCATATTGAACCGAACCTAAACTATATTGATCTAGTCAACTCTTTACCAGGGGGTTTCTATTAAATAAGTATGAAAACACATCCTGTCCTCCTACAAAAGACCTAGATATATTCATCTAATACTAAAATCACCATGAGGTACTAACCTTATACATAGTTATAGGAATATACTCTAGGATCGAAGGTAACACACACCCTAGACAACAAACTCAACCAGATCATTCATCCCATATGGTGATCAATCGAGAGATAATCTCCATATGTAATCATCTTTCCATAATTATTCTCATATAAAGCTTCCTCTATTAGGAACATCTCTAGATACCACTCTTATTCCTATTACATAAGGATCCAACAATGACTTCACGCATCCTATACAGGATAAAATAATCCATATAAAAGATGCCCACCCTTAGCCACTAAACAACATTGAGGGAGAACTACTCTATGACACACAATATGTGAAACCTCTCTTAAGAGATAACAAAGATTGACCCACACCTCACTTCTTCCCCATAGTCGAGGGAGTACTAGCTCCGGTTCAACTGGAAAAACCACTATCATATACATATGGAGTGGCCCGAACCTCACTCTATCGAGGGAGGAAATATTCTAACCAGTTATTGAACATATAATGTGGAGGGGAACAATCCTAATAACATTACTCCATGGATAAGGGTGATCCTACTATATTTGAGGGCCCACAACATGATATTTCATAGGCGTATAACCTAATAGATGAGAACATGTACCCCGGTATGATATAGGAGTACCAATCAATATATAGAGGAACCGTACCATTTCTTGATAGGTTATTTCCACTCTACTGACTAGATCACTAATGGGGACCCACACCCTATCATGGTAGGGGAGTATTTACCACAATCTAGAGCACCCACACCATATTATGACAGGGGAGGGCTCACCCAATTGTAAAATCACATATAGAGGAACTACATCCTGGTATGATAGTGGAGTTAAAACTATATTTATAAAGGACCCAAAACCTAGTATGATTGTGTATTAACCAACCTATGATTACATCTCATATATAATACCCCTAACATGACATGAAATGTGAGTACTAACTCCAAATATAGATGACACTCACCCTAGTAAAACATTGAGATTCCAAATCTATCTATGAAATGAGTCTGTAAGGCCCATCCTATGGTACAATAGTGGAGATCTATCTCATATTTCTTGAACTATATGAGGTACATTCACCATATTACGAAAAGAGAGTTCCAACCTCGGGTGAACTATTATACGGGCGGAGGACCCACATCCAGTATGAGGGAGTTCCATCTCTACTAAATTGAGAGGTAACAGAAACTCATGAATTAACATGTTTCAAGATTACCAATTCTATTATATATTTGATAATATTTTCAAATATTGTACATCTTCCAAGCATTAATCAATGGAGCACTGCACATTAAATACATCACACTACAACACTTCCACACATAGGGGACCTTAAACCTATTATGATAAGTGAGAACCACTTTACTAGCCAAATGATTCTAGGAAACCCATATCATGTGATTATAGTAAAGGTTACTGACCTCGATTAATATCAACATTCTATGTAGAAAACCACTCCGAATTGGATACTGACATGCATGAATTTTAGCCCTGAAGAAGGAGATATGAATAATGTATGTTCCTCCCAAAAAGGACAACATGACATGTATGGGGTTATTCATGGAATGTGACCCCACATGAACACAAGGTTGTGTCCTCTGATTCAAATCTTGGCTATCCATTTTATATTTCATGACATGTACAGAGGGTACTAGTGTAACACCCCTATTTTTTTATAAAAATAAATAGAAATGCATGGAACTTTTTTTTAATTAGATATTTTTAATTAGCCTTTAAAACCTAACTTTTCTACTTCTTTGTTCTGAATTTCAAGAAACTGTCATCTATAACTATGTTCAGTATGTTATTTAGGGTCTGATGAAACCAACTTGTTTTTTTGAGAATAGTAACACTCCCTTATGAATAGTATTATGAATAGTAATATAACCCTAATGAATAGTAAATTTTATTATTATTTTATTTTCTTAAGTATAGAAGATAATAACACCTTGGTTAATTTTTCATTGTGATAAAGAAGTAGCTGTAGAATTAGAATTGTTAATTTTTTAATTAAGTATGATTTTATTTAAAAGTTAAATTAATAATATATAAAAATATATTTTAAAAAAATGGATTTCATTTATTAATTCTACACGTTGAGAAATGTTTAAGGTATGTTTTTCAGATTTTATTGAAATTCTAGTATTTTTGATGAATAGTAAAATACGATAAAATACAATAAATGCTAAATACTTGATTTAATGCATCATAGGTGATGCAAGGATGACTTAAGCCCACTTGGCTCGAACTCACATGACATTATTAGTATTTAGGGTCACAAGAATTGAGATTATTCATAATATTGAGTAAAATATTATAATAATGATTAAAATAATCTAAAATACTTCCCCTCCTCCACTATAAATACCACCCTCACTCACCTATTCCTCCCACACCTCTCAAGCCTTGAGAATTGTCTAGTTTTTTCCAAATTACCTCCCCAATATTCATCCCCATGTCCTAGAGCTGCTGGTATCACCAAAAGACAAAAATCAATGCTCTTAAGGAGGATCTCAAGGAGAATAGATCAAGAGGTAAACATCCTCTTTTATTTTCTTTCTTTTCATTCAATTTATGTAATTCTCTTCCATTCCCTATGGCTTGTGTTGGGATATATCATTAAATATTTCCTCTTAATATCCATATTATGTATGAATGATTAGATATTCCATTCTTCTCATCAATCGTGTTTTTATGAAATTTAATAAGACGTTGTTAGGCTGCCAAATTTTCGGGATTAATTTCTCAAGATTTTATTTTATTTCTTGATTACTTTTTATTCAATCCTAACTCCCTCTTATCCAAGAGGCATGAAATATCCAGAATCATGTATATTGAGGAAGTTTTTATGTTTATGGAAAATTCCTCATCATCATTCTTTTCCCTTTCCACTTATTTAAAGTATAAAAACATTTTCCATTTATCTCAAATTACCGACATCGTGGACAATGTATTTTCAATTTCCATTAATTCATTAAAGTCTAGTCAAGAAAATATTTATATGGTAGAACCAGGTTTTAATATATTTAATTATGACTCATATATGGATCTGGAATTCTTTTGTACTCATGGTTCTAATTTATAATACAAAATGAGTTTGTTATTATCAAAGAACCACTAAAATGATCTAAACGAACATCCTGAATCTTTTAACTTATAAGTCATTCTCATATAAAGAATAAAATTGATAAATGGTATAAATTATGGTACTAAAAATACGTAAATACTTCTCCATTCCAATTCTGGAGTTTCACTTTCAATCAATAAGAACGATTCATCAAGAACTGATCGTGAAAATTATAAATGAACTCACCCAAAATAATGCAAGGATCAAAATACTAACAATTAATGGGTGAAATGAGGTTAGGAAATTACCAAATAAGATGTTATAATCAAAAAAATGTTTCTATAGAATACTAATAACACTATTTTAACCAATATACATGAAGTTTAATCATGTTTGAAGTAAGACAAGCCTAAGGTAAGGGAATTCTTAACCCGATTTCCATTTTTTGGGTTAACTTTCTACTACATTATTAATGTGATATTTAAATTTTTTGTGTGATGGGTTCCATTTATATTATTTTTTATTATGTTTAATTATTTTATATATACATATTCCATCCAATCTATTAATTCACTCTTGAATTTTATGATTTGTATAAGGGGATTTTCTTTAAAAATCCTCTTTTTAAATTCAGTTTTTACAAAATTGCAAAGTAATGATTTTAGGAAATTATTCATGTTTTATGATTATGTTTTGGTTCTTGGGGACTATTTATGATGAAGTTCAGGACCTATATTTCCCTCCAATGAATTGGGTATGAATAAGTTGGAGTTCGGTCGTATGGTTACTCCAAGTGTAACTTCAATGGTTATAGAAAGTAAGGTAGCCATGAGGGTTACAAATTTTAAGGTAGCCAAGAATGGTTACAAGATTATGTAAGTAATTCCCCAAGATAACTTAATGGTTCTACTTATGTTCTTATGTAATTGTGTAAATCTCATGTTTCACAAGGTAAGTATATTTGTTTATACATATAGGTGACAATTAACTATTTTGAAAATGATTTCATACATTACATGTTTTCGTGGACTAATGTGTTCATTCCTTCTTTTTATATCCCTTACTGAGTTTTTATTATCATCCCATGTTTTTAAAAGATTCTCATAGATTAATGGATGTGTAAGTCAAAGAAGGAATCCATGTTAAATGTTTCAGAATTTTCAAGGAATCATGTTTAAGTTTAATGTTTTCAATTTCGGAAATAAATGGAAACTGTTTTTATGGTATCCACCATGTAGCAATGTGTATTGTTATGAATGTTTTATGTCTGAATTCCATAATGCTCTAATCTTGAAAATATCCTCAATGTAAAAGGAATTTTTTTGTGTCTAAATTCAAGATTTATGTGATTAATAAGGTCAGTTCCTTATTGTTGGTATCATAGGATGGTTTAGATAACTTTAGGGGTTAGGGTGATGTAAATAGTATACCATAAATTATTTTCACTCTATGTTTAATTTTTTATAGAATTTAAAGATTACCATGTTGCTTCATCTAAGATATGTTTGTTCAGAATGGTTTTACACAGAAGGAACAAAGATGTGGAAGAGGAGAGGCACCGACATAATGAACCCTTCTTAATCTACAGCTCAGAATGGCAGGGATTGGAACCAAGCAGTTTTTGGTAGTAATGACCCGACTTACACAATCAATAAATGGTGGTGGAATCCATGAAAGAGGACCAATAGAGGTACCACAACAGAACATGACAGTGGTGGAACATTTTATAAGACAATGTCCTCCTATATTCAATGGATCTTCTGACCTAGTGGCAGCTGAAGGATCGATCAAAGACCTTGAAAAGATATTTGATGTTATTGGGATATTCAGAAAATCATAATGTAAGTATTTCCATTAATCATTTTTAAGGGGAAGCTGATCAGTGGTGGTAAATGGTAAGTAATATCAGGGATAGAGAGGATTTTTATGCCTTAGTGTGGGATGAATTTAAATGACTTTTCCTTGATAAATATTTTCCTAAGGTGGTGTGACATAGAATAGAGAAGAAATTTCATGAATTGAAATAGAAGTAGGAAGATTTAGTGGCTGTTTATGAAGAGAACTTCCCCCGACTGGCTAGGTATGCACTAAATCTTATTCGGGATCTCGATAGCAAAATCAACCGCTTTTACTCAGGATTGAAGCCAAGGTATTGATGGGAGTTGGCCTCCCATGAATTAGAAAGTTATGAGAAACTTTTTTGATGTGTTGAGAGGGTAGAGATGGAGTTTACTGATGATCATGTGCATTTTGGAAACAAAGAGAAGAAGAGGTCCAGTTGCCAAGTAATGGGCAAGAATCAATCAAATAAATTTAATGGTAAGAAAATACAATTTCTAGTTTGTGAAAAGTGCAGTTAGAAGCACGCTGGGGAATGTCTTAGTAAAACCGGGAAGTGTTTCAAATGTGGTATGTTTGGACATATGGACCGAGATTGTAATGAAAAAGATCTTAAGACTAATCCTGATAAGCTAACCGTAAAGTGTTTTAAATGAGGTGAAATGGTTCATTATGCAAATGTTTGCCAAAAGAGAGATCTGAATGATGCAAAGAAGCCAGACTAGAAGAAGAAAGGTGTAGGGAGATCCTTTGCGACTACATCAGCAGACGTCAGGACATCCAGTAAAGTTGTATCAGGTACTTTGTTTATTCAGTCATATTTTGCTAAAGTTTTGATTGATACAGGGTCTACGCATTCCTTCATATCTGATAAATTTTCTGGTAATTTGGAAATATCACCCCAACAAAATAAACCTAAAATTTTAAGTAAAACACTAGGGGGGAATGTTATAGAAAAGAGTAATTATACGAATATTTCTATTGTGGTCTATGGAAAGACTTTAACTGCAAACCTTGTTGCTTTACCCTTAGTCGAGTTTGATGTTATTCTGGGGATAGACTGGCTTTTTGATTATGTTTCTAAGATTCACTGTAGAGCTAAAGAAGTTTTTTTTAGAAAGAGTTTCAGTTTGTATACAAGAATGAACCCATACAATTGATAACATATCAGAAAGCTGAGAAATTGTTGAAAGGTGGAAATGAAAGTTATCTTGCTCATATTGTTGAAAACAAGGGAACTATTCAAATTAATGATATACTAGTGGTAAATGAATACCTTGAAGTTTTTCTTGATGAGTTACATAGTGTCATACATGATCGAGAAGTTGAATTCACAATTGAATTTTTTCCTGATTCTAAGCCAATTTTAATACCCCCTTATCGTATGGCTCCAATAGAACATCTTGAATTGAAAAATCAATCTACAGGATTTACTTGATAAATGCTTCATTCGTCCTAGCACTTCACCATGGGGAGCACCTGTGTTGTTTTTTAAAATGAAATATGGTTCAATGAGACTTTGCGTTGATTATAGAGCTTTGAATAACATCACTATTAAAAATAATTACCTTTTCCTCACATCGATGACTTGGTTGATCAGCTCCAGGGAGCTCAGTACTTTTCCAAGATTGAATTGTGATCCGGATACCATCAGCTGAAGGTGAAGGATGATGACATCCTGAAAATAGAATTTTGTACTAGATATGGGTATTATGAATTTGTTGTTATGCCGTTTGGATTAACTAATGCACCTGTTATATTCAGGAATCATATGAATAGAGTATTTCATGAATTCTAGGATAAGTTCGTTGTGGTATTTATTGATGAAAATACGGTATTTTCTAAAAATAAATAGGCTTATGAAAAACATCTAAGGGTTGTTTTACAAACCTTAGATGAAAAGAAACTATATGGAAAATTCAGAAAGTGTGATTTTTGGTTGCAACAAATTTCTTTTCTTGGGAACATTGTAAATAAGGATGGAATAATAGTTGATCCTGCCAAGACAAAAGCGGTTAATGAATGGCCAAGACGCACAATTGTTAGAGAGATTCATAGTTTTCTGGGATTAGCATGTTATTATAGATGGTTTGTTAAAATCTTTGCATGGTTATCTAGTCCAATAACTATGTTAACACGAAAAGCGGTTAAATTGGTTTGGATAGAAGAATGTGATGTTTGTTTTCAGGGGCTGAAGAAGAGATTGGTGAATGCTCCAGTTTTGTCCTTACCTTCCTACTATGGTGAGTTTATCATCTACAATGATGCTTCTTTGAAGGGACATGGTTGTGTTTTGATGCAGAATGATCAGGTAATTGCATATTCTTCGAGACAATATAAACCTCATGAGATAAATTATCCCACACATGATGTGGAATTGGAAGCTGTGGATTTTGCTTCGAAAATATGGAGGCATCATCTATATGGAACCAAATGCCAAATATATACTAACCATAAAAGTCTAAAGTATATATTCACACAAAAGGAATTAAACATGTGGCAGAGAAGATGGCAATAACTAATAAAGGATTATGACTGCACGATCCATTACCATCCAGGAAAAGAAAACAAAGTAGCAGATTCTTTATGTTGGAAACATCATGCATAATTAACCACGCTATGTTTGGAACATGATCCCTTGATTAACGATTTGATGAATTTTGGCTTAGAAGTTATTAGTGCAAGGAATATATCTGTTTTGTTTCAGGTTTCAGTGCAGTCTTCAATTTCAGATAGAATTAAGCAAGTGCAGAGGGAAGATCGTGAGCTACAGGAAAAGGTAGAATTGGTTAAAATATATAAGTTTCTAGAATTTAATCTTGATAAAGAGAGTGTATTAAGATTTCTTAAAAGGTTGTGTGTGCCTGGTGATTCCCAGTTGAAGAAAGAAATGTTGTGTGAAGCTCATATTTCTCCATTTTCTATACATCCAGGATGTACTAAGATGTACAGTGAGCTTCAGGAGTACTATAAGTGGAATGTGATGAAAAGATATATTGATGATTTTACAATGAAATGTTTGACATGTCAGTTGGTTAAAGCAGAGTGGTAGTTAACGAAGGGAATGATTCATCCTTTCCCAGTTCTAGAGTGAAAAATAAAGAATATATCCATGGAATTTGTGGTGGGACTACCAAAAAATTCTCAAGGTAACAATGCGATTTGGGTTATTTTTTATTGGCTAACAAAGATTGCACATTTTCTTTCTATTAAAGATACAATGACCGTGGATCTGCTTTCTCGAATTTACCTCAATGAGATTGTTAGGTTATATGGAGTTCCTCTTTCCATTGTGTCTGACCGAGATCCCAGGTTCACTTTTATCATTGGGAAGGGACTTCAGAAGTGGTTGGGCACAGAGTTAAATTTCTGTACACCATTTCATCCTCAATCAGATGGGAAGTCAGAATTAACGATTAAGACTTTAGAGTGTATGCTTCGAGCCTGTTCAATGGACTATTAGGGATGTCGGGATCATCATCATTATTTAGTTGAGTTTTCTTATAATAACAGTTTTCATTATAGTATTTAGATGGAACCTTTTGAGGCCTTGTATGATAAGCGGTGTCGGACTCCTGCATTTTGGGAAGAATTTGGTGAAATAAAGTTGATGGGGCCAGAATTAGTTGAGGAAGTGGCTATGAAAGTTAGGATGATCCAGCAACACATGAGGACTACTTAGAGAAGGCAGACAATTTATGCATAAAACAGAAGAAAAGACTTCTCTTTCAAGGTAGGTGACCATGTTTTCCTTAAAATCTCTACTTGGAAAAGTTAAATGTGTTTTGGTAAGAAAGGAAAACTATGTCCACATTTCAGCAGTCCTTTTGAAATCTTGGAGAAAGTTGGAACAGTTGCATATCGCATAGCATTGCCTCCGAGCTTGTTTCAAGTACCCAAGGTTTTTCATGTTTCGATGTGGAGGAAGTATGTGCCAGATTCATTACATGTCCCGAGCCCAGATGCAATTTAGCTGGAAGAGAACCTTTCTTATTAAGAGAAACCAGTTCAAATACTTGATCGATGGGAATAGGTATTGTGGAATAAGGTAATCCACCAAGTACAAGTTTTGTGGAGAGACCACATGGTCGAAGAAGCAACATGGGATTCAGAAAATTCTGTGAGAGAAAAATTATAACACCCAAGACTTTTATGAGAAATATTTTGTTTTCTATGTTATATAAATCATCAAAGGAATCTTTCACTACACACATCACTTACTTGGCTTGCTTAACACGAAATCACGACCTTCCTCGATAGCTTCTGTCGTACGCAATACCGAGTTTCACTAAACAATGAAATGCTATTAAAATATTATTAAAACTAGCCATTATGAATAGTAATAACCACTTTTTGAAATTTTGGTATTTATCTGAAAACTTTCAATTTTTGATGAATAGTGAAACCACTAAGTGGTAGTTAAAAAAACTAAATTTTTCATAAAACTTAATTTTACCACTTCTGTGAATGGAATCTAAAAAATCTGAGAGACACGGTTGATGTCAGTAAGTAAAATGTGGTTCAATGAGATGAAAATAATTTTTGGCGAATAGTAACTTTTTACTTTTATTTACCACGGTTAAAAGTAAATTGGGAAATTAAGGGTAAAAATGATATTATTATTACCCTAACACATGTCCTAATTCTATTTGATAAGTTTAATTCTACCAAAAACAACCTTAGGAAAAACATATGACCATTTAGGCCCACTTGGATTAGATTAGGACATTTATTATGAATTTATTTAAAGAAGGGTTAAAATAGTTAAAACCAATGTTTAATAACTAAATAATTTTTAATATAGGTTTATACATAAGATAAATTCGACTATTAATATTCATTAGAAATATAAATAGATTTCATACATAATGGTATTTTATTTGTAATTTTTAGACATTAAATAATTTAATTTATTTATGACACAATGATGATGCAGTAATTATCTTATTATTGAAATATTGACATAATTGATGTTATAAATACCCAAATAAATGTAATTTGAAACTTTTTATGAATTCCACTAATTTTATAGGTTAATATGACATGTTAGTATTGATTTAATTAACTTTTTTTGAACTAATCATTCTGTTATGATTTTCACAAAAATCAATTACTAAATAGTGTCAAAATTGACATAAAATAGTTTTTAAAACAAAGATTATATTATTAATTTTTATATTATTCCTAAAAATCTATGGTTTGGCCACATGACTTATATAAGGTTATATATATGTATATTATACAACTTGGGGTTCGTTTGGCTTGTTATAGTATGTTTATTAACCTTATAGTATATGAACACAAGAAGACACGGTAAAAGTAAAATTATTTAACTTAATGTTAAATATAAATGATAAGGATACAATAGGAACCTAAACTTGCCTAAAGTATATTTTATGAGAGGAGTTCTACCCATACCCATCTTAGCATCTAAATAAATAAATTTGGAGCAATTTAAAACCGAATTTGGCTTTATAATAAAATAATATTTTTAGTTTTTTCAAAGAAGCCCCTCCCCCCCCTTATAAAAGGGCACCTCCTCCCCCTCGTCCTCACACAAATTTGAGCCTTCAAGCTCGGCCAAACCCTGCCACATTCTAATCTCCACTTCCCTAGAGACATCCTATAGGTCTTGGTCTTCTTCAAAGACCAATTTTATTTCCCTAAAAGGAGGTCTCAAAGAAGCACTTCAAAGAAGAGGTAATGTATGTTACTGATTCTTTCATCTTTATTTCTTCTTCCACTTATTCTTACTTAGTTGTTTCATTATGAGGTAATAACATCAGTATCACTAATATACTTATATGTTATTATAAGTATGAAACAACCCTATTTAACCTTCTATCCATCCCATGGAAAATTAAATCACCGCGCGTGCCTACGTACGGAATACCGTCTCCACGCCTTGGTGTAATCTATTTTCCACCACCTCCTTAATCGGATGGGTATAATGGTTTAAAAATTAATATATATGATTATTGTGAAGTGATATTGATTCTGAAATAGTATACATACACTCCAATACAATTCCACGATCATAGGAACGATATCATCGCTCGTGCGTACGTACGGAATACCGTCTCCACGATGTGATTAGACTCGTTCTACATGATCTTAATTGCATAATAATTATATAAATAAATTGAATGGATGAATATGATATATATTACACTAATACCATTCTATAAATAAGTTATCTATAACCTAAAAATAAAAATAAGAATTTATTTGACAAAACACGCATAAGAACAAAAAGTAATAAACACCCGAATAACAAGTAGTAATGAAATACTACTAATACGAAGATAAGAATATGACCATATATGATATAATAAAAATAAGTATGATTCTGGAATAAGTCAATAACATTATTTAAATCGTTATATAGGAGGTTCAGACACTTACGAAGCAAATCGGATCTAAGGTAAGGGAAATATCACAATCTCATTTTTATCCGAGATTGTTTCTACTTCAGAATTTACTAGGGTTTATTTTATCATCCACATCCATGTTTACTCAATATGTAATATTATTTCCATCCACCTACAATTGTTTAAATCCAATTTTACCCTTCGGTCAGTTTTTAGTAAAAGATATGAAAGGAATCTTTTGTCGTTTTTTGTCCGAGGTACTTTTTGCCTTTTCCAACAAAAGTACGAGAAGAATGTTTTTTTAACTTATACGGCATGAATGGATTTTTAAAACATTATTTCCTTGAATATTTCTTTAAAAGTTTTCAAGTTTATTTTTAATCAACTTCTTTAATTTATAATTTTATGACATGTTTTTTATGTAGAAAGGATATTTTCCTCAAGAATGGTGTTCAAGTGTTTTATCAAAATTAATTTCCATCTAAGATAATAAAGGGTTCTGTTTTTATCCCTATTATTACATTGATTTGATTATGTTGTGATAGAATTTTTTTTATGAATTACTTTATCTTATATGAATTGTTTTATGATGTCACGATGTTTAAGAATCCCATTTTTATTACATGGGTTATGCTATGATGTATGGTTTATGATTTTGTGGCACACATAAGAATGGTATCATTAGGAGATGGGTGGGACCTATATATCCCTCCAATTAATTGGGTAAATATTTTATATCTCATGAGATAGGCATGGCTGGAATGGCTGGTTAAACCGGTTCAGTGAAACAGGACTGATACGAGGAGTGAACTCGGTTCAGAAATGGACTTTGTCCACTAAGATAGTCTTGGCAATGAGTCTTGACTAATAAGAAATAATTCTCTATGATTATGTGTGTATGCCACAATGTTTCATGTTTTAAGTTATGATTATTGTGATTACATTTCACTACTATGATTTATCCCATGTTTTGGAATTATGATCTTTTTTCCAGGTTAAGATTTCCCAAAAGTTATGTTCTTATGTATAGGATGTGATTGATATTTCTTTTGTTTACCCTTACTGAGCATTTGAGCTCACCCTTTTGTATGTTTTATTTCCCCAGGTCAGGAAAAAGGTTATTAAGTAGGATATTCTAAAAAGGGACTCTTGATATGATGAAATAAATGGGAGGCAAAGTAGATTCTTTATGAACCAGTTGTTTATGTTTCCTAGTTTCTAAAGACTCTATACCTATACGGTCCTTTCCTAGTTTTGTTATATGTTGTAATAAGTGTGCTTCAATTCTGAAGTCATAACAATTTATGTAAATTATGGGTCTTTATAGTTGGTATCAGAGGAAAGGTATAGTCAACCATTTGAAATTAGGATGTGAAAGCATTAGTAAGAACCCTAAGGATAAGTCTAAGCATAGAAAACAATCTTAGTGTTTTAGAAATGGCTATGAATAACCTATGATAAGACATTAAGTGTGAAATTTTATTCTTTATTGTGTGGTTTTCCTATTATAATTAGTGTTTCTCACACTATTCTTCTTGGTTTTAGTCAATGGCTTGAACCCGAAGGAACTGTGTTAATGCGGAATGCGACGGGAAATGCAATGATTGTCCCCTTGAACAACCAAACACTATGGGAGCTGGAATGAAAAATCTTGTAGCCATGCTCACACAACTTTCTCAAGATATGAATCATGCAGGACTTCCAAACGAGCAAAGGAAGGAGAAAAATTCTATTGAATCTTTCATGAGGTAGCATCCACCATCATTCTGCGGGTCTACTGATCCATTAGTTGTTAAACAATGGATTAGTAATACTGAAAAGATATTTTCAGTTCTTCAATGTTCTAAACATGATACAGTCATCATAGTAGTGTATCGTTTGGAAGGTGATGCTGATCAATGGTGGAATCTTATTAAGAATATGAGGCAAAGGGATGAAATTGAGTCCATGGAATGGGATGAGTTCAAGAACTTATTTTTCAATAAGTACTTCCCTCGTATTCTCCAAACAAATATGGAGAAAGAGTTTCTTGAACTGAAGCAAAAGGATGATGAATCTATTGGTACATATGAAGAAAGTTTAACAAGACTTGCAAGGTACGCTTCTAGTGTTATTATCCAACCTGAAAGTAATATCGATCAATTATTTAGTGTCTTAAAACCAAGTCTTCGAAGGGCGTTATCCACAAGGGAATTCAATAGCTATGAGGAAATCGTTCGATGTGCTCTCAAAGTCGAGATGGAGATTGGAGTAACACATCAGTCATATGGGTTTGATAAGAAGAGCAAAAATGGAATTCAAAGGAAAATCTAAATAGAACACTAAAAATAAGATGAGAATTCCCTTATGATCAATGTGTGGAAAGAAACATGGAGGGAGTTGTCTTAAAGGGACATGTAAATGTTTCAAATGTGGAAAGGAAGGTTATCGGGAATTTTTATTCAGCAATAATGGGAAGAAGATATCTAATGATGCAAAGGAAAGGATACACTACACTACAATGTTTCATGTGCAAGGAGATGGGGCATTATGCCAATCAATGCCCAAATCCAAGGGTTGATGATGATGGTCGACGTCAACAAACTGTTAAGGCCAAAGACAAAGGAAAGACACATGAAATTTATATCAGCGATGTGGAGTACGATAATGATGTGTTGAAAGGTACACTTACCATCCACTCTGGAGTAGAAAATGTTTTATTTGATTCTGGATCCACCAACTCTTTTATTTCTGATGAATTTTCTAAGGGTATATCTGTTTTATCTCAACAATTAGATGTTGAGTTAGCTGTGATAACTCCTAATGGAACAACAGTGGCATCAAAAGTTTATAATTCTTCTCCGATTGATGTTTCTGGGAATGTTCTTCCTGCAAATCTTGTGATCCTTCCTATAGTGGAATTTGATGAGATTATTGGCATAGATTGGCTTTCTTTATATGGAGATCATATCAATTTCCAATGAAGGCAAGTCACATTTCATATTCTAGATCAATCTATGATCGTCTATCGATGCAAGGATGAACATAACCTTCCAGTGGAAATTTCTTCCATATTATGGGTCTTGATTCCACTAAATGAAGTTTATTTATCTCAAATGGTTGGTGAGAAACTCATGATTAAGAATATTCCCATTGTACGAGAGTTTGATGATGTCTTTTTGGAGTAATTACCTGGTCTTCCACCAAATCGTGATGTTGAGTTTTCAATAGAACTCATACCAGGATCTTTACCTATTTCAAAGAAACCTTATAGAATGGCCCCAATTGAGTTGCAATAATTGAAGAAGAAACTACAATAAAATCTTGATAATGGGTTTATATTCCCTAGTGCGTCACCTTGGGGAGCACCTGTTCTGTTTGTTAAAAAGAAATATGGATCAATGAGACTCTGCATTGATTATCGAGAACTTAACAAGATCACTATCAAGAACAAATATCCTCTCCCACACATTGATGACTTATTTGACCAACTATGCAGAGGTCAATACTTTTCCAAGATTGATCTTTGTTCAGGGTATCATCAATTAAGGGTCAAAAGGGAGGATATACCAAAGACGGCTTTCCGTACAAGGTATGGACACTATGAATTTATAGTGATGCCATTTGGTCTTACTAATACCCCTGCTATCTTCATGGATCTGATGAATATAGTCTTTAGAGACTAACTTGGTCAGTTTGTGGTAGTATTTATAGACGATATTCTGGTATATTCAAAGAGAAAGGAAGAACATGAAGATCATTTGAGAATTATATTGAAGACCCTGAGAAAGGAGAAGCTTTATTCCAAATTTACCAGGTGTGAATTTTGGTTTCAAAAAGTTGCATTTTTGGGTCACATAATCTCAAAAGAGGGGATATCTGTGGTTCCAGAAAGAACAGAGGTTATCGAAAGATGGTCGAGACCAACAACAGTGACTGAGATCCAATGTTTTCTTGGCTGGATATTATCGACGTTTTGGGAATGATTTTTCATGATTATGTAATCCACTCACCAAGTTGACTCGGAAAGGAGTTAAGTTTGTCTAGACGGAGGAATGTGAAGATAATTTCAAGGAGTTGAAAAGAAGGTTGTCCAGTGCACATGTGCACACACTTCCTTGTAGTGGAGAAGGGTTTCTGATCTACAGTGATGCATCAAATAAGGGATTGGGGTGTGTTCTTATGCAAAATGATATGGTGATAGCTTATGCCTCACAACAGTTGAAAATACATGAGAAAAATTACCCAACTCATGATTTGGAGTTAGCTGCAGTAATATTTGCATTAAAGATTTGGAGGCATTATTTTATGGAGAAAGGTGTGACATTTATACTGGTCATAAAATATTAATGTATATTTTCACACAAAAGGAGCTGAATATGCGCCAAAGTAGATGGTTGAAGCTGATTAAGTATTACGACTGCTCAGTCCATTACCACCCTGGGAAAGCAAACAAGGAGGCAAATGCATTAAGTCGAGAAGACCATGCCAGTATTTCCATGATGAGGATTAAAAAAGATCCAATATTTATGGATTTACAAATGATGGATGTTGGAATTATAATGGAAGGGGAAAAATCTTATCTACCTCAAATGAATGTTCAACCATATATACATGTAAAGATTAAAGAGGCACAGAAAGAAGATGTTGAGTTACAAAAGAAGGTGAGAAATGTTCCTGAATTCAACCTTGATTGTGATGGGATAATAAAGTTCAATAATCGGGTTTGTGTTCCTCCCATCCCCGAATTAAAGAAGGAGCTGCTGGATGATGCTAATAGTTCTTCATTCTCTATTCATCTGGGAAGCATGAAGATGTATAGGGACCAGAAAGAGTACTTCTGGTGGGATGGCATGAAAAGAGATGATGCTGAAAATGTCTCTCGATGCATGGTTTGTCAGCAAGTTAAAGCTGAGAGATAGAAGTATAAGGGGATGTTACAACCATTACCCATACCCGAATGGAAATGGGAAAACATCACTATGGACGTTGTCATAGGATTTCCTAAAACATCCAAAGGGAATAATGCTATCTGGGTCATAGTTGATCATCTTACAATTTCTGCACACTTCATTGATATTAGAGAGGATTTATCTCTGGATCAACTTGCTAGGATATATGTGAAGGAAGTGGTAAGATTCCTTGGAGTACCACTTTCTATTATATCTGATCAGTATCCGAGGTTTACCTCAAATTTCTAGTGAAGTCTTCAGCATACTCTGGATATAGAGTTGAGTTTCAGCACTGCTTATCATCCTTAGACAGACGGTCAGTCCGATAGAACAATTCAAACTCTAGAAGATATGTTGAGAGATTGCTCTATGGATTTCAAAGATGGTTGGGATCGACACCTACCTATGGTGGAATATTCTTATAATAATAGCTTTCATTCCAGTATTCAGATGGCTCCTTATGAAGCTCTCTATGGAAATAAACGCAGGACTCCAACTTGCTGGGATGAAGTTGGGGAAGGAAAGCTATTAGGACCTGATCTCGTTGATGAAATGGCAAAAAAGGTCCGATCTATTCAACAACACATAAGAGCAGATCAGAGTCGACAGAAAAGTTATGCCGACTACCAAAGAAAATACCTAGAGTTTGAAGTGGGTGATAAAGTGTTCTTATGAATATCTACCTAAAAGAGGGTGATGTGATTTGGAAAGAAGGGGAAGTTGAGCCCTAGATATATCGGTCCTTTCGAAATACTGGATCATGATGGGAAGGTAGCTTAACAATTGTCACTTCCACCGAATCTCTCTCAAGTTCACGATGTGTCCCATGTATCTCTCCTGAGAAAGTACATACCTGATCCTTCACATGTACTCAGCTCAGAAGATGTACCGCTAGAGGAAGATCTTTCTTATGAACAACAGCCAATAGAGATACTAGATCACAGCAAAAACGTCCTAAGAAACAAGAACACTCGATTGGAGAAAGTTTTATGGAGGAACCACCAATTAGAAGAAGCTACATGGGAGCTTGATGATATGATGAGGGAGAAGTATCCTCATCTGTTTGTTACAATGTGATGAATTTCGAGGGCGAAATTCATTTTAATGGGGGAATAATGTAACACCCGCAACTTTTATGAGAAATATTTTGTTTTTATGTTATATAAATTATCAAAGGAATCTTTCACTACACACATCACTTTCCTGGCTTGTTTTACACAGAATTGTGACCTTCCTCGGTAGCTTGCATCATACGCAATACAGAGTTTCACTAAACAACGATATGCTATTAAAATATTATTAAAACTAGCTGTTATGAATATTAATAACCACTTTTTGAAATTTTTTAAATTTTATTTTTCAAAACTGACTTCATTTTTGGATTCGGAATATCAAATTTATCCTAGGGTGAAATTTTGGTATTTTTCTGAAAACATTCAATTTTTGATGAATAGTGAAACCACTAAGTGGTAGTTAAAAAAACTGAATTTTTTAGAAAAATTAATTTTACCGCTTCTGTGAGTGGAATTTCAAAAATATGAGAGACACGGTTGATGTCAGTAAGTAAAATTTGGTTCATTGAGATGAAAATAATTTTTGGTGAATAGTAACTTTTTACTTTTATTTACCACGGTTAAAAATAAATAGGGTAATTAAGGGTAAAAATGATATTATTATTACCCTAACACATGTCCTAATTCTATTAGATAAGTGTAATTCAACCAAAAACAACGTTAGGAATAAATATGACCATTTAGGCCCACTTGGATTAGATTCGGACATTTATTATGAATTTATTTAAAGAAGGGTTAAAATAGTTAAAACCAATGTTTAATAAATAAATAATTTTTAATATAGGTTTATACATAAGATAAATTAGACTATAAATATTTATTAGAATGATAAAATGATTTCCTACATAATGGTATTTTATTTGCAATTTTTAGACATTTAATAATTTAATTTATTTATGAGACAAAGATGATGCAGTAATTATCTTATTAATGAAATATTGACATAATTGATGTTATAAATACCCAAATAAATGTAATTTGAGATTTTTTATGAATTCCACTAATTTTATAGGTTAATATGACATGTTAGTATTTATTTAATTAACTTATTTTGAACAAATAATTCTGTTATGATTTTCACAAAAATCGATTACTAAATAGTCTCAAAATTGACATAAAATAGTTTTTAAAAAAAATATTATATTATTAATTGTTATTGTATTCCTAAAAATCTAAGGATCGGCCAAAAGACATATATAAGGTTATATATATTAATAATAAACTACTTGGGATTCTTTTGTCTTGTTATAGTAAGTTTATTAACCTTATAGTATAAGAACACAAGTAGAGACGATAAAAGTAAAATTATTTAACTTAATGTTAAATCTAAAAGATAAGGTTAAAATAGGAACCTAAACTTGTATAAATTATATTGGATAAGATGCTTTCAACCCATCCCCACCTTAGCTTCGAAATAAATAAATTTTGAGCTATTTAAAACCGAATTTGGCTTTATAATAAAATAATATTTTTAGTTATTCCAAAGGAGCCCCTCTCCTCCCTTATAAAAGGGCACCTCCCCCCCCCCCTCTTCCTCACACCACATTATGCCTTCAAGCTCGGCCAAACCCTGACACTTTCTCCTGTACACTTCCCTAGAGACATCCTAGATGTCCTGGTCTTCTTTAAAGACCAATTTTAGTGCCCTAAAAGGAGGTCTCAAAGATGCACTTCAAAGAAGAGGTAATGTCTATTACCGATTCTTTCATCTTTATTTCTTCTTCCACTTCTTCTTCTTTAGTTATTTAATTATGAAGTAATAACATCAGTATCACTCATATACTGATATGTTATTATAAGTATGAAACAACCCTATTTAACCATCTATCCATCCTATGGAAAATGAAATCACCGCGCATGCGTACGTACGGAATACCGTCTCCACGATGTGGTGTAATCCATTTTCCACCACCACCTTACTTGGATGGGTATAATGGTGTAAAAAATGAATATATATAATTATTATGAAGTGATATTGATTCTGAAATGGTATACATATAATCCAATACAATTCCACGATCATAGGAATGATATCATCGCTCGTGCGTACGTACGGAATACCGTCTCCACAATGTGATGCGACTCGTTCTACATGATCTTCATAGCATAATGAATATATAAATAAATTGAATGAATGAATATGATATATATTACACTAATACCATTCTGGAAATGAGGTATCTATAACCTAAAAAGAAAAAGAAAAATTTATTCAACAAAACATGCATAAGAACAAAAAGTAATAAATAAACACCCGAATAACAAGTAGTAATGAAATATTACTAATAAGAAGCTAAGAATATGACCATATATGATATCATAAAAATATGTATGATTCTGGAATAAGTCAAAAACAATATTTAAATCATTATACAGGAGGTTCAGACACTTACGATGCAAATCGAACCTAAGGTAAGGGAAATATCACAATCTCATTTTTATCCGAGATTGTTTCTACTTCAGAATTTACTAGGGTGTATTTTATCATCAACATCCATGTTTCCTCAATATGTAATATTATTTCCATCCACCTAAAATTGTTTAAATCCAATTTTAACCTTCGGTGTGTTTTTTGTATAAGATATGAAAGGAATCTTTTGTCTTTTTTCGTACAAGGTACTTTTTGACTTTTCCAACATAAGTACAAGAAGAATGTTTTTTAACTTATAAGGCATGAATGTATATTTAAAACATTATTTACAAGAAGATTCTTTACAAGTTTTCATGTTTAATTTTAATCAACTTCTTTTAGTTTATAATTGTGTGACATGTTTTTGAAGTATAAATGATATTTTCTTCAAGAATGGAGTTCAAGTGTTTTATCAAAATTATTTTCCATCTAAGAAAATAAAGGGTTCTGTTTTTATACCTATTATTACATTAATTTGATTATGTTTTGATGGAATTAATTTTATGAATTCCTTTATCTTATATGAATTTTTTTATTATGTCACGATGTTTAAGAATCCCATTTTTATTACATGGGTTATGCTATGATGTATGGTTTATGATTTTGTGGCACACATAATAATAATATCATTATGAGATGGGTGGTACCTATATCTCCCTCCAATGCATTGGGTAAAGATTTTATATCTCATTAGATAGGCATGGCTGGAACGGCAGATTAAACCGGTTCAGTGAAACAGGAATGAAACGAGGAGTGAACTCGGTTCAGAAATGGACTTTATCCACTAAGATAGTATTGGCAATGAGTCTTGACTAATAATAAAATGATTCTCTATGATAATGTGTGTATGCCACAATGTTTCATGTTTTATGTTATGATTATTGTGATTACATTTCACTACTATGATTTATCCCATGTTATGGAATTATGATCTTTTATGTAGGTTATGATTTCCCAAATGTTATGTTCTTATGTATATGATGTGATTGATATTTCTTTTGTTTACCCTTACTGATCATTTGAGCTCACCCTTTTGTATGTTTTATTTCCCCAGGTCAGGAAGAAGGTTATTAAGTATGATATTCCAAAAAAGGACTCTAGATATGATGAAATAAATGGGAGGAAAAGTAGATTCTTTATGAACCAGTTGTTTATGTTCCCCAGTTTCTAAAGACTCTATACCTATATGGTCCTTTCCTTGTTTTGTTATATGTTGTAATAAGTGTTCTTCAATTATGAAGTCATAACAATGTATGTAATGTATGGGTCTTTATAAAAATACCCTCAGTTGTTTAATATGTAAATAAAATTATAAGGACGCAATTTCAAGAAGGTGGAGATAATGTAACACCCCAAGTTTTTCTAAAAATAAAAAAAATTCACGGAACTTTGTTTTAAGTAGATATTTTGAATTAGAATTTAAAACAACACTTTTCTACTTCTATGTTCTGAATTTCAATAAACTATCATCTACAACTTTGTTCAATATGTTATTTAGGGTCTGATGAAACCAACTTGTTTTTTTGAATAGTAACATATCCTTATAAATAGTAATATAAATAGTAATATTACCCTGATGAATAGTATTTTTTATTATTATTTTATTTTCTTAAGGATAGAAGATAATAACACCCTGTTTAATTTTTCCTTCTGATAAAGAAGTAGTTGTAAAATTAAAAGTCTTAATTTTTTAATGAAGTATGATTTCAATTAAAAGTTAAATTAAAAATATTTACGAAAATTATTTTTCAAAAATGGGATTAATTTTTTAATTCTACACATTCAAAAAGGGTTAGGGTAAATTTTTGGGATTTTTTTGAAATTCAAGTATTTTTTATGAATAGTAAAATAAGATAAAATATGATAAATGCTAAATACTTGATTTACTGCATCATAGGTGATTCAAGGTTGATATAAGCCCACTTGGTTTGAACTCACATTAATGTATTACAATTTAGGGCCACATACATTTAGATTATTCATATTATTGAGTAAAATATTATAATAATGATTAAAATAATCTAAAATACCTCCCCTCCTCCACTATAAATACAACCCTCACTCCCCTTTTCCTCCTACACCTCTAAAGCCTTGATAATTGTCTAATTTCTGCCAAATTATCTCCCCAATCTTCTTACCCACGTCCTAGAGATTCTAGTCTCACCAAAATACCAAAATCAAGGCCCTTATGAAGGATCACAAGGAGAAGAGATCAACAGGTAAACATCATCTTTTATTTTCTTTCTTTTCATTCATTTTATTTTATTCTATTCCATTCACATTGGATTGTGTTAGTATATTTCATTAAATATTTCCACATACAATCCATATTATGTATGAATGATGAGATATTCCATTCCTCTAATCAATATTGTTTTTATGAAATTTCAAGAGACACCGTTAGACTGTCAAATTTTCGTGATAAATTTCTCTAGATTTTCTTTTATTTCATGATTCGTTTTTATTCTTTCCTCTCTACCTCTTTTCCAAGAGGCATGAAATCTCTAGAATCATGTATATTCAGGATGTTATTATGTTTATGTAAAATTCCTCATTAGTATTCTTCTCCTCTTCCACATTTTTAATGAATAAAAACATTGTCCACTTGTGTCAAATTACCGACATCGTGGATGATGTATTTTCAATTTCTGTTATTCAATTCATGTCTGGTCATGAAACCATTTATATGGTTGAAATAGTTTATAAGGTAACACCCCAAGCTTCTACGGTACGCTTCTCTTTGAATAATGTGATAGCGTGTGTTGTACGCAACACCGAGTTCTAACACACCATAACTAATCAAACTAGCCGTTATGAATAGTAATACCTAATTTTTGAAATTATATATATTTTATATTTGAAAATGGACTTCATTTTTGGATTCGGAATATCGAATTTAGCCTAAGTTGAAATTTTGGTACATTTCGGATAACTTTCATATTTTGATGAATAGTGAAAATTACTAAGTTTTAATTAAAAACAACTTTTTTAATAAAAATAATTAATAGTGATAAATTATGAATTTGAGTGGTTTTAAAGTATATTTAGAATATATTTTTACCATTTAGTAAAATGATGGTCATTGGACATAATTTTACAATTAAACCGAACATAAACGAGTGTCAATCTTTTGATAGTTATTATCTCTTAAAAACATGCTTTTTGTTTTGACAGCGGGAATTAATTTTAAATTAATTTCTGCCACTTCTGTGTTTTTAATTTAGGAAAATGGTTTCCATATTTGGAATCAGGATGTTCAAATTGTGTAAATAGGTAACTTTTATTTTTAGACATTTTGAATAATTACTGCGGTAAATATTTTATTTACCATGGTTAAGGGTAAATCCGGTAAATAAGGGTTAAAAAATAATATTATAATAATACTAAATTACCCTAAAACGTGTCTTAACCCTATTGGTTGATACATGGTCGACCATGGGAATATTTGGGTCTATTTTGGGACCCCATGGATCCACTTGTAAGTGATAATGACACTTTATTTTAATTAAGTTAAAATGAATACAAAAATGACACAAGCATATATCTTTTAGAAAAAAAAATTTTACATAGGGTTATATATGATGGATTTTAGATTATAAATATTCATTAGAAAGCTAAAAAGATTTCTTACATAATGATATTTTATTTATAATTTTTAGACATTAAATAATGTATTTTCTTAATGACACAATGATGATGCAGTAATTACTATAATAGTGAAAAATTAAAATAATTGATATTATAAATACCCAAATAAATATAATATGAAACTTTAAATGAATTAAACTAATTTTCTAGGATAATATGATATATTAGAATTGATTTAATTGACTTTGTTCGAAGTAATCAATCTGTTATGAGTTTCACAAAAATCAACTATTGAATAGTGTCAAAATTGACAAAAAAGAGTTCTTAAAACAAATATTATAATCTTAATTGATATTAAATTCCTAAAAATCTAAGGATCGGCCAAGAGACTTATATCATGATAGATTAATCATTAATGGACCACTTGGGGGTCTCTTGGATGTATATAGTAAGTTTATTAACCATATTATATAAAAATACAAAGAGACATTGAAAAAGTGAAACTAATTAACTTAGAGTTAATACTTAAAGATAAGGTTAATATAAGTACCCAAACCTGTCTAAATTCTATTGTTTTAGTGGTTTTCGACCTATCCCCACCTTAACCTTTGAATAATAAGCTTTGAAGCCATTAGAAACCGAATATGAATTTATTATAAATTAATATTTATAGCTTTTCCAAAGGTGCCCCTCACCCCTCTTATAAAAGGGCACTCCTCCTTCTCATTTCTTCACACCTTCAAAGACTTTTGTTTCGACCAAACTCTTCCCAAATACTCTCCCAACATCCCTCACTACAACCTAGAGGCCTTAGTTTGATCAGAAAGCCAACCTAAGGATCCCTTTTGATCAAATCAACAGGAAGAACCCGAAGAAGAGGTAATGATTTCACCACCCTTCTCCAAGTTCATTTCTTCTTCCACTTCCTCTTTCTTTGTTCTTACCATTATAAAATAATAACTCCAGTATCTTAAATATACTGTGATGTTATTATAAATATGGTACAACCATATTCATTATTCTATCCACCCTTTGAATAACATGTCACCATACGTGCCTACGTACGGCTTACCGTCTCCACGTCGTGGTGTAATTGTTATTCAATATATTATTATTTGGATGGGTATAATAATGATGTGTAACTCATGTAAATAATAAATACAACAAGTTAATGATTCAGTATATATGATATACCATCCATTTATATATTATTTTAATATCAAAAGAATGATATTGCCACTCATGCGTACGTACGGACTACCGTCTCCACGAACGCGATGAGATTCATTCTCCATCGTATCCATTCAAGTATAATTATCATTTGATGATTTAAAAATGATGTTTAAGGACTTGATATCATTCTGGATATGAATAATATACAACCTATCCTTTACAAACATTTCTTACGTAACAAAACATATAAAAGAAAACAAGTAAGTTAACACCCGAAACGACGATAATTCTAAGATATTATTAACAAATCAATGTTAAAAGATCATATATGATATCATATTAATATATATGATTCTTGTATAATTTAATAACAATTATTTCACCATTATACAGGAAGATAACCTACCCCAACCAAGGAAAAGTACAAGGTAAGGGGTTTTCATCTCACTCCTTATTTCCGTGAGATTCATGCCATATTGCCACCATCACCTTTTGTGTAGAGTATGTACTGCCCATAATTATATTCTTTGTGTAATACACTCTAATTTATGTGTATTTACATATTAATTGTATGATACCTCTTTTATGGGTTGTATGTTACATAATTTACCAAATTGGTAAGGGTTTACTTTACAACCTCTTCATTATCCAAGGTTGTTTATACGTAATAATCTACTGGGATCTCTTTATCATCCACATCCATGTTTCTTAAAAATGCATTTCAAAACATTTTTACTATTTACTAGAATATGAGTTAAAGTCATTTATACCCTTTTTGACTTTTATAAGTGGTTTATAAAGGAATCTTTCGGTCGTTTTCAAAACAAGGTCCTTTTTAACCTTTTCGACAGAATTAAGGTAAGAATGTTTTTTTTACTTATACGGCGGGTGCGGCTATTTTCCGCCATTATAAAATCTTAAAAGCTTCCCTTACAAGCTTATAAGAATATTTTCAAAGAAAATGTTTTATTTTATATTGATCTTAAATGATTTCAAAATAAAAGGAGATATTTCTTTTAAAAGAATTTTGATTTCATCTATGTCAACATCCTTTGATGGATTTTAAGATTATTTGAAGTTGATTTATTATGATACGAAACGTCTATATTGTATTGAAGGTTTTGTGATATGTTTGACTGTGGATGTGCTATTTTTATACCATTCATAGTTTATGGTGAATGTATTGACATTTCGTATGCTAGTTTTAATACGAATGTTTATGTTATGTTTAAACCTTTTCATATGGGAATGCATTGGACTTAATATGTGACGGGTGGAGCCCGCTATAGCTCCTCGATGCATCGGTAGGTCTAATGAGACAAACTAGTGTCTTGGCACAAGGCCTTGACAAAATATTATTTGTAGTCTTGGCACGAGGCCTTGGCTATGTGGTTATGATAGTCTGTCATTATGCATTCCAACATTATGAAAGTGGTTATTGATTTTTGCATGTGATTATTCGATTAGTAGAATATCCATGTGAATAAGTAAATGGCATTATTTCATTTTATTTATGCCATACCATGTTGAAAGTTTATATTTAAAAGGCTTTTGTTTTAGTTATACATTTCCTTAAATGTTTATTCTTATTTATGAAAGTTTCCGCTATATTGTTATCCTTACTGGGCATTTGAGCTCACCCCTTTTCTATGTTTTATTTTTCCCAGGATGTGAAGATGTAAGTTATGAATGACCTGCAGGGATTTTATGAGGGGTTAATAGTGTGGATTGTGGAAACATTATGTTGTTGTAGTAGTTTTTCATTTTATGATCTAATGTAAAACTTATGAATATATCTAGTGTTTCCAAGACTACTAAACCAATCGGTCTTTCGAGATTTGATCTTTCTTGTGATCATGCCAATGTTATGTAATAATGCACCGACTCTGGGTAACTGGGGTCAGGGTGTTACAGTTGGTATCAGAGGAAGTTTAGTTCAAACCTTTGAAGCTAGATTTAGATAAACTCTGATTAGAGCACGTAGACCTAAGATGAACTTTGAGGATTAGTATAGAAGAACTTCCTAGAATTTTGGTATTGTAGAGATTGTGTGAGTTTTCCAAGCAATACATCCCTGTCTGGATACGAGCAGGTAGAGGCGGCTCTGGCACAGATGTACCTAGAGGTAAAACCCGAAAACACCGCTTTGAGCTAGACTCGAACGGGAACTGGTGCACGACAACGGGCCTTGCTGCACTCTTGGTTACGAAACTCCCGGGGGATATGCTTTGGATAACTCTCATTTTCTTTACAAATCATTTTTAAGGGATTATGAGTATATACTTATTCAAAGAAAACATTCTTACGATTATGGATTATATCCATAAATAGTTCAATTTATGTTAAGTGTTTTATAAGTATGGGATTATGTATATTGATTCATAAATTGATCTAGTTTATGCCATTGTTTAGAAATGGCGCCTAGTGGAAGAAATGAAAACTGTATCAAAGCACGCACTCCATATAGGGATTGCCCTCCTACTCAAGATAATTATAGTGGGGCTGGTGATGCAACTGGTGCTGATCAGCTAATCACCATACTGGGACAACTAACTCAGGTTATGAATAATAACCTTACCTGTATGGAGCACCCTGATCCGCAACGTGGAGGATCAATGTTAGATCGATTCATGAGGCAAAGGAGATGGCTTGAATTACTCAAGGATTATGATTGTACGATACACTACCACCCAGGGAAGGAAAACAAGGTGGCAGATGCTTTGAGTAGAAAAGACCATGGAGTTTTGAACAATATGAGAATTGAAAGGGATCCAATTTTCATGGATCTAGTGAAGATGGACATGGGAATAACCAGGGAAGGTGAAACATCAAAGCTTTTTCAAATGGTTGCCAAACCATCTTTACTAGAAAGGATTAAGAGTTCTCAGACCGATGATGAAGAATTCCAAAAGAAGATTAAAGCTGTGAATGATGGGAGATTGAGAGACTTTGTGTATAAAGATGGAATTTTGAAATTTGGGAAGAGACTTTGTGTTCCCAATTTACCTGATCTAAAAAGAGAATTGCTAGATGATGCTCATAGTTCCAATTTCTCTATACACCCTGGGAGCACCAAAATGTATAGAGATTTGAAGGAAAATTTTTGGTGGGACAACATGAAGAGGGAGATTGCTGATTTTGTGTCAAGATGTATGGTTTGTCAACAAGTGAAAGCTGGAAGGTAACAGCCTGGAGGAGTCATGCAACCTCTTCCCATACCGGAGTGGAAATGGGACAATGTTACGATGGACTTTGTCATGGGGCTACCAAAGACTCCTAGAAGGAACGATGCAATATGGGTTATTGTTGATCGTCTTACCAAGACAGCACATTTTCTTGCTATAAGAGAAGATCTACCCCTGGAACGTCTAGCAAGACTATATATTAATGAACTTGTGAGACTTCATGGAGTACCCCTATCGATTGTTTCTGATCATGATCCCCGTTTTACTTCAAGATTCTGGAAAAGTCTTCAGAAATCCCTGGATACTGAACTTCATTTGAGCACTGCTTACCACCCTCAGACAGACGGACAATCAGAACGGACTATTCAAACCTTAGAAGACATGTTGAGATCTTGATCACTTGACTTTCAGGGTATGTGGGATCAATATTTACCTTTGGTAGAATTTTCCTATAACAATAGCTTCCATTCGAGTATTCAGATGGCACCATATGAAGCGTTATACGCAAAGAGATGTCGTACACCAACCTGTTGGGATGACATTGGTGAAAGAAAACTTGTAGGCCCATAACTGGTGGAGGAAACGGTGGAAAAGGTGAAAGTAATCCAAAATCACATCAAAGCATCTCAAAGTAGGCAGAAGAGTTATGCCGATAATCGAAGGAAGGATTTGGAATTTCAAGTCGGTGATCATGTTTTTCTGAAGGTATCTCCGTGGAAGGGAGTCATACGTTTTGGTAAGAAAGGTAAATTGAGTCCCAGGTACATCGGACCTTTCGAAATTCTAGAACAAATTGGGGTTGTAGCTTACCGATTGGCAATGCCTCCAAGTCTCTCCAAAGTTCATGATGTGTTCCACGTATCTCTATTGAGGAAATACATGCCTGATCCGACGCATGTACTCACCTATGAGGAATTAGAACTGGAACCCGATCTGTCTTATTGCGAAGAGCCCGTCAAGATTCTCGATATGAGAGAACAAGTGCTGAGAAACCGGACGACGCGTCTGGTAAAAGTTTTGTAGAGAAATCATAAGATAGAAGAGGCAGCGTGGGAACCCGAGGAACTTATGATGAAGAACCACCCGAGTCTTTTTATGCAGTAATACCCTAGAAATTGCGAGGACGCAATTATTTGAAGGAGGGGAGAATGTAACACCCCAAGCTTCTACGGTACGCTTCTCTTTGAATAATGTGATAGCGTGTGTTGTACGCAACACCGAGTTCTAACACACCATAACTAATCAAACTAGCTGTTATGAATAGTATTACCTACTTTTTGAAATTATATATATTTTATATTTGAAAATGGACTTCATTTTTGGATTCGGAATATCGAATTTAGCCTAAGTTGAAATTTTGGTACATTTCGGATAACTTTCATATTTTGATGAATAGTGAAAATTACTAAGTTTTAATTAAAAACAACTTTTTTAATCAAAATAATTAATAGTGATAAATTATGAATTTGAGTGGTTTTAAAATATATTTAGAATATATTTTTACCATTTAATATAATGTTGGTCATTGGACATAATTTTACAATTAAACCGAACATAAACGAGTGTCAATCTTTTGATAGTTATTATCTCTTAAAAACACGCTTTTTGTTTTGACAGCGGGAATTAATTTGAAATTAATTTCTGCCACTTCTGTGTTTTGAATTTAGGAAAATGGATTCCATATTTGGAATCAGGATGTTCAAATTGTGTAAATAGGTAACTTTTATTTTTAGACATTTTGAATAATTACTGCGGTAAATATTTTATTTACCATGGTTAAGGGTAAATCCGGTAAATAAGGGTTAAAAAATAATATTATAATAATACTAAATTACCCTAAAACGTGTCTTAACCCTATTGGTTGATACATGGTCGACCATGGGAATCTTTGGGTCTATTTTGGGACCCCATGGATCCACTTGTAAGTGATAATGACACTTTATTTTAATTAAGTTAAAATGAATACAAAAATGACACAAGCATATATCTTTTAGAAAAAAAATTGTTACATAGGGTTATATATGTTGGATTTTAGATTATAAATATTCATTAGAAATATAAAAACCTTTCCTACATAATGATATTTTATTTATAATTTTTAGACATTAAATAATGTATTTTATTTATGACACAATGATGATGCAGTAATTACTATAATAGTGAAAAATTAAAATAATTGATATTATAAATACCCAAATAAATATAATATGAAACTTTTAATGAATTAAACTAATTTTCTAGGATAATATGATATATTAGGATTGATATAATTGACTTTTTTAGAAGTAATCAATCTTTTATGAGTTTCACAAAAATCAACTATTGAATAGTGTCAAAATTGACAAAAAAGAGTTCTTTAAACAAATATTATATTATTAATTGATATTAAATTCCTAAAAATCTAAGGTTCGGCCAAGAGACTTATATCATGATAGGTTAATCATTAAAGGACCACTTGGGGGTCGCTTGGATGTATATAGTAAGTTTATTAACCATATTATATAAAAATACAAAGAGACATTGTAAAAGTGAAACTAATTAACTTAGAGTTAATACTTAAAGATAAGGTTAATATAAGTACCCAAACCTGTCTAACTTCTATTTGTTGAGTGGTTTTCGACCTATCCCCACCTTAACCTTTGAATAATAAGCTTTGGAGCCATTAGAAACCGAATTTGAATTTATTATAAATTAATATTTCTAGCTTTTCCAAAGGTGCCCCTCACCACTCTTATAAAAGGGCACTCCTCCTTCTCATTTCTTCACACCTTCAAAGACTTTTGTTTCGGCCAAACTATGCCCAAATACTCTCCCAACATCCCTAACTACAACCTAGAGGCCTTATTTTGATCAGAAAGCCATCCTAAGGAGCCCTTTTGATCAAATCAAAAGGAAGAACCCGAAGAAGAGGTAATGATTTCACCACCCTTCTCCAAGTTCATTTCTTCTTCCACTTCCTCTTTCTTTGTTCTTACCATTCTAAAATAATAACTCCAGTATCTTACATATACTGTGATGTTATAATAAATATGGTACAACCATATTCATTATTCTATCCACCCTTTGAATAACATGTCACCATACGTGCGTACGTACGGCTTACTGTCTCCACGTCGTGGTGTAATTGTTATTCAATATATTATTATTTGGATGGGTATAATAATGATGTGTAACTCATGTAAATAATAAATATAACATGTTAATGATTCTGTATATATGATATACCATCCATTTATATATTATTTTAATATCAAAAGAATGATATTGTCGCTCGTGCGTACGTATGGACTACCGTCTCCACGAACGCGATGAGATTCATTCTCCATCGTATCCATTCAAGTATAATTATCATTTGATGATTTAAAAATGATGTTTAAGGACTTGATATCATTCTGGATATGAATAATATACAACCTATCCTTTACAAACATGTCTTACGTAACAAAACATATAAAAGAAAACAAGTAAGTTAACACCCGAAACGACGATAATTCTAAGATATTATTAACAAATCAATGTTAAAAGATCATATATGATATCATATTAATATATATGATTCTTGTATAATTTAATAACAATTATTTCACCATTATACAGGAAGTTAACCTACCCCAACCAAGGAAAAGTACAAGGTAAGGGGTTTTCATCTCACTCCTTATTTCCGTGAGATTCATGCCATATTGCCACCATCACCTTTTGTGTGGTGTATGTACTGCCCATAATTATATTCTTTGTGTAATACACTCTAATTTATGTGTATTTACATATTAATTGTATGATACCTTTTTTATGGGTTGTATGTTTCATAATTTACCAAATTGGTAAGGGTTTACTTTACAACCTCTTCATTATCCAAGGTTGTTTATACGTAATAACCTACTGGGATCTCTTTATCATCCACATCCATGTTTCTTAAAAATGCATTTCAAAACATTTTTACTATTTACTAGAATATGAGTTAAAGTCATTTATACCCTTTTTGACTTTTATAAGTGGTTTATAAAGGAATCTTTCGGTCGTTTTCAAAACAAGGTCCTTTTTAACATTTTCGATAGAATTAAGGTAAGAATGTTTTTTTTAACTTATACGGCGGGTGCGGCTATTTTCCGCCGTTATAAAATCTTCAAAGCTTCCCTTACAAGCTTATAAGAATATTTTCAAAGAAAATGTTTTATTTTATATTGATCTTAAATGATTTCAAAATAAAAGGAGATATTTCTTTTAAAAGAATTTTGATTTCATCTATGTCAACATCCTTTGATGGATTTTAAGATTATTTGAAGTTGATTTATTATGATACGAAACATCTATATTTTATTGAAGGTTTTGTGATATGTTTGACTGTGGATGTGCTATTTTTATACCATTCATAGTTTATGGTGAAAGTATTGACATTTCGTATGATAGTTTTAATATGAATGTTTATGTTATGTTTAAACCTTTTCATATGGGAATGCATTGGACTTAATATGTGACGGGTGGAGCCCGCTATAGCTCCTCGATGCATCGGTAGGTCTCATGAGACAAACTAGTGTCTTGGCACAAGGCCTTGACAAAATCTTATTTGTAGTCTTGGCACGAGGCCTTGGCTATGTGGTTATGATAGTCTGTCATTATGCATTCCAACATTATGAAAGTGGTTATTGATTTTTTCATGTGATTATTCGATTAGTAGAATATCCATGTGAATAAGTAAATGGCATTATTTCATTTTATTTATGCCATACCATGTTGAAAGTTCATATTTAAAAGGATTTTGTTTTAGTTATACATTGCCTTAAATGTTTATTCTTTTTTATGAAAGTTTCCGCTATATTGTTATCATTACTGGGCATTTGAGCTCACCCCTTTTCTATGTTTTATTTTTCCCAGGATGTGAAGAAGTAAGTTATGAATGACCTGCAGGGATTTTATGAGGGGTTAATAGTGTGGATTGTGGAAACATTATGTTGTTGTAGTAGTTTTTCATTTTATGATGTAATGTAAAACTTATGAATATATCTAGTGTTTCCAAGGCTACTAAACCAATCAGTCTTTCGAGATTTGATCTTTCTTGTGATCATGCCAATGTTATGTAATAATGCACCGACTCTGGGTAACTGGGGTCGGGGCGTTACATATAATATATGTTTTATGACTCATATATGGTTTTGAATTATTTTTTACTCATGGTTATAATTTATAAGACAAAATGAGGTTGTTATTATCAAAGAACCACTAAAATGATCTAAACGAACATCATTAATGTTTTAACTTATAAGTCAATATCATATAATTATTCAAAGTGTTAAATGGTATAAATTTTGGTACATAAAATATTTAAATACTACTCCATTCCAATTTTTGAGTTTCACTTCCAATCAACAATAACGATTCATCATGAACTGATCATGAAAATCATAAAAGAACGTACCCAAAATAAGGCAAGGAACAAAATACTATAAATTAAGGGGTGAAATGAGGTTATGAAATGACCATATAAAAAGGTATAAACATGAATATGTTTCTTAAAAATACTAATAACACTTTTTTAACCATTATAAAGTAGGTTTAAACATGTTCAAGGAATGACAAGCCTAAGGTAAGGGAATTCTTAAGTAGATTTCCATTTTTTGTGTTATCATTCTCCTTAATTATTTATGTGATATTTAAATTTTTTGGTGCTGGTTTCTGTTTATATTATGTTTTATTATGTTTAATTACAGTATATATACATACTCCATCCACTCTATTAATTCTCCTTTCATATTTATGATTTTTATAAGGGGATTTTCTTTTAAAATCCTCTTCTTAAATTCTGTTTTTACAAAATTCCAAAGTAATGTTTTTATGAAATTATTCATCTTGTTTGATTATGTTTTGGTTCTTAAGAATTATTTAACATGAAGGGTGGGACCTTTATTTCCATCCAATTCATTGGGTATGAGTAAGTTGGAGGTCAGCCGTATGGTTACTCCAAGTGTAACTGCGATGGTTACAGAAAGTAAGGTAGCTGTGAGGGTTAAAAATTCTAAGGTAGCCACGAATGGTTACAAGATTATGTAAGTAATGCCCCAAGATTCCTTTATGGTTCTACATATGTTATTATGTAATTGTGTAAATCTCATGTTTCATAAGGTAAGTATATTTGTTTATATATACAGGTGATAAGTAAGTCTTTTTAAAATGATTTCAAACGTTACTAGTTTTTGTGGACAAATGTGTTCATTCCTTATTTTTATATCACTTACTGAGTTTTTATGCTCATCCCATGTTTTTAAATGTTTTTCATAGGTTAATGTATGTTTAATTCAAATAAGGAATCCATTTTAAATGTTGAATAATTGTCAAGGAATCATGTTTATGTTTTAATGATTTCAAATTTGGAAAAAATGGAAACTGTTTTTTATGGTATCCACCCTGTAACAATGTGTATTGTTATGAATGTTTTATGTCCCAATTATCTAAAGAACTAAACATTAGAAGATACTCAATGTAAAATTAAGTTTTTTCTTGTCTAAATTCAAGACTTATATATGTAATAAGGTTGGGTACTTATAGCTAGGCTTGTCATGCCTCACCTCGACCCTTTCTTGTACCCTTCCTGCACATGGATAGGGAACCCAAGTCTCCAACAAGGCATGTACCCCCATGGTACATGGAATGTCCTAAATACTGGAAACATTGTTGTGTTATCTTCTCATTTTTGTTTCCTACACCATGATCCCTTGTACATTGATCATGTACATCTACATGGCTATGTACAATCACATGGCCACACTTGACATGTCCCTTGGCCCCAAGACTAGGGGTCATACAAGGTGTGTATCATTAGTACATGGTTTGTAGTCACTATAATAAATCTTCCCCAACATGTATGATCACATAGAATGTGACCATTCACTATGTGTTTTGTGATTGAAAAAATCGATAAAACATTCCCCAAGTGCTGCCTCAATCACCAATTTGTTTCCCCAATAACTATAGATCATCCTCTAGGGGATCTCACACAGTTGTAATCGGGATATACAAATATAATACAATGAAATCAAAGGGTATCGACACTAAAGACAAAATTACTCCTACCACATAGAAAATTCATTAAGCTTTAAGTCTAGAAAACAGTAGGAACATGTTCAATATAAAGATGATAAGTGTAAAAAAAGGGTTCAAAGGCACCTTGTCACATAATTTCGTCCTTAGTTAATCCATCACTCCATTGGGGAATGGTTTATTCCACTCCAATCACCCCCAAAAAATGTTTAATGGGGTGATATTGGTTTAATTTCATTAAATAACATATGTATTTATTTAAATAATCCAAATTCATATAGGTCAATACATGACTCACTACATCCTCCCAACCTTATGTATTTTCATACATAAAAATAAAATCCCAGGAAGAATGATTAAAGATGAGCTCTCCATTGGGACATTCATTTCATCAATCTTGAAAAGGGGATGTCATGATGTTTACAAGAATACCCTCATGGGAATCCCAAAGTCCAATCCACACCAGCATCAATGACTAACCAGGTTGAGGCCATATAACAAAGAGGGAAGAAGACAACTCAACCAAAAAATTTGAAAAAACAAAACACACATAAATTATTTCTAGACTGTCGAGTGGCACAAGACCTCACTAACCCACACACAAGACCAAGGACTTTTCCACCAAACCATGATAAAATTCTATTTGGGAAGTACTAACTCAACTAAATATTTTTTATTTTGTTTGAAGAACATTTCTTATTGGTGGAATCAACACTTAATATTGTCAGTATAAAGACACATTGAACTGCACCATATATTCCTCAAGAATATCATATACAAAGATGAAATAAAACACATGTGATTACAAAACTACCATATAGGGCTACCCAAGTACACCATCTAGGTCTTACCAGGACCTCTATGTAAACTACAATCACAAAACCCTACCCTTAACAAACGAGTTAGAGGGAAAATTCTTCCACGCGATAACACTATCTAATTTTTGGGAAAATGAATCACCCACATAGTTTAACTCACATAAATAAGACATGTCTCAGTGGGGGAATCATACCCCTTCTTCATTCATCCAAAGTTTCATCAACCCACCCCAATATAGGGTTCTACTGATACCTCGCATCACCTTATAAAAACCTTAAGCAAGATGTGCTAAGAAAATAGTGCCTCACAATAGTGTCTATCAAAACTACAACACAAATTATAAATGACACTTACACAAAACAATTCACCCCTAGATCATTTGAGTCATAGGCCTTTATGGCTTACAGTTATCCTCACTATTATCCCCCAACTCACTAATCTTGGAATGGACCACCTTGGGGTGGTGGTGTCACTATATCTGACCATTATTTACATATTTATACTCCCCCACTCTTCCTCTATGTATTCCATCATGAAAAACTTTGTTATTCAAACACTACCTCTTCTAGGGTTTTTTATCAACTGACTCTTTATTAGTATCACAACTGGTCAGTCAATATCTAGGAATATTTCCCCAATTATCAAGAGAATACGACATCCACTCTTATAGTAGACGAGATCCCCATCATATAGGCTATGATTCAAGACCATGTGTATTGGTAGGGAATTAATATTCCACCAATAACTTGATCTTATTATATGTCATCATCTAGCTTCTATAGACCTCTAATAATTGTGACCACCACTACAACCCATATCTGTTTACAAATTTAGAATGATTCTATCTTCCACTACAGAGCTCTCTAGTAAACCCATATAAGAGGGAAAGAACAATGCCACCAAACCAACTTGGAAATCTTACAAAATTGAATTTTTAATTGTTCATTCTATGAATAATGGGTATCAACCCATATAAATAGAGTTTTGATAGTAGTCTTTAAACATTACTGAGTAATCTTCCATTAACATGGTACCCTTACAAAGATGAATAAGCTCTTGGATATAAAATGGTCATGACATGGTTGGGTAAACAAATCCTTCATGATCCGCTCAAACTCCACCAATGTGAGAATCACCTTATCCTGGATCTATATAACCATACTGCACTATCACTGGACATATCCTTGTAGAATGATGACAGCTAGGACCACCATATGATGGGGATGTGTCCTCACAAGGCACAAAACATGTGTTAATTCTTAAATATTGTCATCAACTTCCTGGTTGTTTGGATTTTCCCAAATACTAAAGAGGTGGATATAATTGGAACTCCTACATCATTGTCATTATGTAGTCATCCTCATACTACATTTATGACACAATCTACTATTCATGAAGTGGTGAATCAACCATAAAAGCACTCAGAGGTATTGCCTTATGACTTGTTCCCTACACAAAATCCTCCATGTTAGTTAGATCAGCATCACAATCCCACCTAGGATCCCTGTATATCTATCAGCAAAATGTTGTCCTAAAATATAATCATATTTCATCCAAATCAATGAGAATAATCAGGAGCTTACTCAAAAATTATTGGAAAAACAATATCCCAGTCCAATATGATTCATGTAGAAAATTCCCCAAAATAGTAGTGTCATAATTATTCCAATTTGAAAAGAAGGTTATCAATGTCATTGGGAATGTATATGTATTCATCAAATCCATCATTGGACTCCCTAATCAAAATTCTGAACATGAAACACCATAAAACCATCACTATAAAACCAAATCCTTGCTCACTACAAAATGGTACCAAAGTGAAACCCCCATTAATACCACTCTATCTCGACTCGATCCAATGGGGATCAAGCCATGACCACCCCAAACCTTCCTCTAATAGACTGGTGAAAAAGCCTAGTGTTGATTAGAAATATCACAAAAATGGGAGGCCTTTTCCTAATGTACCTATACACATACACCCAATAACACCACCATGCTTCAGTGAAGAGATATAAAAAGATATATACTAAAATAGATGCATTACCCTATCCCAAACCAGAGTAAAAAAGATGTACTAAGGTCATAAAAATGTAAAATAGATTCCCATTGTGAATTTTAAATAGTGTATTACAAGCATAAATGGAGTGGATCATTATCAAATGAAACTGTTAGAATGCTCCTCAGTGAAGCACTGGTAAACACCTCAGTTAGTCAACCTCACTATGATCTACCTGCTCTAGGTCCTCCTTGAAATGAATCAATGGTATTTTGGTCTTCATATGGAACTTCAGGTGTCGGAAAAGTCTTTCCACATGTGAGTATAAAAATACATAGTTGGATAACCAAACCCCAAATGAAATGGTATTAAATAAAAAGAAATGGTTTTTTTCTAAATATTCAAAGTACAAAAAAAATGTAAAAAATCCATCTAAACAAATCATTATTTTTAAATGACTTATTATATAAGTATATAATGGGTGTCAACCATGATATGTGACAATAACACAAGGACTCCAAAAAATGATTCATATATTCTTGTCCATCTCCAATTCTCATGAGGCATCGACCTGATATCAAGGTATATGATTCTACTCGAAGCTCGGAGGTAACAGGCACACACAAGAGAATATAATCCACATGATCATCCAACCTATATAGAGAACATTGACTAATATTATGTATTTTTGGCAACCCTACAATCTTTGATGGCCCCACTAAGATAACCTGATCCCTTGATAAATACTCTACATCTATCTCTAGTACACATCAAAATATGTCCCAATAATGATACCACACACCGTGTGAAAGATAAAAGAAACCGAACAAGAGAGGCACACCCCTCACCAATGAAAACTGTCATGGGATAATTGATAAATTCCACACACCATGTGCGACCTCATTAAAGAGAGAGTAATGAGGGACACATACTTTTATACATCCCCACAGGTGAGGGAGTAATAGCACATGACCATCCCACCTAACCTATATCATTCCCATATGGAGTGGACCTCGCCTCACTCCATTGAGGGATAAATAACTCCTAAATAGGTATCTCACAAAGACTGGAGGGACCAACTCCTCTTAACTATACTACTATTCCATGGGTCTTCCTACTCTAGTAGAGGAACCATGCCCTGACACAATAGGGGAGTACAACCCCATGGATGAAGAACAACACCCTAGTATGAAATGGGAGTACCCCTAAATAGATATAGGATCATCAACCCGGTATGATAAAGGAGTACCACTAAATAGATAGTGGTCCCACCCCTAGTATGATAGGGGTGTACCAATATACAAGTATAATCACTTTCAAGAACCTTTACCCTGACCCAATATGTGAGTACTGACCCTAGACTAGAAGACCTACACCACAGTATTATAGGGGAGTACATACTCTTTCTGGACAACACGTATGGATGTCATGAACCCTAGAATGACAATGGGAATTCCAGATCTATGGTTAGAGGAGATGTACCCATGTAAAAAATGTAAGTACCCACTCTATAAATACGACTCACTTGGAATACCCACACCCTGACATGGAAGTGGTGTACTAACTCCACGTATAAAGGACAAGATACCTATCCTGATAGGGCAGTACCTACTCTATCTTTAAAGTGAGTATAGAGTCTCTCACTCTGGTTTGATAGGGGCTTTATCACTAACAGCATGAATGGTAGTGGGACCCAAACTCTATTACGATAGGGGAGTACCCACCCATGGAAAACTACTCCACGTATATTGGTACTAGGATCGTTATGGTGTAGTTCTATCTTTTTAAATTCAATTTTTAAGGGAAACCCATACCCTAACACGTTATTGAAGTAATAGTTAAAAAATATCCCTTTTAAACCCAACTGGTCTACAATGTCGGTCAAGAATCACTCAAAGGAGATCCATGAACCTCATTCATCACATCACAAAACATCCACAAGTAGGAATCCTTTGCCATGTTACAACAAGGGGCACTTCTCTACAATTCTAATGAGTGCAGGAGACCCATATCCTGAGATGAAAGGGATGGGTACTGACCTCAAAATCAACCTAGTGATCAACCCTAACCATTAAAAATAGTCTATAATAGATACTACAACATCTTGATTTAATCAAACAACACCATATCACAAAATACACCATAGAGGCTACCATAATGTTCAATAATGGAAACACCTCAAGATAGGCTACTCACAAGCCTGAACTTGAGCCCTGAAGAATGGGTACGAATGGTGGAATTTCCTCCCCAAAAAGGACTTCATAGTGTGTGACCCGACTTGAACTCCCAGTTCATTCCTATGCTTTATTTCTTTTCAGTACGTGTGGATATACATGGCATGTAGAGGTGGTACACAATGTTTCTCACCACACCTGAGCCACCTTATATATTCTTTGTCCACACAACTATGTCATCCAATACTCCAACGTGACTTGTACCCCCATAATGCATCGTGTGTTCTGGATAACCTTCCCCTTGGTAATGTCATCTTCCAGTGTTTGTGTCCAGCAGCCTATGCATATTTACATTGGCCATGTACTTCTACATCTCCATGTACCATCACTCGGACACCATGTCCTTGTCCCTTTTCTACATGACCCGGGGTCCCTAAATGGCCTATAACCCCAACACATAGAATTTAGTCCCCAAAATACATCTTTAAAAAATAAGAACACGTAGAATATAAACATACACTACAAATTTTTTAATTATAAATTCAATTGGGAATTTCCCCGAAATATACTAGAATCACCCCCAATTTCCATCAAACTTATAGATCGACCTTATGGAGATCTCTACCATTCATAAAAGGGTTATATAAAGATAAAACAATGAATTTAAAGAGTATTGGGAATAAAAACTAATATTAAATTTACTCTTAGAAAAACTCTTATTCGTCTGGACGAAAATGATGCTTGGAACATGTTATCCTTGTTCTATGAATGTTTGGCATATGAAATCAGCATCAACGACACCTTATCGAATTAGTTTTTATATCATTGCATAGGGGGAGGTTATCCTCATCTCTTATCATTTGTAAAAATGTGGAAACAAGGGTAGGATATTGATCTAATTTCATTATTTATATATCCATTAGTATACTTTTTCCAATACATGACTCCGACCTAACACCCTGAGTGGAAAAGTTTTGTATCTCACCAAGGCTAATCAACATGTTATAAACTCAATTGTCATATCATAATTTTGTCCAAGGACTCCAAATTAGAGTTAATCCACATTTACAAATATAGTTCATATGTGTGATAATTTTTATAATTTAGGGAAAATATAATTTAATGAAAAATATCATTAAATGTTATGTGATAAATTTAAAGGTATTGGTAACCATTATTATTTATCTTATCTTGATGTTGATGTATTTATAAGACATCTCTATTTTTGAATGTTATTGGAATATATTGTTATATTTTTTTAATAACAATAACCCACCTACTGGGTGATAAATCGTCACTTCCGGAAAGGTTGGAGGCTGTGATTCCATTTATAAGGGATGGTAAGTGTTTAATACGTAACACTTTTATATTTAATGTTCTTGTTAATATGTCATTTTTTTAATTATACTATTTGATGGATGTATATTAATATTGAATTATTATTATTATTAATTAGGTTTATAATTTATCATATTATATTGGATGACCTTTTTTAACCATATTACAGTTCTAAAATAGTTTTATAAAGAAGAAAATAATCATCACTCTTTTAGGGAACTTATGATCTGTTAAAAGTAAATTGTAGTAATTCATGGGCCAAAAATTCATTTTGGGATATAAATTTATTTTATAAATTGATGAATTGAAAATTCAATGAAGTGTAACAAAAATATATTATATTTTTTAAAATAAAAATATATCAAGTAAATATATTTCCTTATGTTCATAGTCATGAAGGTAACGAAATTACTAAATATTTGAAAAAATGATACGGAAAAGAAATATTCTTTTACATTCATAGATGATTAATCAAAAATTCTTTTAAATCATTATGGATTTACAGTTTTGATTTCATTAATATTTCACTGGTCATGCTCATTATTATCATCAATGACCTATAACATTCTCTGTAATCATTTATGATTTATTTACAAGTCCATGTCATAAATTTCTACCCATGATGTCTTGTATAGAAACCTAGTTATTTTCCATTCCATTTCCCATATTTTCATACATATATTTATTATTAAGTGAATATTTCATTACACCTTTTACAGTTTCAGTTTTTTAATAATTGATTTTCTATACCATTGATTTCGAAGATCAATTTAAAATTGTGTTGAAAAAATTTATTTAGGGTGGGGAGACTTTGATGCCTCAAAATTCTAAATTAATAAGATTTTAATTTATTAGATATGTGACATGTATCAATGAGTTTAAATAACACACGAAATATATTTCTTTAAATTTAATCACCTCGAAGATTACTGAACATGCAACCCTAAGTCGAAATAAACTACAATATTGAATAAAATTGTAATTTAAAAATTAAATTGGTGATTATGAATATTAATAAATAAATTATTAAAATTATAGTAATATATTGATTATAAATAAAATAAAAACCATATTAAATAAAAAATAATTGTGTCTAAAAACTATATTTTTTTTAAATACTGTTTAGCCATGTTTTATGAACTTAATTTATAATTTTTTTATAAAAATTATAGAAAATATAATTGATTAAAATTAAATAAATTCGTAAATAATAATAATAATATTATCATAGGGAGAAATTTTATATTTTTTCTATAATGATTCATTTTTTGAGGAATAGTGAAAAATAATGAATTTTAATTCGAAACATCCTTTTGGTTTCAATAATTTAAAAATATAAATTATTTTTAGAATTTTCATTTAATTATAAATTTGAAAAAAAAAATTAAAATAAAAAATATATTGAAAATAAGAATGTTTTTAAAATTTAATTTTTATATGAAATCATCGTATGTATTTGATCATTTTCTCTTTGAAAACCCACTTTTTCATCGTGCCTCCGGGGTTAATGCTAAATTAAAATTTTCCGATTATGTGAATAGAATTTAAAAAATGGGATTAAATAATTTGAATCTGAATAATTTATAATATAGAATAACATAGTTTTTTATGATAATATGTAGTAAAGAATGTAAATCTTATTTATCATGATTAACATTTAAATTAATTTACTGAGGTTTGATATAAAAAGATAATGGTCAATATTACTTTAATTTTTTTATTATTTCAATCATATGGAATTTTTTATACTTCAACATGTCTAATTATCAACAATAATCCATTTTTTTTCCATTTTACAATGTGAAAAAAGGGTTAACCTTTTTGTTTCCAAAAATTGCATGTGTCCCACTAACCTCACATATAAAAGGCCATCTACTCTTCTATATTCATCAAAAGATAAGACCTATTTGGATAGGCCAATACCTAACCAAATCACTTCATTACAATAATACTATTATACTAAATTCAATTTATTGTTCAAAAATCCCTTCCACTAAAGCATTATGTATAATCCAAAAGAGGTGGTTCAAGATGTTGTAAAATTAAAAACTATGTGCTTTTCTTTTTAATTCTTGCACCTCTATAATATATTATTAATTTATGATTGAAAAATGAAAATGTTATGTCCCATATAATGATATGTTACTATGTTAATTTCATGACCAATTTCCATCTCTTATTCGCTCAATAGGTAAACGATAATGTCACTCGTGTGTACAACAGACTATCGGCTCACGAACTAACATGACACACATTCCATCAACACCTCACATGGTTTTTTTATAAAGAGGATGTAAAGTATATATATGATGTTTATAACATAATTATACCAATATAGTTATTATATCATATATATTCCTTTTTTATTTTCCATTTGTAGGGGATTTGATAATATATCTAATGTGTACAACATACTACTTCGTTAAAGAGCGATGTGATTCATTTTTCCCTAACTCCTAACATGAAGGATAATAAAAATAAAATTAAAAAATATTTGTGATATAAAATACATAATTTTTATATTAATGAAATAAATATTATTATTTAATTATAATAAATCTTTTTATTTCCTACCATTTCATTTAATTAAGGATGATAACGATGTTCATGTACGTGAAGACTACTACCTCTACAAAGTGATGTGGCTCTATCTTCTTCACCACACCACATGGAATATATATATATATATATATATAATTAAATTTGAAGTATTAATATGGAATTTATTATATTATTATAAATATATAAAGATAAAACATTTTTCACATTATATACAAAATGATCATTGAAAAAATGTAAACGTTATGCATGTGTATGTATGACATGTCATCTCTATGATCATAACTTACTTTTTCTTAAATACAAAAATTAATGAATGGTATTAAAAGTATAATTTATTTAAAAACATGATAATAATTTCCTAATTATTAATTTAGCGATAATGTAATAATACAATAATCCTAAATAGGAACAATCGTGACAACACACAAATCAAAAAATAAGTCAACTTACTCTCTAAACAATAAATATAATTGAAACTTTTTAAAGAAAAAGTAATGAGATGTAAACAAAGGATAATTTAAGATATTTTAACTCTTAAAATGGTTATTTTATAAGTTAATAACATGTTTAAAACCACTATAATTTATGTTAAATCATGTTACCCCAAAATAAAGTGAGAGGTAAGTGACATTTTTTCAATTCCCCTCCATTAAGGCATTTTTATGTTAAGAACCTAAATTATATTGAATGGTTTTTATACATCCCATTTTACATTTATATAATTATATATTAATAATTCATTTAATTTTATGATACAATTTCAATTATTTAACCCAATTTTATTTTATACGAAAATTATGTAGTGGTAATAATATTATCATAACTCAATTTATTTGCATTGGGTTATACTACTTATTTGTTGTCTTTAACATCCTAATATTATTTTTGTATTTTATCTTGAATATTTTATTTAGTATTCATATCTTTTTAAATGGATTTAAATTTGATAAACATACTCTATTCAGTGATTAATTCTCACTTAAATATTAATATATTTTTAAGTGATTATTTCCCAATCTTACTTTTATAGGGAAGTTTAATGCTTGAATTTCCATTAATGATTATAATTTGTCCATTGGTTAAAAATACTATTTATTTTTATTTTCCTATATTCTATAACAAATTTTTCTAAAACTATTACAATTTTACCACTCATTGGTACATAAAATTTTGGAAAAAATGTTTTGTGGAAATATGTCATCATTTATTTCTTCATTCAGAAATTTATTTTCATACAAAATCTTAATAAAAATAATTCCAATTTGGTTTAATAGATTAGAATTAGTTATTGGGGTAATTATTTCCCATTTTTTATTTTTAGATAATATTTTCAATGGAAATAATATTTCATTTTAAAAAAAGTAACTTTTTGATTTTAGCAAATAAGAGGAGGAGTCACTGTTTTAATAGGTATTCCAAGTATGAAATTTTCTTATATCAAGACTAATAAATGATTAAGGAATAATTTATAAGTATTAAGGGTAACATTAATGGATAATTAATTTAAGGTTTTTTTGATATTTGTGTTTTCAAAGGGGAGTCTCAATATAAAAAAGATATGTTCCTCATTAATGTTTTAAGGTTCTTTTAACACATTTCTATTCATAAATAACAAAACTAACTTATTTTATTTATAATTCTATAGGGATATGTTTTATTAACAACATTATTATTTTTTATATGGATTTTTATTATATTTTGAGAAATTATAGTATCTACACTTACTTCCTTAGTTCATTTCTATTTTCATTAAAAATCCTTAAAATATTCACATTATTATGATAATTAAACATCAATTTTACCAATGATATCCATATTATTTATCATTTATATGATCAATTATTAAAAAATATATCATTTATACATATACTATTATCCATAAATATATATTCATTCATCTATATGGATATTTGATGATATGGATAAAATTTGATCAGTTAATATTTTTAATAAATATATAGGGAATGATTTTAATGTATAATAAGGGGAGGGGCTCAGAATTATATAGCTATTTGATGAATTATTTTTCTCTTGATATGAATTATAATTTTTTTAATTACACGTGATCATATCTATTGTATTGTAGTTGATGACTAGGGATATTCTAGAAGAAATAATTTTATTCCTAAGAAATGTTTAGTAATTGTTTTTTTTTCAATTTAATGTAATTGTAGAGTATCTATGATGTTATTCCCATACTACTAAACTATTATGACCTTCAAGATTTGACTCCTTGTACCTAATAAAATGTAATAATTAATAAAATGGCTCCAAGATACTAGGGTAAAAGGTGTTATACCCTATATTTGGAAATCAAATCATACTGAATTTTGAATAAATATATGGTTTCATTATATATTCCACAAGATATTTAATTCCATCTGGATCCCATATCTTAGTCGGAATATAAAATTTATCTTTCAACACATCCTTTCATCCAACCTGGTGTTCAAACTCCCTTTAATAAATGTTAGGTTTTATTCTTTATACACTCAATATGAAACCTCATAATTCAATCTCGTTTCATATTATAACAATCATAATACATATTTTCAATAAATTATATCATATAATTATAATTGGAACCATATTGTGGCTCCAAAAAATTGACCCTTTTTATATAATTAATTTTTGTTTGGTTCCTATCCTAATGATATACACATCAATGTTAGGATCAATTTTCATAAACGTGTTAAACAATTTCACTTCCCTACAAATATTATTAGTTTATTTCCTCATTATTAATATTGATTTTTCTTTATCATCCTTACATTGGGGTAGTATATAATGAAACTCAAGTCACTTATCATTGGTTACCATATAAATTTCACCTTTATTTAACACTTCCAACCATCCTGGTGTACATGATGAAACTTATACTTTGATTTTATTAATTAACCCCATGATTTTATAACATATTTAACTCTTTAATGAACCGTGCGTGGCCTCATTCATGTAAAAATTAGATACATAGTGAAATTTGAATCACCAAACTTTGACCAATATTTAAATACATAGCCATTTTCATCCCCACATTAGTTCTTTTCACCAATCTAATTTCTCAAAATTTGTATTATAAAATTATAACCACCTTGAAAGCCCCATATATTATATATCTAATTGTATATAAATTATATTAATTCTAAAAGATCTATCCAGGATAATGTTATCATGTATATTTAACCCAAAAGTAAATCCCTTATTGGGATGAAAAAAATGTACTATATATATAACCAACCTAAAACTAAATAAGGGATATATTTGACTATGTATAATATTCCCCAACCCAATAATCCTTTGAAAATATTAAAATTTAACATTCCATTTGGAGATAATTATTTTTCATCCTTGTTATATCAATATTGCTGTATAGTAATTGACCCCTCTTTTAATAATTGTTAGTGGTTATTGAAACCTATTAATTATTATTCTTCCATTATAAAATTAAAATAACCAAATATATTATTTTAATCAAAAATAATATATTAATAAATGGTAAAAAAATTATTTTATTTTTCTAGAATTCGATTGGATTGTCACATTTACCTCATTTTATTTCATTTACAATTACATCGCATTAATTAATGTTGGTCCAATTATGTTCACTAAATGAATATCCCCTTTTAATTTTTCCACCCCATGTTTCATGTGTATAATCTATAAAACACATTGCATTGATATAAATGATTATAATCTATTATTAGTCTAAGTGATATAAAAATACAACACTTTTCAAAATTTTCATCACAGTATATATAGAAATTATGGGTAAATCATTCAGAAAAGGTCAATATTCCACTTATTTACATTGGTAAAACCTCTATTTTCATTAATTTTATTTAACATTATACACTAGAAAACATTATTCTAATCTATAAATCCCTATTCTAAAAACTCTTGAATTTTTTTGGAATTGAATGATGTTAAATTTCATAAAGAATGAAACAATGATCTCTTCAGGGATAAAATTAATAAAGGGATATGTGATAAAATTTTGTTCCACCACTCACAATGGATTACGTTAACTTTTTTAGTAAATTTTAGTGTATAAAAAAGAAATATATGAAATTATTTTAAATTTAGGAACATGAAAAGGATACTTGAGAAAAACAATTCCAATTTGTAATCCTTACCTTTCACATATTATGAAAAAAGGGATAATAAAACATATTGAAAAGACCCAAATATTGTACGGACCAAAATTTATCTATAAAAGAAGAAATTTTATGAATGTTGGATATATAGACTTCCTAAATATATTAGTGTTCTTACTGATCCTTATAAATTTATGTTTGGATGATCTATATTAGAATAAAAATTGTTTAATTTTACGTAATTTAGTACTCATTTAATCACTAATTTTTTTATTTTGAACATGCATTATTATTTCATTTTACAATAGTCATTTGTAATTTCATTTAAAAATTGGATAACATTGGCCAATAGTGATATCATAGGTATGCATGAAAAGTCAGAACAAATATCTGGGTACATATTAAGGGGGAAGACTAAGACACTTTTATAATTTATCTAATATATTTACCTTGGTAAATGTTTATATAAAATCACTAATCACAATCCAATAATCATTTGACAGATGATGTGACACCTAAAATTTTATATTAGTCTATTACTTAAATGAGTAAGTATTGTGAACAAATTTGTGTACATTCTAAGAAATCCACAATGATGAATTTCTTTTTGATGGAACAAAATACGGCTTCAATGAATTTTTTTATTAATTTAATAATTAATTACATAATTATTACCCTTAGATTATAATATATCTCTGAAAAAAGATACATCCAACCTAGAATACATATTCAGTCAATATCAGATGAAATTATAACAATAAGTAAAACCAAAATAAGATAATGATGTTAAGATGAAATACTATTAATAAATAGAACTATGATAAATAAGGGAGAATAAATAATAAGAAACATAAAAATGGAAAGGCCAAATTATTCCTTTCATAGTCAACCATTAGATTTGTTTCTCCGGTATCCATCACCAAAAGAATGGAGATGACATAAATTATAAGAATAACTTTCAAAATAGTTGGGGAATGTAATATGTGTGATATTCATATTTAAACAAGAAATGAGATATATATATATTACTATTTAAAAGTGTTTGAAGGGATATTAATGTTTGAAGAAGAAAATGATTCAACATATATTTTTTGATAAATGGTAGAATAATATAAACGAAAATCAACATTGTAAAATATATACATCAAGAATTATTATTAATAAAGATGTTTTTTAATGAAGAGTAATAATATTAATTGTTTAATTTTTCATTTATTCAATTGTATTTTTTATAAAATTATGAATATATGGGAATTGTGTCAAAACATAAATATACTTTGTCAATTTATTATTGAAAAAAAATTATTATTAATAAAATAGATCACATCATAGTGCACTAGTTTAAAAAATGCAATTTTATAGAATATTAGTAAGAAATAAAATCATTTACCAAAATAATACTAACTTATAATCATAAATAACCAAAAATAATTTTATTTAAAATGGAAACAAAAATATCATAGAAATAATTAATTTACTTGTAATATTTTAAAAATATAATATTATTTTATATAATTTTAGACTAATTTTAACAGAATAATATTTTAGAATTATACTCTATAATAAAGAATAAAAAACTACATTAATAATTATAATTGTTTATACAATACAGTTAAATGATATTTTAAAGTCGTATTAGAAAATTAGGTGTTGATCTTCTAAATAATGATTGTTATATTATTAAATTAATAAATCATTTTTATATCAAAAAATTTTCCAAAACCCCTATTTCATTCCTTAAGAATCAACATTCCTCTAATCCACCAATATAGTTTTGGACCATGTTCCTTGTAAGGTTAGTGCATTGGATATACAGTTGGGATCAAATTGACATCAAATTTCACCATCACTGTGGGGCTATGCCTGTACACGTGAGGAATGTTTGTGCAATTTTTTGGAGGCAGAATCATTGAACGATGGTGGCACCAATGATGGGTCAGACACCCTTAGATATAATCCAATTTATTCTATGCTGATGATAATGATTGTTTTCTTACTAAGTGGTTATAGATTCTCAAAATATTCTATATGGTTTTCTATAGTAATATATATTTTCTTCTATATTATAAATAAATTTAATTAATTAATACCAAATGATTTCATCAAGAGAACACAATTTGAGTTTTTATTTTAATTTTTCTAACCAATCCATGATTTTTTATTCTTCTACGCCAGCTATTATAAACAATTAAAACCCTAAGTTCACCATCACATTAAAACCCATACAAGACACCGGTCTTATAAATCGAATCATATAAATTTTTTCATCAAAAGAATGATGAAATGGTTTTTTATATTTCATGGAATGTAGGATGAATTTCCCCATTCCATAGGAATAGCCTTAGTAATATTCATACTACCACTACCCCAAAATTGTCACAATAAATGTAAAAATAACTTCTTGTTAAATAACCACTCTTTGAGTGCACTTTATGTATTGGGATGAATTAAACATCCATGGCCATGATATTGTGTCAAGCTTTGTGTTCATCCACATGGATGAACCTCTATTTTAACCTCTTTGATTAAGTATTATTATATATATATCTATATACATACATGATGATCACGGAGAACAGTATTATCAATAATAATAAATGAAATTTTCTAAATTTATTGGAAGGAGTTAGGAAAGCTACGGATGATGCAAAAAATGTAGTCTCTATATCAAAGTATTCACTTTAAGAAATAAAAAAATATTTTATTACATAAAATATTTAAAACAACCGTGTATGTTTCCATTTAAATATGATTCCATCACAAATTCTCTAGGTGATGAATCCCATGAAAAGAACAACAACATTATATTAGAGTTCACAGTCGATATAGAGGGATAGTGAAGAATAATATGTTGTGATAATCCATCTAAATAGTAGATTTATTTGATTTAAAATATCATATTAGAACCCTTATAGAAGGGGAAAATGTTTTAAAATTCTATGGTTTTATATTTCCATACCCCTGTTGTTTACAAGGGATATAAATATTTAATTAAATTAATATTACCTTTATAATGTTACATAAAATGGAAATTTATTTAAAAAATAATAAAATATAATAAAACTCCAGTTTTATGGGTGAATATTTTTTTAATCCCTTTTTATTATTATTTTGTTTAAATGTTTAATTAAGGATTTTTTGAAATAGTGATTTTATATGGTAGTGTTTTTTAATTTTAATTTTATATGTTTTGTGATATTCATAAAATATTCCTTCCAAAAAAAATAATCCTATCACATTTTATTGTTATGAAAATTAATATTTTTTCACGGATGTCTTGCAAAAACAATAATGCCTCAATTTTCATTTTATGTTTGAGATGTTTTCATTTTAATTGAGGATATTTATTATTGAATAATTTTATGGTCATGTACTATTATAGAAATTGTTATTCCATAATCATTTTCACAACACACATATCTTTTGGGATTAATATTAATTAATTTGATTTTAATCTATGAATGTATCATTTTTTAAATGTATACATCTTATAAATATCATACACTAATGATTTGTGTTTTCAAATGAAATATTTCAAATGATATTTTAGTTATAAATACATGCTATTAAAAATTAATTTTATTAAAAAACATTCACATGGATATTGATAGCATGATGAATGATTGGTATTTTACCCATTACCTCAAAGGGACACATCCTCAATATGAATATAATTTCACATATATCCTTCAGCAACTCAAGTGGTCTCAATCATTTCATATGAATTATAATTTTCATTAGATTCCATTTTATGGAAGAAAATATATTTCTTAAAAAATGAATTGTTTGTAAAAATGAATTCTCATGATATCTTTCAGAAATAATTGTCTAATTTTATCCCATTGGTAGATTTTTAAATAATCTATTTTATGATAAAAAATTTTACAAAAGTATTTTTGAAATTAAAAAAAATATTATTTTAGTTTTTTAATTTAATTATGTAATTTATTAGGTAAAACATTATTTCAATGTATATATTTTAAAAGAAAATTTTTCAGAAGATTTTGTGAATTCCAATTGGGATCATCCATTTTTAAAACCCTTCCTGATCTATTTTTTCACCCAAAATTTTAAAACTACCTCCAAAAGGTATGTAGTTGGGTAATAGATACTCAGGATATGAGTGTGGATTATGAGGGTAAGATAGTGTAGAGATTTTTTTTTCTATTATGTGTATCAACATCAAAAAATTATATTCAGATTAGGTAGATTTTTTAAGATAATCATAATTATCGATAATTGTAGAACTAAACAATTTTCAAAAAAATATTTATAAATCAGTGATTAATATTTTCTTTTAAGAAAATTTGTATAGTATTTTTAGCTCCATATTTGGGTGAGTGGGTCCTAGACCATTGCAACACATACCAAATAATATAATTTATTGATAAAAGATTGTCATCATTATCTCGATTATTTTGAAATATTGTTAATATAAAAAATCATAATTAAATATTTATTTTAATAGAACACACTTTTTGATACATGATATTTATATTATAAAATTATAATGAGTTTTTATACAACATGACAAAAAATTATCATTAAAAAATTCAACAGTTATCTTGGAAAAAAACGTTGTTCCACTAATTATGTAAAATATAGGAGGAAATCCTCATGAAAAAACAATCTATTAAAATTGAAATTATTAAATAAAAATAAATCTAAAAGATATAAAATTTATTTGTTGATAAAAAATTATATTTAATTTTCTTCATGGTGAGAATTTTAAATTTTTTAATTACGATCCACTTATTTGTGGATTTATATATTTGAAAATTTTAATAAAATTTCATTTATTATATTAGACTCCAAACACCCCTAAAAAATATTGTTTACTATTACTTCCATCTCTACTATCTTATCACTCTAAACAACTAAGTGTAAGTATTATTTCTATATCTTTGGAAATTCGATGGACATCCAAATCCAAGGTTTCTATTCTTCTATCACATTCTGCTTTATTTATTGGGTGAACTACTCTAATAATTTAATATATGAGTCAACAATTTTTGTAGAAAATTTGTCATCTTATTGAGTAATTGCCTCATTGTAAATATTTTATTCTTTTGAATGATTTTGTATAATAAAAAGAAATCAAAACAAAATTATCCCATATGTGAAAAATGTATTGATGATTAAATATTTCATGAAACTTATTTTAGTTAAAGGTTTATGTTAATTGAATTAATTGTTATTCTAAAATTACATTTCATGTATTACTTATTTCATATAAATGGTTTCAACCCCCTAAAAAAATTCACCATATGAGATTTGATCATAATATTAGATTGGGGTTCTCACAGATATAGTCTCTAGGTTCGTTGATAGTGACATAATTTAGAAAAAAACTGTGGATCCTAAATTGATGGAAATATTCCCCAAGGTGGACTGGTTGTTATGGAATTTTTTTTCATATTGGATGATAAGGCTCTTTTGTTGTATTACATGGAATAATTCTTCCAGTCTTTCAAATAATGTGAAACCCTTTCCATGTAAGGGAAAATATTAATATTTGGTATGGTGAGAAGAGATTTTAAATTAATACCTGATATGGATATTAAGATTAATTATCATTCTCTCTAGATGGTTCCACTTCCACTTCAGTTAAGGAGTTGATCATTATGAAGTAACTATCCTTATTTCATTCCTCTTTTATCAAAGCATAATATTTCATCTAGTATGTAAATGGGTCCCTATATATTAATGTAAATTATCATCTTAATATTATACATAGTTAGTATCATGTATATTTTTTATCATTTTCATGTGAAAATCTATCAAAGGGTAATATGTGGGTAGAAATATTTTGAGAATGGTATCCTAAAACATTAGAAATAGATAATAATATTACTTCATCATGGTATGTTTTTCCATAGAAACCCTAAATAATGTTATGTTCAAAACCTCAAAAAATATGAAATAACATTCAAATTGATATGGTTTCTATTCATTTCATATTAAATCCTATTTAACTCATGTTATAGGCCTCACATCATTGTATGACATTATATTTCAATATTCATCTATTTTACTAGAAATATCATTTATCTCCATATTAGTAAAATAATTTTACAGTAAAATTAATAATTATTAATTAATCTTACAACATTACAACTCGGGTTCCACACACTATTTCTCTGATTTGGTCTACTATATTTTTTTAAGCATGCCTCCCCATAAGTTGGAGTCTACCAACTAGCATAAATGTTCTAATATCTGTCATGGGAGAATATACCCACACTTTCAGAGTGAAATCTAGTGGAAAATGAATAAAAAATTAACAAATAAAATATATAACTATAATGATGAGAATATAACCTGATGAAAAAAATATGTAAATACAATATCAAACTATATAATGTATATGTTATTATAATTTACGTCTTAAGTGTCAAAATGAATATCTAAAAGTAATGAAACTAAAAAATCCCAAGTGGGTCCCAAACCACATCTTGTTCCATCATCCATGGTCCACCGCAACTTATCCACACAACACAAGGATTTCACACTTATCCAATACCGTATCAATTAAATATATATTCTCTTACTGATCATGTGACATGAGTAGGGTGTGAGTAAATCTCAATATTCCACAACCAATGGCGCCAAAAACTTTATTCTGTCAATAAATAACATATATAGTTCAATAATGAAATTTGTGAAATTCATGAATAAAAAATTTTCACATCACCAGATTATTCTTTATTTAACACCATAAACCCCACAAGTTCATAAGGACACTACAATCTCAATACTGACTTCATCCCAAACCAAAGCCTAAACTACCCTCAAGGGATATAATGCATCAGAATTCCACTATTACCATTATATCTCTCATTTGATAGTTCATAATTCTATTATTACCACTCTAGATCTTAATTCTCAACTGAATTCCATTTTTACCATTCATCATTTAATTAATTAAAAAAAATAATAATTAATCATCTCAATCTTGTTAATTAAATCTATAATTAATTAATCATTTTAAACCTATTAATTAACCCAAAAATTAATTAATCATCTTAATCCCATTAATTATCTTAATAATGAATAAATCATCCCATTCTAGTTAATTAAATTAAAAATTAATTAATCATTTGAATCCAATTAATTAATTCAACTATTTATTTATCATATTAATCTAATTAACTTACATAATATTTAATTAATCATGTCAACCCTATTAATTAAATAATCATTTAATTAAGTATCTCAATCCTACTAATTAACCAAATACATAATTAATCACCTTAATCCTACTAATTAACTAAATAAATACTTTACCATATCAATCCTACTAATTTGGTCAATAATTAATAGATCATCTCAATCCTATTAATTAACTGATAAATTAATTAATCATCTCAATCATATTAAATCAAAATTAATTCATAAATCAATCATTTAATTATAAAATCATAAAATCATATAATTAATTATACAATTAAGTTTTATATTCATCACATAATTATTCAGTTAAATATTCCCAACTCCCTCACTATTAATTTAGTAATTAAATTTTCATATTCAATAATTCTAACATATCTAATTTCCCGTTTTCCTCAATTAATTAAATAAAATAATTATTTAATTCAATCAAATATATCATTTCTAAACATATAATAGAAATTCTATATTTACATAAACAGAAAAGAAATTAATACTTTAGGATTTGGATTATAGAACTCCTATATCAGTTAATTATAAAACGATCACCCAATGGAAATCCCCAAAATTTTCACCACACAAAGATATAGAATGAGATCTGAATCTTTAAACTTTCAATAATACTGAAAAAATACAAAACCATCTAATCTATATCTATATCCACATTAATAGATTAATATCCAAAAAATCAGATCTATATTAATGTAATTAAGATGAAAAAACATTTCCTGAATGGAAGTCGAAAGGAAGCGAATTGGTAATCATATAAGGATAGATTCACTTGTCGAGAGAGGTGTATATATTTGATCTAGGCTTCAATTCGCATGTAACTAAGGTCAAAAAGGTATGGAATCTATTCATGAGGTTTTGGAATAATGACTATAATTATAAGGCCATATGGGGGTGAATATGAGTTAATATGGAGGTTTGGGGGATTAAAATCTACTTTTTAGGTTAATTAAGAAGTCATACAATATTTCCTTGGTAAGAGCACATGAGTTTCTCTAAAAATGTCCCAAAACAATGAAATTATACTATAAGGGCACAAGGTATCTCCTAAAATGTTTCCTAGTTTTATTAATCGTTCACTAACCACAAAATCTCCTCTATATAGTGTAACCCCATTTCCATGGTTATGGTGAACGATTATGGAAAACCATGCACCCCCTTTCACATCTTCCATTCTTCCAATTTTTCTTTATTTTCACTCAAAAAAAGAAAGGTAGTTTCAAAAAAATTATGATCAAAGGAGGAAAATAAGAATACATAAAATCAATGATGGGTATTCCCCAAAACAATTCTTCATAATATAATATCCCAACATTATGATATCTCATCCTTGATATGTACTCCAAATAAACATATTGATTTTAATCCAAAAAATCCAACCACTAAGATGTCATATATGATTCTATATCCCATGTTTCCTCCTCCACACATCCCTGCCCCCATATTATGTGAGCTATCGGTATAGTCTTCCCTTATAACAATTTCTCACTACAATCCAACAGACGTATTATATTCTTTTAAAAGGACGTGTCTATCTCAAGATAATCATAAACCACATCATTAACATTAGCAGTTCTGTGGGTATACAATAAATGTTGTGGCACATGAAAACTATCCTACATAGTTTTTTATCTATGTGAATGAGCCAATTGTTAAGTAACATACTTGATTCTTTCTAAAGCCTCAAATGGTCCAATGATCCTCGACACCAGATTTCCCTGTCTCTATTTATTATAGTGACCCAATCATGGAAATACATAGTGGAATACATGATCAACCACTTTAAACTCTCGGGTTTAACTACATTTATCATAACATGACTACTATCTAATTTGAGTCATATCCATACGTTTTGGAATCAACCGAACCTTCTTCTTTGCCTCCTATATGAAAATTAGTCCCAATTACTATGACTCCCCTTGTTCTAAATACAATAAAGGTTATTTGAATAGCCTAATGTATGTAGCCTCATAATTATCCATATATATAGTTTCTTGATAACAATTGTAACATGTAAACTCAGCCAAAGATAAATGCTTATCCCAAGATTCACCAAAGTCTATGACATATGATCATATCATATCTTCAAGAACCTATATAGTATGCTCTGACTACCCATCTATCTATGGGTGGAATGAAATACATAGTAAAACCATTATATCTAGTAAATTCTATAAAATCTTCCTGAATTGCATTGTAAAATGCATGTCACAAGATCAAACTATAGTGTGTATAACCCTATGTAGATGGACTATAACTCTAACACACAAGTCTTCTAACTATTTGAATGAAAAAGTCTTTCTTATAAGATCGAACTATGAAAACTTTATTAGAAGATATACAAAGATTAAAATTGTTTCATTATTCTGAGGCGTCCATGGGAAACCCACCATAAGGACATTAGAAATGTTGTCCCACTTCTGTTATGTAATGGGTGATGGATATAGTAAACCAATCTATCACTAATACTCATACTTAACCTATTAATAGGAGTATAATTATGTCTTGAACCCTGTTGTGTCCCTTTTTATGTCTATACACCAATAATATTGTAATATTTAACAGAAAATTTTGGTCACACCTAGATTCATTTCCCACATTGAGGCATGAAATTCGCACAATTACTCGTCCGACATTATTGTAGTCACAACAAACCAATTTTTTCATAAATGAGCTCATCCCCATATATCTACTAATATGAAGGTTCCCCACACCATCAATGATTTCCCTCAAAGATAAACATTTTATATCCTCATACATTGTGTCTCTAATTTTTCTGACAATTATAGACTCCACTGAAACATATACCAGATTCATCTTCTCCTTACTCTCCTAAACCACCAGATAATTCTCTACTAGAGGAATATTTGTCCTCCACTAAGAAATGACTCATAAATAGATGGAGAATTAGTTTTTCTACTTAATTAATCTGCAAAAAAATTCATTTCTCAGGATTGTACAATAGTTTAAAATCAAAAGACATCATCTAATCAACTCATATACACTGTCAGAGATTCGAATACCAATGCGAGAAGATATACATTAAGTTCTTATGATCGATAAAAATGATAATATTCTTATCCAATTTATAATACATCCAACATATCAAATCATAAACCATTTTTTTAATTAGAGGTCATTCGTAGGGTAGATCCGTTCATGTGGCCTCAAATGTCGAGGCATAAATGCCACTAATCGATCTCCCTACATCATCACAGATCTATTCCATATCCCATAAGCATCAAAATACACCGAATAATCATTACCTAGAAAAGTTAAGATCAAGAAAATTTATTAATTGAAGCGCATCTTCAACTCCCCAAAAGCATTCTCGCATTCTTCTGACCAATCATGATTTATCTGATTTTTTTGTAAATCATGAATGTGGTGATGTCAAATTGGAAAAGTCATGTACCAATATTAGATAATATATAGCCAAACCCAGAAAACTACAGTTATTTAACACAATATTGGGATACTCTTAAGAAAAAACTACCTAAACCTTCTCTGGATCCACTAACATACCTACCTCCAATATGATATGACCCATGAAGTGACCATGGTCATTCTAGAATTGAATCATAATCTTTATAACAAATAGATGATGATCTATTAGTGTACTCTGGATGATTTCAAATGTGGGGGATGATCATCGTGAGTCTTTTAGTACACCAAGATTTTCATAAAAAACACTACAATAAATCGATCTAGGTATATATGGAAGATTCAGTTTATCCTGTCCCTAAACACCGATGGTTCATTCATCTACCCAATACTAATTAAGAAAACTCATATATGACATATCTTATATTTAATGAACTCTATGGTATATTAGTTGAAAAAACAATCAACTATTAATACAAGGATATCATTTCAATCTTGGAAAAGTCACAACATCCTCTGAACTAGTCAAAAATATCAACAATTCACAAAATAGGATACTTTTTTTTCATTATCATTTAATTCAACATACTATAATAAAAAACATCATCATCATTTGTTGAAAACAAAATAGGTGATCTCCAAGATGACATACTCAGATGGATAAACCCTTTATCCATCATCTCCACAAACTGATTCTTGATCTCTTGATTCTCTATCTATGTAATTCTATATGGTTGAATTGAAATGGGATAATATACTATCACTATCTCAATATTAAATTACAAATATCTCCCAGGTGGAATCCCTAATAATTGTTTAGAAACAAAAATCCAGAAATTGGTCCACTATAGATGGAAGGATATCCTTCTCTACACCTCCATTATCCAGCAGTAGACAAGAAACATGGGCTATGATCTCTCTAAGTTGATGAGTAATTGGCCATGCTCATCCTTCCTTGATATCCCACACTCATTGATGGTTATATTTGTCACCTTTATGAGGTGTAAATTCTAGTCTCCTATAGTTATTGTCAATGTGAGCTACATATGCTACTAACCATCCCATACAGAAAAGTAGGTTGAATCCCCAAATGACTAGTATGTTTAGATTCCAAAAAATTGAAACTTAGAATATTCAAGACAACATCCCTTGCATAAGTAGATGACACTATAAGACACTAAAAACAATGTATCTATCATCAACACCCCAGTAAATAACTCTACCTATAGGCTCAAATCATTCACATGTATTCCAGAAATAACTGATTGGGAGGAACCATTATCAAATAACGCACCATATACTATGGAATCTAAATAATAGTATGTTTAACCATTTGTGGTCCATCTTTACTATCCAAAAGTTTTTACATTACCACATCAACTTTTACTACCCCTCATCATTATGATGAATTCTATGTCCCCTGAGCTACACCCCTATATTATTGCGGGTTTTCAATCATTGATGTACCACATAAACTCACTCTACTGCCCTAGCATGTAGAACTACAATTTACAACCTGATATGTTGTAGAAGATCCCCTTCCTAAAATCTGATTCTTTCTAGAAAACCCATAATTACCCTTATATTACAGGCTCCTTCCAAACATCTATAGATGTCCCTTCCTACCACAAGAACAACAATACACTGGTGGTTTGGGGAAATGTATAGGATATTGTCATAGCCAACCACACAAGAGGAAAATCACTAAAAAAATGTCTCATACAGATTGCATTTCCCACTAGACACTCACTATTCCACAAATTTCACTAAATATCATATAAAAATATTTCTTATTCTCGGAATATGTACATCCAAATCCTCTAAAAACAACAATATTTCTTATACAGTAAGCCTCATTTATGTTCTCATTAGTTATGATATCATGATTCACCACTTCAAAAAAAACATCCTACAAATTTTCATCTTTGTCTTAATTTCACAATTAAATATTTCATGAATTTTTTTTTTGATGTAGTATCATCTACTACAAAATTTATAGAAAATCACTACAAACTGTTAAAGCGTCCTGTATTGTCCATCATGGACTTACTTTCTTGATTCAATCTGATTATCTTTTCTACTACCTACTTCAATAGTGTATCTTGATAGAAGTGATCACAAAAACTTCTCCAAAAAGTCTTTCGATAACATTCCAATATTATTTCTAGTTAGCTCATGAATTTCCCAGTAGTTATTTGTTGATCCTAAAATCATATTTATAGCCATCATTGCCCTCATCTTTCTAGAAGTCCTTGTGTGGTAATTTTTAGACTAGATATACTCAATCCAGTACCCATCTCTCTTTGGTCCACCCTATCTATAAAATTTTAGACGGTGTGGTAAATAATACTACCTCGTCATGTCACACATTCTCTAAAAAACCCACCAATGGTACCTCACCATAAGTTTCGAGAAATGAGTAATTTTTTTTAGAATATTTCTCTGAAATTCTCAACCATCACTATCGGTTCCTTGGGTTGTACACTTTCAGGAACATCTCTAGCCATGCCCTCCTATCACCCTCTCTACAGGTGTCTACTTGGAGGAATAACGATAAATATCAAAACAAAAACCCCAATATACTACTCTAATCATTAACACAATTATGGGGGAAAAAAATCCACAATAATTCATTTCTAATACCCCAACATGTGCTCAAATCCAAGGGTATATCACTACCCTTAAGCATCCAACATCAAATTCCTAGATAGAAAAGTATAACTAATTTTAGTTTTTTTTTGTTTTATCATTTGAACACCCAATTATTCTTATCCTACATCATTTTATAAATTTCAACTTCATGTTATTCATCATATTCAATTTAATTTCACAAGCACGAAAAAATAGTTATGGTTCAACAAATGAACCAAAGACTGATTTTCCTTGCATGCCTAAAATGACGCACATAAAATTGTTATAATAAGTGACTAGAAAAATGAATGATTAATCAAATATTATGTATTACCAGGAAACAATTCATATCTAAAAAATTATTTAATTCAATACAAAACACATCAAACAACATGTGTGTCAACCAAGGTGAAATAATGTTCAATTCTAACAGAAAATAACAATAAAAACAATCCCACCCTATGTACTCGGGTTCTCCACCATAAATGGGACAGCTACACTAATGAACGTCCTCATAAGAAACCCTTAAATAATCCATGAATCCTATCTCAATTTCCCAAAAATTAATTAAAAATAAAAGAAACTGAAACTTCAATGATATCAATTTGTAACATCATAACCTTGGTGCCACACACCAATTACCCAATCTGGTCAGCATAATGACATCAACCATAAATCCCCATATTCCAAAGGATTATAACTAGTAGTGAATGTGTCTAATATTAGTCATAGATATACTATAAACACTCTATAAGAGTAAAACATCAAAAAAATAAACAACAGTAAAATATGATATAGAACTTGGAAGACGCCAATATTACATGTTGACCAATCTAAGAAATACAATATCAAACTAAAGGATAAATAGGTCATGTTAATTTATATTACATGATTCAGAATGAATACTTAAAATTAATCACACTAAAAACTCCCAAAAAAGTACTGAACTACATAGGGTTCCTTTATCCATCCTCCAACACAACTGAATCATCTAACATAGGGCCCTTTACCTTATCATGTCTTGTAACCATGAAAACTATTTGGGTACCGATCAGGAACCCTAAGTAAGCTATTATTACAAGTCATTGAGTCACAAACAATGGGGTCTAAATCAATATATAGTCAGCAAAAAGTGAATGAATTTTTATAATAAATTTATAAAAGTCGTAAATAAATAGTTATCAAATCATCCATTTATTCTTTATTTGACCACATAAATTCTTTGGGTTCTTGAGGACACCCGAACCTTAATGCCTTATTTTGACCATGTGAGAGTCTAAAATATCCCCAATGGATATCATTCCTTAGAATGCCACTAATACCATGTTATCTCTCATTTCATATCTTAAAATTCTTTTGTAACAACTATAGATCACAATTATCATATGAATTTATTAGTTCCGCTTAATCATTTTGTTAATTATATCAATAAATTAATTAATCATCTCAATACCATTAATTAAATAAATAATTAATTAATCCATTCAGTCCAATTAATAAGACCAACATATAATTGATGATATTAATCCAATTAATCAACTAAAAGATTTATTAATCCTCTCAATCATATTAATTAACTCAACAATTAATTAACATCTCAATCCTATTAATTAATTGAATTATTTATTAATCATCTATATCCAGTTAAATTACTCAAAACCTTATTAATCATCACAATATGAATAATTAACTCAATAATTAATTAATCATCCCAATTATTTTAAATAGTTAAACAATTAATTAATCACATCTATCCTATTAATTCACCCAATAACAATTTAATCATCTCAATCCTATTAATTAACTCAAAACTCAATTAATCATATCAATGATGTTTATAAAAAACATATTCATCAATTATTCATTTAATTAAATAATATCTTAATAAAATAATTAATTTAATAATAAATTATTAAATTCAATAAACCCCATTTTTCTCAACATTAATTCAACAAATAATGATTCATAATCTACAATTCTAACATCCCTAATTTCACATTTGGCCTCAATTAATTAATTAAACAAATTAAATAATTCAATTAGTGATTCAATTATAAAATATATAATATAAATTATACAATTACATACAAATAATGTCAATTGAGACTTTAAAATTTTAATTATATACAAAATACCTCAATTATTTGATGATCGATCACAAAAAATGAATTCAAAAAAAATTTAGGGGACCAATGCTATAGAACATGATCTAAATATAAAACCCTAAATCATGATACTTTATATATTGATCTAGATCTTCCATCCTTGATCTTGATCCACAAAACCAAATCTATATCTAGTAAAAATAAAAAGAAAACATGTTACTTGAATTGAACAAGAATAGAAGAGGAATTAGAAAACAATTGGGGGAGAATTCACATATATAAATAGGTTTAGATATTTGAATCGGTATTTAAATCATAATAAAGAGAGGTTGGGATGTATTGGAAATCATATGTGTGGCACAAAAATCATGTTAAAAAATCTAGGGTTGAATGTGGGTCAAATCGATGTTAAAATGTGGGTAGGGTGATTAATAATCTAATTTATGTTGGAATTAAAAATGCATGCCCTATTTAGTAGGTAGTGGTTCATGTTTTTTCCTAACTATAAACCAAAATTATGAACCTATTTTATAGGGGGTACATGGTTTGGCAAACCATCCCTCAACCCATCAATCCCCCTCTTTCCACGGTTGTGCAATTTGCTACAACAGGGAACATGGTTAGGGAAAAACGTGTCCCACCCATGAACTGACCTCCTTCATTCATTATTTCTCAATATTTACCCCACGAAACCCCATGGTAAAACCCAACAAACGAATCCTCAAAAAATGAAAAAAAATGAATTCATTAAATAATGCTCGAGTCAATTGCAAAAAAGTTCTAGATCATACAAAACTAATTTGGTAATGTCATTATTTTTTGTGTATTTTTTTAAACTATATGCAATTATTTAGAGACCATGCACTCTGAAGGAATGTGATTCTGATTCCGATTGATCCCGGATCAGAATTTTAATCTTTTGTAAATTAAGTTAAGTAATCATGCGAGCTGGTTTTTCTAAATTTTGAACTTGTTCCAAGATTGAAAATATATGGGCACTGTTGAACTCGAAACATTGAGATTCTCCTAGAAATAAATTAATATCAACCATCAAGGGTTGTATAGAAAATTTATATTTCAAAAATTTCATAAAATAATAATATAAATTTTAAAAGTTAATTTTTTTCTCGACCATTGAGAAGAAGTCGACGGTGTTGCTGTGCGGTGATGAGGCAACGACAAGGTTCATTATACGAAGCCCATTAATGGATCATTAGGATGAAGTGTAATGATGCAATGTCACAATATAATAGAAAAAATTCAATGTGTTACTGTTTTACTTAGCTAATGTGTTAGAGAGTTGGGAATTAAACCATGGTAAATACATAAAAGAACTTATCCAAAATTTCCTCTCCAATGATGAACAATGAACTCTGGAGGAACGTCAATGACTTTGACATAACTTAAATAAAATGGTCAAAAAAAGATGAACGACATTGACCTATTAAAGCCTAGACGAATGAAAACTATGTAAATGAACATAAAACAAGGTAGGGTTTTGAATTATTTAATTATTCCCCCATTCATTGTTCTGAATGACAAATGCGGATAAACCCATGAACAGGTTGATCAGCGGATCATGCTTTCTTGTGAGAGGGTGTATTTCAAGGGGATTTTTAAACTGGGATTGAATGATATTTGTTATAACTGAAATACCAAAACTACATTATTTTAAAACACTAACTCAAAGAGATCAAATTGGAAATAATAAGACTCAACCCCCCTCTATTTTTCTATTATTAATGGTCAAGAAATCTAAATGGCGGTTTGTAAAGATTGAGGATTTCACAGGGAGGGAAATTCCCCCAGAAGCCATAGTTACTAATGCCACAGATATGGGGCCACTGCAGTGGACCTGATGGCCCACAGAACGTGCTTCCAGTGACCACCGCTAACAAGGGCGCCGTGTACGACATGGAGCGCCACCCACCACTGGCTGCGCTGGAGAGGTGGTGTGCTCGGTGTGTGCTGCGGAGATGGAGAGACACAACCCATTAGATGCAGTGGATGGTGGGAAACGGTTCTAGTGAGTCACCTTGTGGTATTAACGCATGTAGTCATTGACCGTGTTCTTGAACGGGCTATGGTCAGCTGTGACAACAGTGAACAAATACACCTCGTATGTGCCATGCGTATGTTAAAATGAAAACAAGTCTATATATGGCGGACCAGAAAGTGGTGGGTCACCACTAGTGGTCTAGACCCACAAAGCAGGGATAACCTAGGGACCAAAAGACCAGACCTAGCCCATCCTATGTTCAGGATGGGACGACGGACCCGAGTCAGGTCGAGATGACCGATCCGGGCTAGACCCAAACCCAACCAGCCCATTTTTTGAAAAAACTTCAATAACATACAGACTGGGTGTCCAATTGACGTGATGTATACAACCCAAGGATCTTGCGACCAGGGGGTCCTACTACAATAATCTACATCAGTTTTTCTGGGGGTTTGCATATGGATGGGTTGGATCAGACTCGAATCCAAATAAGACTATTTTTTAAATTCTCATATCAAAAAGACCGGGCACCCGTTCGATGCACCCTCTATTGCATTAGGACCCATACGATGATATTATCATTTAGATTACTCTATGTGGGACTTTGTGGTGGTTGAGATATAACTGATGGACTATGGAGTTGATCCTCTAGAAATAAAGTGTGAATAGTGCGGTAATCTTGTGGGTGGATAGGATGTGAAAAATGAAGAGCAGCTCTTCGTGGATCAACATAAGAGAGACCCTTCATGGATCATCATAATATCAACCACTCATTTATTGACATAAGTGTGACCCATCATGGATCAACATAAGAGCAACCCTTCATGGATCAAATAGAGAGTGACCATTCATGGAGCAGTAGTAGATAGACCCATCATGGATCAGTAGTAGAGAGACCCATTGTGAAATAGCAGCAGAGTGACCCATCATGGATCAGTAGTAGAGAAACCCATCATGGAACATCATAAAACCCCCTTAAAAGAATAATATTATCTAGAATAACAACTAATAATCTTTACTTCTGTAATTATGTTATAACTGGTGTGATTTGTGTCTTTTTATTTGTGTTTTAATTTGTGATCATTCTATGCGGTATTTTATTTTTGGATTTATGTGAGATCAGAGTTGGTCTCAGGGTCCCTACTGAGTATAGTTATACATAATCCACAGTGGTATTTTCTTACACCTGTTTTATTTTTTTATATGACAGACATATTTAACTGGGACTCTGGGGAGTCAGGTCTAGATAGTGCTTAGAGATGAATTGATAGATGTGGTGTGTTGTAGTGACATCCAAGTGTGTGTAGTTCCAACCCTTTATACAGGATCCTTGGTGGAAAACATCTGGAGCTTTTACTTCATTTGATGTACCTTCCCTTCAGTTGGGCATGTATTCAGACCCCTTTAATTTTAGTTTACACCTTTTCTTCTTAGTGGTGGTACTTTGTGGATGTTGAATTACATTATTTCCATTTTGGTTTTATTTGTGCTATATTCTATGTCTCTGTGTGTATAGGTTTATAGGAAATGACTTTCCTTTTTGTGAAGGTCCTGGGAAAAGCGAAAGAATGTGGGTGGATGTGCCCACTTAGCTTTTTTTACCTTATAAATGATTGATCTTGGATCAATACGATTATAAAAATCAGCCTCAATAGATCGAATCATAGAAATAGATAAAGTAGAAGAATAGTCCCGGAGCCACAAAGGAAGGATCATCACAAATTGATTATAATTAATTGAATTAATTTAAAATCATTACATTTTTTGTAATTAATTTTTTTGTTGATAATTGTGACCATGTTCCAATATTATTTGTCATTGTGTAATAGAAGACAACTGTAGACTTCCTTTAGCGGTGATCCACATGTGCACCACATATCTCTGGACATCGCCAAAGGAATCTTCGGGTTCTAGCATGTAAGAGCCTTTTCTTGCGTTGTCCACCTTAGATCGCGTCCATCCGATGGAGGTGGATCACTCTCGATCTTAAGAGTGTTCTGGGAGGATGTAGTTTTTTTTCTTGAGAGAATTCTCCTAAATTGTTGTGCAAAAGGATTCTCTTGAAAAGTGTAGGGGTTGTAAGGATATTTACAATCCGGTTTGAGGTTATAGAGTTATGAAAATAAATAAACGTGTTACGTGTTTTATTTATTTCATTAACTCTTATTGAAAACCCCATGTAAAATCATTAATTCCTTGACATTCACCCATGCTGATTATTATAAATATCATTTAATAAATTGATATTATTTCCCCAAAATCCCGACTGGTAAAACTAAATGGAGTGTAATCATAAATACACGGCGTGTACTTATTTTTCATTAAAAACTACACAGTGTGTACAGTCAATATACACGGTGTGTATATCTTGTTTTCATTTTTCATTTCCCTTCCAAAATGAAAACTACATTGTGTGTATATTCAATGTACACAACGTGTATATCTTGTTTTTCATTTTATTCTTCCTCCAAAATTAAAACGATTTATGCTTCCTGGAAAAATTATTAAACCACAGACATGACTAATCATTATTCTACTAGAGTTACTTGGATACACTTAGTTTGTGACCCACTTGGACACTTTCTCATTGGCATTATTCTGGCTTGCCTAATGTCCAAGATTAATGTCTAGCAGTGGGTTAAGGCACCCAAGGGAAAGAAGTTGACGCCGCATTGACATGTCACCTCATACAAACACTTATTGTGTAATTTAATCCCTTAATCTCAATATATCATCAAGAAGGTTCCATTACAGTTTCATAAACATATATGCTTGATTCGTCATTCTTTGACTTCCATAAATGAACTCACCATGACACCATGGCCATGGAATTTGGGTAGAAGTTCTATCTCAATAAAAGTGCATGAGATATCTACTTCCATAAATATAGAATGAAAAACTCCTTTATCAGCTTATCTATTAACAAAATGTCATTCATGATGTACCCAATGCCCCCTACTTCCCACAAACAGTCTTCGTGATAGTTTTCGTCAGCAAATATAAGTGCACGAGTCATGACATGAGTTAATGATAATGTTCCATTCTAAAAACCATTACACACGCTCATAGATAGAAATGTCTGATGAAACCATGACATGTGGAATTACTAGTGGCAGATCTGTTATCATAATCTCTCATCTTGGATATTACCAAGTGTGAACTCCATGAGAGAAAGTCTCATCTTCTTATGAGTATTCACACATGACGAAATATTTACTATGTGTCCTATCATAGTATTTCATCCAACCATAGAACATTGTTTAAGAATATTGCTATAGAAATTCAAGGTTCTCATCACAGTGGGGATCTACTAGGACCTTATCAATGCAACAAATATTCCTGGAAATTATTATATTATAGTCATAGAGAACAATGAACAATATATAATAAGTGTACATTGATGTAATCAATGTACAAAATAGTTGGTTCTAAGGACACCAACCCTAACAAAATCCCACTTGTACTAGAGCCAACTGCTTAGAACTTTTAGTCCGCCAGATCACACATGATAATCATGTTTCTGCTGAGTCAAGGCTTTAGTCAAGGGGTCCACCACATTGTCTTCCGTGGAAATACTGCTCACTGAATATTTAACTCTTTGAGAAAAATCCCTTAATATTTGATACTTCTGATGTATGTGCATTTTCCATTGATGTGACCTTGGCAATTTTTCAAGTGCCACTGCTGCAGTATTATCACAATAGAGAGTGATAGGATCATTACTGCGAGGTACTACATCCAGATCTTGGACGAATCTTCGCATCCATACTACTTCTTTAAGCTTCCTCAGAAGCTACGATATACTCGAACTTTGCTGTAGAATCTGTGACCACACCTTTCTCTAAACTCATCCAGCTCACTGCACCTCTATTCAAACTGAAGTTGAATGCATTCTGTGACTTCATGTCATCTTGATCAGTTTGGAAACTAGCATCTACATTTCCTCTGATGACTAGTTCCTCATCTCCTCCATAAACTAAGAACATATCCTTAGTACGCCTCAAATACTTAAGGATAGTCTTGACTTACATCAAATAGTGGTCTCCTGGATCACCTTGATATCTGCCTACCTCACTTAATGTGTAAGCCAAATCTAGCTTTTTACATAGAATAACATACATGACTGAACTAATCACGAATGAGTAAGGGATCCCTGACATTTTCTTTTCTTCCTCATATATTTGAGGACACATTTTCTTGGAAATATTAATGCCATGTGCCACTGGAAACAATCCCCTCTTGGATTGTCACATAATGAATCTCTTCAAAATCTTGTCAATGAATGTACTTTTTCTCAGACCCAGCATTCTCTTGCATCTATCATGATGGATCTTTATCCCAAGAATATATGCTTCCTCGCCCAAGTCATTCATAGAGAATAATTTATCCAACCATGCCTTAACTTACGGTAAGACAGGTACATCATTTCCAATCAGTAATATGTCATCAACATATACTATTAGGAAAACGACTACACTTCCACTAAAAATTTTGTAGACAGAAGGCTCACATTCATTCTTAACAAATCCAATTCTGTTGCGGATTCCTCAAAATGAATGCTTCATGACCTTGATGCTTTCTTTAATCCAAAAATGGATTTTTGCAACATGCAGACCTTGCTGGAATCCTTTGGAGTAACAAACCCTACAGGTTGTGTCCTGTAGACATCTTGCTAGAGGTTCCTGTTAAGTAATGATGTTTTGACATCCTTTTCTAAAATTTCATAGTCATGGAAAGCGGAAATAGCCAATAGGATTCTGATGGATTTCAACATCACTATTGGTCAAAAGGTTTCATCATATTCAATTCCTTGACGTTGATTAAAACCTTTTGCAACCAGTTGTGCCTTATAGGTGTTGACTTTCCCCTCCATGTCCAGTTTCTTCTTGAATACCCAATTATTACCAATAGGATTTACATCAACTGGAGGATATAGCAAAATCAATAGATGGTTTTGGTACGCGGAATCCATTTTATAATTCATGGCTTCTTTCCACTTGGTATTATTTGTTCCATCAACTGCTTCCTTATAGGTAAGATAATCATCATTGTCAATTAATAATGAGTCACCATCCTCGATTACAAGAAAACCATATTGTTCTGGTTCTCTTACCTCTCTCATGATCTTACTAAATTCTTATGTCTCTGGAATAGATTTTTCTTCCATGGGGATTTGTGGAATTTTTTATCTTAGCAACTCCTGTATATCATAAGCTTTGATATCATTGAAATATATCTCCCTCCCACTATCTCTTTTGGAGATGTGATCCCTCTCATAGAATATGGCGTGTCTTCCCACTGTTACCATTTTATATAAAGGGTTGTATAGGTAATATCCCCTTGTTTCCTATGGATATCCTAGAATGGTAAACTTTGTGCCTTGGGGTTCAAGTTTGTTACAAGAAGAGGCCTTAAAAATGCTTCACAACCCCACACATGTAAATTTGACAACATGGCTTTGCGTCCACTCCATAACTCCTATGGAATACCATTTATCGATTTAGTTAGTATTTGGATTTGTATGTGTGATGCTGTTAGTAATTCATATCCCCAATAAGATAATGGAAGACTTGAATGACTTATCATTGATCTCACCATTTCCAACAGGGTGTGGATCCTTCTTTCACTTACTGCATTCCATTGAGGCATATAAGGAGGAGTGAGTTGAGATACAATCCCAAACTCCCATAAGAAATCATTGATGGCCAAATTAAGATATTCAACTCCTCTATTTGAGCGTATTTTCTTTATCTTATTTACCAAGATGGTTCTCAACTAAATTCTTCTATTCTTTGGAACGATCAAAACAATCTAACTTATACCCCATTAAGTAAATATATCCATATCTACAAAAATCATTAGTAAAAGTTATGAAGAACAAGAACCCACCCCTTGCTTCAACTTGAAATGTTCCACACACATCTATGTGAACTAATTCTAGAATATCTTTATCCATTTCACCTTTCCCACTAAGTGTGGCTTTGGTCATTTTTCCTTGAATACTCGCATGAGATACACCAAGAGTTTTTTGTTCTAAAGATTATAAATACCCATCTTGATGTAATTTTGTCAAACGTTTCTTATGGACATGACCTATCTGTTGATGCCAAAGTTGGTGTGGTATGAGTCATGTGAATTAACTTTGTCATTGAATTCCATTACTTGGTTTTTGTAGTCCAACACATAAATCTCGTTAGATACATGTGCCCTACCAAAACAAACTCTATATTTATAAAAGTAGAAACATTCATTTCCAAACTTGAAGATGAATCCATCAATATCTAATTTGGACACTAAAATAATGTTTTTGGTTACAGAGGGTACATAATATCATACATTTAATACTAGACCATTCCAGTAGGCAATGTTAGGTGGTAGTCTCCAACAGCTACAACAGTGAGTCTGGCTCTGTTAGCGGCTCTCAGATCCACCTCACCTCGGTCCATCTTTCTGAATCAAAAATGTTCATGTATTTGGATACAAATGTGAGCACAAAAGGTAGTATCTAATACCCAATTAGTAGAAATATATAGATTTCATTCGATAAAAAATGCACCTGAAGCTTCCCCTTGCTTCCTTGGCTGGGTGCAGTTCTTCTTCCAATTGCCTTTCTTGCCACATGCGAAATAAATAACTTCATATTCTCTTACCTCCCCTTTGATCTTCCTTTTCATGGAAGGCCTCGAAGAAGCTTTGGTCTTAATTCTCTCTAACTTCACTTTACTTTTATTCACCATAAGGACAGATGCATTTTCATGCTTCATATCATTTTCCACTTGGCGAATGAGTATAAGAAGATCAGATAGAGACCTCTCAATGTTGTTCATGTTGAAATTTAAAACAATGTAAGAGAAGCTCTAGGGGAGTGGTAAAATAATGAGATCGGTACCCAGTTCATCCAGGAGTTTAAACCCTAGAACCTCCAGTCGCTCAATGTAGCCAATGATTTTGACTACATGAGGCCCAGCTGAGGCACCCACTCCATGTATGCTCTGAAATAGAGCCTTCGTGATCCCAAACCTTTCCAACATTTCTCTCCACTAGTATACACCATGGAGGTGCTCGATCATGATATAGGCATCCATGTCTTCATGAGACTTCACGATCTCACTAGACATTGATGACAACATCAAACATTGAACGTTGAGTGCATCATTCAAATGTTGATCATAGACCATAAAATCTTGATCACTCACCCCTTGGGTTGGATAATCAAGAATTAAGGATTCCAGCATGTAAAACATTCATTCCTATAATAGGATAACCTGAAGGCGCCGAAACCATTCCAAAAAGTTACTACCAGTGAGAATATTGTCTCTATCCAGAATTGATCTTATATATAATGTAGTTTTTATCATTTCATATTGATTCTACAAATTAAAAGAGAATATTTATCAGTAACTATTGATTACATTTTATGAAAAATATTAATTGAATTTATTAATTATGCCACTATTTTATCATATCCCATTATCCCTCACCATTGAACTTAGAATGTCTAGTTTTGATGACATTCTAGTGGCAAGGATCCATACTCCCCATCGCATAGCCCCAAAAAGGGTTGGTCATGATATTTATAGGTATTTGGGTAGGAAGGTCTTTTCCAACTATGAGATTACTGTTCCTCGATCTGTTGAGTGGACTCCACAATCCTGAAATACTAACTTGGATATCCTTAGAACTTGCCTCCATTTTACAACAAGTCTATCAAGGGATACTCCTCTTGATGTAAAATGTATAAGTCATCCTGAATCTTTCTTATGATCTTCCTTTATAAAAGTAAGCGTCTCAACAAGGGTTGGTCAAATCCCTTGTATTATTGAGTATTTCCCATAATCCACTAAAGGAAGGCTAGTCTAACTTAATATGGTATTTGAGGGATTTTTATCCTTTATGCGTTGTTTCACATTATCACATGCTTATTAATATTATGTGATGCTTGCTTAAGTGATTAAACATGTTCTAATATTGTTTACTCATAGTTCGGTTTTTATTTTATTCCATCTTTTCATGCTAGTTTATTTTATTAATTATGTGAACACGATATCACATGCATAATAAATAAACCATTAAAACAGATAGAAATAAAATAAGATCACATGATAATGAGCTTCTATTCGTTATCTTATCTAGTGGGTTTTATATGCTGACCCTGACCTAGGGAAAAACACTTTGAACCTGATGGTTCATGTTTTGGTAGATCCCACATGTCCACCTTTGTATCTTCTTGGGTTTGTTTCACCTCAGCTTCATATTTTGAACCATCTCTTCTGGCTTGGCAGATCCTCTATTACATGAGGTTTACATTAAAGAATCTGTGGGCACGCCGACCCTACATTTTATAGGAAAAAGGCTCGTAGGACAAAAAATTAAAATTAAATAAATTTAAATGAAACTATACACACATACAAAGGGTCTTTGGTATATCTCATGATCATCCATAGAATGCAACTACATTTACGCATATTTAGTATTCAAATTCATTTAATCATTCTTATATTCAAGATAAGTTGCGCTTGAATTCATTTAATTATGATATTATTATTAATCATTTATTTATCTTAAATTCTGTTCTGAATTTCCATGAGATTCTTCTCATCCATAATCCTTGTACGTGTCTTTGTACATTGGAGGAATCCTATTGAAATTCCAATTCATAAAATTAACTGGTGTGTAGGATATATTACATGGTGTGTATTTGTTTTCATCTTTTATCCAAAGTACATGTCATGGATTTGGTATGTTTTTTGTACTATGGAAATTTTGGAGTACACTGTGTGTAGATTAATCTAACACAGCGTGTACTTCCATGTTACGTTGTTACTAGTCTGGAAATCCTGTGTATGTGGTACACAGCTTCTCCTTGTACATGATTTCACCTGGGCCGGATCAGACTACATGACATGTTGATTCAACATACTCTCCGTGTATTCTGGTTTCCATGCGCCATTCAATTTTGGTCAACACAGTGTAAAAAAACTCAGGTATACTAAATTAACATGGCATGGTTTGGTGAACTAGTACCTGTTCTTTGAACCAAAGTACACGGCGTGTAGTCTTCACTACACACCGCGTATTCTTGTGTTGTATAGATAGAATAAGTTGTCCCTTTGGATGAGTTCCACGTTTTTATTTTAATCAAAATTAAAAATGAAAGGTTATTTTTGTGATGTTAATTGAGAAACAAATGATGATGAACTTATCTCATTCTTTCAGTTTTATAGTACAACTTATCTTGAATTGAATCAAATATAAATGCGTACATTATCAATAAAAATTAAATAACTATAATCAAAATTGTGACCTCCTCTGACACTAATTGAAGGTCCTAGGCACAATTAAACATGTGGTCGGATGTTCCCACATGGTTTTTTGTTATTAGAAATGACCAATCCAGGATCAGTACGACGATAAATTCCAGACTCAACAGATTGAATAACAGAAATATAGAATGAAGAAGAATTGTCCCAGAACTACAATGGAAGGATCATCACAGATTGATTATAATTAATTTATATAGTTGAAAATAATTATCTTTTATGGTGTTCTTTTTTCATTGATATTTATGATCATGTTTTGATGTGATTCGTCAATGCGTTGCGGTAAGAACCCAGGTTTTGAGCCTGTAAAACTATGAAATTTTCATCATGCTATTCTAGAGAAGGGCGTTCTGATGGCGTGTGATTCCGAGCCCTAGTGTGGCCGGAATTAAATTTTAATTGTGTCCACACTGGATATGCCAAATAAACATAATAACTCATAAACAGTTGCTCAGATGAGAAAACTGAGGCAATCATTGAGTCCGGAGCGTTCTGTTTACCCTTGGAGGGGTGTAACTTTCATGGGCACGAACCTTCTGTGGAAAAGCGCACCAGGGGCGTTATCATAATTTAGTGACCTCAGTCATGAACATTAAATCTTATTAATCGAGGCTCAGATTAAAATTATGAGACCTCTGTTATGCTCAGAATTTGGATTTTATTCTAGAGGCGGCTTAACCCCGACCCTTCAGAAAGTTCGGGTACGGAGCCTATCGGTGAGCGTTTATCAGTTTCTCTACTAAAACACTTCTCCCACTCCTCCTCATCCTCCTCCTCCTCCTCCTTCCCCTTGCCTCTCCATGGAGATATACTTCCCAACATACCTCAAGACCCTCTCCCCACCTATCCAAGGCGCGACGGCTCCGACAGATCGCCGGCAAAGCTACGGGTTGCACCTAGTGTGGTAGGAAGTTTGTCTTTTTTATTTTAATTTTTGCATCTTCCTTGAATTAAATTCATTGCATAAAATTATTGAACAAATTTTCGAGAAAAGACCATAGATGTGTAGGGATCAATATGAGCTTTCTGACCCTTTTTTTGGATTGAATTTTTGAGTCACAATGGCGCCCGTGGTGGCCCTGGGAAGTTTTCCGGCCAACCCATGGGGTTTTCCGGCAGTTCCAGGGCTGTCCGGCAGTCGATGTGGGGTCTGGCAGTTTCTAGGCAGCAGTGGTGGGCTCCCAACGCCGGCTCCAGGATTCAGGTGGTCTGAGCCGGTGGCATACATGGGGTGAACGGGTGGGGGAGGGGCAGGCTGGCCGGCTTCTCTTGTAAGATAGAGGCGCGAGAACCGGGGTTGGTGTGACCTCGGCCAGCCCGCAGAGACCCGCACTCCGCGAGTCTCATGATGAAAGCACCAGACCGGCTGATCCAGTCCTAGTGATGGGGGGCGGCCTGTGCGGCAAACCGCAGGCCATAGTGGACCAGGCGGTCCGAGCGGCCCAGGCGCGGACCGCCAGTCTAAAGGGGTGGGCCGGCCTAGGCCCACCACATCCCGTCTGATGACGTTAAAAATGCCATACCTCAAAAACCTTGTGTCGGATTCACGTTCCATCTATGGAGATGTGATCCTTGGATCGTGATTGATGTTTTTAGATAATATCGAGGATTTTTATTTCCCAAGACTTGAGCTCGGTGGCACAACACGCTCATTAAATACCTCACCAGAGATTCTTCATTAAATTGGTGGAAATATATCTGGTGTCCGTTTTAGGTGCTTTCAGCAGCATTGTAACCCCAGCTTCGAGATTATGTAGTCCAGGGTAGTTCTAGGTGTTGATGCCGGAGTTGAGGCGTGGGCCCCACATGCCGTCTTAAAAGCTGTGAGCAGCGTTTTGCGACTTTTTCATTAGACATCCATTTGGGGCGAATGAGTAGATGTTTTGGCATGTTTTTTCGAGAGCATCACAATGGAACAGTTTTCCATACCTCTTTAGGGTTGGGATGTGTGCCCAACGAGATGTGGTATGTGCATAAAGAGATTTTGAATAATGTTTTCGTTGGGAGTCCGTTTCCAACAAGTAAGTAGTCTTTATCGTGTGTTTTTTCATGAGGATTATAACGGTGTAACATGTTTGGGCATGCGAAGCCTCTTTCGAGATCTCATTAAATGTGGAAACATTAAAGGTATTTTGTCAGAGGTTCTTTTAAATCACTCTGAACTAATGCACGATAATGGTGTTGTGACACCCAGTGATGGCACGGGCAACATGGAGTTATCAGACCAGTTCCTGGCTTGCCCTCAAGAGGGGTTGGGCAGTGGGTACCCACCGGCGTATCAGGGATTACCCTCCAGTGAGGCTGGGCAGTGGGTTACGTATTGACCTTAGGGTTTACCCTTCAATGGGGCTAGGCTGTGTGTTACCCATTGAATTTAGGGTTTACCCTCAAGAAGGGCTGGGCAGTGGTTTACCCAACAGCATTTTAGGGATTAACCACTAGCAGGGCTGGGTAGTGGGTTACCCGATGAACTTTTATGGTTTAATCTCTAGTAAGGCTAGGTAGTGGGTCACCCGACAACCTTTTGGGGTTTACCCTCCAGTTGGGCTAGGCAGTGGGTTACCTGACGACTTCTTTCAGACTCAGCCCTTTTTATGAGCCTAGTCAGGGAATTTTCTCCAAGATTTTCGGAGCGGGACTCTTTGTTGTACGGTTCAGTGATGTGATAGATTTGATGTGCGGGGCGTTTGGGAATCAGTGATGGATATCCTTAGAACTATTCGTGACTTTTCCTATGCTGGGTTTGGAGATGGAGATCCACTTACACACTCATTCGAGTTTCTTTTTGAGAACATATATATATAACCTAATTTTGTTCCCACGATTTGGGTTTGGTTAATCTCCTTCTAAAAGGGGTGAAGACATGCGAGGTATGCCACATGATTTCGGTATCTATCTCTTCTTGGTTGGTTGAGTCTACTCCCTTCCTTCTGTTCGGTTGAGCTGCACTGTATTTACTATACTCTTTCACTATTCCTTATTCTCTCTACTGCTCAACATATTAGTACCAATTTTTTATCCCTCGAGCTTTTGGGGAATCCAACTGAGTATCTTTATACTCACCCCTACTTGGGATTTTCCCACACATGGTGTTCCCTTGCAGATGACAGACAGGTTGATCAAGACTAAAGATGAGCATAGGAGATACATGAGCTTGGGCTGTGATCAGTGGTCTTAGTAAGACTTGTTAGTGTGAGACTCACCAGCTGTTTACTTTTTTTACATGTTGTCAGGTGGTGGAATCTTTCGGGTTGGGCACCTGTTTTCCCCCTTTTTCTGTTCAGTATGTTGTCATTACTTTTCAGCGCTTTACTTTTTCCTATTTATAGATTGATGCTTGACTGTGGTTGGGCTAGAGTTTTTTGTCCTTTGGATTTCTTTTTTACTCTACACTTCTACATTTAGTGGGATATGTGTGTGTACAGGTATATAGGAAAAGCCCTCCCTGATATTGTTATTCCTTCGGCGCTTATTTCTATCCCCTAGCCTATGGAGGCGGCCTTAGGTTAGTTGTGGCTCGAGACATGTTGGGTTGGGTCATGAAAAAGTGGTATCAAAGGTGGTTCCTTCCATGGGGCGTTGTTCAGACATACTTAAAAATGAATTGGTTGGGATTTAGTGAAATAGTGTATACATGTCTCGAGAGTGGCTCTCTAGACATGGAGTATAGTGATGGTACATGCGGCTGATGTATCCTTTAACCAGGACCCTGATAACCCACTTTTCAACTGGGCACACTGAGACATTTGTTGTAGGGAACTTTGGAACATGCATCCAGTAGGATTGAGTATTTGACTGTCCTTGTTGAGTCAACTCCCCTTTTTGATTACTGTTATATATATATTCTCATCTGATTGTGGTAATCCTTGATAACTTTCATGAGGCCCCCACTACAGAGGCTAGCCAGTTTACCCCCTCCAGTTCATGACGGCGATATAGCGAGCGACGAGGCATCAGTTTAGGGACCCACGCATGATCCCCTTCCACCTAGTTCTTTAGTAGTATCCCATCCACCTAGAGATAAGTAGTTAGACCCGACAGTACAAGCTGGGGTTGAGCATAGGCTGAGTGTGCTCCGATACTTCCAACGTCAATGGCCACAGAAGTTCTGCAGGGTCCCGGAACCACAGACAGAGGAGGACTGGCTAGAGACAGTGTACCGACTTTTCCGGCTGGTACAGACACCAGCATACCAGATGGTAGCCCTAGCTACCAGCCATTTCCTTGGGACAACTGGGCATTGGTGGGGGTTGGTTACGCAGACCCACGATGAATCGGCTCGCACATGGGAATGATTCTAGTAGAACTTTCGGGAGGAGTAATTCCCCTATTTTTTATGCTCCGTTCAGATTCAGGAGCTTCTGAAGCTGAAGTAAGGGGATGATTGTGGCACAATACTCATCCTGGTTTACCGATCTGACATGTTACACATAGGATATGATCCGCAATAGTTACATCTTGGTGTGAAAGTTTGAGTAGGGTCTTTTCAAGGAGATACATGCTAGTGTAGTACCCATGTGCAACCCTACTTATGTCGGGGTGCTAGAGTGGGAGCTCATGATGGAGAGCCTCTTGGGTGAGGGACGCCAGCTGACAGGGACAAGCAGTGGTCTCGTCAGAATAGATTCTTCGGTAGAAAGCATGCGTCATAGGGTAGAGCCTTAGTCGAGGAGACCCTTCAGTGAGCATAATCAGGGGTAGGTTCGTACAGCGCAATGGCGCCGTAGAGCACTGGGGTAGTTAGAAGAGATTCCACGCTATGCCTGTGACTGAAGGGTTCACCTAGCACGGGACCTCCTGACCAGGTGTACCGAGTAGTTATGGCAGGAAGTGGGTGCACCGCAGCGGCAGAGGCAGCGCCGTGACTGGGGATCTCCCAGGCGAGGACAGGGTGGTCCTCAAGGAGGTGGACCAGGAAGAGCGGCAGGACCTGGAGGCCCGGGACGGCATTTCGAGGTCCTTCCACCACCACCACCGGGCAACCCACGCCAGGCTCAGGGAGCTGGAGGTAGGGGTCGCGGGCACCTTCAGGCTATGGGTGTTCGTGACCCCCCCCCCCCTAGCACACGAGATTGTCCAAGTTATGCTTTGTCTTTACTCTATGCTTGCTTCGGTACTAGTAGAAAAAGGTTCCATCCACTCATTAATATTGATGTTTTTGGTATTGGAGTTGGAACTTGAAGTAGAGGTGCTGACACCTACACGTATCCTCAAGGTTCCTACGGGATGTGCCTCGTTGGTGACCTTTATCTACAGACCGTGCGATCTATCATTTGTAGGAGAGAGTTTCACATGGGACCTACTGTTTATCACGATGGAACCTAATGACATCATCCTAATCATGTATTGGCTATCTATGGATCGCGCCCGGATCAACTGTCATCACAGGAAAGTCATAGGCGTGAAAAATGAAGGGACGAGGTTCACTATTCAAGGTGAACGGGACCTTGTGGTAGAGAAGATGGGTACTCTGAGTAGGAGACCACGACCTTTTTCTCACTAGTTGGCGAGTATGGCTCTCGGAGCAACAGACGCTACAGGAACCTAGATCCCTACCATTTTAGAGGAATACATGGACATCTTTCCCAAGGATATCTTAGGACTACCTCTAAGGCAGGAGATGGAGTTTTGCATTGACTTGTAGCCAGGGACTTCCCCAATATCATGCGTAGCTTATCAGATGGCACCCACAGAGCTTCGGGAGTTATGAATATAATTGGATGACCTTCATGAGAAAGGATTCATCAGTCCCAGTGGGTCCCCCTAGGCTTATCTGGTTTTTTTGGAAATTCGTTTGATGGGAGTCTGCGGCTTTGTGTGGATTATCGTTACCCGAATCAGGCCACAATAAAGAACAAGTACCCGCTGCCGAGGATCGATGACCTATTTGACCAGTTGAGAGGTGAGAAGTGGTTCTCCAAGATTGATCTTCAATCTAGATACCACCAGTTGTGGGTTCGTGAGTCTGACATCACAAAGTTGGATTTCTGTTATCGTAATGGGCATTATGAGTTTTTGGTGATTCCCTTTGGCATGAATATTTCCCATGCCATTTTCATGTATTTGATGAATCAAATATTCCATTCGTACATGGACGGGTTTGTGATTGTCTTTATGGACGACATACTCATCTACTCCACGATAGAGGAGGAGAACCCAAAGCATTTGAGGATGGTCCTAGACTTACTCAGAGATAACCAGCTGAATTAGAAGGTCTCGAAGTGTCAGTTCTGGATTCATGAGGTTCACTTTCTAGGGTGTGTCATTACAGGGCATGGATTGGGCATAGATCCTATAATGATATAGGAAGTTCTTGCATTGGATCCACCTAAGAATGCATTAGAGGTGTGGAGATTCTTGGTTAGGCAGGGTACTATATGAGGTTTATAGATAATTTCTATAGGATTGATGCCCCTTTGACCACATTGCCGCAGAAGGGATGACCATTAACTTGGACTAATCAGTTCCAGGAGGCCATCGAGGAGTTGAGACAGAGGATCACTATTGATCCAGTGTTGAAGCTTCTAGAGGAGGGAGTTGAGTTCGTCGTGTACTGCGATGCTTCATGAGCTGGGCTCGGGTTCGTGCTGATGCAGCATCGGGTACTGATTTCATATGGGTTGAGGCAGTTGAGGCCCCATGAGCAGAATTTTGCAACCCATGATTTGGAGCTGGGATCTGTGGTCTTCGCCTTGAGGTTATGGAGACACTACCTTCTGGGTGAGAGATTTGTGGTCTACTCAGACCACCATAGCATCAAGTACATCTTCACTCAGAGAGATTTGAATATGAGGCAGAGGCATTGGTTGGAGTTTCTGTAGGACTATGATTTTGAGATAGTATACACTCTAGGGAAGGGAAATTTATTAGAATATTCTCTTAGAAGGAAGTTCTAGGCTCGGTTAGTGTGGGAAGCTTCAGAGGATTTGGCTTCCCTATGGCTAACCTTGGTGGAGCAGGATGGTATGACTTTCTTGAAGTCGATGGTGTTGATTCCTTCACTCCATGAACATGTGAGAGAGTCACAGGTGTGGGATATAGACAACAAGGTACTATGTGGTCATATATCCACGGGTGACGCACCCGATGGGTATTCTGAAGGAGGGAATCATTAGATCCTATTCTAGGGGAGAGCTATAGTACAAGTGGAGATGCGGAAGGAGGTGATGCGAGAGTTCCACACTTCTCCATTAGCATTACATCCCAGTGTGGGGAAGATGTACAGAGACCTTTAGCAGAAGTTTTGGTGGTCTGGAATTAAGTGAAGCATAGGCGAGTTCATTTCCCAGTGTCTTACCAATCAGTAGGTGAAAGCTGAGCATCTGGTTCTGGCAGGGTTGTTGCAGGCCCTTGATATCCCGGAGTGGAAGTGGGATGACATATCTATGTACATCGTCACAGGGATCTCGTGCATAGTGAAGGGCCATGACACCATTTGGGTGATATTAGACCAACTCCCAAAGTTGCTTCACATCCTTGCCATCTGGGAGCAGAGTTCGGTGGAGAGTGTGGGGTAGCTTTACATTCGGGAGATCGTCTGCCATCATGGAGTACCCTCGACGATCGTCTCCTAACGTGACACATGGTTTACATTGCGATTTTGGCGAGGCCTGTAGGTGGAATTCGAGACTCAACTACAGGTGAGTACATCTTTTCAACCCCAGACTGATGGGTAGACAGAGCGCACTATCCAGTTGTTGGAGGATATGCTCAGGGCATGCCTGTTAGACTTTGGCCTGAGCTATGAGGATCACCTGCCCTTGGTGGAGTTAAAATACAACAATAGTTACAACTCTACTATAATCATGGAACCTTTTGAGTCCCTCTACTAGAGACCCTGCAAGTAATCGTTTTGTGGGACGGAGGTTGGGGATACCTCCCTCGTGGGCCCAGAGTTGGTGCAGACGATGGCAGAGAAGGTGAAAGTCATTCATGAGCGGATGAGGATGGCTCAGAGAAGACATAAGTCCTACACAGACCGTCATCGCAGGCCATTAGAGTTCAAGAAGTGGGGCCCTGTATTATTTAGATCCCTCCCCACAGTGTGGTACATGGAAGTTCGGCTGGGGTGGAAAGCTATCCCTGAGGTTCATTGGGCCCTTTGAAATCATGCATAGGGTTTGTGAGGTGGCATACAGTCTTGGTCTACCCCCATTGCTGGAGATGGTGCATGATGTCTTCAACATATCACAATTGAGGAAATATGCACAGGACCCCATGCATGTTATCGACTAGGGAGAGTTGGACATCAACGAGGGAGCCACCTTTGCAGAGCACCCGATGGCGACTGAGGACCGGTAGGAGCACACACTGCGTAGACAGACCATCCCTTTTGTTTCTGTGATGTGGCATCATGGGAGGGTGCAGGAGAGAACCTGGGAACGGGAGAGCCAGATGCGGGCTCAGTATCCTGAGTTGTTTTTGTAGATTTTTTTTTCAGGAACAAAAAACATGAATGATGGAATAATGTGAGAACCTGGGTTTTGAGCCTATAAGACTTTGAAATTTTCTTGATGTTATTATTGAGCAGGGTGTTCTGAAGGCGTGTGATTCCGAGCCCCGGTGTGGCTGAAATTAAATTTTATGTATGTTCACACTGGACATGAAAAATAAATATAATAACTCGTAAACGGTGGCTCAGATGAGAAAACGGAGGTCACCGTTGAGTCTGTAGCGTGCCGTTTACCCTAGGAGGGTTGTAACTTTCACGAGCACGTCCCTTCTGTGGAAAATGCCACTAGGGACATTTTTGTAATTTAGTAAACTCAAGCGTGAACTTTACCACTTCTGAATGGAGGCTTGGATTATCAGTTACTCTCAGAACATGGATTTTACCCTAGAGTTTGCTTAACCTTGACCCCGTCAAATGTTCGAGTACAGAGACTACCGATGGGCATTTAAGTGTTTATCTACCTAAACACTTCTCCCACCCCTCCTCCTCCTCCCCCTTCCCCATGACTCTCCTTGGAGAAATTCCTCTCAATAGACCTCAAGACCCTATCTCCACCTATCCATGGCACGGTGGCTCTGGCAGATCGTCGGGAAAGCTACGGGTTGTGCCCAATGAGTTAGGAAGTTTGTGTTTTCATTTTAATTTCCAAATCTTACATAAATTAAATTAATTTCATAGAAATGCTGTCTAAATTGTCAAGAATTGGCCATAGATGCGTATGGTTTGATCTGAGCTTTCTGATTCTCTTTTCAGGTTGAATTTTTGAGTACTAGGGCACCCGGGGTGGCCCCTGGAAGTTTTCCAGCGAAACCATGAGTTTTCCGATGGTTCCAGGGCTGTCCAGCGATCGGTGGGGTGGTCTAGAGGTCTCCAGACGATGGCGGTGGGCTCCCAGTGGCGGCGGCGGGCTTCAGGCAGTCCCTTTCAGCCGTGTACACGGGGTGACGTGGGGGTGGGGGGGGGGGGGGGGGCTGGCCAGCTTCTCCAGTCAGCATGAGGCACGAGAGACTAGGGTCGTCGCGACACCGGCCAGCAGGCAGAGACCTGCACTATTCGAGTTTCGTGGAGAAAGCGCCAGACATGCTGAGTCGATCCGGGTGATGTGGGGTGGCCCGCATAGAGAACCGCTAGCCGCGGTGGACTGGGCGGTCCGAGCGGCCCAGCCGCAGACCACCGGTCTGAAGTGGTGGGTCAGACCAGGCCCACCCCGTATTGTTCGATGACGTTAATAATGCCATAACTCAAAGAACGAGATTCAGATTCACTTACCATCTGTGGAAACACGATCTGCGGATCGAGACGGAGATTTTGAGATGGTCTTGGGGATTTTTAATTCCCAAGACAGGAGCTTGGTTGCGCAACACGCTCGTTAAGTACCTCACAGGGGATTCTTCATTCAAATGGGGAAAACACATCCGGAGTCCATTTTAGGCATCATTAGTGGTGTTGTAACCCTGGCATTGAGATGATGTAGTCCTGTGTGTTTCTAGGAATTGAATCTAGAGTTGAGGTGTGGGCCCCACAGGCAGTCTTTTATGATGTGAGCAACATTTTATGACATCTTCATCAGAAGTCCATTTGGGGAGAATGAGTATTCATTTTGGCGTTTCATTCTGAGAGCATCATAATGGAACAGTTCACCCGACCTCTTTCAGGACTGAGATGTGGGCCCCATGAGACCTTGTATGGGCATAAAACGATGATGAATAACGTTTTCATTGGGAGTATGTTTCCAACAAGTAAGCAGTATATCCCACATGTTTTTCCACAGGGATTACAACAGTGTAAACTATTTTTCCATTCGAATCCACTTTAGAGATCTAATTAAATGTGGAAATATGAAAGTGAATTTGTCAAAGGTTCCTTTGACGCACTCTGATCCAACACACGGTAGTGGTGTTATTGACACCTAGTGATGACATGGGTAATGCGGAGTTATCAGACCAGTTCCGGGCATACCCTCCAGTGGGGCTGGGCAGTGGTTACCCACCAACGTATAAGGTTTTACCCTCCAGCAAGGCTGGGTAGTGGGTTACCCATTGATCATTGGGTTGACCCTCCGGCGGGGCTAGGCCGTGGGCTACCCATTGACTTTAGGGATTAATTTCTTGCAGGGATGGGTAGTGGGTTACCCGACAACCTTTTAGTGTTTACCCTCTAGCAGGGCTAGCCAGTGGGTTACCCGACGACCTTTTAGGGTTTACCCTCTAACAGGGCTAGGCAGTAGGTCACCCGACAACCTTTTAGTGTTTACCCTCCAGTTGGGCTGGGCAGTGGGTTACCTGATGACTTCTTTCAAAATCATCCCTTCCTATGAGGCCAGTCATGGACTTTTCTCTGTGCTTTCCAGAGCGGTACTCTTGGTTATACAGTTCAGCTATGAGATATCATTGACGTTCGGGACATTTGGGCATCAGTGAAAAATATCCTTTGAACTATTGGTGACTTTTCCTAGGCAGGTATTAGATATGGATATCCCCTTATGCACCCATTTGTGTTTCTTGTTGAGTATATATATTAATACACCCTACTTTTGTTCCCACTCCTTGGGTTCAGTTACTCTCCTTCTAAGAGGGGTGAAGACACATGGGGTATTCCACATGCTTTCTGTGTCTAGCACCTCTTGGTTGGACGAGTCTACTCCCTTTCTTCTATTGGGTTGAGTTGCACTCTATTTAGTGTACTATTTCATTGTTCCATGTTATATCTACTACTCACCATTTTAGTACCTCCTTTGTTTCTCCCTCGAGATTTCAGGTCATCCTACAGAGTATCTTTATACTCACCCCTGCTTGGGATTTTCTTTCACTTGGTATGCCCTTTCGGATGACAGACAGGTCGATCGAGATCACGGAGGAGTGCAGAGGACACAAGAGCTTGGACTGTGTCCAATGGTCGTAGTAGGACATTCAGGTGTGAGACTCACTAGTTGTTTACTTTTGTTTACTTGTTGTTGGGTTGTGGCACCTTTCGGGTTGGGTAAGTGTTTTGACCCTTTTTCTGTTCAGTATCTTGTCATTAATTTTCATCACTTTACTTTTTTCCTATTTAGAGGATGATGCATGACTTCAGTTGGGTTATAGTTGTTTGTCCTTCAGTTTACTTTTTTACTCTTCACTGCTACATTTAGTGGGTTATGTGTGTCTGTATGTATAGGTACATAGGCAAAGGCCTCCCCAAGATTGTTACACCTTCAGCGCTTGTCGCCTGCCCTTGGCCTATGTAACCAGGCTTGTGGTAGTTGCAGATCGAGACTGATAGGGTCTAGTCGTGACAGTTGTAGAAGCCAAGTGTAGACTTCCTCTTCTGGTGATCCACACCTGCACCACGTATCTCTGGACATCACCAATGAATATTCAGGAGCTAGCGTGGATAAGCCTTGGCATGCATTGTCCTCCTTAGATCACCTTGACCCAATGGAGGTGAAATATCTCGGTCTTGAGAGAATTCATGGATGACAGAGTTCTTTCTATCTTGAGATAATTCCCTAATATTTTTGTGCACAAAGATTCTCTTGAAAAGTGTAGGGGTTGTTTGGATATTTATAATCGGGTTTTAGGATATAGAGTTATGAAGAAATAAACCCATTATGGGTTTTATTTATTTCATCAACTCTTATTGAAAACCCCACGTCGAATCATTAATTCCTTGACATGCACCCATGCTGATTATAATAAATATCATTTAATAAAATGATATTATTTCCTCAAAATTCAGGATGAAGAAACTACACAACGTGTAATCATTAATACCTGGTGTGTACTTGTTTTTTATTGAAAACTACATGGCGTGTACATTTAATGTACACGATGTTTATATTTTCTTCATTTATCATTTCCTTTCCAAAATGAAAACTACACATCTTGTACATTCATTGTACACGACGTGTATTTCATTTTTTCATTTTATTCTTCCTCCAACATTAAAATGATTTAGGCTTCCTAAATAATTATTAATCCACATTCTATAATAATCTTTATTTAACTTGAGATGCTTGGATACACATAGTGTGTGACCCTCTATGCCTCTTTCTCATTGGAATTGGGTGGGCTTGCTTAATGTCCAAGATTATTGTCTAGCAACAGGTCAAGGCACCCAAGAGAAAGAAGTTGAAGCTGCATTGATGTGTCACCACATATGAATGATTACTGTGTAATTTAATCCCTTTTTCTCAATATCTCATTAAGAAGGTTTCATGGAAGTTTCATAAACCATTATGCATGATCCGTCAATATTTGAATTCGAGAAATAAACGAATCGTGACACCATGGAAATGGAATTTGGGTGATAGTTCTATTTTAATAAATGGGCCCAATATATCTACATTCATAAATATGGAAGGGAAAAATCCTTCCTCGACTTATCCATTAACAACATGTCATTTGTGATTCACCCAACGCAACATACTTCCCGCCAACTATCTTCGTGTTGGTTTTTGTCACCAAATCTATGTGCGTGAGTCAGGACATGAGTTAATGATAATCTTCTAGTTTAAGGACTATTACACATGCTCATAGATAGAAATACTTGATGACACTAAGACATGCAGAATTACTACTAGTGGGTCTGTTCTCATAATCTCTCATCTTGTAGATTACCAAGTGCGAACTCCATGAGAGAGAGTCTAATCTTCTTATGAGTAATCACACATCACGACAAGTATACTATGTTTCTTATAATAGTATGTCATCCAACCGTAGAACATTATTTAAGAATATTTTTATAGCATTTCAGGTTTCTCATCATAGCAGGGATCCGCCATGACCTTATCAATACATAAAATATTACAGGACATTATAATATTATAGTCATGATGAAAAATGAACAATATATAATAAGTTTACATTAATGTAATCATAGTTAAAAACAATTGGTTCTTAGGATGCCAACCCTAAAATTTTGGGATATTCTTTTCTGGTTTTAGTTACCTGCACCTGTCCTATGGACAACGAGCATGGGGTTGTCATGGAATGATCCCTAGGGGATGGACTATGAAAAAGTGGTATGAAAGGGCTATCAGTTCTAATAGAATAAAGATTTGTGTTTAGTTTCTATAGGGAAAATAGTGTTATGTTTCATGAGTTTTCTATACAGTCTGTGGAGTCTAGTGTTGCTGTGTTGGCCAGCGTATCTATACACCAAGACATGGAATTCTATTTTCCAAATTGGTATATGAAAACAAAAGTTTCATGTGTTTTGGATTTGTTTTCCTCATGATATCTTTTGAGTTATCTAAACAGGTATAACTTATTGCCTAGGGGGAATCTTTTTCCCTATAGGATTCCTCTATGAAGGTAGCCATCTAGGATTATAGTGAGGGATCATGATGATGGACCATAGAGTGATGAGGCATTAGAATCAAGAGCACTTACAGTAACAACACCTTTGGGTGGTTCACTAGCACTACCACCACCCATAGAGTAGTATTTTCTTCCAACCTCACTAGAGGATAGTGCACGCCTACTATGTGTACTGCACGAGTTCCAGAGACAAAGGCCTCCGATGTTTCGAGGCAATAAAAATTCTCAAGATGCTGAGGATTGGATAGAGACAACTACATTAATCTTTTCCTAGTAGAGACGCCTATAAACCAGATGGTAATCCAAGACGATACCCTTTTTAAGATGATGATAGGATGATGGTGGATTGTGATGATCTAAAAACATGATGAGGGGAGCATTTCTAGTTGGAATTTGACAGCCTTTTTGTGGTAGAGTTCATACTAGTGACACAACACTCAGTGCATAACCATGATATACTACATATTTTCCAGGGAAGTTTGATTGTATCCCAGTACTCGATGAGGTTTACAAACACCTCCCTCTACTCCACCGACATGGTATGAGACACATTCTTCAGGGCCCAGACATTTGAGTAAGGAATCTGATAGGAGGTCAGGGCATCCCTGATTTCCCTCAGCATCCTAACGCAGGATGGAGTTCTTGAGTGACCTCTACTAGGGGAGAGCATCCTAGCCGAGTAGTCCCTGATGGTGAGAGAAACCATTGGATAACAGGTGGCTGAGTCATTTGTAGTGGGCATTAGATAGACAATATAGAAACTCAAATGGGGTAGAGCTTCTGGAGGACGACGTCAGGATGAAGGGTTGGAGGTGTCGTGCTTGCGAGGTAGATTAGGTCAGTTGAGGGTCAGAGTTTGTTACTACTATGATAGATATGTGAACTTAGATCGCAAACGTTAGAATCCCCACACAGATGATAAGAAGACGATCAATGGACCGCTGAGATAGTGATAGCGGTTCAAGTGAGGTGGTCCGCAGGGCAGTGGATGTTTTAGGAGAGTTGGCTGAGAAGCTGGTGGTGAATGATGGTTCGAGGTACCACCACCACTACCAGGTGGTCCACCATGGGATCAGGGAGACAATAGATATGTGGAGTATCGCTTCAGGTGATGGAGGCATGCAACCACACCATTTTGGAGATTATTAGAGATTCTATATGTGTCTTATACAAATTATTTGTAGTTCATATTGACATAGGTTATAGTTACTCTTTACTTGACATAGTCCTCGTTCGAGGCTTAGTGATTCTAGGGGTGTTGTTTAATTAATCCATACAATTAGAGACTTCTACGAGAGGGTATTTGATGATTACACACTGGTTTTAGTAGTGTGATCTTAATCTGGGAGGTGAGATCATTGGCTAGGATCACCTAGTAGCAAGGTCGAGGCCTTACAACATCATATTGGGCATGGAATCCTTTTCTATAATCTATGCGCAGATTGACTATTTTACGTGCAATGTGAGGTGTGTCTGTGATATTGAGACTCAGTTTTCCTTCACAGGATAGAAGAGAACCTTTGCATCTTCGGATGGACATTCTCATAGGAGGGTGTAGCTAATAACTCATTAGATATCCAGAATTATCCTTGGTACGGTGGATGAGGGGAACCTGAGCTTTCATGTAGTAGTATATTAGTATGAAGACGTCTTTCTAAAATATGTCCAATGAAACCCTCTCTTATGAGAGGTTGAATTTTTTATTAAATTTTACTAAGCGATGGCACATATATCTACACCTGCATATCATATGGTTCTCGTAGTGCTAAGTGGATTGATGGTATAACAGATGGACTAGCAGGATAAGGGGGTTGTAAGGCCTAGTGAGTCACCATGGGCCTCCACAGTGTTTTTTCATCCAATTAAGATAGGATCACGAGGTTATTTGTTGACTTCTGGTGCCTAAACCAGGTGACCATTATTAATAAGTATCCATTATTGAGGATTGATGAACTCTTCGATCATCTGATGGGAGCCAGAAAATTCTTGAACATCGACCTCAAATCTTGAAATAATCATATTTGGTTCTGGGATGAGGACGTACCAAATACATCCTTTAGATGTTGGTATGGCCCCTATGAGTTTTTGTTGATGCCTTTCGACATGACCAATGCCCCAATGGTGTTCATCGGACTAATAGACAAGGTTTTACAGACATAACACGATCATTTTTTGGTATTCTTCTTTGATGACATCTTTGTGTACTCAACATTAGAGGAAAATTATCCTACACACAAGTAGATAGTCATGGATTCACTCTGAGAGCCCCATCATTACGGTAATCTCTCGATGTGCCAGTTTTGGATTTGGGAGGTCCACCTTCTAGGACACGTTATCTCAGAGTGTGGTGTTGTGGTTGATCAGGAGAAGATAGCGGTAGTGCATGCTTGGGAGCCACGCCGAAGCGTGACTGAGTTGAGGAATATCATGGCGTTGGATGCATATTACCAGTCATTCATGCCAGACTTCTCTAGAGTAGCATCACCTTTGACAGTTTTTATGATGAATGGAAAACGATTCATTCAAACAAAGAAATTCTAGCATATCTTCCAGAAACATAGGTAGATCATGACCAATTCTCCCATATTGTGGTTCCAGAAGAGGTAATCAACCATGTGGTATATTGTGATGAATTAGGGATTGTAAGGGTGTGTTTCCTAATGAATCAGTGATCATTGATCGCCTACGTCATGTATGTTGAGGCATCTTGAGAAGAACTACGCAACCCATGACCGGGTATAAGAAATAGAGGTCTTTTCCTTGATGATGTGGTGAGACTTCTTGTTGGGTGAATGGTTTACCCTCTACTCTACCCACATGAGTCGTATGTATATATTCTCCCCGAAGGACTTAAACATGAGACATCAACAATGAATGGAGTTCCACTAGAACTATAACTATGAGACATTTTACACTCTTGGCAAGGTGAAAGTGGTGGAAGATGCACTCTGTAGGAGGTCTAGTTTTATAGCTAAAGTGTGAGGTGATATTTCTGCTAGTCGTAATGCAGATATATTTCATTGATTATGACAGTGAAACTTACCTCTAGTTTATGACTGTCACTCCCCCACTCCATTAGCGAGTTATGGAGGCAAAATTTCTGGATGTTGACTACGAGGACCAATGGGATTAGTTCTTCTCGGGATAGACTCCTGAAATATTTTTGATAGCTAGGGATCATGTCATCCATTTCATAGGACACACCATAGTACATGTTATGATACTAGATATGTGTTGATTGAGTACCATACATCCACTTTGGTTGTACATCCTGGTGTGGCGAAGATGTATTGATAAATCCGACTTCATTATTGGTTGCTAGGGATGAAGAAAGTGTAGTTATAGTTCATTTCACGATTCCTCACTTGTATGCAATTGAAGGCCGAGCATCAGGTCCCAATATTTTTGGCGTGAGAACTTGAGGTAGAAGAATCAATGTGTGTTGGTATCTCAATGTACTTCATGGAGGGAAAACCATGCACGTCTAGGGGCAACCAATCTATATGGTTGATCATTGACTGACTCACCAAGTTGGATCACCTCCTACCCATCTAGGTGTAGGGATCAGTAGAATCACTGGGACGCCTTTGTGTCCAAGATATTGTGAGGGTTCACAGAGTGCCTTCAAATATTGTCTCATAATGTGATTCATGCTTTACTTCACGGTTGTGGAAGGGGTTAGCGGAGGGGTTCGGGACTCAACTACGCTGGAGCACAGCTTTTCCCCCCATACAGATGGTCGGACAGAGCAAACCATAAAAACCATAGAGCACATGATATGTTCTTTTGACTTAAAATTTAGTCCTAGTTGGGAGAACCACCTACCACTGGAAGAGTTTGCATATTACTACAGATATAACTCTAGTATTATCATGGCACCATTTGGGGCCTTGTACGGGTGGCCGTGTAAATCACCTATCCACTAAATAGTACTAGGGGAGTCATCACCCATGGGTCCAGAGTTGGTACGGGCTACCACTAAGATGGTGAAAATTATCCAGAAGTAGATGAGGACTGCACAAAGAGGACAGAATTATTATTCTGATAGGATATGGGTACCATTGGAGTTCAAGGAGGGAGACCATGTTTTACTTTATGTCTCCTCCCAAAGAGGATTTCAAAGATTTATCCAGGGTAGAATGTTATATCTAAGATTCACCAGAACGTTCCAAATTCTCACCCATGTTAGAGAGGTGGCATATCACCTAGATATTACCCAATAGGTGCACAAAGTGCATGATTTTTTTCATGATTCGTAGCTGAGGAGGTATGTGTATGATCCATGGAAAATCATCGACTAGGGTGATCTGGAAATTGATGATGGTATGATGTTTGTGGAGTTCCTGATAGAGATAGAGGATAGATAGAATTAGGTTTTTTATGTACGGTCGCTTCTTCTTGTGCATGTTCAGTGGTAGCAAAAAAACCTATTATAGATCACATGGGAGTAGTAGGATTAGATTCATGCTCATTACACCCATTTATTTGGTTAGGATTTTTTTCGGCTTTCTGTGACATAAATCCCTAAGGTGGTTTTAATGTAATTTCATGGAAATTATGTGTAATTTTTTTAATTATATGGATTTCATTCATGATTACACACTTTGACAGAACGTGATTTTAAGGCCCGGTGACCTCAAAACGTAATTTTTATCTTTTTTTAGTTCACTTAATGAAATATGTGAGCACATTTTTCTAACAATAGAACCAGTGCTGGGATCAAAAATATGAGGGAACCATTGATCATATTACACCGGGATTCACCAAGAAAGGGAATAAATTTGACCAGAAATGGTCCCATAGAAATATTATTTTTTGCAAATTTTAGAAAATAATAAAATAAATTTAAAATTTTATTTTATTTTATTTTTTCCCTCAAACATTGAGTGGATGATGGAAGAACTACAGTAAAATGATGAGGTGAAGAAAAGTCCCATTAAATAATGTTTCTTAATGCCTCATTATGATAAAGCATTACGAAGCAACATTGCAACGTAACAAAAATGTTGTGATGTGTTTCCTTTTTAATTAGTTAATGCATTGGAGAGTATGGAAGTAAACTGTGGTCCATTCTCTAACAAACCTATGGAATGTTTCCTCTCTAAAGAATTATGATAAATGTTGGTAGAACATCATCGAACTTGATGTACCTTTAAGAACAAAGTCGGTATGTGATGAACAATGTCGACCACTTTAACCCTCGAGGATGGAACACTAAGGCAAGGAATGGAAATGAGATAGGGGTTTGAATTATTTTATGTTTTCCCTGTTCTTTGTTCTCAACGAAGAATGTGGATCCTCCTACGTATAGGTTGATCTATCAATCATGCTTTCTTGAGGGAGGGTTTCTTTCTTGGTAATTTTTGTACCCAATTTTATTTTTATATATTTTAACAGAAATCTCAAACCACACTTATTTTAAAACTCTAACACAGAAAGCCCAGTAAGGCAAGAAAAAGCCTTATCCCCCTCCATTTCTACTTTCTTTGTGGATGAGAAATCAAAATTTACTAATGGAAATATTGAGTCTTTAATGGGGAGGGTGACGCCACGTAGAATCCATAGGTGAAAACGGCATGGAAATCAGGCCACCAGAGAGGACTCGGTGGATTACGAATGGTGATGTAGACTAGGCACCACTAGTGCAATGGCTCCAGATATGGGCTCTTGCGGGACTGCAGTGGTAGCCGCATACAAGAGTTCCCACTGCTCTGGCACAATATGTGGGATGGAGAGGCTGGCGACCGCCGACCTAGTTAGAGAGGTTATGCGCTCAGCGCACACTGTGGAAGTGAAGGGATGTGGCTCGTTGGATATAAAGTGTGGTAGGATGCAGCACCAATGTGGTGCCACATAGAAGTATCCCATAACTTTGGTTCACGTGGATTCAATGCACGTGGTCATTGACTACATGTTGGACCGGGTGCAGCCGTTTGTGTTGGCCTCTAATGAATACCCCCCGAACTCCCCATACATCTGTGCTAAATTGAACATGTCCTCTTTTGCCAGACTGGGCCGGGGTGGGCCACCCCAGTGTGCTAGACCATGGCCTGATGGAATGGACCATGGCTGGTCAAGGTCTTGGTCTGGTCGGGAGACCCGGGGTCGGGTCAGCCCTAAACCAAACTGGCCCCTTTTTTGGAAAAAGTCAATAACATTTAGATAGGGCATATGATTGATGTGATATCTCTGGAACAAGTACCATTATGACAAGGAGGTACTACTAGGTTACTGTACATGAGTTTTGTATGAGTTTGTCATATGGAAGGGTTGGATTAGTCTCAAATCCAAAAGGTCCATTTTAAAAAAATTCCATATCATACAGATCAGACGTCTGTTCGTTGCACCTTATTTTGTGTTTGGACCCCTACAACAAGAAAAACTATTGCATTATAATAAATGGGACTCCATGGGGATTGAGTTATGACCGATTAAATGATAATAATATCCTCTCGAAAACAAGCGTTCTATCTGTGGGAATACAGTAGTGATCTATGATGTGAAGAATATAGAGAGACCCATCATGGATGAGCATATGAGCGACCCTTCATGTATCATCATAAGAGAGAACCTTCATGGATATGTATAATAGAAAACCATTTTGGATCAGCATAAGAGCGAACCTTTGTGATCATCATGAGATCGATTTTTTTTTGGATCAGTAGTAGCAAGACCCATCCTGGATCCACTGTTGGGAGACCCATATTGGATCAGTAGTAGAGAAACCCTTAGTGGATCAGCTGCAGAGAAACCCATATTGGATCAACATCATAACCACTTAATAGAATAATATGATCTATAATTATGACCAATCATATTTAATTCGGTTTTTAATTTATACCTGGTGTGATCTGTGACATTTTCTTTATGGTTTACTTTGAGATCTTTCGCTATGGTATTTCCTTTGTGGATTTCTGTGAGACCCAAGTCAGTCTCACGGTCCCTACTATGTATTGTTATGCATACCCCTACATGTGGTTCACCTGCACAAGTTTTGTCTTATATAGATGACATACCGCTTTGACTAGAACATTGGGGAGCTAGGGCTTGAGAGTTCTAAGTTGTGGATCAATAGAAGTATTGTACCTACAGTGACATCCGACGGTGATATGTTCCTACCCTTCAAGTAGGAACCATAGAGGATGACCATTTGAGCTTGTACATATTTTTCTCTATACATTCCTTTCAATTTATCTTTTATTATGGACCCTTTACATCAATTTTACACATTTTACTCTTAGTGATACTACTTTGTGGTTGTTGTATTACTTTCTTTCCTTTGTGGTTTTCTTTGTGGAGTATTACCTATCGTTGTGTATACATGTTTAAAAGAAATGTCTTCCCTTTTTTGAATATTCCTTTTCAGTTCTAGTCACCATCCCCTAGCCAATGGAAGGTGGCTTTGAAGTAGACACGGAATGGGCCCCTGGGGACGGGTCATTACATATTTTAAGTAACTAAATTTTGAGTGTCAACAGTCACCAATTATTAAACAAATATATCTAAAAAAATTGTTATGGATTTGAAATGGGGTAATAATATGGTATCCTTAGACACCTAACTACCTAGGTATTTTTATATCCGAACATGTTGGATTTGTATTATGATACATGTTTACTATGGGTCATCATTTTATTGAATTATTCCATGAACTAGGAAAAGCATTCCTATGGTTCATACAAAAATATCTATCGATTTTCATGATAGGACATGTGTGAACAAAATAAATTTCATTGCCTTGTCTAATGTGTCAACATAATGGTAAGGAAATACTAATCAACAAAAAAAATCCATAAGTTTAAAAATTACATTATTTGTGGATAAATCAAATATGACCAATTATCCCCCAATTATATATTGGCATTTCTGTAATATTTGACTACATGTTCTCTATCACACCCAACTTCATCTTTTATTTTATTTTATAATTTTCGTTGACATTTTAAAATATTTTAGGGGTTAAAGTTGAGTCCAAGATGAAAAACATTTGAGTTTGTTAAAAAAAATGCGTGTTTTTTTGTTGGCGTCACTGAGCGCATGGGCAGAGCGCGTTTTAGAGACCCGCGTGGCTTCGCCTAGGCAGCAACACTATCCGTCGGTCTTTAGAAAATTTAAATGAATAAATTTTGTATTTTATTGCAGTTACGGTAAATAATTTTTATTATTTTTTGTCTTATAATTTAGGTTATTATTATTATTATTATCTTTATTAGTATTATTATTATTATCATCATGTTGGTTAAAGTTTTTAATTATTATTACAATTAAGAAGTTTAATTATTATTAGTGTTATTATTAGTATAGTTTGAATTTATTATTATTATTATTATTATTTACATGTTTATTATTATTACAATCATTATTATTATTACTCTAATCATATGTTTTTTTGTATTTTATTATTATTATGGATTATTGTTGGTTTTATTTTTTTTGTTTGCTTATATTTTTATTTTAGTTTTTATTTTATTTTATTTATTATTATTATTATCTATTTTCCCTCGTAACCCTAGACCTTCCCCGTTGTATTCTTACATATCTTGGCCTAGGCAGTGCTTCCACCCTCACTTTTTCTTTCTCTTTTCCTCCACTTCCAAAAGTAGCGCCCAGCACAGGACCCCTTCACCAGCTTGCCTCCCCTGCTCGCAGCTCCTCCCGAGCGGATGCACCGACCTTTCTCCTGTCCACCTTGCCTCCCATGTCCACCTTGCCCCCCTATTTACCTCACCTCCCCTGCCCGCATCTCCTCCCAAGAGGATGCACCTGCCTTTCTCATGTCCACCTTGCCTCCCATGTCCACCTCGCACCCCTGTCCACCTCACCTCCCCTGTCCCGTACGACCTCCGCCTACCTCGAGCCGGCACGCTCCGAATCCCCAACACCTATTCCTTGATTCATCTAGCCATTGTGATCTCTCTCCAGTGCACCCCACTCTGGGAGCACATCATCGCCCCGTTCCCCTTCCCCGTTCGCAAGCCAGCTGCCCCCTCGGCCAGCCTCACGCTGCGCACATCCAGCCGCGCCTCTTGCACGACACTCCCCTCCTGCTTCAATACCTGATGCCCCTAGCCCTGACTCCCTTTATCTCCCTCACTACACGCCCCTATTTTTACCCTTTGTTGCAGTGACCATGACCTGACCTCGGCCTCCTCCCGCTCACACCAGCAGCGCGCCCCTTCTCCTAACGGGTGCTGCAACCTCCCTGTTTCCACTTCGTCTGGCCAGCGGCATCAAACCCCCCTAAGTCCTCCCCTGCATGCACCACATTCCCTGACACTCCCCTCCGACCATATTGTCATAGAACTCCACCCAACCCACACCTTTCCCCCCCCCTCTTGTGTCTAGTGAGGCTTTCATTGTGACCCCCCGACCTGCCTCCCATAAAGTTGATGCCCTTGCTAGTGTTGTTCGACCGCCACACACCCTTCTAGCCGAGTCGCACCCTTTTCTAGTATACTTCCATAACCCCGTCCGATAGCCATCCCTTTTTTGTATTTTATTTTCCCTTATTTAGGTGTAAATTTATTTATGGTTAGAGTTTAAATTTTGTTCTCAATCCTAAAATGTCATTTCAAATTTGCATGTGTTGGTCTAGATTCATCTTCACATAGGTGCAATTGTTGTGTGATGGGTGTTTCACACCGGGATCCTGGTCTCTTCGACGATTAATGTCTGATCACCTTGGTTTTCCCCATTAAATTTATAAACACTTTGATTGATTGCATTTTTCACATTCATTGGTATTCATTTATTATTTTTGATTTATAGAATAATTTTTTTGGGATAAATTATTAATTTTGGGTTGAAAAACGTTGTTTGGATAATTATTTTATATTTTTAATTTATTTGGCATGTTTTTTGATGAGTTAGTTAGGTGTGAAGTTTCTTTTTTAAATGAACTGAGTTTTCATCTTATATTTTATCGCATACTCATGTGGATTAAGATGCGTTTTTATGAAAACTAATCTGGATTTGTTTAATTGGTTTTTTTATAAATTATGTGATTAACTTATTTAACTATGTAAGAGGTGTGTTTTTAGTTACAGTAGGACTTAGGTGTGAATTTGATCAAAAAAGTGTTTGGAGAATCAGTTTTGTTTATCTGAGGTTGTGGGTGTCTCTTTGGAATTTCTTTATAAATTTTTTAAGGTGGTTTGGTAAATTTTTGGATGGTGCGGGTTGTGTTTTGAAAATATATCGAGGTGGTTATTTTGTGTTGTTTATTATGTTGACTTGTTTTAAATTAGTGTTTATGTACTTTAGTTGTTATGCATTTGATATAGCACATTGGCGAGGTAATTTTGCAGAATTTGCGGTCGTCACCCTATGCGTGGTTGTGCGCCCGCTCGAGGTGTGTCACGTCATTGTGTTTCGACTGTGAGTTGAGGTAGGTCCCCCACTGCACATACCTTTAGATTTAGAATTTATTAATTTCATGATGTTTTATACCAAACACTTGAAACATTTTCTTGACGAGCAGACACCCAGTATTGAAAGAATTCACGTTTGGACATTAAACATAATTCATGGAATTTAAAATGTACATATAGTATTAAGGATATATGATTTCTTCCGAACAAGTGTTTTGGGTTTTCTTGAGAAATGAGGTTTTGCTTTAAAATTTGTGAAGGCCTGTTTGGCAATATAATAAAATATATTATTTTGGAAAACCCAATCAGGGGTGATCTTTAGTGTGCGTTGATTACGTGAGTTATGTGTGATATTTGTGCATCATGACTGATTGATTTACATTGTGGATGCACCCCTTTTATTGTATGTGTTGACATGGGAACCTGGCATATTGAGTGAATTTTCTGAGAACGATTGCTGCGCTAGTTTAGAATATGCACTGGCTAGTGGCCCCATTACAGGGGAATGCTGATTTATTGATACTATGGGGATTGGGACCCTCGGTAGGCCATGTAGGGCTATGCCGGGCATTAGGGCGTTATAACATCATCGAGTTAGAGCATGATTTTAGGATGAGTCACATGTATAGTACGTTCTGGATTGTTCACGATCTCCTAGGTTTGACCCATGATTATTTTAGTGTTTTTTTGTATGTGGAGGACGATTGAGAGGTCAAGTTTTGTTACTGGTCCCGTGTGCCACTTTTTCTATTTCCCTTAGTGTGTGTTGTGTGTTGTGTGTGGTTTTCCATTTAACCAACAACTAAAATTTGGATTTCTAAATGGTTCGAAAAAGTGTTTTAAAATGAAATGCATCTGTTTCTTCGAAACACTAAACTTGTTTTATATTAAAAAGGGCAACAGACTATTACTTGTTTTAGAAATGAAAGTGTGTGAGGAAACCAATATTTTATATAATTTAGTTCAAACCTGGAATTGATAAATTCATTATTTAATGGTATGCCCATTGGGAATAGAATTAGTCGGTCCTATCTACTGAGTTTTAATACTCATGCCTATAGTGATTTCTTGTTTTTAGTTCTGTTGCAGGTGGACTTAAGCTCTCTCGTTGTGGGCGAAATTTGGTTGTGGTCTGGGGACCGACTCTCGGAGTCACGAGGAGTTTTGGTCGTCGTCAGGTTAGTTATTATTTTTGGTGGTTCTTTCATATCGTGTTGTTTATTTACTTTGTGTTTTTCTATTTCCTTTCTGTTGTTTTATTTATTTTCTTTGGGAAAAATCATTTCCCCTTGCTTTCTTTGATGCCCTGGTGCTTGTCGCCGGCTCTGGAGGATCGGGAACGCCTCATGGGCCATGTCACGGGATGACTCAAGTGACTAGTTCAGGGTCGACCCGGGTCGGATCATGACATTCACTATATATCATAATCACACTGATTCGGAAAATTCCTTATCTACCTTGATATTTAGAAACATCCATAAACTAGTTGAAACATACTAATGTAGAAGATAAAAATGTATTTTGAAAATATTGTGTACCATCATCCTTAGTATCCACTTAAAAATTTTATAAGTCACATACTAAATATAGAGTTTGTTCAATATCACCTTAAACACTATGGATGGTGGGGACCCCATTATACATTCCACCAATAATGGGATTCCAAATATGTTTATAGATATCTTGTAGGATTATATTAAATTTCCTAATAAATAATTAATAATAATTGGATTTTGAGAACCATCATCCATAAAATTTTTATTCATCGAAAATGAATATGAACAGTCTTCCATGAATTTCCCTATTAGACAAATACATTATTATAAAATATATCCCTCCATAAAACCTTATGAATAAGATATATTCAGGCATAAAATTTATAAAAATATCTATTTTTTATTTTATAATTATTAATTATTGAAGATGGAGAGTGTGATAGGATGTATAGTTTACTTTTACCACCTTCAATGAAGGTTTATCCCTTGAAAGAAAGTTTTGTATAATAAATAACTCGTTATGTTTCCATTCATAGATATGAGAGTATGATACATCATTATATAACTATTACATTCACCAGGAGAACAATTATATATAAATGACTCCCTTTTAAGAATATTGAGTTAGTAAATGGTTCATAGAAATGTTAATCGTCATTAGTGTCATAGAGATTTAACACATCCTAAAAGAAGATTAACTTCATTAATAGTTACATTGATACATGATACAAATGCCTCATAAAAAATAATATTCAATGTTGAGATATTTATTATATAGTATTTTTAATAATATTATTTATTTTATTAAAAATAAATATAAGAGGAGAACATGGTTCCAACATATATATAACATCATAAAATAAAGTATGTGAATTTATAACTAAAAAATGTCCACCAATATATGTCCACCCTATCCTCTAACCCTATTAATTTTTTCCTTTTTTATGTTCTCTAGATCAATTCTTAGGGTTATCTTGGTATGTCACACCAAAAATGTATCCCAATGATTTCACATTGGTTATTTTCAGACCCAAACATAAGTGGCACACAAAAGTTATGGGATACAGAATTTAAATATTTCTATCTTAACCTACTTGATCCCCCATGGTAAATATGCATTTCTGTGGTGGTTCTCTCATATATATAGAAGAGGATGAATGAAAACCTTTACGCTACAATGGAACTAACATATGAAAAATGGTTATTTCCCCCATCACTACTAGTGTGTATTCTGACATCATCACTATAATTTAGTCTCAAATGTTCATTATGAGTATTCCAACATCCTAAAACATATGGGTGGACCTTTCAAAAATCCATTTTATCACTCGAGTATTATCTTCCTCTAAATTTCATCCTTTATATAATGAAAAAATAAAATTATGGAAGGGTTGTGGGTTTTTTATCTCTATAATTTCCATATATGATTCCTTGAGGAATAAATAAGACATTGAGAATCATATATAAGAAAGAGAAGCTTATTCAGTATTATGACTTGTTTCTCAATACTTATAATGATCCCTCTATACAGATTGTGTATTCCAACCATTGGGTCTTTTTGTGTCTTTTACCATGCATACATTAACTATAGGGAAGACCCATGTATTCATTAATGGTTCTTAATATAAGTTCATAGTCTAACATGGGTTCCCATGTAGGCATAAATAGTTTCCAAGGAATTGATTGTAATAATTATATTTTTCTTATTAGATCTACCTTACCTTCCAATTTAATGTCTAAAATCCATGTATCATCTCTAGAAGAAATCCTAGAGAACCTGAACTCTTTACTATGCACCCAAATCCTCCAACACTCTTCTTCATGTAATATTCAAATAAAAAACTAGCATAAGGTACTAAAATTTGTAGAATTAGGGTTTTATATTGGATTTTTAATTCCCAAAAATATCATGAAATACCACTTCTCTCAGGCCTCCACATAAGCTAAGGTGAAGTAACCATTTAGAAAAAATAAATAAAATAGGGAGGGAAAATCATCTCAAAAATATATTTTCAAAAAATTAATCACTTCTTACCCATACTCGTTTCATGATGTTACACAATTCATCTAAGATTATCATATTTTTATCCACACCATATCATAGTGGGTAAAATACCATGAATCCCATTTTACCCTCAATAATGATCTTAGACCTTGATTTCAATGGCTGACTTGAGAACTACTCTTTCTAAAGTCTTAATACCATGAACTGTTTTCACCATTTCTCCCTTAATGATAATATGACCCCATTATAATCATTTTTTCTTGGTTAACGTCTCATAAATTTAACAATGACCAATATAAATTCTTTTCCTCCATGTATACATGACTCCGTAAAATTATACAAATATATAGACCTTAAAATAACATATTAATTAATAATGAGAATGTACTAGTGAATGAGAGACATTCTGCCTCTATAATTATTAATGTACACAAAATATATTCAATTATTTATTCATATGATAATAGTGGACCCATATCTTTAGAAAAATTTTGTAATACATCAGAGATGTGGGAGACCATATTTATTATTCTGAAAATGTTCTATGTCCACCATGTTCTTGGTTAAACTCCTTGTGTACGATAATTTAACAATTCACAAAAATGGAAAATAATAGATTATAATGCCATCAATTCATTCTCCTATCTCACAAATCTGGTGAAACTATAATTGGATACTCATTCATAAGTCATAATCCAATGTAATTCTCAATAATTACAATTATTATCACATTCTACATGGCATTAAATCTCTTGGATGACGTCCTAGACAAATTGCCTTAAATAGTTGAAAATATCTATTTTCTCTTTTATAATAAAAAATGTACATCAATGGATATGGATTTATGACCACATACATTTCCACCTTATTCCTTTGTGTATGAAATAAAAATTATTACATGACTCATTATAAAAAAACTACATGGGTTTTGATCCCCTTTATGGGGATACATTGGAATCCCCTCCCACATGTATAACACCAACTAAAAACACCCATTTCATATCCCATGATTCTAATAAAATATAGAATTAAAAACATTATAGCATTTCATTGAAATGTAATTAATTAATTTGGGGTGATAGTGAACCTTTGAAATTGTTTTTAAAAAATAATTATTTTCATCGATCAATAAAATTCATCAAAAGGATCACTAGCACAATTATAGGAAAGAATCACATGAATACTCTAAAATATATATGTGGGTTTCAATGTATTTAAAAAGGTCATCGATGGGATGATATGACATACCAACATCTATACATTCATACTTAGCACCATGAGAATGTAACCAAATATTTTCATGACCATGAATTTTTGGAAACAATATGTTAAATAATTATACATAATTCTATCATTTCATGACTTTAACACAAGGATTGACTTCACCATACCTTTTTCTTAACTACATAAGTAATTTTTTTCCTTTTCTACATTTCACTGATCAAATCCATTTTTTCATATATAAATTATAAAATAGTCATCATGCCTTTAATTTATAAAATAATGTCACAAAAGTATTCATATGATTCATGTAATTTAATTATAAAACAAAACACATTATACAAAATCATATTTCATCCATTTTATTTTACCACACTAACATTACTCTTAGAAAACTAAAAATTTACATTATTTATATCCTTTATATTGATAAACAATATAAGAATTTTTTCAAAGTAAAATGGCCCATAAACCTCCTGTTTTAAAATCTACACAACTAAACAATGGACCATATTAGATTTTTTATAAAAAGTTTACAAATAAAAATAATTAATCCTAAAAACATACAAGTCACATAAATGATGAAAATAAAGTAATTTTACTCTTATTAATATAATATAAATCAATCATGTCAAATTATACATGATAAAACATATTATAGAAAAAATACTGGTAAACCATACTTATGAAACAATCTATTCTATCCTCTTAATCAAATAGTCCACTATTAATGTAACTGAACCACAAAAAAATTGAATTAAAAAAATATTTTTTTGAGTAAAAATTCATTCAATTGAGGTATATATCAATCATTAAATTTCATAAAAATTATTTTCAATCCAATTTATTTATTAAAAATAAATTATTGACATCAAATTATAACTTTCCATTAAATTTCCAATGCTTTACCCTCTTATATATATATATATTTCATTCATCTTATAAATATTCTCAATGATAAAATATATTATTTTAAATTAGATAATTTTTTCATTAATATATTTCCACATTTACTTCTCACACAAAATTATATAATCACTTTAATTCAACACTTTTATTGTGGATTTATATTATCATTTATCCCTTTGAGAATAATAAACAAAATATTATTGGAAAATGATAGATATATATACCATATTCATGATGGGATAGTGGTTTAACAACCATTATGAACCAGTATTTTTGAGTTATATCAACTATAGTTTATTTTATAACAAAATAAATCATAATGTAGATGGAATGAGACAATTTTATATCAACATGTATACACTATACTATTAAATTTGATACATTAATAATGTATGAGTTATTTTCTTAATTAATATTCATTACCCAAAAAGTGAACCACAAACATACCCAGTGGTTTTCACTATTATTAGATGACTAAAAATATAATGAAAAACGATAGGTTATTTTAAGCATAATAAAATTTTTCCTACTTGAATATTATATGATATGAAAAATATATTATTGTCCAATTAGTTTAGCATTAATATCTACAAATTTGTGTTCTCATACATGATGTCCACACCTATAATGTAATTTTTCTAGTACATGACGATCATAAATAATACTATTCTAATGACTTGTGGGGATAATACATTCTTTATTAACATCATTATCTTCTGTTATTAAACATTAACATGTGTTTATAGATTTATAAATATCAAATTATTTACCTTTAATTCATTGAATATTTTTAGTATATTTCCATAAGTCATTCTCCTTACTAATAAATCTCTCATCAAAAAGTATAAGTCTATTTCCCTAATAAAAATTTTCAAATGCAGATAATACTTTATATTTTATCCCATCAATAAATATTTTATTTTAGGATTTATCATAATGCCAATAATTTCTATAAAAAAACTAAATTATATTTTATGTGAAATATAATTTCAAAACATCATTAATTCATATTATTTGTACTAAATTATCTTCAAACTCTTGTGTCTTTATTTATATGTATGAGTGCCCACTATATAAACTCTGTGGACACTACTTCCTTGGATCCTTCAACAAAATGTCATTATCAGTTCAATAATATTTTTTCTATAAGGATTCGAAAAAAACATAGAGTGATATTATTCATAATAAACAAACATATAGATATTTTTTTGTTAATATTTAGTAATACGAGATGGTTTTTCACTCATTTCATACACTTTATTCTGTCATTATATATTTTTTCTCATATAAATTTACAAATTATATTTATTTTTTTATATTTTAGTTGAATATATCACTAAAAACATTTCCCATTTCCAAATTCTTATATAATTATTTGGAATTATATTTAGTGAAATATTTACAAACCTCATACCATATATAACTAAAAAACAACATTTTCTCTAAATAAGAAAATGTCTGTAAAAAACATTAGGCTATCTAGAATACATAACCTTCATATTTTTTCCATTTAAATAACATATCTATTACAAAAATTCAGACATAAATATTAATATTTAATAAATTTCATCATATTTAATGTTTAAAATATTACTTCCATCATTTCCCAACCATTTATAGAATATTTTATCAAAAATTAACACTTTTATAATTAATAATATTTTTTGACACTTATTTGGGAGACAATAAACATCACAACCTTCAGATCTGATCAATAATTATTATTTTTTTACAAATATTTATTAATTTTATCACTTATGTTTGTGATATTTGAAAAAAAAAATTAATGATTTTCATATTCTCATAAAATTTATCACTTCTATTGAACTACTCTTAAATTTTATAAAATAGTTTCTAAAAAATTAAAATTGAAATTTTCCATCTGATTTAATTATTTAAAAACATTAGTATAAGACTATTCGTTTAGTTTCACCTTTGAAAAAATAAAAAATTTCATACCATTGTTGAATCTATTATCCAATTAAATCTAGTTATTAACTTTTTATACCAATTTCACCAAAAATAATTACTTCCAAAAAAATGAATCATCCTCACTACTTATGGTTGATATTTGTTATTCAATATTTTATTATCACTATATTGGTTCATTATATTTTATATGAACCCATTAAATTTAAATTTTATTATGAATTCAAACCCTCATTCGTTGTGCACATAAATTCCTCATTTATCATTAATTGACGAATGAAGTTTTTTAGCATTTTCATTAAACACATTCTCTTATAATTAACATATTTAGACACTTTTTCTTTAAATTTGATAATTTTTTTTAATTTTATTTTTCATAAAATTTTCTTTTAACAAAAATGTATTTATTTTATGTCATAATTTATTAATATTGTTTTCACATATCTTAATTTCTTTAAATATTTCTTCGAGAACCCTCTTGAAAAACTATAATTGATTCAATGAATCATATTAACACAATTTTGTTTTAAAATAATGAAATAGTTCATTTAGTATTTTATCTAAATTTCTTTTTGAATTATAGGTTTTAGGTTTTCGATAAATATAACTATTTACGATAATTTCTATTAATTTATTGTTTAATAAAATATAGATTTTTGTGGGGATTAGTAAAAATATAATGATATTTAGAATCATGAAATATAAATATTTTATAGATTTGTATACTAAATATTTAAATTTTTTCTTGATTCAAACAAGAATATATAACAATAGTAGAAGTGATGACCTATAACATTAGTATATATTGAATGAAGCTAACTCCCTCAAAAGATGAATAATAAATATGTTACCAAGAACTTTATAACTAAACTTCATGTTTGAGGAATTTGACCATTAGAATATTAATTACACATAGAAATGATCATATTATATCATTAGAAACATATTACAAAAGAATACTCAAAGAGATATAGTCAGCTGATTTATTTAACATCATGTTGAATCTGGTACTTCTAATTATGTTTAAATTTGAGTTCTTTTTCTCGGGATTATGATCGAATGGTTTTAATAGTAACATCTTCTATGAAAATTTATACAACAATCATTTTAGTTTCTTTTTTAGTTATTGTATAAGACTGAATATGTTATTTGTTAAAGTGTGAGAGAAAACTAATCCACTGATTATTATAGTGAATCTTTGAAATGACCAGTCAAAGTAAATGGTGAAACAAGAAATTGGTTGGTGTTATAGGGATAATACCAGTCAGGATGATTGAGGGATTATAAGGTACGGAATAAATGAAAATAATTTATATTTTAATTAGTATATAACATTCCACATCATTATTCATATAGATAACTCAGATCATGTCTAAAAATCTTCCATTCATTTTGGTTTAAAATTAAATATATTATTATAATTTTCTTCGTTATTTTATTGGAAAATCTGTATTTTATTTTTATTATTTTAATATTATTGTTATAAACAATTTTTATCAAGATTAAATTAAGAAATAACTATTATTTATTATTTTTTTCTTCATATTTCGTCTATTAATAATTGTAAAATTATAATACTATATATTATTAATATAATTTTTACATTGATATTCTTATGGGATTATCACATTTTCATAATACCAACAATTTTATATACATAGGGGAATAAAAATCATTAGTTTACGTAATACTATAATTCCACCCCAACTTGTAGTTTACATTCCAAAACATTAAATTTCTGCATTACGTATTATAGAAGTTTATAACATTTGATATGGAACTTTATATATTTATTTATTGATTTTTTGATTCTTTATTATATTTTTATAATTCAGTTTCACTGAAAATAAATGTTTGTAGCTAATTTTCTAATGTACGGCTAGAATAAATTCTGGATGAATCAATAATTGAAGATAATTTATAAAAATAGACATTATATTTAAATGATTGAAAACATTTGGGAGATATAATGGGAAAATTAGTTGTTCTTACTAGAGTTGATTAATATATTATGCTTGGTTGTGACTAGAAAAAACTAAAGAATTAAATATCTATATTTTCAATAGAAAATGATGATGAATTTATATAAGATATTAGATTTATAAATAAAGTACAATTTTATATGAAGAAAAATATATACATTTAATTTTTTTCATGTTCTACTACATGGGTAATATTGAAAAATATTGATTTTTATCAGTTGATAGCATAAAATGTTCATAAAATAATCAGATCTATAAAAACATTTATATTTTTAATAATTTTATTTCCCTTATGGTGAATAATTTTCTCAAATAGGTCAATTATTTTGATAGTGGTATGTAATTTTCAATCAATTTGACAATAATAACTATCCAAATGGTCATCTAGATGAGAAAATTCTATATTTGTTTCAAACAAAATAGTGATAATTTAGAAAAAAAATCAATGATACAAATAAATTTACAAAATTATGTCTATATGACTTAATTAAAATCCATATAAATATTAATTTCATCAATAGGGAGACAAGTAGATAAAGAAAAATAATATTGTTGTTCCTTTATAACCATCAGAACATCAATTTTTGGGAAATGTAAAATAAAATTTTCAATGAAATTTTCTTGAAATGATTATAATGGAGTTATTTTTTAGCCAATGAATAGTAATCATACTAACCTAAAACGTAGAATTTTAAAAAATTATTTTTGAAGAAATTCTTCTTTTGAAGGAAAATAAATGATTGATATATCTAAATATAATTGATAGAAATTGAAATGAAGTAAAATATTATAAAAATATTAATTAAGAGAAAATAAAGAAAATAATAATAGTAATATTTTTTAGGGAGTATAGGGAAAAGAGATTATAGCTCATAATTTTCTCCAAAAGAATGTGATGATAATATAAATATACATATATTTCATCACATCTTATGAAAAATGGAAAATCATCATGGGAAAATTGAAAACTGATGTAGTTATGAATCTAAATGTGTATTAAAATTTTTATTATTCATTGGAAAATTATTCTAATATCAAGAATTGAAATAGTTAATATATTGATAGAATAGGGGCCGAAATCAATTATTAAATGAGTGACTATATTTCTAAATGTAGTGATATATACTGGATGGTCTATAAGAAATAGTTTGTGAATAAAGGAAATACCATTAAAGAAGAATCCATAATTATAAAAAGTGAGGATAAGATAATATAAGTATGAAATTAAACATAAAATATTATCACATAATTTTAGATTTAGAAGGAACAAATTCAAAATACATTGTTACTAAAAAAATTAAACTAATTGTTTAGAATCCGAAGCAAAAATGTATGAAAATATTATAAAGAAGAAAGAATAGACGAAATAATTTCTTCCTTCGAATAAAATAATGATATTTTTGAAATAAATTATATCATTAAAAGGTTAAAATATATACTAATATTCTTTATAATATGAAATGTGGTATTTATTAAAATATCATTAGGAGGAGTTCAACCTGAACTAAATTTATTTTTGAACAAAAAATTAATGAATATTCAATCTACCAAGAAATATATTCTCTTCCAAAAAATATATATATTTTGGAAATACCAACAACAATGAAATTTGGATAAATTTATTTCCCATAATAAAAATAAATCTTTTAAAAAACAAATATCATTTAAATAAAAATAACTTACATCCTATGAACTTAAATGATACAGTCAAATATGGATTCCAAATATTGTTTTTTGAAAATACATCTATAAAAAAAGTGATATATTTTCCAAAAAAATAATTCAAAATATTTAATTTAATTAACACAAATAGATAATTATGTATCAAGGGTTCCCATGGTAATTCTTGTATATATTTCCAAAATTCATTTACCCTAGTATTTTTCATTTATATTTGTATATATTAGTGGTTTTTTCTGATTTTATTTCATTTAATCGTCTTATTTATCTGTACTAAATGTTAATTTTTTTAGATAAATTGTAATCAATTTATTATTATCCAAAAAAATCACATTGAATTAAAAATCCATTTTTGTAACCCTATTCAAACGTTGAAGATCATGCTGCTCATTAGTTGAAGATAACACCCAAACTGTTTCATTCATTTTTGGCTAAATCATCAAATATTATGAAATTTTTACCTACCATGGGGATATTATATCTACTATACATATAACTAAATTTTATTTTCCTATAAACAATTATATTTTGTTCATGAACATAAATTTCATTTATATATATATAATATTTTTACTAGGATTTTTGAATTTTATTAAATCTCAAAAATAATATGAAACTAAAAACATATTAATATATTATTTTAAAATATTTATGACATAATTTTCATTGGTGGGGTTTAATTGATGAATTTAGTGATGTCATAACTAAATTTTCTATTATTTTTCATAATATTTTTTTCCAATCATCCAATTGTTTTTATCATCTTTTAATAAGATATCATTTTCATCTAGGGAAATATATATCATATATATAATTAAAGATTTCTTTATTTATTCCAATATACATTAATGTTTTAATTAATATTCAAGGATATCATAACCTTTGATGGACTGAGAAAACTAGTTTCAACCATAGAAAAAAATAAAATTTACTATCCTTTACTAATTCATGAGTTTGATTTGTTAGAAATGTATTCTAAATAATAATGTAAGAAGATTGAAACATTAAAAAATTATTTTCATACTCTATCAATGGAAATGTTTACTAATATATTATTAGTACCTTTCAAATGATAATATTTTATTGTATTTAAATTATTACCTATGTTTGAGGATAACACCTCTAGCATGAAGGTGAAATTTTTTTTTGTTGAATGAGAAAATTCCTAAAACTCATAATTCAATTGCTAAGGATAGAATTTTTTTCCAATGGATTTTATCTTTTGTTATACCAATAAAATATTGATAAATAATTTTAACATATAAACGATATATTAAAAATAATGTATAATATTTATCTCCTCTCCAATAATATGCTCAAATTTATACTATGGTTATAAATTCGCCCCACAAAAATATATTCTATATTTTTTTGTCTTAAGAATGATAATGGTCATGTTTCTATTAATCATGTTATTTTGAGAAAATTATCTACTATATAAATTCTATTATTCATTGGAAAGTTCACATCACTAATTCCTCAATTGAAAATGATAAAGAAACAGTTAGAAAACCAATTTTGTCTATAAATCATAAAAATAAAATTGTAACATCATCTAAATCTATTGGTATATCCATAACATGGAATTTTGATTGGAAAATGTATATAGTTATTCCTATTTATGAAATTGTGATTCATAATATATGTTTGATACATAAAATCAGTGCGATAGTTGGAATCATTCCAAATTATATGATTTATAGTCAAAGTCTTAATTATGATACTCAATTAATTGATTCCACTGAAATAGTTGACTAATATTAAAAAAAATAAAAAAATCATTATGAATGGATATTGAAGAACATTACTGTGTTATTACATGCCCAATTCCTACATATCAATGTTCCTAGTAGGAGTAGTATTTCACTTCACCAAAATTTAAACATTATTATTGATAGGGCATTCATTCATGAAGAAGAATTATATGATCATGAAACAAAAATTGAACGAATTTAATCATCCATTGATAATCTATGAAATATATAAATAATTCATTTGAAAATGATTTTATATTATAATATACTTTTTATTTTTAATAATAGTAAATAAAAAGTGTTTCTTTAGAATATTCTATCTTAAAAATATAAAAACTTCCTACCAAGATCATGTATTGAAATCTTAAGAAAAATTAATTTCAAATAAAGTAGTTATATTTTTCAAGAATATCAAATTTCAAGATGACATTTAATAAGATAAATACAAACATATCAAGAATTAAGAACACAGGATTGAAAAATTTGATAACAATTATTTATTTATTTTTAGTCTCATCTATGTAACTCTCAATGATTCATCTACAATCTTTTAATAAATATTATTTTCAAGAAGATGTTTTAATAATTCAAATTTTTTATATCGCTTATCAATATACGAATGTTAGCTAATTAATTTTTTGAATTTAAATTTTTTTTAATGATATGTTTCCCTATTTTTTATATTTGAGGGAAAATTATTTTCATATTGTTTTCCAAGAAATTATATTTGAATATAATCATTTAAAATATAATAAAGAAGAACAAATATTCAAAAAATTGAAACTCCTTATATATAAGGGATATTGTGAATTATAAAAGTGATGATATTTTGTTTTTTAAAATATTATCATTTTTTTATAATATAAAGGTAGAAGTTCCAAAGGGGGAGACCATTCACAAATATAAATTTATGATATCTTCATCAAAAGATAAACACGGGGTATTATTGGGTTAAATTTTAGTTCATTTTATTTTTTCACCAAGTTATTATCATTATCAAAAATAGTGATATCATAGATTAAAGGATGTTTAACAATTTTTGCATTAAATTTCATTAAAATAATAATAGAGCATTTATGATTGTGGAAAAATGATTAATTTAATAAAAAATGATTTAAATAAAAAAATAACTACCTTTATATTTTTATTGTTGTCTTGTTTTAATTTAATATTTCATGTTTTTAGTATATAAAACTATTTATTACAAATTTGAATACTCTAATTTTCATATAAATACACATGGTCTTTTGATTTGTGTAAATCTAGTGATGTTTGGAATATTCAAATACATATTTTTTTTATTATATTCCTAAACATAATATGTTAATTTATTTGGTTTATTCAAAAAACCATAAAGTGGTGTTGAATAATAACTATGGTTGATGTGGAAAAAATAAAGGTCCATAAATTTATGAATAATTAAATTATTATCAATTACATTGCTATAAGACATGAGATATGGGGAATCTGACTCTTAGAGGATTGATTAAAAATATAGCTACACCTTAACAATCTTAAAATGTATATGATACAAGAATACACTAAGAGTTACAATTTTTTTAATTCTTCGATATATTATTGACTACACAACTTTATATTGATTTTATTTAATAGTTTATTAAAAAAATAATCATCGTAATGTTTTCATTGAAATTAATATAAAAATTTGTTATTGAAATTATTTAAAATGGTCCACCAATTATATTATATTAATAACCAAGATACTGGATAATGTTATGTGGAAAACATGATAGATCTATTATTTTAGCAGAAGTTCCAAGCTACCAGTGTAACCACACAGTGAAGAAGATTACATTGTTATTATTGGGGAAATAAAAATCATCTTGTTTGATAGACAATATGGTATAAGAGACAAATCCATGATTCTTGTTTTAATAAGTATATAACTTTTCATTTTTTTATATTCAATGATACCTCAAATCAAGTCAGAAAAAATTATATTTACATATTCTATTAAAACTGATTATTTTATAATAAATTTTAGGGTTATTTGATTAGTAAATAAATTATATATTTTTTATATATTATTATGTACATTTTTATTATTGTTTTTTCAAAATTTTGATCATTGATAAAATTTCTTTTATTATTACCCTATGAACATAATTTCAATCTGTAATTATAAAAGTTTTATTTTTTTAATCATTTAATATATTTTTAGGTTTTATTTTATTGTGGGTTTATTAAATTTTATAAAAACATATACATTTATCTATTCAGGATATTGAAAATCTATAGTTCACTCTGAAAAAATAACCCCCTCTAATAATATAACTAAAATTCCTTTACGGTGCAATTATTTTCTACAAAATCATTTTCATCACCGTATGTATTTAAGTATTTATCTGAAACATTTATAATAAATCCAAAATTTAAAAATTTATTGATTATTTGTAATAATACTGGTATATTACTTTATGAAAATTTCTAAAAATGAAGGAAATTATATTATTTAACATAGTGATAATAATTCATTCTCAAAATAAAATTTTCAGGAAATTTAGACTTCCATTGATGGATCCTGATGTTATTAACCTTTTAGAAATAACCCATATCTCTATTTACAATTTTTTTGATAGTTATCCCCTTTCTCAGCTCATATAAAATCGTTATATTATACAATTAGTTATGAAGAACTGTGTCTAGATAACGATCTCCAAGAGTATACACTATTAGTTAATCCTATATTGTATGATTCTAAAAATTGTCTTGAATACAATTCATTCAAAATTAATTCTCCAAAACCCCCATCATTTTTATAGTATCATTCTGTATCATATAGATTACATTCATTGTATCATTATCATGAAATTGATATAATTTAACATTCACCGTGGATCTATATTTTTTATTTCATTGAATTCATTTCACCTTCTTTAATGTTATAAAGTTTTTTCATAGACCACTCTTTGTATTTTTTCCATTAAATGCATTATTTATTTCACTAATATTGAGTCTGGGATATAATTATAATATTTTCCGTAACTATTGATCATTCTAATTCCTATTAATATCAAAAAATTACCATTATCAATTGAAACATATCAAACAGTCACCCCATTAATGTTATCAATACTTGATAGTTATAAATATAGAAGAATAATTTATTTATATATATTATAAATATAACCATTGGATATAAAAAATTCCATTCTATTAAAATATTTTAGGATATTTATAATATTTAGATAAAACATCTAGACTTGACATTCTAAAGAAAGACCCATCACATTCATCACAAACAAATTATTTAAAGAATTATCTAAATCTCACTCTAATAAAATTTTAAATTGTTATTACTAATGGATATATAAATAGATGAATTGGGATGGGATAGTTATAGATTATTTTAATTCATTTATTTTTCAATAACCCCTTATTCGATATTCAGTAACCCCTTATTCGATATTCAATAACTGATTGTATAAAAATAGTTAATATTTTTTTTGTGTTTTCATATCCTATTGATAGCACAAATGCATATAAAAAATCGATGAATGTATTTTCTAGGATCAGAAAAATAATGTGAGTGGGTAGTTATTTATAGGTATTTATAATTATCGCATATCACATGATTGTAATCTTATTATCAACTACTAACCATTAAAAAAAGTGACAACCTTATTTTTAATTATTCATCACTTTATAACAAATATTAATAATATATAACACACCCAAAAAAATGTGTGCACTCACACTTTATCCTTCTATTGAACAATGCAATCTATATTAACATTTTTTATTCTCTATCCCCAAAAATTAGTCTCATCATATGTATAACATACCAAATTTCTATAGAATAAAATAACTAACTTTATATTATAATCATATGTTTCATTACACTGATTATCTATGTAGTACCTATTAATTAACATAATTGTTTTTCAAAGATACTTTTTAAATAAAAAATAATTAATGTGGAAAAAAATAATGACTAATAATAATGATAACTATTTCATTAATTAAACTAGTAAAATCACCACATAAATAATATAAAATAATAGCACATCAAATTATTAAAATGTTAATAGAAATAAAACCCTTATCATCTATTATATAGAATTAAATAACATAAAACATAATTATATTTCTATAAAGTTACATTGTACCAACCTCTATAAATAAATTATCTCACATATAATATTACTAATCATATATATATTGATGTAGATCTATAAAATTGTTGTATATAAAACTATATCCATGAACATACTATTTATACAACTACAGTTTTCATTTAAAAAAACAATAATTATCATTCAAAAATAATTTCCAAAATATTATCATTTAATATAATTATATATTTACTTATATAGCCTATTTATTTCATGAATTTCACTTAAAATGTATCCAACTCATTGATAAAAAATCCATCCATTTATTACTCACGTACACAACCTTCTTATTTTTACTTTCTATCTTAAACAGGGGATTAAATATCTTGTCCACTCTAAAAAAAAGTTATATTTTCTCCTCCATGGAGATTATATTAATATTTAATTTTGTATAATAATAAATTATAATCAATGTTTCATATTATATATATGATTTATTTAATTACACAGAAAAATAATACACCATGTGGAAGATTCATTAGTATTTGTAATTTTATTCTCAATAATTTCCCCATTAAAAAAACAACCTCATGATTCATCAAACACTTATTGATAATAAATTTACTAAAGTCATAATATCTTTAAATGTATTACAGATATCCCCAATTTTTATGAAATTTCATAAAAACTATATTTCATTTTACTTATTATTCACATGATTTAGATTGTAATTTTCCTTAATAAGAATAACAATTCCTCATTAAAATCCTCATATCTAATCATATAGGAATGATATGTGTTTCTAAAGTAAATTCCATGTTAATGGTGGGGGGGTTGATCAATGACTTTAGTTTATTATTTAATGTTCACATGTAGTGTAATTATATACAAAATCCTATTTCTTCATCCCTATTTTGATTCAAATGCAACTTATATATGTTTAATTAACACCATGATAAACCTAAAATTTGGAATTATAATTATAATATTTTTACATAGTGGTTCTTATATCACATTCTATAAATTATTAATACTGTAATCATCAATAATTGGAATAAAGGTTGTTCATTAAGACAGCAACATAATTTTTATGACTTTGAAAAATAAATAACATTTTTGTTTATTTCTGAATTCTATAAAGACAGATTATCTACAAATTTCCCTGTTAAAAAATAATGTAATGTATTATTGACCTATGTCAATAGAAAATTAAATATATATATTTTTATATTCTTAAATAATTAGTTAATTCATCTGTTACCTCATTTTTATATATTTACATTAATCTGTTGTGAAATATTATTTTTCAAAATGCTTAAAATTTATTTCAATATGACTTCCCATAGGATATTATTAAAGATATTTATTATAATTCATTAATAATTTTTTTAAACTATAATATTTAAAGTCTATATAACTGTCTTAAATATAAATTAGTTTTATTTAAAAATTATTCTTATCTATATGATATAAATCATTGATACTTTATTTTCATAAAACCTCACCCGCATCCCTTGTTTTGGTTCAACATTAATGATTTTCCCTATATAACAAAATTCCATGTGTTAAAATATATTCTATAATTTCATTCAAAAATGAAGTATATATTGGACATGTTTTGTCATTGTAGGGCCCTAAATTATATATATTTCAGATATATTTGGTAATTGTTTTCATTATAGATACTATATATGGGCTATACTTCTGATGTTGGGGCATTGTTATATAGACATGTCATTGGATTTCATTACGAAAGAGAAAAATTGGTGTATAAAATATTCACATTTAATAATATAACCTCGTTTTTTTAAAATCTAAATTCCATGAATATGTTATTCATTTTTTAGATAATCATTGATGATACTTTATATTCTATGAAGATACATAAAATTCCATTACTATTTACTATTCTCTATGATGTTATATTATTTATTATGATGATAACGTAAAATTTTTAAATGAAGAATGCATCATTATTTTATATTTTTCCTGTAAGTTATCTATCTCATTAATATATTTTTATATAACCCGTGTTTTATTGTGGTTCCTTGTATAACATGCTACAATATTCTTATATAACCATTATTGATCATTTGGCCTCAACCTTTAATTTCATAATATAATTATCAAAAATAAATAAATAATATTGAGTTTATAGAATTTATTTTTCATTAATATTTTTCAATATGATTAATTAAATAACATAGTAACATTTACCCATTTATTATATAAATATCTCACAAATATAATAAAAATGTGTTTATTTTGTTTTTAGTTGCATTATCTTTTCATGTCATATACATGAGAGTGGAACATGGTTCTTAGTTATTTTATTATCACTAGTGGATGTTATATTAGAAGATATTATATCAATAAAAAACTATTTATCAAATGTATTACCGTGATTATAGTTACCTTATACTATTCATACCCATTTCTATTTAGCATTTTATATGTCAATTTATGTTTGTATAAAGTTATTTTTTCAATGTTGTTGGATATTTTGGGTGAACCTCCCCTAATATCAAATTTCATACCATTCCTCATGATGTTTCATACCCATACCCATTAAATATAATCCCACATTATAAAATACAATGTTATTTGAAAATTACTTCAATGTATCTATGTCCCTAACAATGAAAAAATAATATATTGTTCAATTATTTATAGGTTTTTTAATCTCCCAACATTGTTGAGAAATGATATATTTATATTCTATATGAAAATATATTTCACTTCATAATAATAATTTTTGATATGAAAATATTTGTGAAATGATGGTTTGGGGAGGGAATTTTTTAGGGGACACTTTCATTCCGGATTATGATGAGAAGCCTATTAAATTTCTTATAAATTTAGTAAGGGTACATCATTTATAGTTTTTTTGTACTAACAAGTCCTGGTGATTATGATTATATTTAGACGAAGTGTTTTCCAACCCCATTCAAAAAAAAATTTCTAGAATTTTCAATATTTCATCATTATGTAACTATAAATCCTCTATCATTATAACATAATTACTATTTATAGGATATTTGATATTTTATAATTTGGTTATCTATTTTTATCAATGAATATTTGGTTTCCTTTGTTTTTGGGGTTTTTAACATTTTATATCCTTGGGATTATTTTTATGATCATCTGAATTTTTTGAACGTTTCTATATACATAACCCTATATGTATATAATTTGTAAATTCAGCCTGAGGATGTTTCAGAATATTTTTCATCTATGTACATGTCATGCTATTCCTTAATGTTATCCTATTATTTGGGACAAATTATTTGTAAATGGGATTACAAAAAGTCCCCACAAGCCTGAATTGGATAGGTGAAGCTATGCAATAGTTCAATAGTTAGTTAACCATCAATAATTTCTAATTGAAAATTTTATTCTATTTAATTTTATTTTCATGCTTAATATTTTTATTTTGTTTGGTGTTTTGTTTTTATTTACGTTGGTGTTATTGTTGTATTATTTCAAAGGTTCATTTCAATAAGGGGTTTTATTATTATTATTTTTGATTTTTTATGATATATTTATTCACTAATGATGTTATCTTATACTTATTATTTGTGGTTCTTTTTTATTTATCTATTTCAAACAGATATAGGGAATTGAGTACTATGAATAGATCATAACTATTGATAGTGAACTACGGGATGATAGTAATGTAAGGGTTTGTTGATCGAATATTAGTTTTTAATTTTTTCATATTATGTTTTTGGTTTTGGGGAATTTATCATTATTAATTATGTAGATCAATTATGGGAGACCCAATTTCCAATTGGGAAAATTATTTAACCATTTTATCTTTTGGATAATAACCTTCAAATTGTTTATTATTGATTGGATGGGTTTTGATTTGGGTAGATTTTACATCATCTTTTTCATTTTTTTGGGAGTATTTAATATCATTTTACTATTCAAAACCCAATAAGTGATTTATTTTCAAAAAAATTAAATAATATTATAAATAATGTAATATTCTCTGAAAAAAATGAAGTATTGTTTTTGGGAATCAATTAACATAATTAACATAATTTAAATTTGAGACCCAATATATGAAATATATTTCACCTGGATAAAATGTGTTCTATATAGGGAAGATTTAGATCTTTTTATGTGTGTAAAATTAATCATGGGAAATTTTTACTATGTCAATTGGTAATAGGATGTGGTATTTTATTCAAAATAAGAAGAAGATATATTGGGGAATATGTATCTCGGTCACATAATCTACAACTCATTAGTTTATTTTTTTTATAACAATCCTTGGGAATATCCCACATTAACCAAATATCATGATCATACACATATATTAATCAAACAATTCAAAAACATATATAAGACTTATATAATGAAATCAATATTGTTAGATATTTTTATTGATTTTTTTATTTTTTATATAAAAATAAAATGAGAGTTTAATTAAAAAATAAAAAGGTTATATGTTATTTTAATATGACTATGTTGGACTAGATTGGTTTATAGATTTCATAGAATTAATCATGCTACATTATTTTATATGAAAGGAATTAATAGTTTCCTATCATTATGGCCATATAAAAAATGATTAAAAAAACCAAAAATAGAATTTTTAAATAGAAATGATGAAGAATATAAAATTAATCCTTGGAAAGGCATTGGGTTTCATAATGAACAACACATCAATAAAATTTAGTTTTATAAATAATGATCTAGAGAGTAAATAGAATTTCAGGGTAGATAATGATATTGTAAATACAATCTTATAAATTTTTTAATGATAGTGTGATGAATTTAGTTTATAGCTCTAATAGTTCATCGTTTTTTTTCTAGAATAAAATTCACCAGATTTGATTTTGTCAAGAAATAATCAGATATTTTTATTTTATATGGTGTATTGGAGTAATAAATTCATCGTTAATATAGTGAAAAGACACAAAAAGTGTAAATTTGATGGGTGTTCAATGAATGTTTCTGAGAATCTGATCATTACAAAGTTTTTTAAAATGTTGTAAGAAAATGAATATAATAATTGTTAATAGAAATTGAACCCATGTTATCGAAAATTGACTATTATTACATGAATATAATTATGATTATTTTTTGAAGATATCAATGACATGAGAATGTAAATAGAAGTAAAAGAGAAAAGGGAAAATTATAATGTGCAAAATAACTACAATAATTCTAAAATAAATTCATTAAATATCATAAAATCGCTACTTAGATTTAAAATTTATTAATAAAACATTATAAGACATATATCAAATCATATATAAAAAATATGTTTTAAACTCTATATCATAAAACATTACTATATCTTATATAGTTTAATAACATAAAAAAATCTTAACAAGATGATATATACATGAATTTTTTAATCCTAGAGTTTGATCATATCTATAAAAATATAATTCATTAGTTTGTTATAAGGAAAATGGAGAAAATTGTATGTATGGAAAATGAGAATTATACAAAAATGTAATTGGGAACATAGAAAGGGAATCAAAATAATGAATGAAATCAATAAAAATAATAATATCAAATTAATTGGATTGAATACATTATAGAACATCCTCTAATATGATGGTTGGAGACTGTGCAATTATTATTAGAATAAGGTTATTAAAAAAATTGAGGAATTGAAAGTTGATTTGAAAATAACTTTTCACAATATATTACTTCAATGGAAATCCTATTTTTACATTAATAGGATGTCTACAACAGTGAACAATATGGATTTCTCATTTATGATCCAAAAACATTAACCACTCAATAAAGCATTGAATATATTAAAAAATAAAATAAAATGTTTTATTCATGTCTTTGTCTATTAATAAATAATCCTAGATTAAAATAATGTGACGTTAATTGTATAATCTAATTGAAATAGACATGAAAGGATATATTAATGAAAATTATCTATATGAAAGAAATAATTTTTAAAGGATCAATTAAAAAATATTGTATATTTATTAGATAAAATATGTAAATGTATAAAATATTGATGATTGGATAGTTGATTTTTAATACATGTATTAGAGGTTTTTTGAATGATGCCTTGATGCTCTTGTTTTTTATTTTATGAATTCAATTGAATTTTTGAAATTATATCATACATAGAATTTGAAATTGATAATGATAAAAATTAAAATAGGGGAAATTCTTACAAATTATGGCTATATAAGAGTAATGAACCCAATATAGCATGGATTAATAATTTGTAAAATTGTCTATTTAATTGAAAATCAATAAGGAATTACTTTTTATATATGTCAAGAGTAGAGGTTCCAAATATATGTGATAGAGTCACCAAATATTAATTAATAGTATACATCATTTCATCATGGAATAACAACTTTATGTTAATTTTATTATACTATAAAAGAGAATGATTTGTTGGATGAAAATGATTAAACATTGGGTTATTGTAGGTTTACTGAAAATAGTCATCAAAAAGTAAATTATATATTTTTCTTATCTCTATATAAAATATTAGGAAATAATATAGATTTTCGTTCATTGGTCACTATAGATATGGAATTCATTGATCCTACCTATGATTTTACATAACCCATGTGGATGAAGAAATATCTCAATGACATTGTTCTAAATTTATTGTCTCCAGATTAAATATTGATTGCATAATAGATTTTAAATAATTTTATCATAAATTCAATGGGACAATCTATTATCATACACAAATAGGTAAAATATAATTTTTGTCATGTAGATAGTGAAACAAGTTATTAAATAACATATAATTTATCAATATAAAATCAATATGGGTCTTTGTCAAAAAAAAAATTTACATAAATGTTTTAATATTCATTAGATTATTCTAGATGTTTATTTATGTCATGCCAATTTTTGGTTTAAACCCCCCACCCACACCCACCTAACTATTTTTTACATAATATTATTGAGATATAATTTTAAATTTTTCCAACTTAAATGTTTCTTTTATTTTTATTCAATTGAAAATTGTTCATTGATTTATTAAGATAGATTAAAATGGATGAGAAGAATAGAGAAAATTAGTTTACTTAAAGCAAAATAAATATCAATGTGTTTCAATTTATTGGTAGAAATTTAGGAAATTTTGTAATGATATATTTTATTATTTTTTCTAATTGTGATATTTTGGACAAGATTCTATTAATTAGATAATTTAAAATTATACATCTATGTTAGTGTGAGTTAGCATATTGTATTGATTTTTTTAGAATTTTTTTTCAAACTAAATGTGTGATGCTTTGGTTTATTCTATTCTCTCACACTAAGTGTAAATTATGTGATCATATACTAAGTGAATGTTTGGATTTATTTTCATTTATGATAATATGCATTAGTGGAAATGATGTCATGGATGAGTTATGACTCAAAAATGTAAGTGGTGTTTTCAATAAAACCAAATTGAATATTTTTACCAATAATCATTGTATGGCTTTTGGGTTTCTATTACTAAATTAATATAGAAAAATAGTGAAGAAACAAAACATATAAATATTGAAGAATCGCTGTAGGGGTTTTATAATATATGGTAAAATAAATTATTCATTATATTTTTAAATAATAATTTATTATATAGGGATACATACCTTGAAATTTTGGGTAGATTAGTTATTTTCAAATGGATATAATGATAAAAGTAAACTCTTTTTGTCTAATATAGTGAAATAATAAAAAATTAATAACCCATTACTAGGGACCAAGAAAGTGTGTGGTGATTTTTTAAAGAGAAAATTTGGTTCAACCATATCCAAAATTTGGAGATAGGGAAACATCACTGTGGTTTTCAACAATTCATCAAAATTATTTGAAAATTGAATATAAAAAATAAATTCTTATATTAAACTAAGCTATATATAGTGACTATTAAAGAAATTAATTTTGAAAAAATTCCATATAATATTTTTTGAGCTAATGAAAATTATTTAGAAGACGATGTTTCAAAATTTTATTCTTCAATGTATTCTATAGTGGAATGATTTGAGGGAAAACATGTTATGTATAAATTATTTTTAATAAACAATTAAATATAATATCATTATATTAAATGGCTAGTATGTCATGTATGTGGCCATTTTAATTGAGTTTATAACATAAAAAAATAATGAAAATACTGTATTATGGTATTTTTGATCTTGTCAGAGTGTAAAGAAGATATAAAATCATTGGTATTATACATGTGTCAAAATCAAGAACAATATACTATATTATCATGAATCATAAAAGTAAAAAATTAGATTAGGAATTCCATTTCATGGTTCCAGTTAAACACTACATGGTTTGGATGTGTTTAAGTATGTATCTGAAAAATAAATACCAATACTTAATGGGATTTTCACTATGATTTTTGTAAAAATTATTGGAGTATTATAACCCCTTAATACACATAGTGGTGTTTCTTCCAAATATGAAGATACAATTGATAACTTTTTTTAAAAAAATAATCTATTAAAAATGAAGTATAAAAAATGATATAATGGACCTAAGAATGATTGTCGCTCATCATGAGGAATATTTTGATATATTATTTTCCATTAAATATAGTAATAAGTTTATAAATAAAATAGTGATTATTTTAACTTCTTACAACTAATAAAATTGAAATCTTATTTTTTTATTAAAGATAATGGTTCGCAAATATTTTTCTTTTATATTTCATTTGTTAATTTTAATTCAATGTTACCTAAATTTATACTGAAAGAAGAAATATCTCAATATGAGTTTTTTAAAACATATGGGATAGTGAATATAATTAAAATATATTGATTATTATGTTGAGTCTTTTCAACAAACACACCATTGAGTGTATGATCATTATACATAGCCTAGTGAAAGAGAACTATTTAAAACTGTGTCTCTCAAAGTATTATTTGTTTAATTTTAACCTAGGGGAAGTGAGGTTTTCAAAAAGAATGATAAATATAAGCTCATTAAAAAGAGAAATTTTGGGAAATTCTTTTATTTTAATATACAATAATTTACCTCCACATAGGGTATTTTAACGCTATATGATCTTTAGTATAATCAATCAATGGTCAACAAGATAACTATATATCAATATTCCAAACGTTGGAATTCATCATCATCTTGATCAAATGATAGATATAAGTTATCTTCCCAATTTCTATCATATCCACTCTACTATAATGTAAGGTAACTATATTAGATAATAGTGTAGTCACATTATCAAATATAAAAATATAATATTTAACAATCGTTGTAAATGGATTATTATAGTTATTGAAATACGCATATGTCACTCTATTAGATCCTCAAAAATTATCGTTATCAAAATTTATCATCATGACATACTCACACATAACTATATTTAGAACCTTATTTTATCGAAGATATCACATTTTCTGTCCAAATAATCCATCAACTGAAAAAATTGAATTTTAATTTGGAAAAATAAATGTATCTTTATAGATTTTTATTTGTTCTTGTTGATTATAATATCATATAAAATTCTTTAAAATACTCAAAATAGTCCTCACATTACCTAAATTGGGATTATAATATCATAAACCTTATATATTTGAGAAAAAAATGAATTTTCATATATATAATGATAAAATATATTCAGTTTAGACCAAATATGGTACATCCATGCCATGGATAGGGAGATGTTGTAAAACATGGGTTCGATGCATGGAATTCAAATAATGGGTTGTGGGGATATGTTCACCATGGTTCAAGGTATATGGATTAATACACCACATGGGATTGGTTTGCACATAAATGACTCATATTAGCCTTTTTTATCATTTTGTAGGCATGGTCCCTCACTCAGAAAAGTCCATAGTTGTTTTAATGGATTTTTTATCACATTATTGTAGGATCATGGTATACAAAATTATGAACTCTCCACAAATGAGTTATTTTTTTTGGGACACCACCACCACTATTTGAGAGCACACTAGGATTCCCTATTAATAACTCATTCCACAATAATATTGTCTTAGGTGGGGCTTAACACTCATGGTGTTACATATTATATTACCCATCAGAGAGGACCATTTCCATATAATCATCTATATAAAACAATATATATTCATATTAATGATTGTATGATCAAATGGAACTTAAAAATTCCATTATAAATCTCCCTTAAAATTCACAAACAACAATTATCATAAACACTATCTCCTCTATAAAAAACCATAAAATATAAAATTTGTTTGATTTTATATTTATATTATGATTGAAACCCACAACTAAAACAATTTTCAATTTCTTCCCATTTGGATGATGTTATTAGTACCACCATGTAATGAATAACCTTTAATGATACTATTGGGTCCCACTAATGGGGAAACTCTTCAATTTTTCTCCCATATCTAAGAACAATAATTGACCTGCACCCAAATGGGTGGTGGTCTAATTAATAAATGGAGGAAAAATAGAGTCCCATAAAATCATAGTTATAGATAAAAATGATAATTATTTATTTTATCAGTAAGGACTAATACTATGGGATATAGCCATACTCATCATGGTATCCCTCCCAATTTCACCAGTATTAGTCCAGGTGGAGTACCTCCTTATCTTGTTGACATTCATCAATGACTCTCTCCTTGTGCCTATGGTTATAGATGTGGAGGTCCTCCTCATATCTCATATAATCAATGAAAATTTCCTCCATGCATCACTCCTAGGTTAAGAAGAGGTCCTCCCCATATCAGCATCATCCAGAGCGAAGGTCCTCCTCACTCTATCATTGTTAACATGGAGGTCCTCCCCATATTCTCACTTTATTTAGGGGAGATACTATTCTATCAATAAACCATCCAAGTAGAGTTCCACCCCACTTCATTGATATCCAATGAGTAGGTAATCCTCTTGACTAGTTTGATTAGTACAAGTCACTCCTTGTGCAGCCACTAGAAACTGACATGTAGGTCCTCCCTATGTTCTCACAAACATCATCATAGGTCATACCTACTATAGATACCATCCAAGAGGAGGCCCTCCTTACGTCATCGATAGTAAATATGGTGTTCCTACCCTTTTTTAGCACGATCAGTAAAAAGGCCCTCCTTCTGCAAACACTATTATGAGACATTGAGTCCCTACCCATGTTCTCGCCAGATTTGTCAAAGGTCCTACCCACTATAGAAACTATTAAAATGGTGATCCTTCCCATTTCATTTAAATTCAACATAGTGTTCATCCCAGTTTAATGTTCGATTAGTAAAAATCCCCTCCGCATGCTACCACAGCCAGAAGACATTGTGGACCTCTCCATGTTCACATCAACTCATGTGAAGGACGTCCCCTCTACAACACATAAACATGGAGTTCCTCCTCATATATCAATGAATCAACATGATGGTCCTCCAAATGATTCATTTATCATATTACCATGTTCTTCTCACACCTCAGATCACAAATGTGGAGGTCCTCTGCACTCCAACAATAGCTGATATGGAGGTCGTACTTCTATCACAACAAGCTCTTATAGAGGCCCTCCCAACTCCAGAACCAAACCACATGGAGGCACTCCTCATTCCAATTATAAGCCCTGCCCTAAATAACCATCCCATGGGAGAGGGGTGAACCATATCTACTGACCAAAGATATCTAATAAGTGCCAGATCATTGTCAATATAGTCTTTTTCTCAGATTCTGAAGCAATATTTTATTCAAAGATGGATCCCTCACCCCAATCCTCTGCACAAGAGTCTAGTATAGTATCTCATCATTTTATTTTCCTCCTTATAGAAATTGAGATATACCAAATCCCTGAATCCCACCATTGGTACATATAGGAGGAGGAATATTTGTCTCCCTTCTAGGGAAATTCCATTTAGTCTTCTCTACCATCACCAAACTCATTCTCTACCTCAACATGAGAAAATAGAGATTTATTATGGGGAATGGTGTTTGGAGATAACCCAATGGACTCACCAAAATCAATAACCACCCTGACACATTAAGTAGTGATTGAAACCCCATCTTATAGGGACATGATGATGCGATCAGTATTACCATTGATAGGCTACCCAATTAGTAGTGGCATGTCCGCTCAAGCAGCATTCTCTCAAATGGGTTGTCTACCACTACAATGGTTACATCAGTGCCATTTCTAGTACCTCATACACCCCCAATCAATTAATAGGGGAACCATGAGTTGGATCCTTCCTCAATAAAAGGTTTTTGGGCCACCCTTTGGTGGAAAAGTTATCTTAGATGTTTAATGTGGATTATAATCCTCATTTTGATATTGTGGAGTCTCTCATGCATGAAGAAGTCATTAGATTTATACAAACCTTATACAAAACACATTTCCCCCATTGGGATCAATGTTTATATTTTGAAAAAATTCAGAAGCACTTTGAAGACATTTCCCAACAATGTAGAATAGTTGAACTTGCCACAATTCCAATCGCTCATCACCCTATGTCACCTTGCTATCACTAGGATCTATAGAAAAGATGTGTTCAAGTACTTATTGTTCCCTATAGAATTATCTAAGAGGAATCTCTTCATGTACACATTCAGGGCTGGGGGATGTATACTTCCCTATATTTCAGCTCGATCCTAAGATAGCCGGACCTACCTAGTGATATCAAGTATATGCCTCCACGAATCGTTATGGTAAATATTGTCATTCTAGAGATATAACCAAAAGGTGGTCTTTCATTCCGTCCAAGAAGGATGAATTTCCTTCTTGAGGTAGTAAAACAACCACTAGAACCTACAGGTTTTTATTCTCATTAATAGAAAAAGTTTATTTTCCTTGAGGACACCTCTTCATCAATTTCCATCAATCAAAAATCCAACAAGGGTAGTGTATTGACTAGAAACTTTAATCCCTCTGACCCATCTAGTTCAATGTAGCAAAAGGAGGATAATCCTAATAGGGCTGAATTTATAATACAACTCATAGAATATAAAAATATCATTGATGAGTTTATTATTGATAACCATATAGAACAGAGTCTACACTACAGTGATCCTCACTACAATCCCATCCGTCCTCTACTAAGGTAGCATGGGTAACCACATATTCAACTTGAAATGTTACCTCCTATTAATCTTGACAACACTACACATCCAAATAGGGTAGAGGCTAGAGAATATTGAAAAAATCCATGGAATGAATCCTTGAATCCACCTAAACTGCATAAGAACATACCTTGAGACCCGGATCCGGTCTTTTCTTTAACAGTTCCATAGGTTGTTCCTCTCACAGCTCAAAAAATCTCAAAAGAGGATCTATGAGCCGCTGAGACTGCATATTTTGTTGAAGAGCCTTTCAAATTGCTTGTTGTTAGGAATAATCTCCAAGAACAGAATCCACATCAAGAGGATTTGATGGCCACTATCTTTTCTTACCTTGAGGCCCTTGAGACATGACAGGTTGTGATCCCATAAGATTGAAAGCTCTACCAAGAATGGGTGAATGATATTCTGACACCCCGGGATTTTTGTACTCCTACCTTTTCACCCATAAAGGGGTTGGGATACCCACATCAATATATAGAGAACTATATTTCCTAGAGTGGACCCATGTTGGGAACACCAACATAGTAAAATGTCACCAAAATCTGGTGTTTTTTATACTTTGGACAAGAATTTGTTTGTCTGGTACAACCATTTTTCTATCGGGTCCATAGAAAGTTGGGAATATTGTTATAGTAAATTTCATTATCAATTATTCTCCACTACATGAATTTCAAATATTACTAACCTCAGGAAGCACAAAAAACAAATAGATGATCGAGTATCATATTTTTCCTCTAGGTGGAAGGGCCTTATGTATTCACTCTATATGGCACTGACTCAAAAATAGTTGATGAATATGTGTGTGTTGAATGTTAAGTGATCAATCATATTTTCCTATGTTGATTGTGATAATTCTCAAAAAAGGACTATTTCCTATAAGGGGATTTACTGCAAGCTAAACAAGAAAGGTTATTTCGTCTCACTCCTCATAGAAGAAGATCCTCTATGGGTGATACTATGACAACTACACATATTGAGAACCCAAACAAACTAGAATTTTTATCAATATAGCCTCATCCATTTCCTCACTAAGGGAAATAGCCTCATGCCCAGCCATAGGCCTGTAAACACCAACCATATAATCAACCAGAACAACTCCATCAAACACTACCACCTAGGTTATACAAAAATGCTGTAGCCCCCATTTCAGGCTCCAACAATTCATTAGGACCAGGATCCCAGAGTGCAGTTCCTGAAAAGGATTATTTAGAATATCTCATTTGATGAAGCATTGGTCCCTAGTTATTTTTGAGGTGCCTTATATTATAGAATCTTGATGTTTATATAATCATGAGACCCCAAGAGGTTGATTTCACTGATCACACCGACTACATTCGTTGTCATTGATTCCCTAAATATATCATCAAGCGATGATATGTGTTCAAGGACTAGATCATAGAATAGATTGATAAAAATATGATGAGATTATGTCCTTCCCCATCACCAATGGTGCGTATATATATAAATCATAATAGTGATAGTGATTTTTAATGGAAGAAGGTATCTATCTATATGTATCCTAAATATTATGATTGGTAAGAGCACACAGAAGTCACTCACACCCATGGTGTTAATCGTGCTTGTTTGAATCATACCAATAATTTTAATGTCTCCCCACTTACTATCATTTCCTCTTCTATATCCATGTCTCAGCCTTCTACTTCTAATAAGATTATGAATCGACGGTGGACGGGATAGAAAATCCCTAAATTGGTGTTGAGCTCATCTTGTACTCTTGGAAATTTCATACCCCAAAGATGGGAATCCACCATAAAATTCACTTATAATTGGATTATTTATCATGTGATGGTCAGGATTATGACATCCCGATTGTCTCGAAGGTAGTGGTCCCCTATATGGTTGACCATAATATGGAGCATCGGGTAGATCCTCAAAATATTCCTTGTTTACACCATTGTTGACGGGGTTGTGGTTATGTAAATCATCAAAATTCTAATGCCAGTGCGTCTAGCCAAGACATGAATTCTTAATGAATCTATATGGTAGGATCATTGTTGAACTCAACATGTATAGTCCTCAAATCTCATCTCATCATGTTAACCATCACTTTCTTTCCTACTACTCATCCGAGTAGAGTCACCGTGATCACATAATGATCAGTCATGTCCATCTTTTTCCAGACCTCATTCATCCAATTGTATGTTGGTAAAAAAAATTATTAGTTTATCTAATGAGTATTGAGATATACCTTACACTAGAATCTACAGGTTCAACCAATGACACACATCATGCCTCCTTCTAAAGATCAACCCTCTGCCTATATAAATGTGCGTCTAGCATAGAAGTATGGTGTGATTATGAATCATTCAAATATTCCAAAAAATATCACAATCTATGAGGACCCCACATATTATAAGAGATATGTGAGATGTTTGCAGAGGATTTTAAAATCCCCCACCAGTTTGAGACATAGGTATCAGTTTTAGAGGACTTAAATGTTGAGGAATTCAGGCAAGTGGAGTTTCATACTGACATCCCATTCTCATGAGAGGATGAAGGCTCCAATATATTGGGGAACAACCATATGTTGTACATCACTTGCTAGCTCAATGGTGTGGATGTCCTCTATTGTCTCATTTACAAAGGTATCATGATAAATCTTATCCTAACCCAGATTCTATGTATGCTAAGATTGACTGAGGCATATCTGAGTCCCTTTGACCATAATATTTTGGGTTATGACATGATAACCCAGAGGCCATGTGGAAGAATATACATGAAAACACAGTTTGATTGCCTGATTTTCATCACTGAATTCCTATTATTATCACAGGACAATTCTTATAATGCATTGATGGGTAGACACTAGTTCAATTTTGCTGGAGTAGTTCCCTCCTCATACCATCAATGCCTCATGCGCACTCTCAATGGTCGATTGGGGATGCTACAAGTTGATGAATCTCCATTTTAATATTGTGATTCTCGTAATCTAGACTATGAATGTTACATTACTAAATAAAAATATCATCAATAAAATAAGTTTGAGCATATTTCTATTGTGTATGACTGGTTGGTAGGTCTGGATGATGCTATCGTCCTCTTAATTCACTAGTAAGAGGATACAATGCCAGACATGGGGCACAACTTCATCATTTCTATGATAAGGGTAGGACACGCTCTAGTGTATAAAGAACATATAAAAATTACCTCATATTTTTAAAAATGATAGGATATAGGGATACCATAAACTCTTATCCATATTTTGTATTGAGATGTTCAAACAATGGATACTATAGTACACCAAACCACCTTGTTTTTTCAGGCCCAACTATATAGATACAAACCGACCAACCAACACTACTTTAACATAATCAAAAATATTCCCCTTAGTAGGGGTCCTGATGGAATCAGTACAATATCTTTTTTCTATAGTTCAAAGAGTGCATGAGTATCCTAATGAATATTCTACCACTTCTCAAGATTCTAACCCAACCATGGTCAGTTCACTCAAAATAATTTTTTCCTCCCAACTATCCTATGACATCATATCATAAGGATGATTTAAAAGATGGTCCTCCCACATTTGAATAGGGTGTATCCCACACTATTTAAGAGTTGATGCAGGTGAATCCTGGTACCGAGGCATTCCCATGTCCAATATTGATCAATCCAATTATTCCTAAAAAGGAATAAAAGTTGTAAGTGTATTTCCTGATGAAACTTCTTGATTTATTTTCTTGGACTTGTGATGAGATTCTAGGACTAGACCCTCAGGTCACCGTTATAGTGAACCATTAATTAAATACCTATATGTTACTACAAAATTGATGTATATTCATTACGACAAATAAATAATACATGATATATTTTTATATGTATAGTGTCTTTAGAAAATGGGAAATATAAATAATTGTTTCATACAACATTTACATTGCCTCCCATTTATTTTTTCATAACTAGAAAATTTGGAATATCATTATTATTAACCATATTAATAACTTTGGGAAAATAAACATATGAAAGGGTGAGCTCAAATGGTCAATAAGGGAAAATAATTTAAACATCAATCATATCATAGTCATAAAAACATAACATTTTAAAGTCATAACCATAATATAAAAGATCACAATATCATGACATGGGATATATCATAAAAGAGAAATGTAAATACAATAGTCATAACATAAGTCATGAAATTTTGAGGCATAAACAAATAATCATATAAAATCATTTCAAATTATTCAAGGCTCATTTCCAAGACCATCATAGTTGATAATGTCCATTACTGAACTAAGTTCACTTCTCATACCAACCATGTATTACTAATCCAGATTTACTTTCCATTCCAGTCATGTCTATGTCATGAGATATAAATATTTACATAATGAATTAGAGGGACAAATAGTTCCCCCCAATATCATTATGAAACCACTTTTATGTGTGCCACAAAACCATAAAAAAATTCACTATAGCATAACCCATGAATGAATATGGGATTCTTAATAATTATTCCATGGTAGCATAATCCATAAATGTATTTCATAAAAATAATTCCATAATTTAATAATTAAAATAGAAGTAATAATAGGGATATAAAAATAAACCTATTTTATCATATAAGGAAAATATTTTTAATAAAACACTTGAGCTTCATTCGTGAGAAAAATATCTTTTCATCTTAAAAAATGTTTTCGTTCCTCATAATACCACACAACTTTAGAAGAAATAATTTTATGTGAAAATAAACATGTTATATTATAAGAGAATATTAAATGAAATAAATAATTATGAAATCATAAAAATCCATTCGATCCATAAATGTTAAAAAAATATTCTTCTCATACTTTTGCAAAAAAAGTCAAAAAGCAACTCTTACTGAAAATGACAAAAGACTACATTAAAACCATGTAGGAAAAAAATAGTTACCAATAGGGAAAATTAAGTATAATTTATTATTTAATTATATAATTAATATTTTGAAATATATATTTATTAAACATGTATTTGGATTATAAATAACCAAAATTAAATACTTTCAAATAAACAATTTCATATAAAGAAGAGATTTGAAAATTTATCTCTTACCTCGGAAATGGTCTGGTTCATATGTATATGAACCTCCTATATATTGATTTAAATAATGTTAATGATGTATTAAATAATAATATTCATCTTTATAAACAAAAGTATGATCATTATTTCATCCATTTGTTAGAAAAAATTAATTGTTACTTGTTATTTGTGTAAAAACTGCTTTATGTTCTTAGGCATGTTCAGATGTGTATGTTTTTATTAATATTTATATGTCATAGTTATATCATTTAAATAATGGTTTAAGAATAATATATATAATATTTATTCATTAAATTTATTTATATATACATTCTTTAATGGATATTATGTAGAATTAATCACATCACACTGTGAAGATGGTTTGACGAATGTACGTATGATTGGTGATTTTATTTTTCATAGGATGCATAGAAGGTGAAAAAGGGGTTTTTAATATTTATAATTACATATCAGTATATTTTTCATTATATTTTTATTACACTATAATGAAAAAACTAATAAATATGATGTATAATAAAAATGAAATTTGAATGAATCAGTAGAAGAGATAACCTCTTCCTCAATGTTCCTCCTTTAAATTTTCACTTATGGAACCAGAGTTGGTCCTTGAAGGGACCATAACCACTAGAATAAATATTGGGAATTTTAGAAGGAAACATTTTTGTGTTTTTATGAGATTTAATGCTCAAAATGAAGTGAAGATGTGAGGGAGGCGGTTTCCTTTTATAATTAAGGTGTGGGGAACTTTTGGAAACCTCTAAAATATTAATTTGTAAGAAAATAAAACAATTGATAAACCCCAACAAAAATGTCCCAATTTAGATTTTGAGATTAGGTATAGTTGTAATGTCATCATAAAATTAATTTTATTCATGTTGTTTTGTCAATTTATGCATTATCATTTTAATTGACACATAGTAATTCAATTTAATTTTAATTGTTGTAATAACATTCTAAATATTTAATGGTTATAAATATATATCTATATGGTGTTAATTTAATATAAAGGAATATTTTATCACATTTTAGACCTTATAAAAATATATTTGTAATTTATAAATATATTTATTATTTTTAAATAATTTAATAAAATTTTATTTTTAAAAGTATTCAAGAGTGTCAATTTTGACACTATTTGTTTATTTGACACTAAAAAAAATAAATATAGGAGATAAATTTGAAAAAAAATATTAAATACACTCTTCTCATGGAATAGTGACCTATAAAATTCATTGAGAAAAAGTAAATAGTTCATATGATATTTATTTTAAAATTTTAAAACCATTTATTTGATATTTCTATTAACAAAATAATTTTAACATCACTATTGTGTCATAATTAATAGAAGTTATATAATTTATAAAAATTATAAATAAATTCATATGATGTAGGTAATCCAATTATATTTCTATAAAAACCTATATTTGATATTATCTCCTTGTTATCCATATATTAAAATTGATAAACATATATAAATTGAGATTGTGACATTTTGTCACATTCATTAGTTTTTATTAAATTCATGTCATATTCAATGTTAAGTGGCCATAAAGTAAATAATTTTTGAAAACAAGATTATTTTGGTCTAATTTAGTCATTAAAAAGGATTTTTAAATGTTTTAAGGTAATTTTATAATATTATTGTTTCCTTTAATAACCTAATATACTTTTAACCATGGTAATAAAAATAATAAACAATGTTACTATTTATATTGGCCAAAACTAAAATTGGCCTATTAACATAATTTGTACATATTGATTCCAATTATATAATACATTTTTCAAAATTCAAAACGTATATTTTTCGTAATTAATTTAATATTTATCCCATTGTAGGGTAAATGGTTTTTAAATGTTAAAACAATGAAAAAGATTGAAATGTGTTTACCGAAGAATTTAATATAAAATAAATTCTAAAAATATAAATTATATTTAATATAAAAATATATTATATTTATACATTAAAACCACTCAATGTTACAATTTTACTTTATAAATTATCTCAATTAAAAAAATATGTTTTAATAAGTTTTAACATATTTTTAATAATAATCAATATATGAATGTTTTCAGAGAAATTTCGAAAATTTATCCAAAATTCATTTTTATATCCTGATTCAAAATATCATGTTTATATTTTCATATAAAAATTATTAATGTGTAAATATTTTAATATAAAATGGGTTTTTCATTCAATGGGGTTAAATAATCCTTTTAAAAAAAAGTTTTAATAAATTAAATTTGTTTTAAAACATAACATATGACTAAAATATCCATTTAATGAATATCAAAAATATTTTATCATGTTTTTAAGACATATATATCTCATTAATTTTATTTCATAAAATAATCGAATCAAAAATAAAAACATCTAATGGATTTATATTTTTCATAAATAATTGATTACCATAGAATTCAAAAATAATTTTCATAATTTAGATACAATTATTCCTGTTAACCTGACAGCTAGGCTAAAATGGTAATTTTAAAATAATGGAATATCACTGTTCCTTTTAACTAATTATTGTGAGCAATGTAAGTTGAAAAATAATAAAAATTATTTAATGAATATTTTTTATAAAACAAACTGAATGTTACATTCTAACCACATTAAACGATATTTCGTCCTCGAAATTCCTCACTCTTAACACACATATGAGGATACCTCTCCCTCATAATATCCTCATGTTTGAATTTAACTTCTTCAAATTTTTGGTTCCTCCATAAAACATTAACCAATCTATTGGTTAGGTTTTGTTGAACTTATTCACAAGGATCTAAAATCCCTATCGGTTTTTTACCATAAGAATGATCATTCTCTAATTGTATGACTTCTGAGCTTAGTACACGTAAATGATCGAGTATATACTTTCTCAGGAGAGATACATAGAACACATCATGAAATTGGGAAAGATTTGGTGTAAGTTCCATTTGGTATGTTACCTTCCCAACATGATCCATAATTTCAAAAGGACCAATATACCAAGGGCTCATCTTTCCCTTCATTCCAAATCTCATTACTCTTTTCTAGAGAGATATTCGTAAGAACACCTTGTCACCAAATTCCAACTCTAGGACATGTCTTTGGATCTTAGCACAACTTTATGGTTGACTCTAGGATAATATTATATGATGTTGAATTGATCTAAAAATTTCTTCCATTTCATCAACAAGATAAGGTTATAATATCATTCTTTCCCCAAAATTCATCCTAGCAAGTTGGAATTATACACTTCTTTCCATAGAGGAATCCATAAGTAGCCATCAGAATACAAGAGTGAAATATATTATTGTTAAAAAATCCCACCAATGGTAGTTGTTGATCCCAACCACCTTTTAAATCCACAGAGCTGGTTCTCAACATGTCTTCCAGAGTTTGAATTGTCCTCTAAGACTGACTATCTGTATGGTGATGTTAAGCAGTACTGAAACATAACTCTGTATGTCGAGCACGCTAAAGACTTCTCCAGAACTTCGATTTAAACCTCATATCTCGGTCGTATATAATGAAACGTGGTACTCCATGAAATTGTACCATTTACCTTACATATATCATGGAAAGCTAATCAACATATAAATCCACTATAATAGCAATGCAGTGTGCTGACTTCATAAGGAGATCAACTATAACCTAGATAGCATTATTTCCTTTGGATGTTTTTGGGTAGTCCAATGAAAAAGTCAATAGTAATGTTTTCCTATTTCTATTATGGTATGTCTAATGGTTGTAACATCCCCTTAGACATCAATGTCTCATGTTTAACATTCTGAAAAACCAAGCTTTGAGAGATATATTCAGCAACATCCCTCTTCATGCCATCCCACTAGAAGAACTCCTACATATACATATACATCTCTGTGGTTCTAGGGTGAATATATAATGAAGAACTATGATCCTCATCCATAATATGCTTCATTAAATCTGACATGGGAGGAATAAAAACCCATTTCCGGAACCTAATTATTTCATCATAATGTTGGTTCAATTCAGGAACATTTCTCACCTTCATTTTTTACTCTACATCTTTTAACTGTGCCTCTTTAATATTCCCCTATATAGGTGGTTGAAAAATCATATTAAAATGATTATATTTACCCCCTTCTATTAAAATTTCAAAATCTATCATTTTAAATACCATAAATATTGGATCTTTTTTAGTCCTCATCATAGATAGGCTAGCATGGTCTTTTCGACTCAATGCATCTGCTAACTTGTTCACTTTCCTTGTTCTGTAATGTATTGAGATAACTGAATCATTAATCAACTCCAACCATCTTATTCGGCACATATTCAAAAACTTTTGTGTGAAAATATACATTAAACTTATAAGATCAATATAAATATCAAATATTTCAACATAATGATAATTCCTCCACATGATCAATGAAAATACTACCATAGATAACTCCAAATCATTATATGGGTAGTTTTTTCATGAATTTAGACTGATGTGAGGCATAACCTATCACCATATCATTTTTCCTAAGAACACATCCTAGCCCAATATTGGATGCATCACTATAGATCACAATTCTATTATACACTACAGGAAAGTGTGAGAACAAGTGTACTAGCTAACCTTCTTTTTAACTCTTTAAAATTATCTTCACATTCCCCTATCCAAAGAAACATAAATCCTTTTCAAGTCAACTTTGTGATTGGATTAGATAATTGTGAAAAATAAGTCACAAAAATTCAATAATATCCAGCCAAACCAAGAAAACATTGGATATCAATTACCATTGTTGGTCTTGACGATCTTTAAATAACCTCAATTTTTTCTGGATCATTAGTTATCCCCTCTATTGAGATTATTTGACCCAAAAATGAATCATTTTGAATCCAAAATTCCATCATGGTAAATATTTCATAAAGACTCTCATTTATCAGGGTATTCAGTATAATTATCATGTTATCTTCATGTTATTCCTCATTTATTTAATAGAAAGAATATCATCTATAATGAAAACTTCAAAATGATTAAGATTGTATATAAAGACTCCATTAATTAGATCCAAAATATATAGGGGTCATATATAAGAAAAAAAGACATCACTATAAATTCATAGTGTCCATACCTAGTATGAAATGTTGTATTTTGTTTATCCTTATTTTTTAACCTTAATTAATGATATAATGAATGATAATCAAACTTGTAAGACTATTGATCACCCTTTATTTGGTAAAATAATTCATCAATCTGGGGAAGGGGATATTTGTTCTTGATGGTGATCGTTTTATGTTATCAATAATCAATGAAGAGTCTCATTGATCCATCTTTTTTCGTTGAAAATAGAACATGACCTCCCAAATGTTACACACCCAGGTTTATGAATCCCTTATCAATATTCCCTAGGAGTTTCTTCTACAATTCAATCAAATAATTTGGGTCCACTCTATAAGGTTTATCGAAAATATTTATATGACCTGGTATGAGTTCTTTTGAAAACTAAACTTCACGACTTGGTGGAAGAAATGCGAATTATTCGGGAAAATATCACCAAAATCCTATAAAATGGGTGTATTCTTTATCTCATGTTCCCCCCCAACCATTTGAGATAAATAACTTCTGTTTGTTGGAATCGTGATCTATAATATGGATAAAATTTCTACTGGAATATTATATTCATCCTTTCATCCATAGATTATCAAAGATGGATCACTAATATGAAATGTCATGTCCCTTCCTTGGCAATTGATATGAGTTATATATAGAGAAAGGAAATCCATGCAAAGAATCACATCAAATACCACTATAGGAAGGATCATAATATTTTTAGGAAGCACATTCCAACAAACATCAATCGGAGAATAATTATCAACTTTTCATGCCGATGTTATGCCATTAGGATTTTTCATAGCTAACTCAATATCTAATTGTGTAGGTAATATGACGATACACTTAGAAAATTCATCAATAATAAAAGAGTTGGTGGATCTAGAATAAAATAAATCATTTTCTACATTTGAGTGGATGGTATGTGTACCATTCACCACATCATTATCATATTTCACATCACCGATAGTAATTACATGTGAAATTCCTTTTCCTTTGTCCTTAAGAGTTTGTTGATGTAAATCATCATCAATAACACTGGGATTAGGGAATTGATTGGCATAATTCCCCCTTTCCTTGCACTTGTAACATTGAAGTGTAGTTTGTGCATTCTATATAGCCTTTTATTTGTTTTCGTCATTACACATCTTTTTCCCATCACATCGACATTCAATTTTATGATAACCATATATTCCATACATAAAACATTTACTAGTCCCATTAAGATAATTCCATCCATGTTTTTTCACACATTGAATAGAAGGGAAAATTCATCATCTTTTCAGTGTGGTCTTTAGGGTTTCCTTTGAAATCCATTTCCCTCTTCTTATTAAACCCATATGACTTTTGGCCTAATCCCGTCTCTTTATCATCCTTGAGATCACATCGAACAATTTTTTAATTTTTATTAAAGTATCGTATGACTAATTCCCTTCGAAGACGTGGTTTTAGGTCAATAAAGAATCGATAAATATTACTCTTCGGTAGAATAATAATTTCAGAAGAATAACCTGCATGTCTTGTAAAATTTTATTTGTTGGTAGCAATAGATTCATTATCCTTTATCATATGTCCAAGTAACACTTTCTCCATATTTTTTCAATGAATACATGGAAAATGCTTATTGAAAAATAAATTCTTTAACATGTCCCATTCCATTGACATAAATTCATATATTTTCCACATATTATTGATAATATTTCATCATTGATCAGATTTTCCTTCTAAATAATAGATTTATAAGATGAAATTATCATGTTCAGAAAATTTTAGAACTGAAAATATCTATTCAAAGGTAACAATTAATTTTTTGACAACTAATGGACGAGAAGCCCGTTGAATGATTAATTGATTTAGATTGTTGTGTGAGCATGGTTACATGTTTTTTCATTCCATATTCCATAACATTTGGTTGATCAGAGGGGAAATCATTGTATTGTATGTCGCATTCCGCATTAACACGGTTCTGTTGGGTTCCATCCATTGACTGAAACCAAGATGTATATTCTATGCAACACTAATCATAATTGGAAAACAACATAATCTAGAATAAAATTTCAATTTATGACACCTTAACTTTTATCCTTTGTTAATAATGGTTAGTTATAAAACACTAGGATTGTATACTATACATTGACATATCATTAGAGTTCTTACGAAGTCTTTCTCATCTTACATTACAAAGAATAACAATACCTTTCCTATGATACTGAATATGGAGACCCATAATTTAAATACCTTGATATTACTTTAGAATTGAAGTATATTCATTACAATATATAACAAATCCATGACAAGATTGTATATTAATAGTTTCTATAGAAACTGAAAAAAATAGAAAGTTCAAAAAACATATACATTGTCTCCTGTTTATTTCATCATAACTAGACTCCGTTTTGGAATAGAATACTTTATATCCTTATTAATTACATGGGTAAAAGAAACATATGAAAGGGAGAGCTCAAATTATAAGTAATGGTAAACAATAGAAATGTCCATCATATCATAATAATAAGATCATAACTTTAGAAAATAATATCCTCCATTTAAAATATCATACTATCATGTAATGGGATAAATATTAAAAGTTAAATTTAAAACCATTAGTCATAACATAAGAAATTAAATTTTTTGGCATACACAAATAATAATTGAAAAACATTTCATATTACACAAGGCTCATTTCGAAGATCATCATAGGGGGAATAGTCCATTACTGAACTGGGTTCACTCTTCATTCCAACGATGTATAAATAAACCATATTTACATGACATTGTAGTCACATATTTCTCATGATATATAAATATTTACCAAATGAATTGTAGGGATATATAGGTCCCACATATCACATAATTAATCCATTCTTATGTGTTCCACAAAAACATAAAAACATCTACCATAGCATAACTAATGAAGGAAAATGGGTTTCTCAAACTTCATTTTATCATAACATAATACATAAATGGATTTCATAAAAATAATTCAATAATTTAAATAATAAAATAAATATAATAATATATATAGAAACATAAACCAATGTAACCATAGACAGAAACAAATTTTAATAAAACACTTGAGCTTCATTCGTGAGAAAAATATCCTTTCCTATTCAATTGTGTTTTCCTTCATCAAGATAACACAAAATTTTAGATCAAATAATTTTATGTAAAAATTAGATTTTAAGATTGTAGTGGAATCTTTAGAAATAAAAAATTATGAAAGAGTAAAAATACATTCATGTAATACAAGATAAAAATACATATTTCTCGTACTTTTGTCAAAATAGTCAAAAAGTACCTCATAACAAAAACGATAAAAGATTCCATTCATTCTATTTTGACAAAAATTCCCAATAGGTAAAATTGACTTTATAAAATTATTAATTGATATAAATAAAAATTTGAAATATATATTTAAGATACATGGATTTGGATGATAAACAACCCCTAGTAAGAACATACAAATAAAAAATATCAAATAAAAATGAGATTTGAAAATTTATCACTTACCGTATGTCCAATATGGTTCGTATATATCCAAAACTTTTGAATAATGATTTAAATATTGTTAATGACTTATTCTATAATCATAATAATTTTTATTATAAAATTTATGATCATTTTTTCATTCGTTTGTTAGTAAAATTTCACTGTTACTCATTATTCGGGTATTAACTGCTATATATTCTTATGCATGTTTTTTCAGTTATGTTCTAATTACAATTTTTAGATTATAGTTATATCATATAAATCATGGTATTAGTATTATATATATAATATGAGTTCATTAAATTCATTAATACAATAATTCTTTAATGAATATTGTGTATAATGAATCACATCACACTGTCGAGACGGTAAGCTGTACGTACGCATGAGCAACATTATCACTCCAATAATTATTGATTGGTATTTCAGTGGATGGTGCATAAAATAATAGAATTAGTATCATGTTTGAAAATAATATAATGTTATTATTTCCACTATTATACCCATCCAAGTAATGTGGTGGAAAAAAATTACACAACAGCGTGGAGATGGTAAGTCGTACGCACGCACACTTGGAGATTTCAATTTTCATAAGATGGATAGAAGGTAAAATTTGGTGGTTTAATATTTATAATAACATATTATTATATGATTTATAATTATTTTCTTACTTTATATTGAAACAACTAATTAAGATGAATAATATTAAGAAAATAATTTGAAATAATCAGTAGAAGAGATTACCTCTTCCTGAACGTTCCTCCATTAGATTTCTTCTTAGGGCAATACAGATGGTCATTGTTGGAGAGAAGAACCCCAAGAATTGAAATATGGAAGTAGGGATGGAAAAATAGATGGTTTTGGATGAGAATGAAGATTATAAACGAAGTTAAGAGGTTAGGGAGGAGTTTATCTTTTATAATCGAGGTGGGGGAACATTTGGAAACCTCAAAAATATTAATTTATAATAAAATAAAAACCTACATAAAAACCACCAAAATGTCCCAATTTGGAATATTAAAAGGTATAGGTTTTTAATATCATAAAAAAATAAATTTTAGACATGTTTTTATTTCAATTTAAGCGTTATCATTTTAATAAACACTTAGTTATTCTATAGAATTTTAATTGTGGTAAAACATTATAAATTGTTAATGGATATAAACATTTACTTATATGGTGTTAATTGAATATAAATGGATATTTCATGCCATTATAGACCTTATAATTAAAATTTTTTAATTTTTAAATGTCTCTATTATTTTAAAATAATATAATAAAATGTTATTTTTACAAAATGTCAATAGTGTAAATTTGGACACTATTAATTTATTTGACATTAAATAAAATCCAAACCGGTTATAAATTTGAAAAAATATTAAATAAGTCCTACAATGTCATATTATCCATCACAATTCATGTATTACATAAATTAGTTCATTTGATATTTATTTTAATATTTTTAAAACCATTTATTTGATATTTCTATTAATAAAATATTTTTTAGCTCACTATTGTGTCATAATTTATTGTATTTATTTAATGCATAAAAATTATAAAAAAATTCAGAAGATATAGGTTATTGTGTTTTAATTCCAGATACTATCTATAGTAAATATTATCCCTTATTTGTTCATATATTAAAATTAATACACTTAAATAAATTTAGATTTTTACATTTTGTCACATTTATTAGTTTTTATAACATTCAAGTCATATGCATAGGTATGTGGATATAATGTGGTTACATTTCAAAAATTAGATTATATTGGTATAATTTATTCATAAAAAAGTTTTTTATAGGTGTTTAGGTAATTTAATAATATTTTTTCACCCAGAATTACCTAATTTAAAGTTAACCATAGAAATAAAAATAATTACCAAAGTTACTATTCATAATGACAAAAAATAAAAGTTGCATACCAACATAATTTGGACCTTATTATTCTAAATAAGGAATCAATTATTAAAAATTAAATGTATATATAAGTTCACACAATTAATTTAAAATTAATCCCATTGTTGAGAAAATTAGTTTTAAAAGATAAAACATTGAAAAAGATTGAGATGTTTTTACCGATGAATTCAATATAAAAATAGTATAATGAAATAAATTAATATGAAATAATAAAATATATTATATTTGTACATTAAAACTGTTAAATATTACAATTTAACCATATAAATTAGCTTGATGAAAAAAGTTGCTTGTAATTAAAATTTAGCATATTTTTACTAGTCATTAAAACATGAAATTTAATAGAAAAATATCAAAATATTGTTCAATGTAAATTTTTATATCCCGCTAAAAAATAAAATTTTTATGTTTTCTTATCAAAATTATGAATGTGTCAAAATATTTATTTGAAATGGGTTCTCCATTCAAAGGTGTAAAATTAAACTTTTTAAAAAATAGGTATTAAACATCAAATAGGGTATTATTCATACACTATGACTAAAATATCCATTATATTAACATAAAATATATTTTATTAAGTATATAAAACATATAAATCTCTTTAATTTCATTAAAAAATCTATTATCTCAAAAATAAAAATGTTTAATTTATTTTTAATTCTCAAAAATAATTGATAGCCAATTAATTCATAATTAATTTTCATAAGTTAGTTATAATTATTCTTTTCTAACTAACAGCTAGTCTATAACCATAATTTTAAAATAAGGGAATCTTGATCGTACCATGATTCTATGTTTCATTTTCACTCGTACATCACTATGAAAAACTTGTTTTGTATGGATAATTATAAAAATAATAACAAATTTAACATCATGTTTTATTCCATTATTTTGTGTTTATCACTATTAAAATCGAAAATGTTAATTTTTTTGTTGATTTCAATGTAGTAGGAGATGAATTGTAGGGCCCATGTGGAAGTGGGAGATAAATGGTCTAAAATTGTATGGATTCATGAAGACTAGTCTATTTTTTTCGTGTTTAAAAAATTCTGTGTAGGAAAATGGCCTCATGTTTTTAGTTCTGGTCCAAAATTTAATTGGATACAAATCTTATGATAGAACCCAATCCCAATACAACCATCAAGGGGGACTCCAACTAGATCTGTCTAGAACACTGAATTTGTGCGATGTCAAAAGTAGTGTTCTGTAATCTTACTATATCTCTGTATCCACAATCCCAGTTGATTCCAATCATTTAGTGGATACATTCAAGATGGGGTCTACAACTTCCTATATTTTTTAATGAATTTTATAAGTGGAAATGAAGGGTAGCATGATTTGATAAGACGATGAGATTTTTACCCCATTTGATATTAATGGAATTTTTTTAAGGAAAAAACGATATAAATATGTTATTTTACATTGGTGGACTAGGTTTCATGGTCTCTAGATAGAGCCATAGACCATTTATTTAAAAATATGGTTTTGATTATGAAAATTGAATGGGAATGGGATTTAATAAAATGGGGTTTTTTATGATTAAATATTACAATTGAATAACTAATGTGATAAAACAATGTAGAAATGAACATGATTAATTAAACGTTATCAACCCAGGTGAGTATTGTGATGCTTATCCTTTATCTCTTAAAGGGAAAGGGTATATATATTTTGATCTCAGGTTTGTAACAAATATTACCATAATGTTACTAAGTTTACACTAGGATAGATCCTAGGGTTCAGTCAACAACACACAATGATTCACTGGACACTACCAATGATTGGGTGATTTGTGTTCGAATTCATAACCAATACTCACTACAAAATCACATGAAGAACTAGATGTGTTTTCCAAGACAAATTGAAAATCTATGTGGAAATCACAACCCCATTACTGAAAAGGGGGAAGCTCAAGATTTGAGTATATAGTGAAGAAAATGGAAACCCATAACCTACAATTCCAACAATCAACACAATCAGTTATTCTATATCTGTGACTCTAGTGGTGAAATTGGAAAACACCATCAGTGAGCATAAGTAATGTTCTTGTACAACTACCATCCCAAAACATTGCCAATATGGAAGAAAAAGGAATAGTACGTGCAGTTACACTATGTAGTAGTAAATATGTTCCTCCTTCTACTAATTTTACGCAATAGGTATATCACCCTCATGATAACACTCTTTCAACATGAATTAAAGATTACAATGATTAAAAACCAAATAAAAAGTGTAATAAAATTATCATTTATTATTCAAATGAAAAATCAATTCCTTTTCCTTTTCCCCAAAGACTTTATAAATTTTAGAAAATTTAGATAATGATATTGATACTTAAATAATGGATACATTTTAAAAAGTTCGTGTTAATATTTTATTATGGGATTTAGTCAAGATAATTCCCTGTTATTCCAAATTTCATAATGATGTTTTCACCCATAGATGGAGGCTTAAGGGGAATGAGAGAGTCAACTAGGGAAGGAATGTCTCATCCTTGATTCAACCAGCAATTCCAACTATGTACAATGATCAAAGCATATTCATGATACCATGTACCATAGGGGAGAGAATATTTTTAGATACATTGATAGATTTAGGTGCTTCCATTAATCTAATGCCTCACTCTATGTATACTTTTCTATAGGTTAGAGAACTGCAACCAACAGTCATTATTGGGAAACTTTCCAACAAGAGTACTATGTATCAAACATTAGTGATTGAGGATGTACATGTAAGAGTGAATAATCTCATATTCCCCGCTGGTTCCAACATTCTTGAGATGGAAGATACATGAACACAAGGACATGACCCTCTAATACATAGAAGGCCATTCTTCAAAAAAAGAAAATTTGATCATCGAAGTTCACAATGGTATTCTATCCATGGAGTTCGGAGGATAAAAGGTATGTTTAAACATTATTGAGGCTATGAAACGCTATGTTGAAGAGAACTCCACTCTTCCTGCCTATTAGATGAAAGTGCTCTCAAACAATGCACAAACACACAATTATATCCTCTACCCATAATTTGATTCATTTTTCAATTCTTCACCAATGGATGATTTGTGTTTTTTTTCATTTTTTGAGTTTTGGGTGGGTTTCAAAAAGTGTAAATTGTGTGCTTTAATTGATGAGTGTGTTCATTCTAATGTACCCATGACCATTGATGATTCTTAAAATACCATTTCAATAGATTCTATATACATGGAGAATAAACATGAGTATAGAGACAGTTTAATTGACCTCACTCCCCACAAATCCCCGCCCTCAATCAAAAAACTCTTGCTGTTATAATTAAAACCCCAACCTTCTTCTTTAAAATATGTGAATATTTAGGTTGTTGAAAAACTACTCGTTATTATTTCAAATAATCTCATTCAACAGTTGGAATCAAAACTGCTCAACCTTTTGAGATAGTGTAAAAATGAAATAGTATGGAAATTTAATGTTATTCCTAGGATTATCCCATCTATTTATATTCATCATATACATTTGGATTCTGAGGCTAAGCATGTAAGATAGTATCAATGATAGTTTAATCTCACTCTCAATGATGTTGTAAAATTGGAAGTAAATAAATTACTTATTTTGGGGATAATTTATCATATTTCTGATAGTAAATGGGTTTGCCCAGTGAAAATTATGCCTAAAAATAGGAATAATAGTTGTGTCAATGGAAAGGAGTGAATGGGTTCCAACATGTTTCGAAATAGTTGGCGAGTCTTTATTGACTACCGTTGACTAAATAAGTCCACCCATAAAGACTATGTTCCTCCACCTTTAATTGACCAAATACAAGAAGGATTTTCTAGTATGCCCCGTCATTATTTCCTTGATGGCAATTTAGGTTATTTTCAAATCCAGATATCCCTTGAAGATCAAGAAATGAAAACATTTACCTATCCATTTGGAACATTTTCATATAGAAGGATGCCTTTTGGTCTATGTAATTCTCCTAGTACTTTTCAATGATGTATGTTGAGTATTTTTACGAAATACCTATGGAACTTAATAGAAGATTTTATGGATGATTTAATGGTTTATGGAACTTCCTTTGATGACTGTTTGGCTCACCTAGGTTCTATCCTCCACCATTTTGTATAAATAGATCTTGTATTAAATTATGAGAAATGTCAATTAATGGTTGAAAGGGGGATAGTTCATGGCCATGTTATTTAAAAATATGTAATTAAAATGTATAAATAAAAAATTGAATTAATTTCAACCCTTCCATATCCAAAATTAGTTCTTGAGGTTCTATATTTCTTGGGATATGCTGGTTTTTACTACTGATTCATTAAAGAATTTAATAAGATTGTACTCCCCTTGTCCATGTTATTACAAAAAGATTCATAGATTGTGTTTGTTAATAATAATGAGGATTATTTAATTTCACTAAAAAAAATCTCATATCACCACCCATCATCCAACCACCAAGGTGGGATCTCCCCTTTGTGCTTATGTGTGATGCCTCAAACATTGAATTTGGGGTAGCTTTATCCAAAAGGGTTGGAAAAGCTCCTCATGTCATTGTCTATTCCCTATGTACCCTTGACCCCGCCTAAGAAAACTACACAACCACTTAAAAAGAACTTCTTTCTATTGTATTTATATTTGAAAAATTCCATTCATATATCGTCGGGTCAATAATCATCGTCTTCTCTAATCAAGCTTCCCTTCATTTCTTCTTAATGAATCCTAAATCCAAGCCCCACCTTATTCGGTGGATTATCCTCCTCCAAAAGTTTGAACATGAGATTTGTGACATTAATGGAGTGGAAAATGTGGTAGCTAACCACATTATTATGATTTCCCCACCACTGGACCATCATGATGACTCACCCCTCTCTATTAGAAAATTCTTCTTTCATGAGATCCTTTGTGATATTTCGGACCATACCCCCTCGTATGCGGAAATTGTGAATTTTCTAGCAACACCTATGGTCCCCACTAATTTAATAACTTCATAATTCTTAGATAATTAAGCATGATTATCAGTGGTACATTTGTGATGACCCTTATTTTTGGAGAATTTTTTGTGGCCAAGTAGTCTATCAGTGTGTCCATAACCATGAGTTCACCTCTGTTTTGAACATTTTCCACACCTTGGCCTCTAGGGGCCACTTTAGATCTCAATTTACAGCTCAAAATGTCGTTGACTCAAGACATTATTGGCCAAAATTGTATAAGGATTCCCATATATTTATCAATTCATTTACTCATTGTCAATTCACATGGAATATCTCCTAGTGGATTGAAATTCCCTAACAACCCATGTTATTCTATGAAATATTTGATTCATGGGGAACTGACTTCATGTGGCCTTTTCTAAATTCATTTTGATTTTTTATATATTATTTGACATTGAATATATATCTACATGGGTGGAAGAAAATACCTTTAGGATAGATGACTCTAGAGTAGTTTTTGATTTAGTGAGGTCTCAAATTTTTACTAGTGTTTGTATACTGAGATTCCTTATTAGTGATCATGGCTCACATTTTTTCAATCACAACATGAAATATTTTCGCCATAAGTATGGGGAATATCATAAAGTCTCCACTACATATCAACCCCAAAATAATCGACAAGCATAAATCACAAATCGTGTTGTTAAATGAATCTTGGAAAAAAAATTACAACACAATAATAAAGATTGGACTTTGCACTTGGATGACGCACTTTGGGCATACCAGACAGATTTTTCAAATCCCAATTGTAATTTCACCATACATAATTTTATTTAGATAGGTTTTTCACCTACCATTGGAGGTATAACACCGTGCATATTGGGCAGTTAAACACTGAAATATGAATCTTTCATATGCAGGTGAGCATATGATGCTGCAAATTCAAGAGTTGGAAGAAATTTAATGTGATGTATATATGAACTCTCAGATCTATACAGAGAAGAGAAAAGCTATCCCTGACTGAATGATTCATCATCATATGTTCCATATTGGTGAGAAGGGCCATATGTACAATTCCAGGCTAAAGCTACACCCAGGTAAGCATCGTTCTCAATGGATTTCTACTTATATTGTTTCTGATGTTTACCCTTTTGGTTCTATAAAGGATTTTCATGAGAAGAGTGGAAAATAGATTATTGTCAATGTGAAGTGGCTCAAGCACAAAAATGAGGATTTTCAAATGCATCTCGCAGATGAAATCCAGTTGATAGATGCCACATATGACACCACTTAGGAGGCTATCCTTTCTCCCTACCATTATTTATTGTATATTTATTTAAAATAAATTCATTGGGAAAATGTAATTTTTTGGAGTGGGGGAGGGCGAAATGTTATAGTTACGATTAAAGAAAATAAAAAAATTTAAAAAAGAAAAAAAATTATTACAACTTTTTTTTCAATTTTTTTTATTTTTCCCTTATTTTTTGTTTTAAGATAAAAATTAATCTTAAAAAGAATATACAAAATTACTTTTCATGAATGAGTTTATTTTGCGGAAAATTCCATAGTCTTTTGAAAAATCATTTTCAAATTAATGTTTATGTGGAATATTTTTCTATAATTTTTATTTTCCAATCATTCTTATGTGTTTAATGGATTTTTGAATCTCATGCCTCATTAGCACTAAACAATTTTTTATCCCTTACCCAAGAGACATTCAAAGCCCTTTATTGCATATTATTTCTTTTAATGACATTATTAAAAGTATTGAGTCATGTAGAGAAACTAAAAAATATCATGATTCTGATTAACGCTATAAGATTCAAGTATGCTACATTCATGATAGTGTAAATCATTCATTGAAAAGCCTTTTTACAATTATCCTCTATTTTCGGCCACCTTTACATTTTATCCTTAAGAGGCTTTAAAGACCATGAAATTTCGTCTAGGTAGCCACATTACAAGATAATTTATCCCTACCAACCCATCTCTTGTGTATATTCTTGTTTTATTTTTTGCAAGTGTGGGATATAGGGTGCTTCCATGGTAATTCTAGGAAGAGAATCATTGTTATGGGTTGATATAATATGTCCTTACTTTTTTCCTTGGGAAATTCTTTCACAAGACATATTATATCATTTTTATAGATTTTTACCTCTCTATCTCTAAAAAAATCTAAAAAATAGTTCTGTGCATAAAAAAACAGAAAAGATGAAAAAATGGAGAAATGAGTATGTTTACTCAATATTATTCATTGTGTGGTTGTGACCCACCCAAATGAAAAAGTGGGATAGTGATATGGAGGTAAATCCTTTTTGAGGGGAAGTGCATGTACATTTATTGTGAACACTTGATAAATTTTAACATGTTTTGAAAATAATAGATTAAAAACTATTCTTTTTCCTCAAATTTTTAAACATTGATTCCTATCTACCCTTGCACCTCAAAACAACCTGTGGGAAGTCCTCTTAAGTACCACACTAGTTTTTTAAGTAGGAAACTTAGAATCTTGGAAATCATAAGGTAAGATCCCATGAAATCTGTGAAAGGATAATAACTCCATATACATATTATCCTTGTGTTAAGTGAAAATATTTCTATGTTTTGCAGCTTGAGACATGTTTCATGGGTGAACAAATGATGTCGAACAAATTAGAATGTGAGAAAATAAAAATGATAGGAAAAATTATTCCATAAATGATACATGATAAATCTCATTTAAAAAGAATCTTGGATGTTTTCACACTATTGATTTAGGAATTGGGAATTATTAGGATATTATACATTTCCCATGAGTGAAAATGTTTATGTGTGGGTGTGATAGTATCATGATTAGCTGTTTCATTTTCACACTTACAGCACTATGAAAAACATTTTTCGTATTGAAAATTACAAAAATAATAAAAAATTGAACTTCATGTTTGATTCCATTATTTTGTTCTTATAACTACTAAAAAAGTAAATGTTACTAGTTTTGATGATTTCAATGTTGGAGGGGGTGATTTGGAGAGCCCATGATGAAGTGAAAGAAGTTTTTTCCAAAATTGCATGGAATCACAAAGACTGGACCACTATTATGCCGGTTAAGAAAATTACGTGAATCCATATGGGATTATATTTTGTCTTATTGTCCAAAATTTAAGGGTATATAACTCTTATGAAGGAACCCAAGCCCAATTAATCCATCAACGGGCCCAACTGACCTGATCTATCCAGAACACTGAATTTTGGCAATTTCAGAAGTAGTGTTCTCCAATCTGACCATATCTCTTGATCCACTTGTCCAATTTTTTCCAAAAATTTGGTCAAGATAATAAAGAAGTGGTTATATATATATAAAGTTTTTTCAAATGGGTTATTTGATTGTCTAAATGCCTAAACGTGTGGTACATGCAGTTTGAAGGAATCTTTGTGCCCAAAACCTCCTTCCAATTGTCTAATAAAATGGTACCTTGGGCTCCCCATTTGGGAGTTCATCCCGGAGGTAAAGTTCTTCCATTTGGGAGTCCAAAAGGTGTCTCACCATCATTACTAGATGTTCTAGAGGCTATGGTATGTTCTACTTAAACATCTTATTCTTCATCCCCTCTAATGAGTTTCTAAACCCCCTGTGATCACCTAAGGAGGAACGCGATGTAATCATGTCCTTCACAATTGTATTATTTTGATTGATATTTTTCATTCTAGGTTGTTTTTTTTATTCATCCACTATTTTTATTTAATTGAGTTATATAATGGTATGTTATACTCCAACTGAAATGATCATGTTTGGGGGTACCCTTTCATGTGATGTTTCCCACACCAGTCATCCCTTTTTCCTCCCACATTCAATTGATGTGTTTGTGTGTTCATATTGGTCAATTGAACTCACATAATCACTATCAAGGCCATGTAAATTTATTATAATAAATAAATAACATACAAACTTGGACAACACATCAATTTCTTCATGTGCTACCTTGGTTAGTTATGGTTACTAAGTCTAACATAAATCACCCAATCATCAGCGGTGTCCGGTGAATCATTGTGGGTTTTCGAATGAACCCTAGGAGGTATACTATTATAAAATCAGTAAAATTATGGTAATAGGTGTTAAAAACTAGGGATTAAAATATCTATACACTTTTTCTTGATAGGATGAAGGATGAGAATCACGATACTCCACCTGGTTGGTCACGTTTAATTAATCTTGTTCATTTCAACATTATTTTATCGCATTAGTTTTTATATTGTAATATTTAATCCTAGAACCCCATGTTTTATTAAATACCATTCCTATACAATTTTAATAATCAATACCCACTTTTTTAATTAATTATCTAAGGATTTTTCGAGAGATGACCTAGGGTTGTTCTTATACAGCATAAATTAGAGCTAAAACTAAACAACTAATTTGACATGGTCAATAATGCAATCAAATTTTGGCACCGTTTCTAGGGAGACAATATCATATATTTTCTTTATTTTATATTATTTATTTATTTCAATTTTTAATTATTTATCCTTTTAATAACCCACCCCCATTTTATGTTTTTTGTTTTAGTTTTTGATTTCTATTTTTGGTTGTTTTTGTGTGTTCTTTCTCTCACTCATTCTTTATTTATCCCTATATCCTATTATTCTCAATATTGTTTCCTATAATACTGTATTATAAAATTCTGTTGTCCTTTCTCCCTTATTAAGTGATTTTATACATATTTAATCATACAAAAAAATCACAACTTATTTTCCTCACCTGATCAGAAAAAGAAAAACTGCTTGAATTTGACCCTAAAATGGAAAATACACTTAACACACAAATCAAGGAATATAGATAAGGTCAATCAAGTAACACTAAGGGACACCATGTGGAACCTCATGTTTTCATAAATTAATCTAAAATTGAACCTAATCAAATCCAATTAAATATAGCAGCCGATAATAGAACATTAAAAGAACTGACCTCCCTGAATGTGGAGTACCAACATGTGTACATCCAATATCCTGAGGAAGCAGCCAAATTTGATATGAGATCTGTTCCCATCAACCTACCACCATAATTTCATGGTATTCTTGGTGAGGACACTCACAAACATCTCAATGAGTTTCACATAGTATGTTCCACCATGAAAGCACAAAATGTGTTTAGGGAACTAATTATATTCAGGTCCTTACCTTTCACCCCTGATAGTGTATCCAATGATTGGATATATTATTTGACTACCAAAATTGGGGGCTGGAATGACCAGAAAATACTCTTTTTGAGAATATCTTCCCTTCCTCCTGAACTAAATCAATTAGAAATGAAATTTTTTGCATTAGGCAATCACAAGGAGAAACCCATTATGAATATTGTGGTAGATTGAAATGACATTCCTCCAGCTTCCCCCACCACCAAATTATTGAACAACTATTAATCTATTACTTCTATGAGGGTCTTATCCCTAAGGATCATGGAATGAATGATGTTACATATGTTGGTGCCTTGGTGTATAAAATTCTTTCTGCCACTCGTGACTTAATAGCCAATATATCTCTAAATGCACAACAATTTTTTACACGATCTATTGAAATAACCCAAGGAGTTAATTAGGTAAGTCATTAATCCCTATAACAAAAGTTAGATAACAAGATTAATGAGATGCATAACCTTTTATGTTAATTAGCTAAATCACAAGGTAACTCAATATCTTCTCATGTTCACTTACATTGTGGTATTTGTGGTAAATATTCTCATTTTTCTGAACTGTTCTAATAACTTCATGATTCACTTATCTCTTGTGTAGTCGTGTTCCTAGGGCGTCCATTCCAACAAGAACCCTCTTTCAAGAAATAACCATTCAGGCCAAATCTAAACCCTAGGTGTAAAAAAACAACCCTACTACCAACTAGGAAGAAACTCGAGCTACCCCAAATAGAATTGGTATCAGCAAGGCCAAGATATGAAACCTTCTTATCGTTAATATTCTAAAAAAATCATCCTCCTATTCCAAAATATGGACCAATATTTGAGGATATGGTGAAGAAAATGGCAAACCAGAACCTAGAATTCCATCAAACAACACAATCAGTTATTCAGGACCTGCAAACTCAATTAGGTCTATTTGAAAACACCAATGGTGAACATAAGATTCAAGGTTCTTGATAACTACAATCCCAACCCATTGACAATCTAAAGGATAAAGGTAATGTATGTGCAGTTACACTTCGTAGTGGAAAACAATTTTCTCATTATACTAATTCTATGAAACATGTATGTCCCCCTCATAAAAAATCTATTTCTCCACCCATTAATGATTCCAATTAGTAAAAACAAAATAAAAAGGGTAATCAAATTATCATTGATGATTCAAATGAATAGTCCATTTCTTTTCCATTCACCCAAAGACTCTCTAAATATAAGAAAAATTCTAATTATGAGATTGACACTGAAAGAATAGTAACATTTAAAAAAGTTAATGTTTATATTCTTTTATTGGATGCAATCAATAAAATTCCCTTTTATGACAAATTTTTTAAAGAACTTTTCAACCATAGATGAATGATGAAGGGGAATTAGAGAGTTAACATGGGGAGGAATGTCTCATCCATGACTCAGCCAGCAATTCCAACTATGTGTGTGGATCCCAATACATTCATGATACCCTATAGCATAGGGGGGAAATTCTTTTCAGATGATATGTCAGATTTAGGTGCTTCTATTAATGTGATTCCTCACTCCATGTATACTTCTCTGTAGGCTAGAGAACTTCAACCAAAAGGCATTATCCTACAACATTCCAACAGGAGTACTGTCCATTTAACAAGATTTATTAAGGATGTCCTTATAAGAGTGAATAATCTCATCTTCCCCACATATTTCTACATTGTTTAAATGGAAGATACCTAAACCCAAGGACATTCGCCTCCCATACATGGGAGGCAATTTCTCAAAAAACCAAAAACAATCATCAACGTTCATGATGGTACGCTATCCATGGAGTTCGGAGGAGAAAATCTATGTTTCAACATCCTTAAACCATACTCTGATTCCTTTTCCACTTCTTCACCCTAGGATGATTTGAGTTTTGATTCATGTTTTGAATATTTTGTGGGTTCTAAAAATTGTAAATTTTTTTCTTTAATTGATGAGTGTGTTCATTCTAAGGTACACATGATGGTCGATGATTCTGCTAATCTCATTTCAATATATTCTCTATCCTTATAGAATAAACATAGGTAGATAGACAGTTTCATGGACCCCACTCCCCCTAAATCCCCTCCCACAATCATGAAACCCTATGGGTTGGAATTAAAACCACTTCCTTCTAATTTAAAATATGTTTATCTTGAGGGAATTAACCAACTACCCATAATTATTTCCAATACTCTCTCTCGACAATAGGAAACAAAAGTAATCAACCTTTTGAGGGAGGGTAAAATGTTAATTGTATGGACATTGAGAGTTATTCCTATGATTTTCCCGTCTATTTGTACGCACCATATGCTCTATGATGATGAGGATAAGCCTATAAGACAGTCTCAATGCTGGTTGAATCCCACTCTCCATGAAGTGTTAAAATAGTAAGTCAGTAAATTAATTGTTATAGAGATCATTAATGCTATATCTGATAGTAAATTGGTTAGCTCAGTGAAAATTCTGCCTAAAAAATAGGAATAAAAGTTGTTTCAAATGGAAGGAATTAATTAGTTCCAGCATGTCTAAAAAATAGTTGGCGAGTCTATATTGACTACTGTCAACTGAATCATGCCTTGGGGAAGGACCACTTTCCTCTACCTTTCACTGAACAAATGCTAGAACAATTGGCTGATAAGTCCCATTATTGCTTCCTTGATGGCTATTTGGGTTATTTTCAAAGCCATATAGCCTCTGAGGATCAAGAAAAGACAATATTTACCTATCCATTTAGAAAATTTTCATAGACAAGGATGCCTTTTGGTCTATGTAATGCTCCTATTACTTTTCAGTTATGTATGTAGAGTATTGTTTCTATGTACCTAGAGAAGTTCATGGATATTTTTATGGATTATTTCATGGTTTATGGAACTTCCAGTGATGAATTTTTGGATCCCCTAAGTTCTATCCAACAATGTTTCCTCGAAAAATATATTGTATTAAATTATATGAAATTCCATTTTATGGTTGAATGAGGGATAGTTCTTCGAAATGTTATTTAATAAGAGGGAATTCATATGGAAAATAAAAAATTGAATTAATTTCAACCCTTCCATATCCAAAATGTTATCATGAGGTGCAATCTTTCTTGGGCCATGCTGGTTTTTACCACCTATTCATTAAAGAATTCAGTAAGATCGCACTTCCCTTGTCCTAGTTATTATAAAATTATTCTGAGTTTTTTTTTGATAAAAATTGTGAGGATGCATTCAATTCAATAAAAATTATTCTCACACCACCTCCCTTCATCCAACCACTAAGGTGGTATCTTCCCTCTTGGTTTATGTGGGATGCCTCTATCTTTGCAGTTAGGGCAGTTTTATCCAAAAGGGTTGTTAAGGCTCCTCATGTCATTGTGTATGCCTCACATACCCTTAAAATCGACAAGAAAACTACACGACCATTGAAAATGAACTTCGTTCAATTATGTTTTCATTGAAAATATTCCATTCATATTTTATCTAGTAAAAAAATCATCGCCTTCTCTGATCATGATACCCTTTGTTTCCTCCTAATGTAACATAAAGCCAAGGCACACCTCATTCAGTGTTTACTCATCATCCAAGAGTTTGACCTTGAGATTCGGGACAGTAATGGATTGGAAAATGTGATTTTTGACCAAATTAGTTTGATTTCCCCACCATTAGCCCATCATGTTAACTCACCCCTCCCCATTATATAATTCCTCCATCATGAGATCCTTTGTGATATTTTGGTCCTTACCCCCTGGTATGTAGACATTGTGAATTTTATAGCATCACCTATAGTCTCCAGTTATTTTAACACTTCACAATCCCATATACTTAAGCATGATTCTCTATGGTAAATTTGGGATGACCCATATTTGTGGACTATTTTTGGTGACCGAGTAGTGCTTTGGAGTATACTTAACCACGATTTCACCTCTATATTGACCTTCTGCCACAGCATGGCATGTGGGATCCACTTTGGCTCTCAACGTATAGATCAAAAGGTAATTGACTTAGGAATTTGTCGGGCAACATTATAGGAGTATGCCAATTGATTTTTCATGTCATGTAGTCATTTTCAATTCGTAGTGAATATCTCATGGAGGAATTATATTCTCAAACAGCCCATGTTATTCTGTGATATTTTTTATGCATAGGGCATTGAATTCCAGTGGCATTTTTCCAGTTCATTTTTATTTTTTTACATCTTATTGGATGTTGACTATGTATTCAAATGGGTGGAATAAAAGTCCAATTGGACTGATAACTCTCTAGTGGTTGTTGATTTTTTGAGGTCTAAAATTTTTAGTAGGTTTGGTTTTCCGAGATTCATCATTAGTGATCAGGGTTCACCATTTTACAATCGCAGCATGAAAATTTTTCTTTGTAAGTATGGGGATGATCAGAAAGTCTCCATTTCATATCTACCCTAATCTAATAAAAAAGTAGGAATATCAAAACTGTATGTTAAACGAATCATGGAAGAAATGGTACAACCCAAATGGAAATATTTCACTTTGCACATGGATGATGCTCTTTGGGTGTACCGTATAGCTTTTAAAACCCCAATTGGATTGTAAATATACATGATTGTATTTGGAAAGGTTATTCACCTACCGGTGGGGGTAGAACACCATGCATATTGGGCTATTAAACAATGTAATATGAATCTTTAGATATAGGTGAACATAGGAAGCTGCAGATTCAGGAGTTTGAAGAAATTCGACGTGATGCATATGGTAACTCTTTGATATATAAAAATTATAAAAAGGATATTCATGATAACTTGATTCATCAGCATAATATCTATAGTGGTGAGAAGGACCTCATGTACAATTCTATGATAAATCTCCACCCCGGTAAGCTTTGTTCCGAATGGCATGGTCATTATATAGTAACTAATGTTTACTCTTTCAGTGCTATATATATTTTTCATGAGAAGAGTGGAAACCAAATTATTTTCTATGTGAAAAGGATCGAAAACTTCTATGAGGATTTTACAAAGCATCTCGTGGAGGAAATCAAAGTGATAGATGCCACATATGACACAACATAGTTGGTTGACCCTTCTACCTACCTTCATTTATTGTTTATTTATTTAAAATACAGTCATTGAGGAAAATAAAATTTTTCTGTGTGGGGGAGGATGACATGTCATGGATAAGATTAAAAAAATCAAAAAAATAAAAAACAACAACAAAAAAATTAAAAAAATGTGTTTTTATTATTGATTTCTTTTTCTCATATTTTGTGTTTTTAGATATAAATAGTTCTTAAAAACAATATCCAAAATTGTTTTTCATGCTTCAGTCGATTGTGTTGAAAATTTCATTGTTTTTCGAAAAATATTTTTCAAATGAATATTGATATGGAATAATTTTCATGAATATTAATTTTCAAATGATTCTTAGGTGTTTAATGGATTTTGGAATCTTATTCCTCATTAGAACTAACCAATATTTTAATCCCTTACCCAAGAGACATTCTAAAAAAATTATTATATATTATTCCTTTTATTCACATTATTAAGAATCTTATGTCATTTTGAGAAAAAAGAACTTTCCTTGATTCTATTTGAAGCTATAATATTCATGTATGCTACATTTATGATTGAGGTAATCGTTCATTGAAAAATACTTAGTACAATTATCCTCTATTTTCAGCCACCTTTACATTTTATCCTTATTAGGCCTTAAGGAACATGTAATGCCTGTTATGTAGCCACATTACAAGTTAATTTATCCATACCTACACATATTTTGTGTATATTACTAATTTATTTTTTTCAAGAGTGAGAGAGAGTGTGTTTCTAGGGGAATTATGTGTATAGAATCATTGTTATGGGATGATAAAAAGGGTGCCTACTTTTTCCTTGGGAAATGGGTTCCTAAGACGTGATACATAATTTTTTTATATATGATTCCATCATTATGACTAAAAAATTAAGAAAATAAATATGTATATAAAAATTAGAACATAAGAAAAAAATGGGGAAAAGATGATGTTTACTCATTATTATTCATTGCTTGGTTGTGACCACAAAAATGGAAATGGGGCATAGTGATTTGGAGGTAATACACTATTTGAGAGGATGAGTTTGTACATTAATTGTAAACATTTAATGAATTTTGACATGTTTTGAACATAAGATATTAATCACTCCTCTTCTAACTCATATTATTACACATTGAATCCTACCAGCCCTTGAACCTTAGAACAACCTATTGGAAGTCCTCATGAATAGTGCACTAGTTTCTACTGATAAAAACATAAAATCATGGAAATAATATGGAAAGATCTCATGAAAAACAATAAATGAGAATAACTCCATATTCATATGTCCTTCGAGTGAAGAGGGAATATTTATAATTGAGGTAGGTTGTGACATGATTATTGGGTGAACAAATAATGTTGAACAAATTGGAATATGATAAATGAAAAATGATAGAAAAAATGATACCATAAATGTGACATTGTGAATATTATTTCAATAGAATCTTGGATGTTTTCACAACATTGATTTAAGAATGTGGTATGAACTGGATATTATAATTTTCCCAGGATTGAAAATGTTTAGGTCTGGGGGAGTGATTGTACCATGATTCACTGTTTCATTTTCACCATTACACCACTGTGCTAAAATTGTTTTTTATTGAAAATTATAAAAATAATAAAAAAATGAAAATCATGTTTGATTAAATTATTTTATGTTTATTGCTATTGAAATGGGAAATGTTACATGTTTCAATGATTACAATATAGGAGGAGGTGATTTGGATGGCCATTGATATAGTGGAAGAAAAATGTGCCAAAATTGCATGGATTCTGGAAGACTGGTCCATAGTTGTGCCTGTTTAGAAAATTCCGTGAATCCAAATGGTCTAATATTTTGTTTTATGTTCCCATATTTAATGTTATACAACTCTTATGAAGCAACTGAATCCCAATTCTTCAATAAAAAGGCCCAACTGACCTGATCTATCTAGAAAATTGAATTTGTGAAAAGTCAAAAGTGGTGTTCTATAATATGTCCATATCTCCAAATCCACATGTCTAATTGACTCCAAACATTGAGTGGAGATATTTAGGAAATTGGGATACAACTTTCTAGTTTTTTCAAAAGGGATATTCAATTGACTAATAGACGAAATGCAAGCTACAATAGGTTTGAAGAAATCTTTGTGTGAAAACCCACCTTCCAAATTTCCTATAAATTAACATCATGGGATCCCCATTTGGGAGTAAGGAAATGAGGAAATGTGTTTCCATTTTGGAATCCCAAATGTGTCTCCCCATCATTCCTAGATGTCATGGAGGCTATGTGAAGTGATACTTCAATATCTTCTTCTTCCTCTCCTCCCATGAGTTTCTAAACCACTTGTGATCACTAGGGGAGGGGCGTGATGTAATACCAAGCTTCATACTTGTATTATATTGAATGATTGATCTAAATCCAAGTTCTATGTTATTATTATTCATGATTTATTTTTATATAATTTATTTATATACTTGAATGTTATACTCAAACTCAAATGATCTTGTTTGGGTGTACCCTTTCATGTGATGTTTCACACACCATTCATCCATTTTACCTCCCTCATTTAATTGTAGTGTTTATGTGGTTCATATTGGTTAAATGAAATTACAGAAGATCTTTAAAGGACATTTTAATTTATTAAATTTTATCAAAAAAATTACATACCTGTGCAACACATCGAGTTCTTCATGTGTTGCTTTGGTGAGTTTTGGTTATAAAGTCGAACACAAATCACCCAATCATTGGTGGTTTCTGGTGAATCATTATGTGTTTTCAACTGAACTATAGGATGTATTCTAGTATAAACTCTATAAAATTATCGTAATAGATCTTACAAAACAGGGATTAAAATATTTATAACCCTTCTCTTGAAGCGTTGAAGGATGGGCATCATGATACCACCCTAGGTTGATCACGTTTAATTAATCTTGTTCATTTCTACATGGTTTTATCGCATTAGTTTTTCTATTGTACTATTTAACCATAAAACCTTATGTATTGTTAAATCCAATTACATTTTTATTTTCACCAACTTTTAAATTATTCAAATTAAATTTTTTAACAACCCAATATGCATGATGTTCTACCTCCATTGGTAGGTGACAAGACTTTCCAAATACAATCCTATATGGTGACATTCCAATTGGGGTTTTAAAATTTGTATGGTATGCCCAATGTGCATAATCCAAGGGAAAATTCTAATCATTCATATAGGGTTGTACCAATTTTCCATGATTTTTTTAAATTCCAGATTTGAGATTACTGCTTGTCTGTTTGTTTGGGGGTGATATGCAGTGGAGACATTATGATCAAACCCATATTTATGAAGAAAACCATTCATATTGCAACTGAAAAAATGGGATCCCTTTTCACTAATGATGAATCTCGGTAAACCAAACCTACTAAAATTTTTATATCTCATAAAATCAGAAACCAATCGACATTCATCAGTCTAAGTGTCCTTTGATTCCACCCATTTAGATACATTTTCAAATGCAAATAATTTGTACAAAAGGAAAAATTAATTGGGAAAAGACCCCCTTAAGTCAATTCCTCATGAATCAATAATTCACACAATAACATGGGATGTTGGGGCATTTCATTCCTCTTAGAGATATTCCCTGTGAATTGAAAATGACTACATGACTGGAAAAATATTTGGGCATCACTATACAATGTTGGAAAATAATGTCCCCAGTCCAGGACCATTCGATCTGTACTTTGAGATCCAAACTGCCCCCCATAGTCCAAGGTGTGGTAGAAGGTCAAAACCAAGGTTAACTCATGGTAAGGGACACACCAACGAACTACTTGGTCACAAAAAATTCGACACAAATATGGGTCATCCAAAATATACCATTGATAGTCATTCTTAAGTCTCTTAGATTGTGAAGTGTCAAAATTAGTGGGGACCCTAGATGTTGCTAGAAAATTTACAATGTTCGCATGCCAAGGGGTAAGGCCCCCAATGTCACAAAGGTTCTCATGAGGGGAGAACTGTCTAATGGGTAGGGGTGAGTCAACATGATGTTCCAATGGTGGAGAAATTCTACTAATGTGGCCATCTACCACATTTTCCACATTACTTTTGTCAGGAATCTCATGGTCAAACTCTTGGAGGAGGAGTATACACCGAATGAGGTGGGGCTTGGCTTTATGTTTCTTTAGGTTGAATTAAATGGAAGCATGATCAGAGAAGATGGTGATTTTTGACCTGATATGATATGAACAGAATTTATCCAAGGAAAACACAACAGAATTAAATTATTTTTCATTGGTGGTGTAGTTTTCCTAGGTGAGGTCATGGGTATGTGAGGCAAATACAATGAAACGAGGAGCCTTCTCCACCCTTTGTGATAAAAATACCCAACTGTAAATTTAGAGGCTTCACACATAAACACAAAGGGGAGATCCTACCTTGGTGGTTGGATGATGGGAGGGAATGTGAGAATTCTTTTTAGTGAATTTAAAGTATCCTCACAATTATTATTGTACGAAAACTCTAAATATTTTTCTAATAACCTTGAAAAGGGATGTGTGGTCTTACTGACCTCGTTAATGATTCAGTGGTAAAAACCATGATGACCCAAGAATGATCGCATCTCAGAAACACATTTTGGATATAGAGGGTTTGAAATTAATTCAGTTTTTGATTTATCCACTTGAATTCCATCATTTGAAATAACATTCCCAAGAACTACCCCCCATTATACTATGAAATTGCATTTATAATAATTTAAAACAATATCTTTTTCTATGCTACAGTGGAGGATATAACCTAGGTGAGACAAATATTTATTAATGTAGGTTACATAAACCATGATGTTATACATAAAAACATCCTCTAAATTTTTTAGTTACATAGAAATAAAATACTCAACATACATCGTTAAAAACTACAGAGAGAATTACATATACCTAAAGGAATCCTTCTATATGCAAATGTGCCCAATGGACAGGTATATTTTCTCTTTTCGTAATCCTTAGTGGATATATGGATTTGAAAATAACCAAAATATCTATCAAGGAAACAATAATTGGACTTAAGAGCCAATCATTATAGCTTTTGGTCAATGAAAGGTAGAGGAATGTGGTCCTTCCGCATGGCTTGATTCAGTTGATGGTAGACAATATAGACACGCTGACTGATTTTCACACATGTTGGAATCAATTCATTCCTTACATTTAACACAACTATTATTCCAATTTTTAGGGATAATTTGCATTGGGCTAACCCATTTACTATCAGATATAGGACAAATGATCCCTACAGCTATTAATTTATTGACTTCCAATTTTACCGCTTCAAGGAGAGTAGTATTCAACCCATGTTCAGAATATTTTATGGCCTTATCCTCATCATCCAAAAGTATATGGAGCATACAAATAGATGGGCTATTCCTTGGAATATCAGCCAATGTCCATCCTATTTCCTTTTTACACTCTCTCAAAAGGTTGACCAGTTTTTATTCTTGTTGTAGAGAGAAGTTATTTCCAATATTGATGGGGAGTTGGTCATTTCCATCAAGATATACATATTTTAAAGTATAAAAAGTGGTTTTCATTCCAAAATGAGGGGTTTTTTATTGAGGGGAGTTTTATTACGAGTGAGGACCATGAACTGTCTATATACACATTTTTATTCTCTAAGGATAGATAATATATTGAAATGAGATTTTTTAGAATCATCGATGATCGTGGGTACCTCATAATGATCACACTCATATATTAAAGAAAAAATTGACACTTTTTAGAACCCACAAAACACTCAAAACATGAATCAAAACTAAAATAATCCAATGGCAAAGAAGAGGAAAAGGAATCTGCATATGGGTTGAGGAAAGAATTGTGTGTGTGTGCATCATTCAAGATCACTTCCATAAAATAGACACGAAGAGTGGAGTGAGATTTAATGCAGTGTTTTATAACCACATGGATGTTTAAACATACCATTTATCCTCTAAACTCTATACAACGCATACCATTAAGAACGTTGATGATCAGATTTGTTATTTAATGAATGGCCTCCCATGTATGAGAGGGGAATGTCCTTTGGTTGGGGTATCTTCCATCTCACGAATGTAGAAATAATTGGGGAAGTTGAGATGCATCAATCTTACAAGGATATCCTCAATCATTCACGTTGGAAGAATAGTCCTTCGGTTGGAAGATTTCATAATAATTCTTGTTGGTTGATTTCTTCCATCCTACAGAGAAGTATACAAGGAGTGAGGCATTACATTAATGGATGCACCTAAATCTGACATAGAATCTGAAAATAATGTCCCCCCCACGGTACAAGGTATCGTGAATGTACCAGGATCCTTACACTTAGTTGAAATTGCTGGTGGAATCAGGGCTGAGACATTCCTCCACAAGTTGGCTATCTTGTTCCTCTTAAACCTTCTTCTATTGGTGCAATTTTCATAAAGAAAATTGGATTAATGAGGCATTTTTTTGAATGAATAAAATAAAGGAACATTAACTTGAATTTTTTTTAATGTATACATTATTTTAGTATCAATCTCATTATCATAATTTTTCTTATATTTAGAGTTCCTTTCAGGGAAAGAAAAAGTAATGGATTTTTCATTTGAATCATCAATGGTAATTTGATTACCCTTTTTATTTTGTTTTTCTTCCTAGGAATCATTAATGAGTCGAGAAAGACTGTTTTCAAGATGGGACATACCTGTTTCATAGAATTAGTAGAAGGGAAAAATTCATTACCACTACGAAGTGTAACTACACATACATTACCATTATCCTTCAGATTGGAAATGGGTTAGGATTGTAGTTATCCAAAACCCTGCATCATAAGCTCACCGATGGTGTTTTTCCAATTTTCCCACTTTAGTTCAAAGGCTGTGAATTGATGATTGTGTGGTTTGATAGAATTTTAGGTTCTGGGTTTCCATTTTCTTTACCATATCCTAGCGTATTTGTTCAAATTTCAGAGAAGGAGTATGATTGATTTGAGAATTTGATGGATACAAAGATTGCATACCTTGTCCTTATTGATACCAATTCTGATTGGGGTACTTTGAGTTTCCTCCTTGTCGGTACTTGGTTTTTTCTTGCCACTCGGGGTTTGGATTTGGCCTGAATGGTTCCTGTTTGAAAGGGGGTTCTTTTTAAAATGCACCACAATTTGGTACATGAGCTATTTCACCAACCAAAAGAGTTCATCAGGTCAGTCATTCATCACCAAAACAAAATTTAGATAACAAGCTTGATGAGATGAGTACCCTTCATTATTTAATTGAGTTATATACTGGTATGTTATAATCAAACTCAAATTATAATGTTTGGGGGTACCCTTTCTTGTGATGTTTCACACACCATTCATCCCTTTTTACTCCCTCATTCAATTGCAGTGTTTCTGTAGTTCATATTGTTTATTTGGAATCACATAATCACTATCAAGGCCATGTACATTTATGTTATGGTATCACAAATAAAACGCAACCCTGGACAACACATCAATTTTTTCATGTGTTTCCGTGGCGAGTTTTTGGTTAGGAATTCAAAAAAAATCACCATATCAATGGCAGTGATCAAGGTTTCTGCTTCTTCCTTTGCGGCGGCCCTTGCTGTGGCAGCGTCCTTCATGGTGTTTGGGCACCCAGTGATCGAGGTTTCTGTGTCTTCCTTTGCGGTGGTGGCTATTGATCTCAAATGGACTCTTGTTGCATGGTTTGGTGCAAACAAGCCTCCTCTAGTGCTCTTTCAGGATTGTGTTCAGTGTTCGGGCCTTGATCTTCTGGCCACAGTTTCTCATCTGGGTTGCAAATCCTTCTGCGTCATCCTAGAATCTAGAACAGACTTCGTCAATGCATTGTGAAGGAGTCCCCGCTCTGTGGGGTGTTGGCAGTTTTCCCTTTCTCCGTGGTAAATGGATGCAAACCATGACCGTAAAAGCTCTACTGCTACGGTGTGGATTTCTCTCCCTTTCCTCCCCCTACCAATTATGAATGAAACCTTTATCAACGTTATTGGGGATTAACTAGGCCACTATCTATGCATGGATCTTCGCAGTTTCCATCTGTTCGATGCTTCGGTGGCTCGTCTGTGCGTGGAGATGGATCTCAGTCGACCGATTCAAAATCATCTGGTTCTCAGGATAGAGGGAATGAATGATCTTCAGCAACCTCTTTCTTATCGGGTCTACCCCAAGTTCTTTTCCTTTTTCCATATCTTTTGTCATTTCCTACAAGTATGCCGTAAGGCTCGCTCTAAGGGGACTGATCACAATTTGTGGCTGAGGTCCTCTGAGCATCCTCCTTCAGATGGAACTAGGAACTCGCAAGGAGCAGTTGGCTCGAGGCCCCTTGATCAGGGTGATATGGATTCTTCTTCTAGCCATGCAGGGGATCGATGTTCCCTTTCCAATTGAGATCTCATTCCAGTGTGGGGCTCTGTTAGTGGTGATCAACATAAGGATTTCAGGGCTGCTTTCCCTATACAAGGTTTGGATATCTTTAGGATTCTTCTTCATATGAATCAGTTGAAAGAACAATGGATTCCCAAGAATCCATGTCTTACTATTTTTACCTTCAATTATGGATGGAAGGAGCAGGAGGTTTGCATGTCTTCTGAATAGAGCGGGCTGAAGTTACTAACCCGGGGTTCAGGTCCAGTGGTGTCCTCCATCTTGGCATGTCTTGTGGCTCTCCCAGATGAAACTATGTTCACCCCAATCACTGCCTCACCCCCTTAGCCTCCTGATATGTATCCTGAGTAGAGTAATGGGATGGTTTGTTTTTTTTATTCTCCAAAATTCATAGGCAGGGTGCCGGCAAGGGGTGGTGCCATTTCTATTCCACTTTTCTCACAGACCGTGTCAGTGGTTACTACTAGATCAAGAGCCAAGTTGATGTAAACTTATTTACATCAGTTTCATTTGATGGAAAGGGTTGAGAGTCTGGGGAAAATTCCTGACGGATCCTGTTTAATGTTTAAAGCCTTAGTGTGGAATAGTCGTGGTCTTGGAGCTAGGGTCAAGTCTGACTTTCTTACCAATGTATTGGTTAACCAGCAGGTCTCCCTGGTTTCCTTTTTGGAACCAAAACATGCTCCCTGTAATATTTCTGAATATTCCCAAAAGCATAGGATCCATGGTCTTTTACATGTGGCTCCTCTCAATTCTCACATTTGGCTCTTCTGGAAGGATCACATGCGTGTGGGCTCATTAATGAATCAATCTAGGCACTAAATAACAAGGTATATGTGGGGCTTCATGAGTTCTTCTTCTCCTTCATATATGCCAAGTGCAACCCATGTGATCGAGAGGTGTTATGAGGTGATCGTGAAGGTTTCAACGCAGAGGGTGCCCCTTCGGTTCTCTATAGGGATTTTAACATCATTGAATGTTTAGAGGAGAAGAAAGGGGGAAAAGTGTTTCCCAGGAATTCTAGTTAGGATTTTGTCTCCTTCATGGATAAGAGTGTCCTGTTAGATGTAGGGTATGAGGGAAGTATCTTCACCTGGTGCAATAATCAATAGGGGGGAGTATATCTTATGGCCGACTTGATAGATTTCTGATGAATGAATCGGCCATTGCTATGTTTCAAGATTTCAAAGTCACTCATTTGACACGGAGTCTCTTAGATCATTCTCCTTTACGTATTTCACTTCGTTCAGGTGCAATACGGGAGGACCATGTCTATTTCTCAGAGTCATGGGTGCATGAACCGGGGTTTCTTGAGGAGGTCAGGGGAGATTGGGACATGCAACATCGGGGGAATACTTTGATTACTATTCACAATAAGCTCAGGCGGGTCAAGAATACGCTTTGAGAATAGAGGAAAGCCATTCCTGATTGTGACAACAATATTGCTGGAATCAGTGAGGAGGTGGACATATTGGAAGCTGGACTGGAACAAGCATGGGATGAATCGTCCATTACTGAACATAGAGATAAGAAATATGGCTTAGATGATATTATAATGAGACGGGAATGGATGGAAAGAGAAAGTGCTCAGGTGAGATGGCTTTGAGAGGTAGATCGGAACTCGGGGTACTTCCATGCCTGCATTAAAGAGAACCGGAGAATTCAAAGGCTCGTCAATTGGAGGGGTGATGGATCATTTTCTTAGAACCGTAAGGAAATTGGGCTTTGTAAAATGCATAGATTCAGATTCTTATGGAAGGTCCAAATCCGAGGAAGGAAGTGGTATACTCAAGGGGAAAGGGAAGTTTTTTTTAGGTTATTCCTAGTATTGTGTTAAGGGTCATTGATGAGGGCATGATGGGACTTCTGGCTGAGGATGATATGCATGAAGTAGTTTGGTCCTTGAACTCGGACAGTGCTCTGGCTCCTGATGGATTTCCTGGGTTTTTTTACAGGGCGACATTGGACATTATTAAAGGTGATCTTGTTCATACCATCCAGGACTTCTTCTTGGGGGGGATTCTTCCTCGTATTGCCTGTGAATCCAAATTAATTCTCATTCATATGGTGAGTAATCCTCAGTCCATTCACCAATACATTCCCATTATCATGTGTAACTCATCATACAATATCTTGGCCAGCATACTCAATAATAGAATGGACATTCACAAGGATTCATGGTTTAATCCTGACCAGCATGGATTCATTAAAGGTGGGTCAATCAAGGGTGCGATTGGTTTGGACCATGAAATGAAAAGTGAGATTAATAACTAGTCCTTTGGGGGTAGTATTGTGGTAAAATTGGATATGAACAAGGCGTATGATATAATGGAATGGTTCTTTGTCCTAAAAGTTTTAAACTGCATGAGATTCTCCAACTAGACTATTGATCTCCTATTTCGCTGCTTCAGCTCGGCATGGATCCCTACCTCATTCATGGGTAAAAAATTTGGCTTCTTCAAGGCATTCTGGGGTCTCAGTGAAGGGGATACATTTTCTCCCACCATCTTCATTCTAACTGACAATGCTTTTAGCTGCTACGTCAACATGGGAATTGACACAGGGCTGGTACTTCCTTATCATAACAGACATACCATGAGAGGCATCTCGCACTTGATGTTTGCCGATGACACAGAACTGTTCATTAATTGTAGTAGAAGATCAATGAAGTGGGTGAGCAGTTTTCTTAAGGAATATTGCAAGTGGAGAGGACATGTGGTGAATTCTGACATGATCCTCTTCTTCACAGCGAGGAGTGCCTCTCCGAGGAGGGATGGTACCTAAGAGCCTAGATGAATATGAATAAGGGTATTTTTCCATGGATTACCTTGGAGAACCAGTCATCCCATATTTCCTCAGGGTGAGGCATTTTGATAAGCTCATTAAAAAAATAACTAGACGTATTTAAAACTGGAAAAACAGGTTTTTATCAATTAAAGGTCATATCACCCTGGTTAACTGTGTGTTAGTCTCCACGACGATGCATGTTTTTTCTACTTTGAATTTTCTAAAAACTGTGCTTTCAAACATAGACAGAATAATGGTGTCCTTCATATGGGATGGTAATCTGGAAGGCTCTCATCATTGGGCTTCAGGTAAACCATTTTCTAGACCCCTATCTGAAGGGGGAATTGATTTGTGGAGCTTGTCCTCAACCATCAAAGTACTGCATGCCAAGCTCACTTGGGAGGTCCTAGAATGCCGAAATCTATGCGGAAGAACAATGAAGATACTCCATGGTATTAATGGGACTAGACAGAGAAGGCACCCCTCAATGATATGGAACCTAGTTCAACCACATCTGGACACTCTGCAACAACACTCTCGATGGATTATCGGAAGGGTGGACATTAACTTCTGGCAGCAGGATTGGGGGGTAGGGAGGCTGTGGTTCCCGGGCTGTCCAGATCCAGATATCACCGTCAAAGAAGCTTTATGCCACATGAGGTTCCTCAAGTCCATCCTCGATGACAACCAAATAGAGGTGTTTAATTCTATAGTCCCAAATGATGATGATGATCAGTTATTTTTTACATGTACCTCATCGGGTGCTTTCTCAATCAAAGTATTTGATAATCTGATGAGGGAGGTGGTGAACATCGATCTATTGGGGGTGACTCTGTGGTCCCTAATGATCCCTTCAAAATTCAACATTTTCATGTCGAGAGTGCGACACAAGGCTCTACAAATGGATGAAAACCTTTAACGAATGGGAATTGCAATGGTATCCCGGTGCTAGTGTTGTAGCGATCCGAGCATAGAGTCTGTGGGACATCTGTTTTATGAAATTGAATGGGAAATGGGGGTCTGGAAAAACTTTTGGGCTTCTTTTGGATGGAATGGCTATGTTGGTAACTCATTGGACTTCCTTAATCCCTATTTTAGGGGAGCTGAAAACCAAGGTAAGGAAAGGAAAGTGAGGGTGATCATACTCATTGCTGGGTGCTGGACTATTTGGCAGGATCAGAATAACAAGCGCCATAACATAGGCTCATTTTCTCAGGTCAGTATACACTTCAGGTTGAAAAACCCTATGCTAGATCTACTACAGATGTGCTCAGACTGCAAAACTGCTTCCTCCATGTGCGTCATTTCTGTTGGAAGCAGTGCAGATCAGCAGGATGGCCCTCTTGGCTAGGGGTAGTGGGTGAGGTGGCATCCACCTACACATGGTTTGAATCTTAATTTTGATGGTTCACTACACAGAGGGGACATGCGAGGAGGGGGTGTCGTACGTGACCAGAATGGATCTGTTTATGCAGCATTTTCTGCTTTGTTTGGGGGAGGCGATGTGCTTCAGGAAGAGGCTTGGGCTATGGCAGCAGGTTTGTGGATGTGTGTGTGCAAGGATTTGGTGGTGTCTTCGATGGAAACCGATTCTTTGGTGCTGTTCAATGAACTGCAAAATAGAGGCAATATTCCATGGGTCATAATTTATACAGTCTGGCAATGTCATGCTATAATATGGGCGTTCATGGAGATCTCTCATACCTGGAGGGAGGGTAACATGGTGGCGCACATTATGGCATCGACGACAACATCAAGCAGTACTTTTTCTTCATTCTCATCATTCGGGTCTTTTCCTTCTGAATGATTGAAGTTTTTCATAAATAATTCTTTGCGGTTGCATTATTTTAGACTCCCAGGACTTTTTTCCTTGTTTTGGGATTATATTTTTAATAAAAATGTTAACTTTCAAGTCAATGGTAGGGTCTGGGGAATCATTGTGTCTTTTTGACTAAACCGTAGGATGTATCATAGTATATACATAGAATATTTATTTTAATAGTTGTTACAAAACAGTGATTAAAATATCTATACATTTTCTCTTGAAGCGATGAAAGGATGAGAATCATGATACTCCCCAGGGTTGATCACGTTTAATTAATCGTGTTCATTTTTACATTGTTTTATTATTATTGTTTTTATTTTGTAATCATTAATCCTAAAACCCCAAGTTTTATTAAATCCTATTCTGGTTTTATTTTCAAAATCAAAACCCTCCATTTCAATAAAAGATCTAAGGATTCTTCGAGAGACCATGAAAACTACACCACCACTGAAAAAGAAGTTCCTTCTATTATGTTTTCCATGGAAAAATTCTATTCAAATCTTATTGGGTCAAAAATTATCATCTTCATTGATCATTATACCCTACATTTCCTTCTATAAAACCTTTTAAAAAACCTATAATTTTGTGGCCCTACTTCCTAACTATCTTCGTTGAATGTTTGGAATCAATTGGACAAGTGGATCTAGAGATTTGGACAGATTACAGAATGCCACATTGGACATTGCACAAATTCGGTGTTCTTGAGAGATCAAGTTTGTTGGGCCCCTTGTTAGTAGAATAAGGATAGGGTTCCTTCATAATAGTTGTATCTAATTATATTTTTGTCATGAACATAAAATATGGGCCTATTTGGATTCATGGAAATTTCAAACAGGCACAACAGTGGACTGGTCTTCCAGAATCCATGAAATTATGGCCCATTTTTCTTCCACATCATCATGGGTTGTCCAAATCATCTCCTCCTACATTTAAATCATAAAATCAAGTAAAATTTTCCATTTTAATAGTGATAAACACAAAATAATGGAATAAAACATGAATTTTTGTTTGTTATTATTTTTATAATTTTCAATACAAAACAAGTTTAGCACAGTGGTGTTTGGGTGAAAATGAAACAGTGAATTGTGGTACGATCACACCCCCAAAACTAAACATTTTCACTCAGGGGAAAAGTATAATATCATAATCATTCCTCTTCCAAAATTAAAGGTGTAAAAACTTCCAAGATACTTTTGAAATGAAATTCATCATGTATTGTTTATGGGATTAATTTTACTATGTTTTTTCTTTTCTCGCATTTAAATTTTTTCAACATCATTTGTTCACCCATGAAACATGTCACAACATACCTCACATAGAAATTCTTCCTCATCACTCTTGAAATATAAGAATGTGGAGTTATTTTCTTTTACCACAGATCAGGTTATCATAACATATGCTTGACAAGATTCTATGTTATCTTCTAGCAGAAACTAGTGTGCTACTAATGAGGAGTTCTAATTGGTTGTTATGAGGTTCAACGGTTGGTAGGATTCAGTGTTCAAAAATATGAGGTAGAAGATGAGTGTTTAATATCTTATGCACAAAACATGTTAAAATTATTCAAGTGATTATAATGAATCTACAAAGTCATCTACTCAAAAGTTGTATTACCTCCACCTCACTACCCCCCTTTTCCATTTATGCGGGTCACAACCAAGAAATGAACAATAATGAGTTAGCATCCAATTTTATCCATTATTTTATTCTTTACTATTTTTTATTTATAGAACTATTTTTTTATATTTTTTGGAGATAAAGAGGGATAAATATGTACAATAATGATGTAATATGTCTGGTGAATCCATTTCCAAAAGAAAAAGTATTCAACCTTTATATCAACCCATAACATTGATTCTCATACCAGAATTCCAATGAAAACATCTTCTCTCCCACACATTCTGAAAATAAAACAAGAATATAGACAAGAGATGAGTAGTTATTGATAAATTATCTTGTAATGTGGCTACCTAAATAACATATCATGGTCTTTATGGATTAAGAAGAAAAAAATGTAAAGGTTGATGAAAATAGAGGATAATTTTACAAAGGGAATTTCAATGAATGGTTGTATCTTTCATGAATGTAGCATACTTGAATTTTATGGCATCAAATAGAATCAAGGAATGTTCTACCTTCTCTACATGACCAAACACTCTCAACAATGTTATTAAAAGGATGAATTTGCTATAAAGGGCTTAGAATATCTCTCAGTTAATGTATTATAATATTGGTTAGTGATAATATGTCATTAGATTCAATAATATACTAAAAACCTAAGACTGATTTGAAAATAAAAATTTTAGAAAATTATTCCATACCAACATTCAATTGAAAATCATTTCTCAAAAAAATGTTATTTTCCACAAAATCAACTCAAACATGAAAATTTATTTTAGATATACTTTTAATGATCATTTATTATCAAAAAATCCCAAAATAAGGGAAAAATATTAAAAATGGAAACAAATTTTGTTTTAATTTTGTTTTTTCATATAAACTATGACATGTCACCCTCCCACACTCATAAAAATTAAATTTTCCTTTATGAAAGTATTTTCAATAAATAGAAAATAAATAATGGTAGGGAGAAGGGATATCCTTCTAAGTGGTGACATATATGGAATCTATTAGTTAGATTTTCACTATGAGATGCTTTGGAACATCCTCATAGAAGTGTTTGAGCCTCTTCCCATTGAGTGTAAGATGTTGTCTACTCTTCCCATGAAAAATCTTTATTACACAAAATAGGTAAAAATAAGTAACAATATAAGGACCAAGACATCGGGAATGAAGCTTACCTGGGTGGATATTTAACATGGAATTGTACATGAGTAACTTCTCACCAATATAGAACTGACACTGTTGAATCATGCTATCATGGATAGGAATTTTCTTCACTTTATAGATATTTGAGTTCTCATATGCCTCACGTCAAATTTCATTCATCTCTTGAATCTATAGCTTCTTTTTCTCACCAGTATCTGAAAGATTCATATTAAATTGTTTAATAGCCCAATTTGAACAGTGTTATATCTCTATCGGTAGGTGAAAATCCTTTCGAAATACTATACAGTATGGTGAAATTCTAATTGGATGGGGGAGATTAGGAAGAAGATGATGTTAAATTAGCAATTCCCATAGCCTCAAGAACTTCTAGGAATGATGGGGTGAGACCTTTGGTGTGATGGTCCCTGTGTACAATTCTAGGATAAAGCTTCAACCAGGTATGATTTTTTCTCGATGGATTGGTTCTATATACTGTTACTGATTGTTACCATTTTGGTGACAAATAAGTTTTTCATGAGAAGAGTTTACAACAAATTACTATCAATGGGAAGAGGCTCTAACACTTCTATGAGGATTTGTAAACCATCTCATAGAGGAATTCCATTTGATAGATGCCACATATGACACAACATAGCAGGTTGTCCCTTCTCCCTATATTTATTTATTTTCAATTTATTTAAAATACTTTCACTGAAGATAATGTAATTTTTAGGTGTGGGGAGGGTGACATGTTATAGTTAGGATTAAAAAAATATATAAATATAAAAACAAAAATTTGTTTTCATTTTTTATTTTTTTTCCATTATTATTTGTTTTTAGATAAAAATTGATCTTAAATAAAATATCAAAAATCATTTTTCATGGTTGAGTCTATTGTGTTGAAAATTACATTGTTTTTTGGGAGAAAAAATTCAAATAAATGTTTATATGGAATCTTTTTCTAGAATTTTTATTTTTAAATCATTATTCTGTGTTTAATTTATTTTTGAATCTCATGCCTCATTAACAGTAAAAAATATTTTAATCTTATACCTAAGAGACATTATAATACTTTTGTTGGATATACTACCTTTTAATTACTTTACTGAGAGTCATGGGTCATGTAGAGAAAATAGATCTTCTCTTTATTTTGTTTGAATCCCTAAGATTCAAGTATGCTAAATTCATGATAGAGGCAATCATTCATTGAAAAGCCCTTTGTATAATTATCCTCTATTTTCGGGCACCATTAAATTTTATCCCTATTAGGCCTTAGATACCATGAAATGCCTGTTAGGTAGCCATATTACAAGATAATTTATTCATACCTACCCTTTTATTGTGTATATTCTTGTTTTATTTTCAGTAAGTGTGAGAGAGAGGGTTTATCCATGAGAATTATTGTAAGAGATTCATAGTTATATGTTGATATAATGGGTGCCTACTTTTTCCTAGGAAATGGGTTTACAATCCATATTACTACATTTATTTACATATGTTTTCCTCATTATCTCAAAAAAACTAAAAAATAGTTCTGTACATAAAAAAATAGAACACTATAAAAAAATGGAGTAGAGAGGCTATTTACTAGTTATTATTAAATCCTTGGTTGTGACTTGAACAAATGGAAAATGGGGATAGTGAGTTGGATGTACTACATATTATAAATGGATGAGTGTGTACAATCATTGCGAACACCTTCTGAATTTTGACATGTTTTGTACGTAAGAGATTAAACACTTCTCTTCCGCCTCAGATTCTAATACATTGAATCCAACCATCCCATGAACATCAGAACAACCTATTCGATGTCCTCTTGAGTAGCACACTATTTTCTGCTGGTAGAGAACATAAAATCATGGCAATCATATGGTAAGATCACATGAACTCTAGGAAAATAGATTAACTCAACATTCATTTGTTCCTTGAGTTAAGGGATAAATTTCTAAGGGAGGAAAGTTGAGACACGTTGTATGGGTGAAAAAATGAAGTTGAAAACATTTGAATATGGGAAAAGAGAAATGATAGGAAAATTGATTCCATAAACGATACATTATAAATTTCATTTCAAAAGAATCATGTATATTTTCACACGTTTTATTTAGGAATAGGTCTTGATTAGGACATTACACATTGCCCAAGAGTGCAAATTTTTAGGTGTGGGGGTGTTATTATACCACAATTCACTTTTTCATTTTCACCCTTACACCACTATGCTAAACTTTTTTTGTATTGAAAATTATAAAAATAATAACAAATTGAACTTCATGTTGGATTCCATTATTTTTTGTTTATCACTATTAAAATGTGAAGTATTAATTGTTTTGATCATTTTAATGTTGGAGGAGATGATTTTGAGGGCCCATGATGAAGTGGAAGAAAAATCCGCAAAAATTGCATTGATTCATGAAGATCAATCCAATATTGTGGATGTTTAGAAACTTTTGTGATTCCATATGGGCTCATATTTTTTTGTTCCAAAATTTAATGGCTACAACACTTACAATGGAACTCAAGCCCAATTCTTCCATCAAGGGGCCCATCTGACCGGATCTATCCAGAACACCAAATTTGTGCGATGCCTAAAGTGGCATTATGTAATCTGGCCCTATCTCTAGATCCACTTGCCCAATTAATACAAGAAATTTGATGGGGATTGTCAAGAATGAGGGAAAAACTTTTCACTTTTGTAAAAAGGGATATTTTATTTTCTAATGGCTGAAACGTGTGGTGCAACTGGTTTGGAGAAATCTGTGTTCCCAAAATAACCTTCCAATTTTCCTATAAAATGGAACCTTGGGATCCCCATTTGGGTGATCATTTAGGAGGAAAATTGATTCCATATGGGAGTCCCAAATGTGTCTCCCCATAATTCCTAGATGTTTTTGAGGCTGTGGGAAGTGCAACATCAACATCTTTTTTACCTCCCTTCCCATGAGTTTCTAAACCCCTTGCAATCACCTGGGGAGGGACGTGGTGTAATCCCAAGATTCATACATGTATTATTTTGAATGGTCTTTTTAATTCCATGTTGTATGTTATTTTTATTAAGCCTCTCTTTTTACATAATTGAGTTATATATTGAAATGATATACTCAAATTTAAATGATCATGTTTTGGGGTACCCTTTCATGTGAAGTTTCACACACCTTTCATCGCTTTTTCCTCCCTCATTGAATTGTGGTGTTTGTGTGGTTTATATTGGTTAATTAAACTCACATTATCACATTCAAGGATATATAAATATATGTAATTTTATCAAAATTAAATAAAATACAAACCTGGACAATACATCGAGTTATTCATGTTTTTACTAGGTGATTTTTTTTATGAAGTCGAACACAAATCACTCAATCATCGGAGTGTCTGGTGAATAATTGTGTGTTTTTAAATACACCATAACCGGAATCCGAGTATAAACTCAATAAAATTATGGTAATAGGTTTTAGAAGCAAGGTAATAATATATATATATACCATTTCTCTTGATGCGATGAAGGAAGAGACTCACGATACTCCTCTGGGTTGATCACGTTTAATTCAACTTTTTCATTTCTCCGTTGTTTTATCGCTTCAGTTTTTCTATTGAAATATTTAATCATTAAACACCATGTTTTATTAAATCCCATTACCCTTATATTTTCATTATCAAAACTCTATCTTTCATTTAATTATCTAAGGCTTCATTGATATATGACCTAGGGTTGCTGCTATACAACAAAAAATTCTAGTAAAAACTAAATAACAAATTTGACAGGCTGGACAATGCAATAAAATGTTGGTGTCATTTCCAGGGTTCCAAGATCATTTATTTAATTTATTTAATTTTTTATTTATTTTACTTCTTGATTATTACTCCTTTCAATACCCCACCCCAAATGATTGTTTTTTTAGTTTTTTGTTTTTATTTTTGGTTGTCTTTGTTTGTTCTTTCTCTCCGTCTCTCTCTCTCTATCTTGTTCCACTCCATATATTTTTCTATAATTCATTATTATAAAATTATATTCTCATTTCACCCTTATTAAGTGATTTTATACATATTTAATCATAAAAAAACATGATAAATTTTTTTCATGACCCAATCAGAAAAAGAAAAACTGCTTGAATTTGACCCTGAAAGTGAAAAGAAACTTTACATAAAAATAAAGGAATCTAGAGTAGGTCAATAATGTAACACTAAGGAACCCCTTGTGGAACCACGCATGGTCATAAATCAATAAAAAATTTAACCAATTCAAATCTAGGAAAACATGGTTGGAAAAAATTGTTCCATAAAATAACTGACCAACCAAGATGTGGAGTACCAACCTGCATATATCCAATATCCAGAGGAAGTAGCCAACTTTGAGCTAAGATTAGGCCCCATACACATAATTACCAAATTTCATGTTATTCGTTTTGATGACCCTCACAAACATCTCAAATATTTTCACATAGTATGTAACACAATGAAACCCCAAAATGTGTTTTAGGACCTAATTAATTTTAGGACATTACCTTTCTCCCTTGATGGTGTAGCCAAGGATTGGCTATAAAATTTACCTACAAACATTTAGGGATGGAATAACCTGAAAAGTCTATTTTTAGAGAAGTCATTCCCCTCCTCCCAAACTGAATCAATCACGAAATAAATTTGTGGCATTAAGCAATAATAAAAAGAGACCCTTCATGAATACTGGGAGAGATTAAATCGAATTTTCTCTAGATGACCCCACCACCAAATTAGTGAACAACTATTAATACAATATTTGAATGAGGTACTTATCCACATGGATCATGGAATTATTGATGCAACAACTGGTGGTGACATTGTTGATAAAAATCCTTCCACCGCTCATGAATTAATAGAAAATATGCCTCAAAATGCACAACAATTTAGCACACAAGATATTTCGCCAACCAGAGGAGTTCATGTGGTAAGTCATTAATCCCTAGAAAAAGGTAGATAACAAGATTGATGAGATGAATACCCTTGTAATGGAATTAGATCAACCACAAGGTAACTCGCATTCTCCTCCTATTTCATTACATTTTGGTCTTTTTTAGAAAAAACGCAATTTCCTGACCAGTGCCCATAACTTCAAGATTCACCTGAGTCTAGTACAGCCATGTTACCAAGATGTGCATTCCAATAAGAACCCCCTTTTAAGAATGAATCATTGAAGCCAAATCCAAACCTTGGGTGGCAAGCACAACACCAATACCGACAAGGAGGAAACACAATGTACCCGAAAGATAATTGTTATCAACAAGGCCATGGTATGCAAACTTCTTATCATTTATCTTCTGAGAATAATCATCCTCCTCATTCTAAATCTGAACTAGTCCTCCAGGACATAGGGAATAAAATGGAATCATAGAACCTACAATTACTAAAACCACAAAATCATCTATTCAAGACCTGTGAACTCAGGTGGGGCAATTGGAAAACACCATCGGTGATCTTAAGATGCATGGTTTTGGAGAACTACCATCCCAACCCATTTCCAATCCGAATGAAAAAGGTAATGTATGCGAATTTAAACATTTTAGTGGTAACGAAGATTCTCTTTCTACTAATTCTACCCAACAGGTATTTCCTCCTCTTGAAAACCCTCTTTCTCAACCAATAAAATATTCTAATGAAGACAAACAAAATAAAAATGGAAATCAACTTATCATTAATGATTCAAATGAACAATCCATTCCTTTTTCTTCCCCATAAAATCTCTCTAAATATAAGAGAAATTTTGATAATGATATTGATATTGAAATAATGAATACATTTTAAAAAAGTTCTTTTTAATATTTATATATTGGATGAAGTCAAGAAAATTCCCCATTAATCCAAAAAATTTAAATAATATTGCACCCATAGACGAAGGATGAAGGGGAATGAGAAATTCAAATTGGGGAGAATGCCTCGACCTTAATTGAACTAAAAATTCCAACCATGATCAATGTTCCAGGAACATTCATTATACATTGTACCATAGAGGAGAAATTTTTTTATGCTATTTTAGATTTAGAAAATTAAATTAATGTAATTCCTCACTCAGTGTATACTTTTCTGTAGGTTGTAAAACATTAACCAATTGAAATTATCATGGAACATTCATACTTGAGTATTATTCATCAAACATGAGTGATTGAGGATGTCCTTTTTAGAGTGAAGAATCTAATCGTCCCTACAGATTTCATGATTCTTGAGATGGAAAATACCCAAACCCAAGGGCATGTCCCTCTCATACTTGGGAGGCCATTCCTCAAAACATTAAATATGATCATCAATGATCACAATGGTACAATTTCCATTGTGTTTAGAGGAGAAAAGTTTTGATTTATCATTTGTGAGGCTATGAAAAACCCCATGGAATTACACTCCACTCTTCTTTTCTATTCGATAAAAGTTGCCTCAAACAATGAACAAATGAACAATTCTATCCTCAACCCATAATCTGATTCATTTTATTATTCTTCACCCTTTGATGATTTGAGTTTAGAAACATGTTTTGAGTGTTGTGTGGGTTCTAAAAAGTGTAAATTTTGTGATTTAATTTATTATTCTGTTTATTCTAAGGTACCCATCGCTGTCAATGATTTGGTAAATCTCATTTCAAAAGATTCTCTATCCTTAGTGATCAAACATGAGCAGATAGAATGTTTCTTGAACCTGACTCCCCCTAAATCCCCTCCCTCAATATAAAAACCCCAGGTTTTGGAATTAAGACCATTTCCTTCTAAATTAAAATATGTGTATATTGAGGGTATTGACCATCTTCCCTTCATTATTTCAATTAACATCTATCAACATCAAGAATAAAAACAACCCAACCTTTTGAGAGAGTGTAAAAAGGAAATAGGATGGAAATTGGCAGATATTCCTTGGATTAGCCCATCTATTTGTAGGAACCATACACTTTTTGATGATGAGGTCAATCCCATAAGACAGTCTCAATACCGGTTGAGACCCACTCTCCTTGAAGTGGTAAAATTGGAAGTTAGTAAATTACTTGTTGCAGGTATCATTTATCATATATCTGATAGTAAATGGGTTAGCCTAGTGGAAATTGTGCCTAAAAACAGGAATAACAATTATGTCAAATGAAAGGAATGAATTGGTTCACACACGTGTTCAAAACAGTTGGTGAGTCTATATTTACTACCGTCAACGGAATCATGCCATGCGGAAGGATCACTTCCCTCTACCTTTCATTGACCAAACACGAGATATATTGGATACTAAGTCCAATTATTGTTTCCTTGTTGGATCTTTGGGTTATTTTCAATTCCATATAGCCCCTGAGGATCAAGAAAAGAAAACATTTACCATTCTATTTGGATCATTTGTATATAGAAGGATGCCTTTTGGTTTATGTAATTCTCCATGTACTTTTCAGCGATGTATGTTGGGTATTCTTTCTGAGTAATTAGAAAATTAAATTGATGTTTTTATAGATTATTTTATGGTTTATATACCTTCCGTTGATGAATTTTTGGCTCCACTAGGTTCTATCCTCCGTTGTTTAATTGAAAATGATCTTGTATTAAATTAAGATAAAATCCATTTCATGGTTGAACATGGGATAGTTCTTGGGGTGTTATTTTAAAAGAGTTAATTCACGTGGGTAAATAAAAAATTTAATTAATTTAAACCCTTCCATATCAAAAATGATTTCATGAGGTTCAATCTATCTTGGTTCATGACGGTTTTTACCACCGATTAAATAAAGACTTTTGTAAGATCGTACTTCCCTTTTCCTGGTTAGTACAAAAAGATTTAGATATTGTGTTTGATAAAAATTGTGAGGATTCTTTCAATTAACTAAAAATAAATCTTAAATCACCTCCTGTCATCAATGCTCCATGGTGTGATCACCCCTTTGAGCTTATGTGTGGTGCCACTGAAATTATAGTAGGAGAATTTTTATTCCAAAGTGTTTATAAGGCTCCTCATGTCATTTCATATGCCTCACGTAACCTTGACCCCACCTAGGAATACTACAAAACCATTGGAAATTAACTTATTTCTGTTGGATTTTCCTTGGAAAATTCCATTCATATCTTATCGGGTCAAAAATCATCATCTTCTTTGATCATGTTGCCCTTTATTTCCCCCCTAAATAAACTTGAATCCTAGCCCTGTCTAATTCGGTGGATGCTGCTCCTCTAAGAGTTTGACCTTGAGATTCATCACCAAAGAGTAGTGGAAAATGTTGTTCCTGACCACCTTAGTTGGATTTCACCACCATCAAACCATAATATTGACTCACCCCTCCTCATTGGAGAATTATTCCCTCATGAGAACCTTTGTGATTTTGTGGACCTTACATCTTGGTATCTGTACATTGTAAATTTTCTAGCAACATATTGGGTCCCCACTGATTTTAGGACTTAGGAATCCCAGATACATAAGCATGCTTATCAGTGGTACATTTATGATGACCCATATTTTTGTAGAATTTGTGGTGACTAAGTAGTACGTCGGTGTGTCCCTGACCATGAGTTCACCTCGATTTTGACCTTCTACCAAACCATGGCCTGTGGGGGCCACTTTGGCTTTCAATTTACAGCATGGAAGGTCATTTATTAAGGATATTATTGGCCTAAATTGTATAGGTATTATTATATATTTTCCATGTCATTTAGTCATTTTCGACCCATAGGGAATATCTCAATGAGGAATGAAATTATCCAACATCCCATATTATTCTATTAAATTTTTGATGCATGGAGCATTGGCTTCAAAGAGCCTTTTCCAAATTCATTTGGGTTTTTGTAAATATTTTTGGCTTTTGACTATGTATCTAAATGGGTGGAAGTAAAGGACACTAAGAATGTTGACTCTCGTGTTGTTGTTGATTTTGTGAGGTCACAAATTTTTATTAGGTTCGGTTTACCGAGATTCATCCTTTGTGATCGGGGTTTACATTTTTTTCAATCGCAAGATGAAAAAAATTCATTATAAGTATGGGATTAATCATAAAGTCTCCATTTCATATTGCACCCAAACTAACAGATAAAAAGTAATCACAAATTGGGAAGTTAAATGCATCTTGGAAAAAATGGTACAACCCAATAGGAAAGATTTCACTTTACACTTGGAAGATACACTTTGGATGTACCGAACAAATTTTAAAACCCTAATTTGAATGTCAACATTTAGGATTGTATTTGGAAACGATTTTCACCTACCAATGGAGTTATAATACTGTGAATTTTGGGCTATTAGACAATTTAATATGAATCTTTTAGATATAGGTGAGCATAAGAACCTGCAAATTATAGAGTTAGAAGAAATTAGACGTGATTCATTTTAGAAAACTCGGTTTCATAATGAGAAGACAAAGGCTATCCATGATAGCCTAATTCATCAGCATAAGTTCTTTATTGGTTATAAGGTCCCTATATACAATAAAAAGATAATGCTCCACCCAGGTAATCATATTTCCCAATGGCATGGTCATTATACAGTTACAGATTTTTACCCCATTGGTGATATACATGTTTTCCATGAGAAGAGTGGAGAACAGATTACTATAAAGGGGTAGAGGCTCAAACACATTTATGAGGATTTTCCAATGCACCTCATGGAGTAAATCCAACTGATATATGCCACATATGATCCCACTTAGTAAGTTGTCCCTTCTCCTAACCATTATTTTTTGTGTTTTTGTATAAAACCATTCAATGAGGTCTCTGTAATTTTTAGGTGTGGGGGAGGATGATATGTCATAGTCAAAATTAAACAAAAATAAAAAGAACTAAAAAACAAAAATCAAAAATCAAAAATGTATTTTCATTTTTTGATTTATTGTACCATTATTTTGCGTTTTTAGGTAAAAATTGATATTAATATGAATATAAAAAATCATTTTTCAAGCTTGAGACAACTTTGATGAAAATTCCATTGTTTTTGGAAATGTTTTTATCAATTTAATGTTGATATGGAATCTTTTTATATAATTTTTTTTTGAAATCATTCATAGGTGTTTAATAAATTTTTGAATCTCGTGCCTCAATAGCAATAACCAATATGTTAATCCTTTACCCAAGAGACATTTTAAGAAATTTATTTAATATATTTCCCTTTAATCACTTTCTTGAGAATCTTTATTCATTTTGAGAAACTAAAACATTCATTGACTCTGTCTGAAGCCAAAAGATTCAAGTATTCTACAGTCATGATAGATGCAATCATTAAATGAAAATCGTTTTGTACAATTATCCTTTATTTTTTTCACCTTTATATTTTATCCTTTTTAAGCCTGAGAGACCATGAAATTCTTGTTAGGTATCCAAATTACATGGTAATTTATCTCTACCTACTCATCTCATGGGTATATTCATATTTTATTTTCATAGTGTGTGGGAGAGAGGGTGTTTCCCAGAGAATTCTAGGAAGAGAATCATTGATGTGGGTTGATATAAAGGGTGCCAACTTTTCCCTTGGGAAATGGGTTCACAAGCCATATTACATCAATGTTTTAAAGATGTTTCCATTTTTTATCTCCCAAATAAATAAATAAAATTATATATGTACATAAAAAAAGAATAGAAGAAAAATTGGATAAAATATAATGTTTAATCATTATTATTAATTTCTTGGATGTGACTCACCCATATATAATAGAGTAATAGTGAGTTAGAGGTAATTAACTTTTAGAGGGGATGAGTGTTTAAATTCAATGTGAAACCATGCTGAATTTTGACATGTTTTGTGCGTAAGAGATTAAACACTCATATTCTACCTCATATTTTTAAACATTGAATCCTACCCACCCCTGAACCTCAGAACAACTTGTTGGTAGTCCTCTAGAGTAGCACACTAGTTTCTATCAATAGAGGAATTTGACTCTTTGAAAGCATAGAGTAAGATAACATGAACTCTTGGAAAAGAGAATAACTCCAAATTCTTATGTTCCTTGATTTAATAGAAAAAATTTCTATGTGATGTAGGTTGCAACCTGTTTCGTGGGTGAACAAATGAAGTTGAACAAATTTGAATGTGAGAAAAGAAAAATGATTGGAAAAATGATTCCATAAATGGGACATGATGAATTTAATTTCAAAAGAATATTGGATGTTTTAACACCTTTTATTTATGAATGGGGAATGATTAAGATATTATACTTTTCCCAGGAGTGTAAATGTTTAGGTTTGGGGTGTGATTGTACCATGACTCACTGTTTCATTTTCACCCTTACACCACAGTGCTACACATTATTTGTATTGAAAATTATAAAAGTAATAACAAATTGAAATTCATGATTGATTCCATTATTTTGTGTTTTTAACTATTAAAATATTCAATTTCACATGTTTGTTTTATTTCAATGTAGGATAATATGATTTAGAGTGCCTAGGATGAAGTGGAAGAAAAATGGTCCAAAATTGCGTGGATTCATGAAGACTGGCCCACTTTTGTGCCTATTTAGAAACATATGTGAATACGAATGGGCACATATTTTGTTTTATGGTCCAAAAATTAATGTTCTAAAACTCATATAAAGGAACCCAATCCCAATTCATCAGTCAAGGGGCCCATCCAACCTGATTTGTCCAGAACACCAAATTTGTGTGAAGTCAAAAGTGGCATTCTGTAATCTATCCATATCTCCAGATCTGCTTCTCAAATTGATTCCAATCTCTTAGTGTATATATTTAATAAATGGAGAAACATAATTTCCATTTTATCAAAAGGTATATTCTACTGTCTAATGACCGAAACATGGGTTATATGTGATTTGAAGCAATCTGTTTTCCCAAAACAACCTTCCAGTTTTCCTATAAAATGGCATCTTGGGCTTGCCATTTGGGATTTCGGCCTGGAGAAAAAGTGCTTCCATTTTGGAGTCCCAAAGGTGTCTCCCCATAATTTTTAAAATTTCTGGATTCTATTATAAGTTCTACATCAAGATCATCTTCTTCCTCCCCTCCCATGGGTTTCTAGACCCCTTGTAATTGTCCAGGGTAAAACGTGATGTAATCTTGAGTTTCATACTTGTATTATTTTGAATGATCATTTTAATTCTAGCTTCAATGTTTTCTTCATCATCCTCCATTTTTATTTAATATATTTATATACTGGTATGTTATACTGTAACTCAAATGATCCTGTTTGGGGGTACCCTTTCATGCGATGTTTCACACACCATTCATCCCATTTTCCCACCTCATTCAATTATGGTGTTTGTGTGGTTCATATATGTCAATTGAACCCAAATAATTACATTAAATGATATTTATATTTATGTAATGGTATCATAATGAAATAACATAAAAACTGAGACAACACATAGAGTTCTTCATGTGTTTCCTTGGCGAGTTTTGGTTATGAAGTCAAACACAAATCACCAAATCATCGACAGTGTTTGGGGAATCATTGTGTGTTTTTGACAGAACCATGGAAGGTATCATAGTATAAAGTCATTAAAAGCATGGTAATAAGTGTCACAAAATAGGGTTTAAAATATTTGTACCCTTTCTCTTGAAGCAATGAATGACGATCAATCTGATAATCCCCTGGTTTGATCACGTTTATTTAATCTAGTTCATTTGTACTTTGTTTATCACTTTATTTTTCTATTAAAATATTTAATAATAAAAAACCACGATTTATAAAATCCCATTCCCCACAATTTTCATAATCACAACCCTCTTTTTCAATGAATGATCAAAGGCTCCGTCGATATATAACCTAGGGTTTTTGATATACTGTAAAAATTCTAGTTAAAACTAAACAACTAATTTGATGCACTCGACAATGTGATCAAATTTTGGTTCCATTTCCAGGGAGACAAGATCATTTATTTTCATTATTTATATTTATTTATTTAGTTTACTTCTTAATTAGTACTCCACTCAATACCCCACCCCATTTTATTGTTTTTTCTTTAGTTTTCTATATTTATATTTACTTTTTTTGTGTGTGTTCTTTCATTCTATCTCTATCTCTTATTATCCATCTCATTTTCTATAATATTGTATTATATCATTACATTCTCCTTTCATCCTTATTATGCGATTTTATACATATTCAATCATAAAGAAACTTCACAACTTGTTTGTATGGCCCGATTAGAAAAATACAAACTACTTGAATTTGACCGTGAAATTTGAAAAGACACTCCACCCACAAATAAATGCATCTAAAGAAGGTCAATCAAGTAACACTGTGGAAGACCTTGTGGAAAATAAAGTGGTCATAAATCAATTAGAAATTGAACCCAATTAAATCCATGAAAATATGGCTGAAAATAATCAAACCTTAAAAGAACTGACCACCCCAGTTGTGGAGTACCAACCAGAGTACATCTAATAATCTGAGATAGCAACCAAAATTGAGATGAGATTAGGCCCGATCCTCCTACTTCAAAAATTTCATGGTCTTACTACTGAGGACACATATAAACATCTCAAAGAATTTCACTTATTCTTCTCCACAATGAAACTCCAAAATGTTTCTGAGGACCTAATTATGTTTTGGGCCTTCCATTTCTCCTTTGATGGTGTAGCCAATGATTGGATATACTATTTTCCTACAACAATTGGGGGCTAGAATGACCCAAAAAGACTCTTTTTGGATAATTTGTTCCCTTCCTCATGAACTGAAGTAATTAGTAAAGTAATATGTGGCATTAGGCAATCACAAGGAGAGACCATTCATGAATAATAGGATGGATTCAAACGAATTTTCTCAATCTTCTCCCATCACCAAATTAGTGAAAAACTATTAATCCAATACTTCCTTGGGGGAATTATCCCCATTTATTATGGAATAATTGATACAACAGCTGTTGGTTCCTTTGTTTACATAACCCCTTCCACTTCCCATGACGTAATAGCCAACATGGCTCAGAATTCACAGAAATTTGGTATACGAGCTATAATAGAAACCCGAGGATTTTATGTGGTAAGTCATTAATCTATAGAAAAAATTGTAGATAACAATATTGATGAGATACATACCTTTTAAGGCAATTTGATCAATCACAAGTTAACTCAAAATATCCTCATTTTTCATTGCATTGTGGTATTTTTTCATAAAATAATCAATTTTCTAACTAGTTCACACAACTTCAAGATTCCCATGAGTCTTGTATTGCTGTGTTTCGTGGGAATCCATTCCAATAATAAGTACCATTCATGCAAGAATCATTATGGAAAAATTCAAACCCTAGGTGGAAAGCACAATCCCAGTAATGACAAGGTGGAAATTCAAGCTACCCCAAACAGAATTGTTATCAACAAGGGAAAGGTATAATACTTTCTTATCCATCAACTTATCAAAACAATCATCATCCTCCTCCCAAATCTGAACCAAGCCTCTAGGATATGGTGAAGAAAATGGCATCCCGGAACCTTAAATTCTAAAAACCCACACAATCAGCAATTCTATACCTATTAAATTGAGTGGGGAAATTGGAAATAACTTTTATTGAGCTTAATATGCATGGTTCTGGAAAACAACCATCTCAAACCATTGCCAATACAAAGGAGAAAGGTAATGTATGTGAAGTTACACATCATAGTGGTTAAGAAGTTTCTTCATCTACTAATTATATGCAAGTGGCTTTTCCCCCTCTTGAAAAAAATATTTATCCACCCATTGATGGTTTCAATGAATAAAAAAAAATAAAAAGTGTAATAAAATAATCATTTAATATTGTAATGAACAATCCATTCATTTTCCTTTCCCCCAAAGACACTTTATATCTATGAAAAATTAATATAATGAGACTGATATAGAAATAATGGATACCTTTAAAAAGTTCATGTTAATATTCTTTTATTGGATGTAATCAAGAAAATTTCCCACTATGGAAAATTTAATAATGTAGTTTTCTCCCATAGACCAAGGATGAAGGGGAATGAGAGAGTCAACTAGGGTAGAAATATCTTGGCCTTGATTTAACCACCAATGCCAACTAAGTGCAATGATATAGGAACATTCAAAATATCTAGTACCATAGGGGAGACATTAATTTCAAATACTATCTTATATTTAGGAGATTCCATTAATGTAATGCCTCACTCAGTGAATACTTCTCTGCTTGTTGGATAACATCAAACAACATGCATTATTGTGCAACATGCCAACCGAAGTGTTATGCATGCAACATTAATGATTTAGGATGTCCTTGTAAGAATGAAGAATGCCATCTTCCCCGTTGATTTCTAAATTCTTGAGATAGAAGATACCTGAACCCATGGACATGACCCTCTCAAACATGGGATGCCATTCATTATAATAGAAAAAATGATCATCAACATTCACAATGGTATGATATCCATGGTGTACAAATGAGAAAAGGTAAATTTTATAATCACTGAGTCTATGAAACACCATGTTGAATAACACTCCACTATTCCTATATATTCAATGTAATTTCACTCAAATAATGCATTAGAATACCATTCTCTCCTCGGTCCATATTCTAATACATTTTCCTCTTCTTAACCCTTGGATGATTTGAGTTTTCATTCATGTTTTGAGTGTTCTATGGGTTTTAAAAAGTGTAACTTTTGTTCATTAATTGATGAGTGTGTTCATTATAAGGTACCCATGAACATTGATGATAATTCAAATCTGATTTCAATAGGTTATCTAGGCTTAGAGAATAAACATGAGAAGATATACTATTTCATATACCTCACTCCCCCTAAATCCCCTACCCCAATCAAAAAACCCCTAGTTTTGGAATTAAAACCACTTCCTTCTAATTTAAAATATATGTATCTTGAGGGTATTGACCGACTTCTCATCATTATTTCCAATAACCTCTCAAAACGGAAAAAATAAAAACTGCTCAATCTTTTGGGAGAGTGTAAAAAGGAAATAGGATGGACATTGGATGATATTCCTAGGATTATCTTATCTATTTGCATACACCATATTCTATTGTATGATGAGGATAAGACTGTAAGACAATCTCAACATTAGTTGAATTCGACTCTCCTTGATGTGATAAAATTGGTAGTTAGTAAATTACATGTTGCAAGGATCATTTATTCTATATCTGATAGTAAATGGGTTAGCCTAGTGCAAATTGTGCCAAAAAAACTGTAATAACATTTGTGTTAATGGAATGGAATGAATTGGTTCCAACACGTGTGCAAAACCATTGGAAAGCCTGTATTGATTATAGTAGACTAAATCACGCCTTGAGGAAGGACCACATTCCTCTACCTTTCATTGAACAAATACTAGAATGATTTGATGGTAAGTCCAATTATTGTTTCCTTGATGGCTATTGAGGTTATTTTAAAATCCATATAGCCACAAGGGATCAAGAAAATACAATATTTACGAGTCCATTTGAAATATTTGCATATAGAAGGATCAATTTTGGTCTATGTAATGATCCTTGTACTTTTCTTCAATGTATGAGGAATTTTTTTTAGTTCCTATATAAATTCATAGAAGCTTTTATCGACAATTTAATAGTTTATGCAACTCTCTTTGATGACTATTTGGCTCACTTAGGTTCTCTCCTCCATCGATGAATAGAAAAAGACCGTGTATTAAATTGAGAGAAATTACATTTCATTGTTGAATGGGGGATAGTTATTGTGCATGTTATTTTAAAATAGGTAATTCAAGTTCATAAATCAAAAATTGAATTAATTTCAACCCTTCTATATCAAAGATGTGTTCGTGAGGTGAGATCATTCTTGGGACATTCTGGTTTTTAGTGACGATTCATTAAGGACTTCAGTAAGATCATACTTCCCTTGTACTGGTCATTACAAAAATATTCATAGTTATTATTCTATAAAAATTATGAGGATTATTTCTATTCACTAATAAGAAGTCTCACATCACCTACTGTCATCCAACCACCACGTTGGGATCTCCCCTTTGAGCTTATGTGTGAGGCCTCTAACATTTTATTTGTGGAAGTTTTAACACAATGGGTTGTGAAGGCTCTTCTTATCATTGTGTATGCCTCAAGTAACTTTTACCCACCCAGGAAAACTACTCCACCACTAAAAAAGAACATATATCTATTGTGTTTCCTTGGAAAACATTGTTTGTATCTAATCGAATAAAAAATCATCGTCTTCTCTGATCATGATGCCAATCCTGTACTCCCCAGGAAACCTGAAACCAAGCCCCACCTCATTTGGTGGATGCTCCTCGTCCAAGAGTTTGAACTTTAGATTCAGGACAAGATAGGAATGGAAAATGTGGTCCCTAGCCAGATTATTAGGATTTCGCAACTAATGGACCGTCATGTTGACTCACCCCGCCACATTGGATAATTCTTCTCTCATGAGAACCTTTGTAAAATTCTGGACCTTACCCCAAGTGTGCGCACATTTTGAATTTATAGCCACATATTGGGTCCCCATTGATTTCATAACTTTACAGTACTGGAGACATAAGCATGATTCTTGGTGGTACATTTGGGAAGACCCATATTTGTGGAGAATTTGCGGTGACCATGTAATTTGTTGGTTTCTCCCTGACGATGAGTTCACCTCTGTATTGACCTTCTTCCACACCTTGGCATTTGGGGGCCACTTTGGCTATCAATGTACATCTGGAAAGGTCCTAGACTCATGACATTATTGGACAACATTGTATATGGATTCCCATAGATTTTTCAAGTCATTTAGTTTTTGTCAATTTGAAGGGAATATCACCATGTGGAATGAAATTCCACAACAACCCATGTTATTTTGCGAAATTTTAGATGCATGGGGCATTGAATTCAAGGGGACTATTCCAAATTCATTTTGATTCTTGTACTTATTATTGTATTTTGACTATGTATCTAATGGGATGGAATAAAAGGTCACTAGGACCGATGACTCTCGAGTGGTTGTTGATTTTTCGAGGTATCGAAATTTTTGTAGGTTGAGATTATGAAGATTCATCAACAGTGATCATTGTTCAGAATTTTTCAATCACAACATGAAAATTTTGATTTGTATGTATGGGGTTGATCATAATGTCTCCACTGCATATAACCCCCAAACTAACAGACAAGAAGAAATATCAAATCATGATGTTGAATGAGTCCAAGAAAAAACAGTAAAAGCCAGTAGGAAATATTGTAAATTGTGCATGGATGATTCACTTTGGTCATACCATACAACTTTTAAAGAACCAATTGGAATGTCACTGTATATGATTGTATTCAGAAATGATTTTCAACTATCGGTGTAGGTCAAAAACCATGCATATTGTACAGTTAAACAATGTAAGATGAATATTTATGATGTTGGTGTGTGAAGGAAATTTCATATTCAAGAGTTGGAAAAAATTCTATATGATGCATGTGGGAACTCTCAGATCTATAAAGAGAAGACAAAGGATATCCATGATAGAATGATTCATCAGCATAAGTCACATATTAATGAGAAGGCCCTCATGTACAATTACTTGATAAAGATCCACCCAGGTAAGCGTCGTTCATGATGGCTTTGTCCTTATATTGTTAATGAAATTTACCCTTCTTTTTCTATATAGTTATTTCATGAGAAGAGTGGAGAACAAATTACTATTAGTGGGAAGAATCTCAAACAATTCTATGAGTATTTTACAAGGCATCTTGTGGAGGAAATCCAACTGATAGAAGCCACATATGACCCCACTTAGCAGGTTGTCCCTTCTCCCTACCTTTATTTATTGTGTTTTTATATATTATACTTTCATTGTGGAAAATTTAATTTTTAGGTGTGGGGGAGGGTGAGTTTCCATAGTTAGGATAAAAAATTTTAAAAAATAAAATTAAAACATAAATGTGTTTTTACTTATGATTTCTATTTCCTTATTTGGTGTTTTAGATAAAACATAATCTTAAAAAACATCTGAAATAATATTTCATGCTTGAGTAGATTGTGCGAAAAATTCCATTGTTTTTAGAATCATGTTTTTCAAATAAATGTTGATATAGAATATTTTTCTAGAATTTTTATTATCAAATAATTCTTAGGTGTTTAATGTATTTTTTAATCTCATGCTTCATTAGCCCTATACAATATCTTAACCCCTTACTCGAGAGACATTCTAATCCATCTATAGCAAATTCTTGATTTTAATCACTTTCTATAGAGTCGTGGGTCCTGTAGAGAATCTAGAACTTCCCTTTATTCTTTTTGAATCCATAAGATTCAAGTATTCTACATTCATGATATTGGAAATCGTTCATTGAAAATCCCATGGTACAATTCTCCTATATTTGCGACCACCATTATATTTTGTCCTTCTTAATCCTTAAAGACGATTCAATGCCCATTAGGTAGCCACATTATAGGCTAATTTATCCCTACCTACCCATATCTTGTGTATATTATTGTTTTATTTTCAGCATGTCTAGAAGAGAGGGAATTTCAATTGGAATTATGGGAAAGAATCATTGTTAGAGGTTTATATAAATGGTACCTACTTTTTCCTTGGTTAATGGGTTCACAAACCATATTACATCATTGTTTTATAGATGTTTCACTATTTATCGGAAAAAAATTTAAAACAATAGTAATGTACATAAAAAACAGAAGAAAAAATGGATAAAATAGGATGTTTACTCATTATTATTTGTTTCTTGTTTCTGACCTGGACAAATGGAAAAGGGGGTATTGAGTTAGAGGTAATAAACTTTTTTAGTGGTTGAGTGTGTACCTTTATTGTAAAAACTTGATTAATTTTAACATGTTTTGTATATAAGAGATTAAACACTCTTTTTCTTCCTTATATTTTTAATCATTTAATCCTAACAACCCTTAATCCTCAGAAAAACCTATTGGAAGTCCTCTTGAGTTGCACAATAATTTTTTCCAGTAGAGAACATATAATCTTTGAAATCATATGGTAAGATCAAATGAACTCTAAGAAAAAAGTATAACTAAACATTAATATGTTCCTTGACTGAGGAGGAAAATTTTCTATGTGAGGTAGGTTACGACTTGTTGCATGGGTGAAAAAATGATGTTGAACAAATTTGAATGTGATAAAAGAAAAATTATAGGAAAAATGATTCCATAAACAAGACTTGATAAATTTCATTTAAAAATAATCCTAAATGTTTTCACACATTTTATTTAGGAATGGGGCATGATTAGTACATTATATATTTCCCATGAGTACAAATGTGTATATTTTGGGGTGTGATCGTACCACGATTCACTGTTTCATTTTCTCCCTTACACCACTGTACTAAACTTGTTTTGTGTTGAAATTTTTAAAAATAATAAAAAATTAAAATTCATGTTTGATTTCTTTATTTTTTTGTTTATCACTATTAACATAGGAAATCTAACCTGTTTTGATGATTTCAATGTAGGAGGAGATGATTTGGAGGGACCATGATGAAGTGAAAGAAAAAATGGGCCAAAATTTCATGGATTTATAAAGACTGGTCATGTGATGTTCCGGTTTATAAAATTACATGAATCCAAATGGGGTAATATTTTTTATCCTAGTACAGAATCTAATGGGATATAACTCTTATGAAGGATCTCAACCCCAATTCTACCATAAATTCGCCCAACCTACCTGACCTGTCTAGAACACTGAATTTATGCAATGTCAAAAGTGGCGTTCTGTAATACGACCATATCTCCAGATCCACTTGTCCAATTAATGCCAAAAATTTAGTGGTGATAATTGGGAAGAGAGGATACAACTTTTTAGTTTCATCAAAAGGTATTTTCGATTGTCTAATGGCATAAATATGTGGTACAATTAGTTTTAGGAAATATGTGTGCCCAAAACCACCTTCCAATTTTCTTATAAAATGGAAACTTGGGCTCCCCATTTGGGAGTAAAACCTAGGGGAAAAGTTCTTCCATTTTGGAGTCCCAAAGGTATCTCCAAATCATTTCGATAAGATGTGGTGGCTATGGGAAGTGATACTTCCACATCTTCTTCTTCCTCTCCTCCCATGAGTTTCTAAGCCCCTTGTAATTACCTGGGGAGGAACATGATCTAATAGAGAGCTTCATACATGTATTATTTAGAATGTACTTTTTAATTATATTTTGAATGTTTTTATATTCATCCTATCATTTTAATTAATTGAGTTATATACTGATTTGTTATACTCTATCTCAAATGATCGGGTTTGTGGGTACCCTTTCATGTGATGTTTTACACATTGTTCATCCATTTTTCCTCCATCATTCTATTGAGATGTTTATGTGGTTCATATTGGTCAATTGAACTACATAGGCATTGTCAAGTCCATATACATTTATTTAATGGTATCATAATTAAAAAACATACAAACCTGGACAACACATTGAGTAATTCATATGTTGACGTGGTGAGTTTTGGTTATGAAGTCGAACACAAATCACCCAATCATCTGCGGTGTCCGATGAATCATTGTGTGTTTTTGACTAAACCCATAGAGGTATCTGAGTATAAAATATGTAACATTTTTTTTAATAGGGTTTAGAAACCATTGATTAAAATATATATATCCTTTCATCGGATGTGATGAAGGATGGGCATCACGATACTCCTCTGGGTTGATCAAATTTTATTAATCTTATTCATTTATATATTGTTTTATCATTTTATTTTTTCTATTATAATCATTAATCATAAATCCATAAGTTTTATTAAGTTTCATTCCCCTTCTTGTTTCAAAATGAAAACCCTATTTTTCAATTAATGATCTAAGGCTCTGTCGAGAGACGACCTAGGGTTGTTGCTATACTGCAGAAATTCTATTTAAAACTAAACAACTAGTTTGAAAAGCTTTACAATGTAATATAATTATGAAAAATTGGGGCTTTATTATGAAAATATAAGTGTACTGGGATTTAATAAACTTGGGTTTATTTAATTAAATCTTACAATAGAAAAAAAATCAATAAATCAAAGTATAAATGATCAAGATTAAATAAACATGATCAACTCTGGGGAGTATCGTGATGCTCATGATTCATCTCTTCAAGATAAAGAGTATAGATATTTTAATACCTAGTTTGTAGAACATATTACGATAATTTTTCTATGTTTATACGAGGATACCACCTCAGGTTCAGTTGAAAATACCAAATGATTCACCAGACATCGCCGATGATTGGGTGATTTGTGATCGTCTTCATAACCAAAACTCAACAAGGAAACACAAGAATAAATCGATGTGTTTTCTAGGATTGTATGTTATTTCTTTGTGATACCATTAAATAAATTTAAATGTCCTGGGTAGTTATTATGTGATTTCAATTGACCAATATGATCCACAAAAACACTACAATTGAATGAGGGAGGAAAAAGGTATGAACATTGTGTGAAACATCATGTGAAAGGGTACCCCCAAACATGATCATTTGAGTTTGAGTATAATATAACAGTATATAAATCAATTAAATAAAAATAGAGGATGAAAAAAACAACATTTAACCTAGAATTAAAAATAAAATTCAAAATAATACTAGTATGATGCTTGAGAATACTTCATGTTCCTCCCCGGGTGGCCACAAGGGGTTTAAAAACTCATGGGAGGGGAGGATGAAGAAGATGTTGATGTAAAACATACAATAGCCTCCATAACTTCTAGTAATTATGGGGAGACACCATTGTGACTCCAAAATTGTAGTACATTTTCTCTTGGTGGAACTCCCAAATGGGGATCCCAAGGATCCATTTTATATGAAAATTGGACGGTGTTTTTGGGCACATAGATTTCTACAAAAAAATGTACCAAACATTTCGGCCATTAGACATTCGAAAATCCCTTTTTACAAAATTGGAAAGTTGTACACATAATTTATAGATATTTTCATTGAATGTTGGTCATCAATTGGACAAGAGGATCCAAGGATATGGACCGATTATAGAACGCCACTTTTGACATCGTAAAAATTTAGTATTCTGGATAGATCAGGTCGGTTGGGCCCATTGAAGGAAGAATTGGGCCTGGTATCCTTCATAAGAGTTGTAAAAAATTAATGTTTAGACCAAAACACAATATATTATCCCATTTGGATTCACATAACTTTGCTAAACAAGAACAAATGTTGACTGGTCTTCATGAATCCATGGAATTTTGGACCATTTGTTTTCCACTTCACCATGGGCCCTCCAAATCATCTCCTCCTACATTGAAATCATCAAAACATGTATCATTTCCCATTTTAATAGTGATAAAAACAAAATATTTTAACCAATAATGATGTTTAATTTGATATTATATTTATAATTTTCAATACAAAACAAGTTTAGCACTGTGGTGTAAGGGTAAAAAAGAAACAGTGACTCGTCGTACAATCACACCCCCACATCTAAACATTTTCACTCTTGGGAAAAGTATAATATCCTAATAATTCCCCATTCCTAAATCAATGGTTCGGAGGTAGGTAATATTCTTTTGAATGGACATTCATAATGTCTTGTTTATGGAATCAATTTTCCAATCATTTTTATTTTCTATCTTTCAAATTTGTTCAACATCAATTGTTCACCCACGAAACATGTCACAATCTACCTCACATAGAAATTTTTAATCTTTACTCAAGGAGCATATGATAGTGAGGTTTTTATATTTTCCCAGAGTTCATTTGATCTTACCATATTCCTTCCATGATTCTATATTCTCTACTGGCAGACACTAGTGTGATAATCAGGTGGACATCCAACAGGTTGTTCTGAGGTTCAAGGGTTGGTTGGATTCAATGTTTAAAAATCTAAGGCCGAATAGGAGTGTTTAATCTATTATCTACAAAAAATGTCCAAATTCATCAAGTGTTCACAATTAAAGTACACACTCAACCCCTCAAAAAGTGTACTACCACCAACTCAGTATCTACATTTATTATTTCTGCGGGTCACAACCAAGGAATGAATAATAAAGAGTAACCATCCACTTTTTTCCATTTTTTTCTTCTGTTGTGTTATTTTAATGTAAAAAATTATTTTATTTAGAATTTTTTGGAGAAAAATAGAGAAAAATATATAATAAATGATGTAACATTTCATAGGAACCCATTTCCCAAGGAAAAAGTAGGCACCCTTTATATAAACCCATAACAATGATCCTCTTCCCAGAATTCCCATGGAAACACCCTCTCTCCCACACTAGCAGAAAATAAAACAAGAATATACACAAGATATGGGTATGTTGAGATTAATTAGCTTGTAATGTGGCTACCTAAGAGGATTTTCTTGGTCGCTCAGTCATAAGACAAATAATTTATAAAGGTGGCTGAAAATAGAGGGAAATTTTACAAAGGGATTTTCAATGAATGATTACCTCAATAATGAATAATGCATAATTGAATCTTAATGATTCCAATAGAATCAAGGAATGTTCTAGTTTCTCTATGTGACCCAAGACTCTCAAGAAAGTTATTAAATGTACTAATATGCAATAAAGGGCTTAGAATGTCTCTCGAGTAAGGGATTAAAATATTGGTTAGTTCTAATGATGAATGAGATGAAAAAATCCCTTAAACACCTAAGAATGATTTGAAAAAAAAAATAGATTCCATATCAACATTCATTTTAAATTTTTTCCAAAAACAATGAAATTTTATGCACTATCGACTCAATCATGAAAAATGATTTTGGATAATCTTTTTAAGATCAATTTTTATCTAAAACCACAAAATAAAGGAAAATGAAATCATAAATGAAAAAAAAAATCTTTTAATTTTTTTTCGTTTTTTTATGATTTTTCAATCCTAACTATGACATGTCACCCTCCCCCACACCTAAAAATTACAATATCCTCAATGAAAGTATTAAAAATAAATAGAAAATAAATTAAGGTAGAGAAAAGGGATAGCCAGGTAAGTGGTGTCATATGTGGCATCTATCATTTGGATTACCTCCATGAGATGCTTTATAAAATCCTCATAGAAGTGTTTGACCCTCTTCCCATTGATTTTAATCGACATTAGACTCTTCTCATGCAAAACCAGTATAACACAAAAAAGGTTAACTTCAGTAATAGTATAAGGACCAAGTCATCAGGAACGATGGTTACATGGGTATAGCATTAGCCTAGAATTGTACATGAGGACTTTCTAACAAATATGGAACATATGCTGGTGAATCATACTATAATGGATGGCCTTTCTATTATATTTATAGATCCGAGATTTATCAAATTCATCACAACACTTTTCTTCCAACACTTGAATCTACAGCCTCATATGCTTTCCTACATTTAAAATATTCATATTACACTGTTTAACATCACAATATGCATGGTGTTATACCTCCAATGGTAGGTGAAAAGTCTTTCCAAATACATTCCTTTATGGTGAAATTCCAATTGGTCTTCTAAAAGCTATATGGTACGCCCAAAGTGCATCGTCCAAGCACAAAGTATAATATTTATTATTAGGTTGTACAATTTTTTTTAAAATTTATTTCACTTCCATATTTCATATTTTTGGTTGTCTATTAATTTTGGATGTGATATGCAGTAGTGACTTTATTATCAACCCCATATTTACGAATAAAATTTTTCCTGTTGAGATTTCAAAACTGTGAACCCTAATCACCATTGATGAATCTCAGTAAACCAAACCAACAAAAAATTTGAGACCTCACAATATCAACAACCACTCCAGAGTCATCAGTCCTTGTGGCCTTTTCTTACACCCATTTAGATACATAGTAAACATCCAACAAGATGTTCAAAAATATGAATGTGTTTTGAAAATGCCCCAAAAAGTCAATGCCCCATGCATAAAAATTTTCACAGAGTAACATGGGCTTTTTTGGCCTTTCATTCCTATAGGAGATATTCCATGTTAATTGACTACAACTACATGACATTCAAAATCTATGGGAATCCCTATATAATTTAGGCCAATATTAACTAATTCAAGGACATTTCGAGTTGTATGTTGAATTCCAAATCCGTCCCCACTGGACAGGGTGTGGAATAAGATCAAAACAGAGGTGATCTCACGGGCAGGGACACACCGACGAACTACTTGGTCACCAAAAAAATCTTCAAAAATATTGGTCACACAAAATATACCAAAGAGAATCATTCTTATGTATTTGGGATTATGAATTTTTGAAATTAGCGGGGACCCTATATGTTGCTAGAAATTTCACAATGTCCGCAGACCTGGGTGAAAGGTCCACAATTTCACAAAGGTTCTCATGAGGATATGATACTATGATGGGGATGGGAGAGTCATCATAATGATCCATCGGTGGGGAAATCCTACTAATGTGATCAAATGACACATTTACACTCCTTTATTGTCACAAATATCAAGGTCGAACTCTTGGAGGAGGATCTTCCACTGAATGGAGGCGGGGCATGGCATGAGGTTTCTTTAAAAGGAAATAAAGGGAATGATGATCAGAGAAGACATTGATTTTTGAACTGATAAGATATGAAAGTGATTTTTCCAAGGTGAAAATAATAGAAAAACGTTCTTTTTATGTGGAGGTGTAGTTTTTCGTGGTGGGTTCATGGGTATGTGAGGCATACACAATGACATGAAGAGCCATCTCAACCCTTTATGATAAACATTTCCCCAACTGCAAAGTTACAAAAATCACACATAAGCTTAAAGGGGATATTCCACCTTGGTGGTTGGATAACCAGAGGTGATGTGAGACTTATTTTAAGTGAATTGAATGGATCCTCACAATTTTAAGCAAACACAAACTCTGAATCGTTTTGAAATAACTAGGACAAGGGAAGTATGATCTTGCTGAAGTCTTTAATGAATTAGTGGTTAAAACCAGCATTACCCAAGAAAGATCGCACCTAATGAACACATTTTGAATATGGAATGGTTTAAAATAATTAAATTTTTGTTTTATCCACTTGTATACCCTCTTTTGAAATATTATTACCAAGAACTATCCCCCGTTCAACCATGAAATGACATTTCTCGTAAATTAATACTAAATATTTTTCTATGTAATGATGAATAATAGAACCTAGGTGAGCCAAATAGTAATCAAAGGATGTTCCATAAAGCAATAAATCATCTATAAAAACATCCATGAAATTATCTAGGTATTGAGAAAAAATAATCTACATACATTGCTGAATTGTACCCGGAGAATAACATAGACCAAAAGGAATCCTTCCATATAGAAATGCTCCAAATGGACAGGTAAATGTTGTCTTTTTTTATCCTCATGGGTTATATGGATGTTTATAGAACCCAAATATCCATCAATAAAATAGTAATGGGACTTACCTGCCAATTGTTCTAGAATTTGGGAAATGAAATGTATAGGAATGTTGTCCTTTTGTGTGGCTTGATTCAGTCGATGATAGTCAATATAGACATTCCAATTGTTTTTCACACATATTGGAACCAATTTATTCCTTTCATTTTATGAAATTTTTAATCATGTTATTTAGGCACAATTTGAATTGGGAAAACCCATTTACTATCATATATATGTAAAATGATCCATGTAGTAAGTAATTTACTAAATTCTAATTTTATCTCTTCAAGGAGAGTGGGATTCAAACATAAGTTGAGACTGTCTTAAAGGATTAGCATCATCATTAAAAATTATATGGTGGATAAAAATAGATAGTTAATCCTAATAATATCAGCCAATTTCTATCTAATTTCCTTTTCACACTCTCTCAAAAGGTTGAGCAGTTCTGATTCCTACTGCTGAGAGAGGTTATTGGAAATAATGATGGTCATTTGCTCAATACCCTCATGAAATGCATATTTTAAATTATAAATAAGTGGTTTTAAATTCTAACACCAAGGTTTTATTGATTGAGGTATGATATTTAGGGGGATTGAGGTCCATGAAACTCTTTATCTTCTCTTGTTTATTATTTAAGGAATGAGAATCTATTGAAATGAAATTTTTAGAATCTTCGACGGTCATGGGTAAATCAAAGTGAAAATACTAATCAATTAATTCCATAAATTTACACTTTTAAATATCCAAACCATAGTAAAAACATTAATAAAAACTCAAATCATCCAAGGGTGATGAAGAAGAAAATGAATAAATTCATGGGTTAAAGAGAGAATTGTGTGTGTGCATCATTTGAGATAATTACCATCAAATAGATAGGAATAGTGGAGTGCTATTCAAGGGGGTGTTTCATAGCCTCAAGGATGTTAAATCTTACCTTTTTTTCTCTGAACTCCATGGAAAACATACCATTGTGAATGTTGATGATCATCTTTGTAGTTTTTAACAATGGCCTCTCATGTATGAGAGGGGCACGTCCTTTGGTTAAGGTATATTCTATCTCAAGAATGTTGAAATCAGTTGGGATGATTAGATTCTTCACTCTTACAAGGACATCCTCAAGCACTCTTGTTGGATGCGTAGTACTCCATTTGTCATGTTGCATAATAATGCATGTTTGTTGAAGATCTCCAACATGCAGAGAAGTATACACAGAGTGAGGCATTACATTAATGGATGCACCTAAATCTAACATAACATCGGAAAAGAATGTCTCCCCTATCGTACAAGGATTCAGGATTGTTCCTGGATCCTTACAATTAGTTGGCATTGCTGGTTGAATAATGACTGAGACATACCTTCCCGGGTTGACCCACTCATTCCCCTTCCACCTTCATCTATGGGAGAAATGCTCTTTTCAAAATTTAGAATAATGCTAAATTTTCTTGACTACATCCAATAAAAGAATATTAACTTTTACTTTTTAAATGTATCCATTATTTCAGTATCAACCACATTGTCATAATTTTTAATAGATTTATAGATTCCTTGGGAGAAAGGAAAAGGAGTGGATTGTTCATTGGATCATCAATGATAATTTTATTTTCATTATTATTATATTTTTTGTCATTGGAATCTTTAATGGCTGGAGAAAGAGTGTTTTCAAGAGGGGGCATACCTGTTAAGTATAATTCATATAAGGAGAATCTTTTTTACCTTTAAGAAGTGTAACTGCACCTACATTACCTTTGACATGAGATTGGAAATAGTTAGGGATGCTAGTTGTCTAGAACCATGCATCTTATGCTCACCGATGATGTTTTTCAATTTCACACTTGATTTCACAGGACTTGAATAGATGATTGTGTTGTTTGCTGGAATTGTAGGTTCTGGGTTTCCTTTTTCTTCACCGTATCCTCCAGGATTGGTTCATATGTGGGAGGTGTAGGATGATTGTTTTGATAAGTTGAAGGATAAGTAGGTGGAATTCCATAGCCTTGTTGATACCAATTCATTTTGGGGTAGCTATAGTTTCCTCTTTAATGCTATTAGGGTTATTCATGCCATCCAGGGTTTAGATTCTCCTGTAATGGTTCTTTCTTGGAAGGAGGTGTTTGTTAGAATGGATGCCCTGGGATCACGGCTAAACAAGTCTAAGGTGAATCATGAAGTTATGGGAACTAGTTAGAAGAATGGGCATTTTCAGAACAAATACAACAATATAATGGAACAGGAGGAGATTGTGAGTTACCTTGTGCATGGGATAATTGGATTAGAATGATATGAATTTCTTCACTATTTTTATCTATTCTTTTTTCTTGGGATGAATGACATAGCACATTAACACCTTGGGTAGGTGTAATAGATTGTGTATCAAATTTTTGTTCATTTTGAACATATTGGCTATTAAGTCACAAGCGGTGGAAGGAGTTTTATCAACCAAGGCACCACCAGCTACTCATCAATAATTCCGTGATCCATGGGGAGAAGTACCTCATATAAGTATTGGATTAATAGTTTTTCACTAATTTGGTGGTGGGGGCTGCTTGAGGATAGTCATTTGAATCACTCCCAGTAATCCTGAAAGGTATCTCTTTGTGATTGCATAATGCCACAAATTTCATTCCTAATTGATGCAGTTTGGGAGGCATGGAATAACTTCTCTAAAAAGAGTCATTTTAGATCATTCCAGCCCCCAATTGTGTTGTAAAGACCGGTAAATTCCATGAATGTTTTGTTAATTATATGGGAATTTTATGAGTCCGTGAAAATTAACGGTGTGTGATTCCAAGGCCCGGTGTGCCTGGAATGAATTTCTGAACATTTTTTTGGGTACGTTTATTAAACGTGTGAGCGAGTTTTTTTAATGTTCTAACCAGTGCTCGGAATTGAAATCCAATGACACTGTTGAACTCACAGTGGTGGTTTCTCATAAAGAGAATTTCACCTCTACAACATTTGGTCAAGGGTGAAAGTTAGTTTTTGTGTATTTCATGGAATAAAAATAAAATTATTGAATAACATTTATTTTATCCTCCCAAATGAATATTCCATGGTGGGAACCACCCAAGCCTAAACACCCCAATTTAAACCTATGGTGGTGGGGTCAACCCAAACCGCACTTCAATATAGAAAACCTTTCATCTACCCATTAATTATTCTCCCATTTAATTATTCCTCATAAATTTTTTAAGGATGCCAACTCAAATTAAAAATTGACAGAAATACTTTATTTGGGGTTGGCTCATGATTTTGTCATTGGGAGAAATCATTCGAGGATGGGAGGAATTGGGGTAACATTGGAGAAACTCATCTCTAACGTAGAATGGGCCATCTCCAATGAAGAATGAGGAACGAACCTCAACCTCGATCAGAAGCACCTTCTGGAGGCAACGAATGCCGATGTCTTCAATGACAATGAACCAACGTCCATCCTTCCCTCCTCATCGACGTCAACAAATCTATGAGGTAGGGTTTGATTTTTTAAATTTCCCCATTACATTTTCTTGAAAATTCATTGTGATTCAAGAAATAATTGAGCCACTTTCTACCACTCTAATGTGGAGGGTGTGGACTAAAGGAACATGGTCCAACCACTCTACAAATTTTGGGTAATATTTGTTGAGTTCTTCGTGATGGAGGAGGACAACGACTGGTGCTAGAAATTGGCACTGGTGGAATTCATTAACGGCTACCTGCAGCATTGCTGGCCGTAATGAAGGCGGCAGGACAACTATGCCATCACAGGGGACTCGTAGCCGATCGACCGCTGTAGATGGAGTAGGGAGGCCAGCGCTCGGCTGGCCGTGGAGGGGCAGCCCATGACGCGCCACTTTCGGAGCAAGGGAACTGTGGCCGCCTGGTCGTGGGGATGGAGGAGGTGCGGCCGGCCGGGGAGTGGCAGCACACGACATGTCGATGGGAAGAGAATAGGTCGACCGTTATGGTTGGACAAGCTATACAGAGCCAGACCCCATGGATCCTGCGTACTGCCTAGTGACCAAAAGGGTTTGGTAGTTCGGTGTTTGAGAGAGGGGGTGCACAAATCCCCCCCCCCCCACCGCATCCCGCCAAGCAGGGCCGCCCAACACGGGCCGTGCTGCCCAGCGCGGCCCGGGCCATGCCGGCGGGCCAGGCTGGACCCAGCGGTCAGGTTCGACCTGAAATGGGTCAGTTCTACCCAATACCGGTTGGATTGGGTGGGGTCGGACTGCCCGGGTCTGGCCGGACCGAGACCAACATCGATCCATATTCGCTCTTTTGGCCATAACATTGGCACTGGGGGTCTGTTTTGCGAACCGCCTATTGCACCAGAAACCTTGGAGCGAGATGGTCCTTTTGGTTTACCACACATGAGTTAGGGCTAATGTTTGGTTATGGCTAGGTTGGATCAAGAAAAAATCCAACTGGGATGTCGTGACTAAAAGGCTAGTAACTTACATACCAAGCATCTGATTGATGCACCGTCTGTTGTGTTGAGACCCCTTTAACATGGTAGTGCTTTGGGATACTTATTTGTGGGACATTGTTGCAGTTGTAGTATCGAATAGTATCTTAAATAACAGACTCTCACATAGATGATCAAGCTTAGTTCAGGTAACCTGTAGCTGGTCTGATGATGTACTAGGATCATGTGTGGGTCTGACAATGAACTAAAATCATGTGTGGGTCTAACGTTGTACTAGAATCATGTGTGGGTCAGACAGTGTACAAGGATCTAGTGTGGGTCTGACATTGTACTAGGATCCTGTGTGGGTCTGACGTTGTACTAGGATCGTTTGTGGGTTTAACAATGTACTAGGATTCTATGTGTGTCTGATGGTTTACTGGGATCCTGTGTGGGTCTGGCGCTATACTAAGATCCTGTGTGGGTCTAACAGTGTACTAGGATCATGTGTGGGTCTAACGGCGTACTAGGATCTTGTGTGGTTGTGACGGTGTACTAGGATCCATTGTGGGTCTGACTGTGTACTTGGATCATGTGTGGGTCTTACTCTGTACAAGGATCTTGTGTGGGTCTGAAAGTGTATTAGAATCTTGCGTGGGTCTGAAGGTGTACTAGGATCCTGTGTGGGTCTGACGGTGTACTAGGATCATGTGTGGGTCTGACGGTGTACTAGTATCTTGTTTGGGTCTGTAATTTAGGATTCTTCATTGGACCTCCTCTAAACAGAGAAAGATGATTCAGTAGTTACATATAATCATCTATAATACTGTACCTAAGATATACTTGGTGTGATTTGAGTCCATACATGTGTGGTACTCTCCTTTGTGATAATACTTTGGTGGTATTCTTTTATGTGGTGTACATGTGTGGTACTTACCTTCATGGTATTATTTCCTTTGTGGAACAGTTGAGATTTGTGCTTTTGCGTTGGACCCTCTGTTTCCTCATGATTGAGATGTGTATATTTCATAACTTAAATATATGTATTTGAATATACCTAAGTAGGGTTTTCAGTTGATTTCATGCTTTGTGTTTTATCTTTTGTGAATTTTGTGAGACCTTGAGGGTCTTTATGTCCCTACTGAGTATCGTTATACTCACCCCTACATGGGCTATTCCCTCACCTTGTTGTGTTTGGTGTAGACAACGGACAACACTGATCGAGGATGATGGTACTAGGACTGGATGGTTCCGGAAGGTGGACCATATGATGTTTTCGTACGCAGAGGAGACGGGCGAATGTGGAGTGATAAGGATTCAATCTATACCTACCCATAAGGTAAGAACCTCGGATAAAGACCCAGTAACTATATTTACCATTCTTCATTTGTATTATATTTCAGTTGCACTTGTTCCTTTATTTTTGTGCTTGTATTTTGGCCCCTCTTACTTTCAATACTCTTTTTTCTATACTGTTTACTTGTTTTCATATGTTTTTGTGTACTTGGTTGAGTGTGTTTAAAGGATATAAGAGCAATGCCTTCCCGATTTTAGGGGATACGCCTTTCGGTGCTAGTAGCTAGCCCTTGGCCTATGGAAAGCGGGCTTTCGGTAGTCACGGCACAGGCCCCAGGGGACAGGGTTGGACAAATTGGTATCATAAGAGTTCGGTTATACCATAGAACATTGTTCTCTGATCATATTAATGACAATAATGTTATCTGTATTTAGTATGGCTATCAGTTTTGGGAATATAGTGTTAGTGTGGCGGCCGACATATCCATACAACGGGACCCTAGCTTCTAATTTCCAACTCAGTTCATGAAAGCACTGATTGCATGTTTGTTTTTCAAGAGTTTTCTTTTCAAATTCATTGAGTAAACTCACTAGGTAAAACTTATGGACTGTGGCACATCTGTTTCCTTTCAAGATGCCTCCATGCAGACAACATGTTAGGGTTCGGGGTATAGTACGAACTAATAGACCACCGAGCAATGAGGCTTCGGTGTAGGGCCCTCTTCTAGTAGAGGCACCAGCAGAGGCACCATGGGTACCATTTCCCATTGGGCCACCGATGCCACCAGCCCCAACAGTAGGGAGTGCATGCCACTTCAGCGGGTTTCATGAGTTCCAGTGCTAAAGGCCACCTAGGTTCATGGGAGAGACGGACCCACTGGTGGATGAGGATTGGATGGAGGCTATGGTTAGAGTCTCTTGACATGTAGGGACACCAACTGATCTCATAGTGATCTTTGCCGCCCGTTTTCTATAGGCAGTAGCAGGTGGATGGCGGAGCTTGATGCTCTAGGTTCACGAAGAGGTGATGCTTCTTTGGGAAGACTTCGAGAGCATATTTCGGGAAAAGTTTGTTGCAGCAACTCTTTGTGAAATATGTATTCAGGAAATTCTTCATCTACAGCAGCGTAGCATGACTGTGGCTTAGTACTCAGCGAGGTTCTCTGACCTCTCATGCTACTCCATGAATATGGTGTGGGGCCCATTCATCAGGGCCCGAACCTTCATGCAGGGACTCCGGTGAGATATGAGGGCTTCGATGATTTATCTTAGAATTCCAATGCAAGTGGGGGTGTTAGAGAGATCCCTCTATGTGGAGAGTTTTCTTCTGAGAAGTCACCAATAGTGAGTCCTACAACTTGTTTTCACATAGTAGAGTCTTCTGTAGCTAGAAGAAGACAAATGTCATAGAGGTCCAAGAGTACCAGATCTACAAGTTGATGACTGCAGGATTCAGGTTTGGATATTTGGGGTACTGGACACAATGCCAGTCATGCGAGGAACATGCAGTGTGTCACATGCGGCAGGTAGGGTCACATGGCTCGTGACTATCTGGCCCATCATACGGATGACCAACAGAATGTCAAAGGACCACCCAAGCAGAGACAAAGGTTCTATTGAGGAGGTTCGCATGGAGCAGGTAGACATGGTAGAGGAGCGGGTCGGGCAGCTGGTGGTGGGAGATGATTCAAGATGTTACCACGACCACAACAAAGAGGTCCACCCTGACCATAGGGAACAGGAAGATAGGGGAAATCTCATCTCCAGTTAGCCGAGTCCTACGACCATGGTGCTCTGGAGATTATACGAGGTATGATCTATGTCTACTCCACCTTAGTTGCAGTACTCATAGGCACAGGTTCCATTTATTCATTTATTTCCACTGCCCTAGTTCAGAGCTCAGAGATTCTGATGGAGCTATTGGCTCAATCATTGTGCCTAGAGACTCTTACGGGAAGATATTAAAGGATTATTCACTAGTGTATAATGTGTGAGGATACACTAGGAGGTGAGAGCTTTAGCTAGGATCTCCTAGTAGCGGGGTCGAGGCATTACGATTTTATCTTCGGTATGGACTTGTTATATACATTCCATGCTCATATTGATTGTATTTGGCGCAAAGTGCAGTGTTTCCACATAGATGGAACCAATTTTACCTTCACCGGTGAGAAAGGAGACTTTGTAGCCCAGGATGGACTTACCCGAAGAAGATTCAAGCCGATCACTTATCATTTTCCTAGCATCACCCTCAGAGTTGTTGATGTGGAGTGTCTGAAATATCCTATAGTGGTGGACCGGTGCATGAATGTGTTCCCTAATGATGTTTTAGGTCGACCTCTTCGTAGAGAGGTAGACCTTTACATTGACATGTACCCTGGGATGGCATCAATATCTACACAAGAATATCAGATGGATTCTGCCTAACTTCGTGTGTTACGGGTACAGTTGGAAGACTTACAGGGGAAGGGATTCATCTGGGCTAGTGCTTCTTCTTGGGTGGTGCCGATTTCATTTACTGAGAAGGAAGATTGTAACTTGAGACTTCTTGTTGACTATCGGAATCTGAATTTGGTGAACGTGAAGAACAAGTACCCATATCAAAGGATTGAAAACCTCTTTGATCAGCTGAAGGGAACATAGTGGTTCTCAAAGATAGATCTCTGATCAGGCTATCACCAGGTCATAGTATGAGACGAGGATGGCCAGAAGACGGATTTCTGATGTTGGTATGACCATTATGAGTTTTTGGTCATGTCATTCGGTGTAAATAATGATCCAGCAGTGTTCATGGGACTCATGAACTGCATCTTCCATCCATATCTATATCACATTGTGGTGGTCTTCATTGATGAAATTAGGATTTACTCAACTACTGAGGAGGAGCATGCTTATCACTTGTAGGTAGTTCTGGACACACTCTGATAGAACCAGCTTTATGGTATGCTCTCAATGTGATATATATGGATCCGAGAGGTTCACCATATGGGGCATGTCATCTCAAAGGCTGGATTTCTAGTGGATCCAGCCAAGATTGAGGTGGTACTTGCTTGGGAGCCACCTATGAGTGTGATAGAGGTATATAGTTTCTTGGGTTTGGCTGGATACTATTGGAGGATTGTTCCATATTTCTCTACAGTTGCAGCACCATTATCAGTATTGACGAAGAAGGGGAAACCCTTCATGTGACCAGAGATATGTTAGCGGAGTTTTCAAGAGATAACGTAGAGGCTGACCAGTGCCCCTATCTTGAGGCTTCAGGATGAGAGAGTTGGTTATGTAGTTTACTAAAATGCATCTGGGACTAGACTCAGATGTGTCCTGATGTAGGAGTGAGCAGTTATCGCATATGGTGTAAAGACCGTAAAATTCAAGGGAAATTTTTTCTTAATTTTCTTTGGATTTTTACAAGAGCGCGGTTTCAGACGGCACCTGATTCCGAGGCCCGGAGTGCCCGGAATTAATTTCCGAAGTTTGGCTCGGGTACGTTCAGTGAACGAACGAGCGGGAATTCCTAACTTTTGATCCGGTGCTCGGAATTGAAATCCGAGGGCACCGATGAACTCGCAGTGCCGTTATTCGCTTAAAGAGACCCTTTCGGGAGTTGCGTATGTTGCGGGTTGAAAGTTAGTTTTGGGGATTAAAAGATAAGTAAAATAAAATTGTGTGTGAATTTTATTTTATTCAAGGTGGTTAGACTCTCTCATGGGAAGTTGTTGGTGGGGCCCGCAACCACCCAACTTCCCATGTGTGGTTATGAGGGAGGTGGGGCCCACACGAACCCCCCACCTTTTCAAATTCCCTAACCCCTCTAAACCCCCTCTTTAATTTGTGACTCTCCCCTACATTAAAACTTGCCAACTTATCTTTCCATTTAATTTCTTGACAACTCAAGATTTTAATTAATGTAATAAATTCAACTTTTGAATTTTTGAAAGGTGGGCAAAGTGAAAATAAAATAAGGGTAGCTTATTTTATTTTGGGGGGTTGCTGTGTTGTGTGGAGATTTGAGAGAGGAAGAGTTCTACACTTTGAAGAACTTCTTTTTCCTCCTTGAAGAACGCGAAGAACCTTCGAACATCGACGAAGAACGCCACGTACTCGGGAATCGTCTTTCGCGACGCCATACCCGCGACACCGACGACGTCTTCTTCCGCGTCATCTTTTCCCGCGACGAAGTCGTCGTCAAAGAACTTCGAATCCTCGCTTCACGACATCGACGTCCTTCTTCCGTGACGCCGACCACCGCGACGCGTCTTCCGCGGGTCGTTGACGATCTTCGTTCTTGAAACCAGAGGTAGGGGATGATCTTTATTGATTATTTTCATTCCATTCTTGAATCGTGGATTTTAGCATGACTTAACGTGTGACTTATTTTTATTTAAGTTCCGTTTTTATTTCTTTAACGTGAGGGGGACCGGACCGCACGAACACGGCCGAATCCCCCTCCATCGTTCATGTTGTTCATGCTGGAGGAAACAAGTAACGTGGTGCCGTCGCACCACGCGGATGAACGTTCAGATATTTTTCCGCAACGCCGTCGCGCTTCGCCGAGGAGAGATTTCAAGAACGCGACGCCGTCGCGCCGCGTTGGGAGGATTCTTGGCACGGAGAAAGGGGCGCGGTGCCGTCGCACCGCGCCGGACGACGAACACCGCGGCCGGTTCCGGGCCGCGGTGAGACGAGGAGACCGCGGCCGGATCCGGGCCGCGGCGGAAGGAAAGACCGGCGGCCGGGCCGCCGGCGTCGGAAGTCAAGGGCGGGACCGGAAATTCCGGTCCCGTTGGTAAAAACCGGCCGGCCAGCAGGCCGGCCGGATGTCATAAAAACCGGGGGTTTAAACCCCCGGCCGGTCCATCAAGACCCCCCTCTTAATGAGGGGGCGGTTCTTTTAAGGAGGGGGGGGGGGGGGCAAAGCCCCCCCGGTTTTACTCAACCGGCCCCCATTTGCGGGGGCCGTTTTGTCTCAAACGGCGCGGCAAAGCCGCGCCGCCTTCGGAAGGGCGGGGGCTTAGCCCCCCGCGTGAGTCGCGGCCACCGCCGCCAGCGCGGTCCGCCGCCGCCAGCGCGGCCCGCCGCCGCCGCCACGCGGCCCGCCGCCGCCACGTGGCCCGCCACCGCCGCCAGCGCGGTCCGCCGCCGCCAGCGCGGCCCGCCGCCGCCGCCACGCGGCCCGCCGCCGCCACGTGGCCCGCCGCCGCCGCGCCACGCGGCCGCCGCCGCCACGCGGCCCGCCGCCGCCACGTGGCCCGCCGCCGCCGTCCGCCGCCGCCGTCCGCCGCCGTCGGCCGCCGCGCCGTCCAGAGGGGGGGGGGGGGGTCGGGCCGGGTCGGCCCGGACCCGGACCCCCCGTTTCGGACCAGATTCGGTTCTTGGCTCATAACTTGAGCCTCGGACCTCCGAATGACGAACCGTCTGCGGCAACGCGATCCTTGGATCGAGACGGTCGTTTCGGTATATCGCACTCAAGGTTTCGGGTTACTTTGAGTTCGGCCGGGTTGGTTCGTTCACGAAACCAACCGGGCCTTCGGAGCGGAAACACTCTTATCTTGAGCTACGGACGTCCGATTGACGTGCCGTCAGTCGCGTAATGTTCCTCTTAGTGAGACGGATCTTTTGGCATACTCCGCCCGAGGTTTGGACGCAGGTGGAGTACGGTCGGGTTGGTTTTGCCTTAAAAACCAACCGGGCCCCGGAGACGAAAATGCCTATAACTCTCAGACCGGGCGTCCGATCGACGCGCCGTCTGTTGCGTTGAGTTCCTTTTGTCGATACGGAACTTTTGGATACATCAACTTCGGTCTTCGTGACAGTTGATGTATCAGCCTCTCGGCTCGAGGAGCGGACCCTCCGTACGAGCTTGCTGTGTGCGGGAACCCTAGTGCTGGCTGCGACTGTTCTACTGCTACGACTGCTACTGTGACTGCGACGACGACAGTACAGAGATCCTGTGTGGATTCGACGACGACAGTACAGAGATCCTGTGTGGATTCGACGACGACGACTACAGCACTCAGCGATCCTACGTGGATCAGTGCTACAGGTTCTGTGTGAGCCCGATCCTGTGTGGGTCCTTGCGCTCAGCGGTTCTGTGTGAGCCAGCGCCTACAGGTTCTGTGTGAGCCCGATCCTGTGTGGGTCTTGCGGGGGTTAGTTACCTATCGATCCTTCGTGGGTCCGACGACTTAGATGGATCAGTGATCATCTTTATCGTCCCTGAAGAAGTATACCTGTGTGAGCTGAATCCTGTTACTTTCCTTTGTGGAATACGTATACTTTCCTGCGTGGACTGAGTTATACTTGATCTCGGAGGTTGGAGCGTATTTGAATTGATGACTTAGGTATATGTATGGGCATATACCTAAGCAGTGTTGGTTGTTACTTCGTGATTGTACTTTGCTTCGTGGTTTATCCTTTGTGGATTTTGAGAGACCTTCAGGGGTCTCGGGGTCCCTACTGAGTAGCTTATACTCACCCCTGCACGGGCTTCGCCCGCACTACGTTGTGTTGGTTGCAGACGATGGACAGCGTTGACCTTAGCTGAGCTTCGCGGAGCGGGACGGTACCCGGAGGTGGACCACTGGGCGGGACGAGCACGGAGCGGACGGTGGGACCCGTGGAGCAGAGGAGCTATCTGTACCCACCCTTCAGGTGGGATTTCCGGTGGACAGCTCGGAGTAGCGGCCTTTACTTTACAGTTGCTGTTTTTCCCTTTTCGAGTTGTACTTTACTTTCAGTTTGGGTTTGTATTCTGGCCCATTTACTTTTCCGCACTTTCAGTTGTTCTCTGCTTTCTTAGTGATTACCTTCCGCTTGTTTACTCTGTGGTGTGTGTTTTCTTTTCAAAGGCAATGCCTTCCCTTTTTACCGGGATTTACGCCTTGGTGCTAGTCGCCAGCCCCTGGCCTATGGAAGGCGGGCTTGGGGTAGTCACGGCTCGGACCCCGAGGGCGGGTCGTGACAAATTGGTATCAGAGGAGTTCGGTTCTACCGCGAACTCTGATCTTTTCTATGTGAAGCAATAATGTTTAGCGTATTGAGTGTGGTTATCAGTCCAGGGAGTCCAGTGTTGGTGCGGCGGCCGACGTATCCATACACCAGGACCCTGACGTCTGATTTCCGACTTAATGCACGAAAACATTGATTGCGTGTGTGTTTCAAAGTTTTCTTTGTGATTACTTATATCAGCTCACCAGGTATACTGTTCTAACCGTGGCGCACCTGTTTCCTTTTCAGGATGGCCCCACGACGGCAGCCAGCTAGGGTTCCGATGGTCGAGCGAGACGACAGCCCACCGAGCGACGAGGCTTCGGTGCAGGGCCCTTTTCCAGTAGTGGCACCGGCGGTAGCTTTACCCGCCGAGCCCCCGATGCTTCCAGCAGCAGCCGCTGACGATGCACGTCGCCTCAGCGCACTGCATGAGTTTCAGCGACAGCGACCGCCCAGGTTTCGCGGGGAGACGGATCCCCAGGCAGCAGAGGACTGGCTGGAGGCAGTGGTTCGAGTGTTTAGGCTAGTGAGGACACCAGCAGACCTCATGGTGATCCTCGCTGCGAGCCTACTACACGCAGCAGCAGGACGATGGTGGAGCTTGATGCTCCAGGTGCACGACGAGGCATCTCTACTCTGGACGGACTTCGAGAGCCTCTTCCGCTCTGAGTTCGTCCCGGCCACCCTTCGAGCGGTGCGCATCCAGGAGCTTCTACAGCTGCGGCAGGGCAGCATGACGGTCGCCCAGTACTCGGCGAGGTTTACCGATCTCTCGCGCTACTCGACCGACATGGTACGGGATCCATTCTTCCGGGCCCGGACCTTCGAGCAGGGTTTGAGACACGAGATCAGGGCATCGCTGATCTCCCTCAGCATACCGACTCAGACAGGAGTACTGGAGCGGGCTCTTCTGATCGAGAGCTTCCTTGCTGAGTCTACACCAGCACAGCGACCCACCGCAGGGCGGCACGTGGCAGAGTCATCTGCAGCAGGCAGTCGACGGATGACTCAGGGGTCCAGGCAGACCAGACCTTCAGGCCGACGATCTCAGGGCACTGGCTCAGCAGTGCGGGGCACACAGCGCGGAGCCAGTCTTCCGAGAGGCAGGCAGTGCTACTCGTGCGGCGGGCAGGGCCACATAGCTCGCGACTGCCCGACCCGCCGTGCCGAGGAGCAGCAGTCAGTTGATGGACCACCGAGGCAGAGGCAGAGGGTCGACCGTGGCGGTCCGCAGGGAGGAGGCGGACGAGGCAGAGGAGCTGGACGAGCAGCTGGTGGTGGCCGACGCTTTGAGGCTCTACCACCACCACCACCAGGAGGTCCACCCCGACCACAGGGAGATGGCGGGCAGCGACAGGCACAGCTCCAGGCAGCAGAGGCCTACGACCACGGCGCACCTGAGATGATTCGAGGTACTATCTGTGTCTATTCCACCCTTGCTGCAGTTCTTATAGACACAGGAGCGAGTCACTCTTTCATAGCCGCTGCCCTTGTTCGGAGCTCGGAGATTCCGACAGAGCCGTTGGCTCGATCCTTACGGCTAGAGACTCCTACGGGAGCAGACTCGACGATTACGCACTGGTGCCGGCAGTGTGAGCTTACTCTAGGAGGCGAGAGCTTCGGCTGGGATCTTCTTGTAGCAGCGTCGAGGCCTTACGACGTCATCTTGGGCATGGATTGGCTGTCTACGGTCCATGCTCAGATTGACTGTTTTAGGCGCAAGGTGCGATGTGTACGCACCGACGGGAGCAGGTTCACCTTCACCGGCGAGAAGGGAGCCTTAGCAGCACAGGATGGACTTCCGCGGAGGAGAGGACAGCCCATCACTCATCAGTTGGCTAGCCTTATCCTTGGAGCAGTTGACGTGCGGAGTCCTGGTTTTCCTGCAGTGGTGAATCAGTATGCGGACGTTTTTCCCGACGATGTTCCAGGGCTACCTCCTCGCAGAGAGGTAGACTTTTATATTGACTTGTACCCCGGGACAGCCCCGATATCCACTCCAGCATATCGGATGGCCCCCGCCGAGCTTCGAGAGCTACGGGTACAGTTGGAGGACTTGCAGGGCAAGGGATTCATCCGACCCAGTGTTTCACCCTGGGCTTCCCCGATATTGTTCGCCAAGAAGGCGGACGGGAGCTTGCGACTTTGTGTTGACTATCGTCGCCTGAACCAGGTGACAGTGAGGAACAAGTATCCGCTACCGAGGATTGATGACCTCTTTGATCAGCTCAAGGGAGCACGGTGGTTCTCGAAGATAGACCTCCGGTCAGGCTATCATCAGCTCAGAGTCAGAGACGAGGATGTGCAGAAGACGGCCTTCAGATGTCGGTATGGCCACTATGAGTTCTTGGTTATGCCTTTCGGTGTAACCAATGCTCCAGCAGTGTTCATGGCTCTCATGAACAGGATCTTTCAGCCATACCTCGATCGGTTTGTCGTGGTCTTCATCGACGACATTCTGATTTACTCTACGACAGAGGAGGAGCACGCCTACCACTTGCGAGTTGTCCTTGACACACTCCGAGAGCACCAGCTTTATGGTAAGCTCTCAAAGTGCCAGTTCTGGATACGTGAGGTCCACTTTTTGGGACACGTTATCTCTGAGGCGGGAGTTGCAGTAGATCCCGCGAAAATTGAGGCTGTGTTAGCATGGGAGCCACCCAGGAGCGTGACTGAGGTTCGGAGTTTCTTGGGACTAGCTGGATACTATCGGAGATTCGTTCCAGACTTCTCCAGAGTTGCGGCATCACTCACGGCTTTGACGAAGAAGGGGAAACCCTTCGTGTGGACTGACAGATGTCAGCAGAGCTTCCAGGAGCTGAGACAGAGATTGACTAGCGCACCTATCTTGAGGTTGCCTGAGGAGGGAGTAGGGTACGTAGTCTACTGCGATGCATCAGGGACCGGACTCGGATGTGTTCTGATGCAGGAGCGGGCCGTGATCGCCTATGGATCACGTCAGTTGAGGCTGCATGAGCAGAACTACGCTACCCATGACCTGGAGTTAGCAGCAGTGGTCTTCGCTCTGAAGACATGGCGACACTATCTGATGGGCGAGCGCTTTACAGTCTTTTCCGATCATCAGAGTCTCAGGTATATCTTCTCGCAGAAGGATCTGAATCTGAGACAACGGCGATGGCTCGAGTTCCTCCAGGACTATGACTTTGAGATAGTCTATACTCCAGGGAAGGGGAACGTAGTAGCCGATGCCCTCAGCAGGAGGACGGGCATTCAGCTACTCGAGGAGGCGACGGAGCAGCTAGCCTCTTTGCAGATATCCTTCGTGGATAGAGATGGAGCAGCCTTTCTTCAGTCTCTCACAGTCACTCCTCCACTACTGCAGCGAGTCAGGGAGGCACAGCGCGGGGACGCTGACTGTGAGACACAGCGTGCACAGATATCCTCGGGACAGGCACCTGATGGTTTCTCCCTTGGAGCAGAGCACGACATCCTTTTCAGAGGACGTGCCTTGGTACCAGTCACATTGCGAGAGGAAGTGCTGAGGGAGTTTCACACTTCTCCTTTAGCAGTACATCCTGGAGTGGCGAAGATGTACCAGGACCTCAGACGACAGCATTGGTGGCCGGGCATGAAGAAGGCTGTAGCAGAGTTCGTTTCTCGATGCCTTACCTGTCAGCAGGTGAAGGCAGAGCATCAGGTACCAGCAGGCTTGGTACAGCCCTTGGAGGTTCCGGAGTGGAAGTGGGACGGCATATCTATGGACTTCGTGACTGGACTTCCACGCACTTCCAGAGGTCACGACTCCATCTGGGTGATTGTTGACCGACTCACCAAGTCGGCACACTTCTTACCCATCAGAGAGCAGGGCTCGGTGGAGAGCTTGGGACGTCTCTACGTTCAGGAGATTGTGCGGCTCCACGGCGTGCCATCATCTATCGTTTCCGATCGTGATGCCCGCTTTACTTCCCGACTTTGGAAGGGGTTGCAGGAGGCGTTCGGGACGCAGCTACGTCTTAGCACAGCTTTTCACCCTCAGACGGATGGTCAGACGGAGAGGACCATTCAGACTCTCGAGGACATGCTCCGCGCATGTGTCCTCGACTTTGGTCGTAGCTGGGAGGACCACCTACCCTTGGTGGAGTTCGCATACAACAACAGCTACCACTCCACCATCGGGATGGCACCGTACGAGGCGTTGTACGGCCGACCATGTAGATCTCCTTTGTGCTGGACAGACCCAGGGGAGTCAGCACTAGTGGGACCGGAGATGGTCCAGGCCACGACAGAGAAGGTCCAGGTCATCCAGGAGCGGATGAGGACAGCTCAGAGCCGGCAGAAGTCATATGCTGACAGGAGGCGGAGACCACTAGAGTTTGAGGATGGCGACCACGTCTTCTTGCGGGTCTCACCTCGACGTGGTATTCGGAGATTTGGCCGAGGCGGCAAGTTATCTCCGCGCTTCATCGGACCTTTTCAGATTCTCAGCAGGATTGGCGAGGTGGCTTATCGCCTGGCTCTACCACCTCAGTTGCACCGGGTGCACGACGTCTTTCACGTATCCCAGCTGAGGAGATACGTGCACGACCCGACGCACATCTTTGACCATGGGGAGCTTGACGTTGACGATGGGGCGACTTTTACGGAGGTCCCGGTGGAGATAGAGGATCGACAGGAGCGGGTCCTACGTGGGCGATCGATTCCTCTTGTGCGCATCAGATGGCAGCACGGGAATCTCCAGGAGAGCACTTGGGAGCGGGAGGCTCAGATGCGTGCTCAGTACCCTCTTTTGTTCCCCTAGTTTTTGTTGTATCTTTACGGGGACGTAAAGCCCTGAGGTGGGAGTAATGTAAAGACCGTAAAATTCAAGGGAAATTTTTTCTTAATTTTCTTTGGATTTTTACAAGAGCGCGGTTTCAGACGGCACCTGATTCCGAGGCCCGGAGTGCCCGGAATTAATTTCCGAAGTTTGGCTCGGGTACGTTCAGTGAACGAACGAGCGGGAATTCCTAACTTTTGATCCGGTGCTCGGAATTGAAATCCGAGGGCACCGATGAACTCGCAGTGCCGTTATTCGCTTAAAGAGACCCTTTCGGGAGTTGCGTATGTTGCGGGTTGAAAGTTAGTTTTGGGGATTAAAAGATAAGTAAAATAAAATTGTGTGTGAATTTTATTTTATTCAAGGTGGTTAGACTCTCTCATGGGAAGTTGTTGGTGGGGCCCGCAACCACCCAACTTCCCATGTGTGGTTATGAGGGAGGTGGGGCCCACACGAACCCCCCACCTTTTCAAATTCCCTAACCCCTCTAAACCCCCTCTTTAATTTGTGACTCTCCCCTACATTAAAACTTGCCAACTTATCTTTCCATTTAATTTCTTGACAACTCAAGATTTTAATTAATGTAATAAATTCAACTTTTGAATTTTTGAAAGGTGGGCAAAGTGAAAATAAAATAAGGGTAGCTTATTTTATTTTGGGGGGTTGCTGTGTTGTGTGGAGATTTGAGAGAGGAAGAGTTCTACACTTTGAAGAACTTCTTTTTCCTCCTTGAAGAACGCGAAGAACCTTCGAACATCGACGAAGAACGCCACGTACTCGGGAATCGTCTTTCGCGACGCCATACCCGCGACACCGACGACGTCTTCTTCCGCGTCATCTTTTCCCGCGACGAAGTCGTCGTCAAAGAACTTCGAATCCTCGCTTCACGACATCGACGTCCTTCTTCCGTGACGCCGACCACCGCGACGCGTCTTCCGCGGGTCGTTGACGATCTTCGTTCTTGAAACCAGAGGTAGGGGATGATCTTTATTGATTATTTTCATTCCATTCTTGAATCGTGGATTTTAGCATGACTTAACGTGTGACTTATTTTTATTTAAGTTCCGTTTTTATTTCTTTAACGTGAGGGGGACCGGACCGCACGAACACGGCCGAATCCCCCTCCATCGTTCATGTTGTTCATGCTGGAGGAAACAAGTAACGTGGTGCCGTCGCACCACGCGGATGAACGTTCAGATATTTTTCCGCAACGCCGTCGCGCTTCGCCGAGGAGAGATTTCAAGAACGCGACGCCGTCGCGCCGCGTTGGGAGGATTCTTGGCACGGAGAAAGGGGCGCGGTGCCGTCGCACCGCGCCGGACGACGAACACCGCGGCCGGTTCCGGGCCGCGGTGAGACGAGGAGACCGCGGCCGGATCCGGGCCGCGGCGGAAGGAAAGACCGGCGGCCGGGCCGCCGGCGTCGGAAGTCAAGGGCGGGACCGGAAATTCCGGTCCCGTTGGTAAAAACCGGCCGGCCAGCAGGCCGGCCGGATGTCATAAAAACCGGGGGTTTAAACCCCCGGCCGGTCCATCAAGACCCCCCTCTTAATGAGGGGGCGGTTCTTTTAAGGAGGGGGGGGGGGGCAAAGCCCCCCCGGTTTTACTCAACCGGCCCCCATTTGCGGGGGCCGTTTTGTCTCAAACGGCGCGGCAAAGCCGCGCCGCCTTCGGAAGGGCGGGGGCTTAGCCCCCCGCGTGAGTCGCGGCCACCGCCGCCAGCGCGGTCCGCCGCCGCCAGCGCGGCCCGCCGCCGCCGCCACGCGGCCCGCCGCCGCCACGTGGCCCGCCACCGCCGCCAGCGCGGTCCGCCGCCGCCAGCGCGGCCCGCCGCCGCCGCCACGCGGCCCGCCGCCGCCACGTGGCCCGCCGCCGCCGCGCCACGCGGCCGCCGCCGCCACGCGGCCCGCCGCCGCCACGTGGCCCGCCGCCGCCGTCCGCCGCCGCCGTCCGCCGCCGTCGGCCGCCGCGCCGTCCAGAGGGGGGGGGGGGGTCGGGCCGGGTCGGCCCGGACCCGGACCCCCCGTTTCGGACCAGATTCGGTTCTTGGCTCATAACTTGAGCCTCGGACCTCCGAATGACGAACCGTCTGCGGCAACGCGATCCTTGGATCGAGACGGTCGTTTCGGTATATCGCACTCAAGGTTTCGGGTTACTTTGAGTTCGGCCGGGTTGGTTCGTTCACGAAACCAACCGGGCCTTCGGAGCGGAAACACTCTTATCTTGAGCTACGGACGTCCGATTGACGTGCCGTCAGTCGCGTAATGTTCCTCTTAGTGAGACGGATCTTTTGGCATACTCCGCCCGAGGTTTGGACGCAGGTGGAGTACGGTCGGGTTGGTTTTGCCTTAAAAACCAACCGGGCCCCGGAGACGAAAATGCCTATAACTCTCAGACCGGGCGTCCGATCGACGCGCCGTCTGTTGCGTTGAGTTCCTTTTGTCGATACGGAACTTTTGGATACATCAACTTCGGTCTTCGTGACAGTTGATGTATCAGCCTCTCGGCTCGAGGAGCGGACCCTCCGTACGAGCTTGCTGTGTGCGGGAACCCTAGTGCTGGCTGCGACTGTTCTACTGCTACGACTGCTACTGTGACTGCGACGACGACAGTACAGAGATCCTGTGTGGATTCGACGACGACAGTACAGAGATCCTGTGTGGATTCGACGACGACGACTACAGCACTCAGCGATCCTACGTGGATCAGTGCTACAGGTTCTGTGTGAGCCCGATCCTGTGTGGGTCCTTGCGCTCAGCGGTTCTGTGTGAGCCAGCGCCTACAGGTTCTGTGTGAGCCCGATCCTGTGTGGGTCTTGCGGGGGTTAGTTACCTATCGATCCTTCGTGGGTCCGACGACTTAGATGGATCAGTGATCATCTTTATCGTCCCTGAAGAAGTATACCTGTGTGAGCTGAATCCTGTTACTTTCCTTTGTGGAATACGTATACTTTCCTGCGTGGACTGAGTTATACTTGATCTCGGAGGTTGGAGCGTATTTGAATTGATGACTTAGGTATATGTATGGGCATATACCTAAGCAGTGTTGGTTGTTACTTCGTGATTGTACTTTGCTTCGTGGTTTATCCTTTGTGGATTTTGAGAGACCTTCAGGGGTCTCGGGGTCCCTACTGAGTAGCTTATACTCACCCCTGCACGGGCTTCGCCCGCACTACGTTGTGTTGGTTGCAGACGATGGACAGCGTTGACCTTAGCTGAGCTTCGCGGAGCGGGACGGTACCCGGAGGTGGACCACTGGGCGGGACGAGCACGGAGCGGACGGTGGGACCCGTGGAGCAGAGGAGCTATCTGTACCCACCCTTCAGGTGGGATTTCCGGTGGACAGCTCGGAGTAGCGGCCTTTACTTTACAGTTGCTGTTTTTCCCTTTTCGAGTTGTACTTTACTTTCAGTTTGGGTTTGTATTCTGGCCCATTTACTTTTCCGCACTTTCAGTTGTTCTCTGCTTTCTTAGTGATTACCTTCCGCTTGTTTACTCTGTGGTGTGTGTTTTCTTTTCAAAGGCAATGCCTTCCCTTTTTACCGGGATTTACGCCTTGGTGCTAGTCGCCAGCCCCTGGCCTATGGAAGGCGGGCTTGGGGTAGTCACGGCTCGGACCCCGAGGGCGGGTCGTGACATATGGTTCTTCAAAACTAAGATAGCGTGAGCAAAACAACGCTACCGATGACCTAGAGTTAGCAGCAGTGGTCTTTTCCTTGATGATGTGGCAACATTACTTGATGGGTGAATGTTTTACAGTCTACATGGATCACAAGAGTCTCGAGTATGTATTCTCTCAGAAGGACATGAACTTGAGATAGCGATGTTGGCTTGAGTTCCTCCATGACTATGACTTCGAGATAGTGTATAATAATGGGAAGGGGGAAGTTGTAGAAGATTCAATCAGTAGGAGATCTGGTATACAGCTACTTGGGGAGGTGACTGAGGAACTGGAAACATAACATATATCTTTTGTGGATCTGTATGGAGTAGATTTTCTTTAGTATCTGATAGTCTATCCCCCACTTCTTCAGCGTGTCAGGGCGGAGAATCATTGGGACACTGACTACGAGCCTCGACGTGCTCAGATATCTATAGGGAAATCACCTGATGGAATTTCTGAATGTGGGGAGTATGCCATCCTTTTCTGAGAACATACCACAGTACCAGTGTCATTTTAGGAGGAACTGCTTAATGAGTTCCACATATCCCCTCTAGCGGTACATCCAGGAGTGGCGAAGATGTATCATGATCTCTGACAACATCATTGGTGACTGGGAATGAAGAAAGAAATATTAGACTTTTTCTCTCGGCGCCTCACTTAGCAACTAGTAGAGGTGGATCATCAGGTACCAGCAGGCTTTATGCAGCCTTTTGAGGTTCTAGAGTGAATGTGGTATGAGAAATCCATGGACTTTGTGGAAGGACTTACACATACATCCAATGTTCATGATTCTATCTGGGTGATCATCAACCGACCCACCATGATGGCCCACATCTTATCGATCCGAAAGTAACATTCAGTAGAGGGATTGGTACACCTCTATGTGTAGGAGCTTGTGTGGCTACATGGAGTACCCTCGAAAATTGTCTCGGATCATGATGCATGATTTACTTCCCGACTATGGAAGTTGTTGTAGGAGGCTTTTATGATGTATCTTTGTTTGATCATCTCATTACATCCACAGACGGATGGCCAGACTAAGTGGACCAGTCATACCCTCAAGGACATGCTAAATGCTTATGTCATCGACTTCGGTTGCAGATTGGTGGATCACTTGCCTTTGGTGGAGTTTTCATAAAACAATAGTCATCACTCCCCCCTTGGGATGACACCTTTTGAGGATTTGTATTGCCAACCTTGCAGATCGCCTTTGTGTTGGACTGAACCAAGGGAGTCAGCAGTAGTGAAACCAAAGATAGAATGGGCTACCACAGAGAAGGTGCAGATCATCAAATAGCAGATGATGACTTCACAGGGTAGGTAGAAGTCTTATGCAGATAGGAGATAGAGACCTCTGGAGTTTGAGGATGGTGATCACGTCTTTCTACGGGTCTTACCTCGATTAGGTTTGCGGAGATTAGGCCGGGGGGAATGTACCTATGAGGTTTATCGGACCCTTTTAGGTCCTTAGCAATGTTGGCGAGTTGGATTACCACTTAGCTCTTCCACCTCAGTTGCACAGGGTGCACGAAGTCTTCCACGTATCCTAGTTGAGGATATACGTGCACAAATGATCACACATCATCGACCACAGTGAGTTGGACATCGATGATGGGGGGACATTTACAGAGGTTCTAGTAGAGATTGATGATCGACATGAGCAGGTCCTTTGTGGGCAGTCGATACCCATAGTGCGCATTCTCTAGTTGCACGGGAACCTCTATGAGAGAACATGGGAGTGGGATGTTTAGATTCGGGCTCAGTACCCCCCCCCCCACTTTTTTTCCTAGTTATTGTGATGTGGATTCATGGGACGCAAAGCCTTGAGATGGGGATAATGTAAAGACGCAGAAATTTCATGTAATATTTTTTAATTATATGGTAATTTTACTAGTCTTCCAAAATTGACGGCGTGTGATTCCAAGGCACGGTGTGCCCGAAATGAATTTATGAACTTTTTTTTGGGTACGTTTAGTAAACATGCGAGCAGATTTTGGTAACTTTTGAATCAATGCTCAGAATTGAAATCCAATAAAACTGTTGAACTCGCAGTGTCGGTATTCTCTTAAGGAGACCTTAACCTCGACAAAAGTTGGTCACGGGTGAAAGTTAGTTTTCGTGTTTTTCGTGGAATAAATATAAAATTATAAAATAAATTTTATTTTATTCACCCAATTGAATGTTCCATGGTGGGGACCACCTGATCCTAAACACCCAATTTAATCTTATGGTGGTGGGGACCCCCCAAACCCCACATTAATGGAGAAAACCTTTCAACTCCCCATTAATTATCCCCCCATTTAATTATGCCTCATCAATTGTTTAATGATGCCAACTCAATTTAAAAATTGACCAACATATTTTTTTGGGGTTGGATTCTCATTTTTGCTTGGGGAGAAATCATTGGAAGAAGGGAGAAATTGAGAGAACATTAGAGAAACACATTCTCAATGAAGAACTCGCCATCTCCAACAAAACATGAGGAACCGAACTTGAGCACTGATCATAATCACCTTGTAGAGGCAACGAACGCTGACGTCTTCGAAAAAAACGAACCAATGTCCGTCCTTCCCTCCTTATAAAAATCAACAAATCTCCGAGGAAGGGTTTGATGTTTTAAATTTCCCCCTTACCTATTCTTGAATATTCTTTGTGATTCAAGAAATAATAGACCTACTTGTTACTGCTCTAATGTGGATAGTGAGGGCCTAATGAAAATGGCCCGACCACTCCACAAATCATTTCATAATATTTTTTGTGTTCTTCACAATGGAGGAGGGCGACGATTGGTGCTGGAAATTGGAACTGGTGGAATTCGGGAATGACGGTCGATAATATGGTTGGCCGCGATGAAGGTGGTGGCGTGACCACGCTGCTAGAGAAGAATCGCAGCCCATCGGCCACAGTGGATGGCAGAGGGCAACCGACATACAGCCGACCGCAGAGGGGTGGCCCACAATGTGCCACTGTCGTAGCAAGGGGCCATGACCCACCTAGTCATGGGGATAGCGGAGGCAGGGCCGACATTCTGCCGGCCGTGGAGTGGCGGTGCACAATTCACCGCCTGGAGGAGAAAAGGTCTACCGTTACAGCCAGCCGAGACTGACCGAGCGGGAGCCTTCTCATCTCACATGCTGCCTGGAGACTGAACGACATCAGTCGTTCGTTGTTTGAGAGCAAGGGGAGCATGAATCTCACCCGCATGTCGTCAGCCCGGGCCGCGCCGATGGGCCAGGCTAGACCCATCAGGCCTGGTCGACCCAAACTGGGTTGGTTTGACCAAAGAAGGTTTAAAACGGGTTGGGTTGGTCCAACCGGTGTGGACCTGAGTTAGACCAACTTCGATCCATATTCACTCTTCTTGCCATAACATTGGCACCATGATCCCATTTGACAAATCATCTACTGCACTAGAAACATTAGAGTGAGATGGTCCATTTGGTATACCCCAGATAATATTTGGATAATGTTGGGGTATGGTCGCATTGGAGAGAGCACAAATCCAACTGGGCCCTTGGGACTAAAAGGCTAGTGACTTACAGACCGAGAATCCGATCGATACAATTTATGTTGCGTTGCGACCCCTTTTACTTGGTGGTCCTTTGGGATAATTCTTTGTGGGACTTCATAACAGTTGGAGTATTGGCCAATAGAAATAAAAATCATACAATCTCAAAGATAAGAAAGCTTAGCGCAGGTACCCAGTAGCTGGTCTGATGATGTACCTGTATCCGGTCTTGGTCTAATGATATACTAGGATACTATGTGGGTCTGATGATATACTAGGGACTTGTGTGGGTCTGACAGTGTACTTGGATCTTGTGTGGGTCTGACACTGTACTAGGGTCCTGTGTGGGTCTGACGATGTACTAGGATCCTATGTGGGTATGACGATGTACTAGGACACTCTGCTGACGATGTAATAGGGTCATGTGTGGGTTTGAAGATGTACTAGGATCCTGTGAGGGTCTTACGATGTACTAGAATCTCGTGTGGGTCTGACGGTGTACTAGGATCCTGTGTGGGCTTGAAGGTGTAATAGGATCCTATGTGGGTTTGACTGTATACTAGGATCCTTTGTGGGTCTGACATTGTAGTAGGATCTTGTCTGGGTCTGACAGTTTACTAGGATCATGTGTGGGTCTGACGGTGTACTAGGATCCCGTGTTGGTCTGATGGTGTACTAGGATCCTGTGTGGGTATGTCATTGTACTAGGATCATGTGTGGGTCTGATGGTGTACTAGGATCCTCTGTGGGTTTGAAGATGTACTAGGATCCTATGTGGATATTAAATTTAGCATCATTCTTGGGTCTACCTCTTAACAGAGTAAGATGATTCAGTAGTTACATATAATCATTTCTACTGATGTACCTACGATATACCTGGGGTGATCTAAGTTCGTACGCATGTTGTAATATTTTTCATGGTAATACCTTTGTGGTATTTTTATGTGTGGCATACCTATGTGGTACTTTCCTTCATTGCATTCCTTCCCTTGTGGAACAGTAGAGCATTAGGTTTTTGGGTTGGACCATGTGTTTCCTCAGGATTGATATGGGTATATTTTATAACTTAAGAATATGTATGGGGATATAACTATGTAGGGTTTTCCGTTTATTTCATGCTCTGTGGTTTATCGTTTTTAGATTTTGTGAGACCTTGAGTGTCTCGGGATCCCTACTAAGTATCGTTATACTCACCCCAGCATGGGTTATGACCACACCTTGTTGTGTCTGGTGCAGACAAAGGATAGTGCAGATCGAGGCTGAGGGTACTAGGACTGGACGGTGCCCAGAGGTGGACCACATGGTGTATCGGTACGCAGAGGAGACATGCGAATGTGGAGTGATGAGGAGGAGATCTTTACCTTCCCTTCAGGTAAGAAACTCATAGGAAGAACTAGTTGATGTCTTTCTCTTTCTTCAGTTGTATTGTATTTCAGTGGTACTTGTACCTTTACTGTTGGGCTTGTATTCCAATCCCTCTTACTTTCAGCAATCATTTTTATATACACATTATTTTTTATGTATCTTGTTGTGTTCTTGGTTGAGTGTGTTTACAGGATATAAAGGCAATGCCTTACCGGTTTTTGGGGATATGCCTTTCGGTGCTAGTTACCAGCCCCTGGCCTTTGGAAGGCGGGTTTGGTGTAGTCACAGCATGGGCCCCGGGGGACGGGTCGTGACACATGGTAGGAATATAGAATATGCAATCTTTTTCAACATCATCAAGGGGGTGAGGGAAGGCCCTAAACGTAACTATGTCCTCAGACACATTTTGGGGTTTCATGGTGGAGCAGAATCTGTGAAACACTTTGAGATGTTTGTGAGGGTCATCATCATGAAGACCATGAAATTTAGAAGGTAGGTGGATGTATCCTGATCTCATCCCAATGTTAGTTGCTTCCTTAGGATATTGGATGTACGCAAGCTGGTACTCCACATCGAAGGTGGTCAGTTATTTTTAGGTTTGATTATTTGCTACCTTGTTTTTTTGGATTTGATTGGGTTCAATTTTTGATTTATTTATTACCACTTGAGGTTCTACAAGGGGTTCTGTTGTGTTACTCGATTTTCCTTCTTTAGATTCCCTTATTTGTGTGTGAAGTGTCTTTTCAATTTAATAGTTAAATTCATGTAGTTTTTCTTTTTCTGATCGGGTCATGCAAATAAATTATGAAGTATTTTTATGATTTAATATGAAAAAAATCACTTAAGAAGGGTTAAAAGAGAATAGAATGTTATACTACATAATTATAGAAAAATATATAAAGAAGAATAAGAGATAGAGATAGAAAGATAAAGAACACAAAAAAACAACCAAAAAATAGAAACCAAAACCTAAAACAAAAACATTCAAATGGTGGTGGGGTATTGAAAGGAGTATTAATTATGACGTAAAATAAATAAATAAAAGTAAATAAATAAAAAAAATGATCTTGGATCCCCGGGTGATCAAAGTGGCATTAGAAACTAATGCAAGGGGAGGAAGAAGATGATGATGAAGTAGCACTTACACTAGCCTCTAAAACTTTTTGGAATGATAAGGATACCCCATTAGGATGAAAAATAGATGAACAATGTGTGAAACATCACATAAAAGGGTACCCCCAAACATGGAGTTCTCTTCTAAGGTGTGTGTCATAGCCTCAAGGATGTTAAAACTTACCTTTTCTCCTACAAACACCACAGACAACATACCTTTGTGAACATTGATAATCATCTTGGTTGTTTTGAGGAATGGAGTCCCATGTTTGAGAGGGGAATGTCCTTGGGATCAAGTATCTTCCATCTCCAAAATGTAGAGATCAAAGAGGAAGATGAGACTCTTCACTCTTACAAAGGAATTCTCAATCACACTTGTTGGAAGCGTAGTACTCCGGTTGGAACATTTCACGATAATGCCTCTTGGTTGATGTCATCCAACCTATAGATATGTATAAATGGATTAAGCCATAACATTAATGGTAATTTAATTACGGTTTTTTTTTCTTCAAAGGAATCTTTAATGTGTGGATAAATAGCGTTTTCAAGAGGAGGACATTCCTATTGCGTAGAATTAGTTGAAGGAGAAACTTCTTTACCACTACGAAGTTTAACTGCGTTACATTACCTTTTTTCCTATGGAATGGCAATGGGTTGGGAGGTTAGTTATCTAGAACCTTGAATCATAAGCTCACCGATGATGTTTTCGGATTTCCCCACCTGAGTTCGGAGGGCTTTAATAGCTGACTGTGTGGTTTGTTGGAATTTTAGGTTCTACGTTTCCATTTGCTTCACCATACCCTTGAGTCTTGGTTCATATTTGGGAGTAAGAAGATGAATGTTTTGAGATGTTTTAGGATAAGAAGGTAGAATTACATGGAATTGTTGATAACTATTCTGTTTGTGGTGGATTGAGTTTTCTCTTTATCGGAACTCAGGTTGTGTTTTCCCCCCATGTTTTGGATTTAGCCTGAATGTTTCTTTCATTAAAGGGGGTTCTTTTTGGATTGGAAGCCCTAGGAACACTGCTTCACAAGACTTTGGTGAATCTTGACATTGTGGTAACGGACCCGAAAATTGAGTGTTTTCAGAACAAATACTACAATGTAATGGAACAATAGGATATTTTGAGTTACCTTGTGCTTGAGAAAATTGCCTTAGAAGTGTAAGCATCTCATCATGCATGTTATATACCTTTTTTATAGAGATGAATGACATACCTCGTGAACACCTCATGTTGGTGGAATAACTCGTGTACTAAATTGTTGTTCATTTTGAGCCTTATAGGCTATTAAGTCACAAGTGGTAGAATGAGTTTTATCAACCCAGCCACCACTAGCTGCAACATAAATCATTCCATGTTCCATGGGGATATTTCCCTCATAGAATTGTTGGATTAATAGTTGTTCACTAATTTGGTGGTGGGGGAAGCATGATCAAAGTCGTTTGAATCTATCCTAGTATTCATGAAGGGTCTCAGCTTGTGGTTTCCAAATGCCACAAATTTCTTTCCTAATTGATGTTGTTCGAGAGACATGTAATAACATCACTAAAAAGTATAACCAATCTTTTGCTACACCATCAAGGGAAAATGGGAAGGCCCTAAACATAATTAGGTCTTCAGACACATTTTGGGGATTCACGATTGAGCAAACTATATGAAACACATCGAGATGTTTTTGAGGGTCCTCACTAGTAAGGCCATGAAATTTGGGAAGTAGGTGGATGAAGCCTCATCTCATCTCAATGTTGGATACTTCCTCGAGATATTAGATGTATGCAGGTTGGTACTCCACATCCAGGGTGGTCAGTTCTTTTAAGGATAGATTATTTAAAGCAATATTTTCATAGATTTTATTATTTTAATTTTTTTATTGATTTATGACCACTTTAGGTTACAGAAGGGGTTTCTTATTGTTACTTTATTGAACTTATCTAGATGCATTGATTTGTGTGTGATGGGTCTTTTCAATATCAGGTTAAAATTCAGGCAGTATTTCTTTTTCTGATATGGTCATGCTTATAAGTTTTGATGTTTTTTAATGATTTAATATGTATAAAATCACTTTAGAAGGGTGAAAGGAGAATATAATTTTATACTACAGAATTATAGAAAAATATATTGGGAAGACTAAGAGAGGGAGAAAAATAGATAGGGGGAAAGAACACACAAAAACAACCAAAAATTGAAACAGAAAACTAAAACAATGACATTAAAATGGGGGTGGGGTATTGAAATATTAAATTATTAAGAAGTAAAATAACTAAAAAAACAATGAAACTAATTGATATTGTCCCCATGGTAATGACGCCAAAATTTGATCGCATTGTCGAGCGCATCAAATTAGTTGTCTAGTTTTAACTAGAATTTCTGCTATATAACAGCAACCTTATGTCGTATCATGATAGATCATTAGTTCATTAATTGAAAATTAGGGTTTTGATTATAAAAATATAAGTGCAATAGGATTTAACAAAACATGGGGTTTTATTATTGAACTTTAAAATAGAAAAACTAAAGTGATAAAACAAAGTAGAAATGAACAAGATTAATTAAACATGATCAACCCAGGGGAGTGTCGTGATGCTCATCATTAATCCCTTCAAGATAAAGGGTATAGGTATTTTAATCTTTGGATTGAAACAACTATTATTATAATATTACTGAGTTTATACTTGGACACTTCCTATGGAATAGTCGAAAACACACAATGATTCACCAGACACCGCCAATGATTGGGTGATTTGTGTTCAACATCATAACCAAAACTCTCCAAGGAAACACACAAATAACTCGATGTGTTTTCTAGTTTTGTATGTTATTTATTTGTGATACCATTATATAAATTTAAATGGTCTTGAAAGTGCTTATGTGAGTTCAATTGACCAATATGAACCACACAAACCCCACAATTGAATGAAGGATGAAAAAGGGGTGAATGGTGTGTGAAACATCACATGAAAGGGTACCCCCAAACATGATCATTTGAGTTTTAGTATAACATACAAGTATATAACTTAATTAAATAAAAATATATGATGAATAAAAACTACATACATCCTGGAATTAAAATTATCTTTCAAAATATTACAAGTATGATGTTCGGAATTACATCGTGTTCCTCCACGTGTGATCCCAAGGGGTTTAGAAACTCATGGTAGGGGAGGAAGAAGAAGATGTTGAAGTAGCACACACCATTTCCTCCAAATCAAATATTAATTATGGGTAAACTCCTTTGGGACTCCAAAATGGTATCACTTTTCCTATTGGAGTAACTCCCAAATGGGGAGCCCAAGGTTCCATTTTTAGGAAAATTGGAAGGTGGTTTTGGGCACACAGATTTCCTCCAACCATTTGTACCACCTGTTTTGGCCATTAGAAAATAGAATATACCATTTAACAAATTTGGAATCATGTATCCCCACTTTTTTACGATCACCACCTATTGTTTGGAATCAATTATACAAGTGGATTCAGAGATATGGGCAGATTACAGAACCCCACTTCTGACTTTGCAAAAATTTGGTGTTTTGGACAGATCAAGTCGGTTTGGCCCCTTAATGGAAGAATTGGGCTTGGGTTTCTTCATACGAGTTGTATCCCACTAATACTAGGACCAAAAATCAAAATATGATCCCATTTTGATTAACGGAATTTTCTAAATAGGAACAGGAGTTTACTGGTCTCTATGAATCCGTGAAATTTTGGACCTTTTTTCCACTTCTTCATGGGCCCTCCAAATCATCTCATCATACCTTGAAATCTTAAAAAAGCAACATTTAACATTTTGATAGCTATAAAAAAATAATGCATTAAACCATGAAGTTAAATTTGATATTATTTTTATAATTTTCATTACAAAACAAGTTTAGAGAAGTGAAGTCCATGCTCATTTTTGTAATGGAATCACAAAGAAATAACATACAAACCCGGACCACACATTGAGTTATTTGTGTGTTTCCTTGGTGAGTTTTCGATATAAATTTTAACAAAAATTACACAATAATCAGAAGTGTTAACTGAGTCATAGAGTGTTCTCAACTAAACCCTAGGAAGTATCCTAGTATAAACTCAGTAACATTAGAGTAATAGGGTTACAAACTAGGGATTAAAATATCAATACACTTTCTCTTGATGTGATGAAAGAAGAGAATTATGATACTCCCCTGGGATGATCACGTTTAATTATTCATGTTCATTTCTACATTGTTTTATGACTTTAGTTTTTCTATTATAATCTTTAATCATAAAAAAACAAGTTTTATCTAATACCTTTCTCCATTTATTTTAATAACCAATACCCGATTTTTCAAATAATGATCTAAGGGTCTGCTGAGAGATGACCTATGGTTGCAGATATACTATATAAATTCTAGTTAAAAGTAAACAACTAATTTGATGTGCTCGACAACCTGATCAAATTTTGGTGCTTTTTTAGGGGAGCCAAAATCTTTTATTTTTTTTATTTCCTTTTATTAATTTTTTTACTTCCTAATTAGTACACCTTTCAATACTCCACCACTATTTTAATGTTTTTGTTTTTGTTTTCTATTTTTATTTTGGGTTGTTTTTGTGTGTGTTTTCTCTCTCTCTCTCAATGTCTCTCTTATTCTTCTCCAGCAATTTTTCTATAATTATAAAGTATAACATTCTATTATTATATCACCCTTCTTAAGTGATTTAATACATATTCATTCAAAATATACTTCCCAACTTATTTTCAGGACCTGATCAAAAAAAGAAAAACTGCTTGAATTTGACCATGAAATTGAAAAGACAATTCACACACAAATAAAGGAATCTATATAAGATCAATAAGGTAACACTAATAAACCAATTTAGGAACCTTAAGTGGTCATAAATCAATCAATAATTTGACCCAATCAAATATAGGAAAATATGGATACAAATAATTGAACCTTAAAAGAACTGACCACCCCATTTCTAGAGTACCAACATGTGTACATCCAATATCTGAAGGGAGAAACCATCTATGAGATGATATTAGGCCTCATCCACCTACTTCCCAAATTTCATTGTCTTCCAGGTGAGGACCCTCACAAAAATCTCAAAGAGTTTCACACAGTCTGCTCCATCATGATACTACAAAATGAGTATGAGGACCTAATTAATGTTAGGGCATTACCTTTGTCCCTTGATGGTGTAGTTAATGATTGAATATACTATTTTACTACCACAATTAAAGGATTTAATGACCTAAAAAATATATTTTTTCATAATTTATTCCTTTCCACCCAAACTTCATCAATTAGGAATGAACTGTTTTGCATTAGGCAATCACTAGGAGAGACATTTCATGGCAAATGGGGATATTCAAACAAATTTTCTCAAACTTCCTCCACCACTAAATTCGTTAACAACTAATAATCCATCACTTCAATAAGGTACGTAACCCCATTGATCGTGGAATGATCGATGAAGGCACTGGTGGTGCCTTGGTTGATAACACTCCTTCGACTACTCATTACTTGATAGAAAATGTGGCTCAAAATGCACAAAAATTTGGTACATGAGATATTGCACCAACCTGAAGAGTTTATGAGTTAAGTAACTCATCCCTAGAACAAAAGGTAGATAAAAATATTGTTGAGATGAATAACCTTCTAAGGAAATTGGCTCAAGCACAAGGTAACTCACAATCTCCTCCAGTACCATTACATTGTTGTATTTGTTTTGAAAATACTCATGTGTATTCCTAGTGCCCGAAACTTCAAGATTCACCTGAGTCTTGTGAATTTTTGTTCCCTAGGTGTCCATTGAATCAAGAACCCCCTTTCAGGAAAGGACCATTTAGGCCAAATCAAATCCCAGGGTGGCAATAAAAACCCCATTATTGATAAGGAGGAAACTCAAGCTACCAAAAACAGAACTCGTATCAACAAGGAAAATGAATGAATCGTTATTATCCTTCAAATTCTTAGAACAATCATACTCTTCTTCTGAAATATGTATGATGCCTCGAGGATATTGTGATGAAAATGGAAACACAGAACCTTCAATTCCAACAAACCACACAATCAGCTATTCAAGACATGAAAACTCATGTGGGGAAATTGAGAAACACCATCAGTGAGCTTAATATGCAAGGTTTGTGACAACTACCATCCCAACCCATTTCCAATCCAATGGAAAATGGTAATATATGTGAAATTAAACTACGTAGTGGTAATGAATCTTTTCTTTCTACTAATTCTATGCAACAGGTATGTCCCCCTCCTGAAAACACTCTTTATCCTCAAATTAATGATTTCAATGAAAAAACAAAATAAAAAGGGTAATAAAATTATCATTGATGACTAAAATGGATAATACATTTATTTTTTCCCCCAAAGAATCTCTAAATCTAGAAAAAAAATATGTTAACTAGATTGATACGGAAATAATCGATACATTTAAAAAATTTCAAGTTAAAATTTCTTTATTGTATGAAGTCAAGAAAATTCCCCATTATACCAAATTTCGTAATGAACATTTCACCCATAGACGAAGGCTGAAGGGGAATGAGAGAGTCAACATGGGGAGGAATGTCTCGGCCTTGATTCAACCGGCAATTCCAACTAAGTGCAAGGATCTAGGCATAATCATGATACATTTTACCATAGGGGGATACATTCATTTTAGATGCTATGTTTGATTTAGGTGCTTACATTAATGTAATGCCTCACTCTATTTATAATTATCTATATGTTGAAGGAATTCAACCAATAGGCATCATCGTGTAGATTTTCAACTGGAGTACTACTTATCTAACAAGATTTATTGAGGATGTCCTTATAAGAGTGAAGAATATCATCTTCCTCATGGATTTCTAAATTCATGATATTTAGGATACCCAAAACCAAGGAAATTCACCTCTCATACATGGGAATACATTCCTCAAAATAGAAAATATGATCATCAATGTTAAAAATGTTATGTTGTCCATGTAGTTAGGAATAGAAAAGGTACGTTTTAACATCATCGAGTCTATGAAACACCACATTGATGAGATCTCCACTCTTACTGTCTATTCAATGGATATTATCTCAAACGATGCACACTCACACAATTCTCTCCTCAACCCATACTCTGATTCACTTTCCTCTTCATTACCCTTGGGTGATTTGAGTTTGGGTTCATGTTTTGATTGTTTTTTTGGTTATAAAATGTGTAAATATTAGGATTTAATTGATAAGTGTGTTCATTCAGAGATACCCATGACCGTGGATGATTATGAAAATATCATTTCAATATATTCGCTATCCTTAGTGAGTAAACATGAGTAGATAAATAGTTTCCTAGACCTCACTCCCTTTAAATCCCCTCCCTCAATTAAAAAATCCACAAAGTTGGAACTAAAACCAGTTCTTTTTAATTTAAAATATCTTTATCTGGAGGGTATTGACCAAATAACAATCATTTTTTCCAATAACCACTCACAATAGTAGGAATCAATACTACTCATCCTTTTGAGTGAGTGTAAAAAGGGAAATAGGATTGACATTGCCTAATATTACTAGGATTCAACCTTCTATTTGTATTTACCATATACTTTTTTATGATGAGTCTAAGCCTATAAGATAGTCTCATTGATGGTTAAATCCCAGTCTCCTTGAAGTGGTAAAATTGGAAGTCAGTAAAATATTTGATGCGGGAATAATTTATCCTATATATGATAGTAAATGGGTTATCCTAATGAAAATTGTGCCTAAAAACAAGAAAAATAATTTTTTCAATTGAAATGAATGAATTGGGTCCAACACGTGTGAGAAAACAAATGGAAAGTCTGTATTGACTACCGTCGATTGAATCAAGCTATGAGGAAGGAACACATTCTTTTTCCTATCATTGTGAAAATACTCGATCAATTGGCCGGTAAGTCCCATTATTGTTTCCTTGATGGATATTTGGGATATTTTAAAATCTATATATCCCCTAATGATCAAGAAAAAACAAAGTTTACCTATCCATTTAGAACATTGGAATACAGAAAAATGACTTTTGTTCTATGTAATGCTCTTAGTAATTTTCAGCGATGTATGTTGAGTATTTGTTTGGGTACCTAGAGAATTGCATGGAAGTCTTGATGGATGATTTCACAATTTATGAAACATCCTGTGATGATTGTTTGGCTCACCATGGTTCTATCCTCCCGGGTAGCATAGAAAATGATCTTGTATTAAATTACGAGAAATGCCATTTCATGGTTGAATGGGGGTTATTTCATGGGAACGTTATTACAAAAGTTGTAACTCATGTGGATAAATAAAAAATTCAATTAATTAAAAACCCTTCAATATCCAAAATGTGTTTGTGAGGTGTTATCTTTCATGGGTAATGATTGTTTTTATCACCGATTCATTAAGTAATTTAGTAAGATCACCATTTCCTTCTCCCAGTTATTGCAAAATGATTCAGTGTTTTTGTTTGATAAAAATTTTGAGGATGATTTCAATTCACTAGAATGAAGTCTCACAACAACTCCCATCATTCAACCACCAAGGAAGGATCTCCACTCTGATCTTATGTTTGATGCCTCTAACATTTCAGTTGGGGAAGTTTTATCACATAGGGATGAGAAGGATCCTCATGTTATTACGTATGCCTCATGTACCCTTGACACCACCCATGAAAATGACACCACTGCAGAAATTGAACTTCTTTCTATTGTGTTTTTCTAGAAAAAATTTCTTTCATATCTTATCTGGATAAAAATCATTGTCTTATCTAATCATGTTTCCCATTGTTTTCTCTTAAATATACCTGAATCCAAGCCCCATGTCATTTGATGGATGTTCCACCTCTAAGAGATTGACCTTGAGATTCATGACAAGAGAGGGGTGGAAAATTTGGTAGCTAACCACATTAGTAGGATTTTCCCACAATTGGACCATCATTATGAATCACCCAACCCCATTAGAGAATTATTCCCTCTTGTGATCCTTTGTGATATTGTTGACCTTACCCACTAGTTTGCAGATACTACAAATTTTCTAGTAACATCTCGGGTCCCCACTAATTTTTTCAATTCACAATCCCATAGGCTTAAGCATGATTCTCGTTGGTACATTTGGAATGACCCATATGTGTAGAGAATTTTTGGTGACCAAGCACTACATTGTTGTGTCCCCGACCATGAGTTCTCCTCAGTTTTGAACTTTTGGCACACCTTCTCTTGTGGGGGACAGTTTGGCTCTCAAAGTATAGATCGAATGGTCCTGGACTGAGGAAATTATTGGCCAACATTGTATAGTGATTCCCTTGAATTTTTCCTGTCATTTAGTAATTTTCAATTCACAGGGAATATCTCTAGGAGGAATGAAATGCCAAAAATCCCATGTTATTATGTGAACGTATTGATTCCTGGGGCCTTTCCAAATTAATTTGGGTTTTTGGACATATTATTAGATTTGACTATGTATATAAGTGGGTGAAAGCAAAGGACACTAGGACCGAAGAATCTCAAGTGGTTTTTGATTTTATGAAATATAAAAATTTTAGTAGGTTTGGTTTACAGAGAATCAACATTAGTGAAAAGGGATCCCATTTTTTGAAATGCAACATGAAAGTTTTGCTTCGTAAATTTGGGGTTGATCATAAAGTCTCCACTGCATATCAGCCCTAAACTAAAGGACAAGCAGAAATCTCAAATCAGGATGTTAAATGAATCTTGGAAAAATGGTACAACCCTATAGGAAATATTGTACTTTTCCCTTGGATGACGCACTTTGGTAATACCGTATATCTATTAAAACCCAAATTGGAATGTCACCATACAAGATTTTCTTTGGAAAGGCTTGTCACCTTCCTATGTCGGTAGAACACCATGCATATTGGGTTGTTAAAATATTTAATATGAATCATTTATATGCTGGTGAAAATAGAAGGGAAATTGGATTTAATAATACATGGGGTTTTATGGTTAAATACTACAATAGAGAATCTAATGTGATAAAACCAAGAAGAAATGAACCAGATTAATTAAACGTGATCAACCCTGGGTGGTATCATGATTCTTATCTTTCATCACATCAAGAGAAAGGTTATAGATATTTTAATCCCTACTTTTTAATACCTATTACCATAATTTTACTGATTTTATACTAGGATACCTCATAGGGTTTAGTCAAAAACACATAATGATTCGCCAGACACCGCCAATGATTCGGTGATTTGTGTTCGACTTTATAATCAAAACTCACAAAGGCAACACATGAGGAACTCAATGTGTTTTCCAGGTTTGTATTTTATTTTTTTGTGATACCATTAAATAAATTTAAATAGACTTCATAGTGGTTATGTGATTCAAATTAACCAATATGAACCATAGAAACACTACAATTGAATGAGGGTGGAAAAAGGGATGAATGGTGTGTGAAACCTCACATGAAAGGGTACCCCAAACATGATCATCTGAGTTTGATTATAACATACTAGTATTTAAATAAATTGAATAAAAATAAATGAAATATAATAAAAACATAGAACTTGTAAGTAAAATGAGAAATCAAAATATTACGAGTATGAATCTTGGGATTACATCACGTTCCTCCCCTAGTGATCACATGGGGTTTAAAAACTCATGAGAGGGGTGGAAGAAGAATATGTCGATTTAGAACTTCCAATAGCCTCCATGACATCTAGGAATGACGGGGAGACACATTTGGGATTCCAAAATTGCAACACATTTCTTCATGTCCTAACTCCCAAATGGGGATCCCAAGGTGCTATTTTATAAGAAATTTGGAAGGTGGTTTTGCGCACACAGATTTATTCAAACCTATTGTACCATGAATTTTAACCATTAGTCAATTGAAAATCTATTTTGAAAAAAATGGAAAGTTGTATCCCAATTTGCTGACTATATCCACTCAATTTTTGGTGTCAATTGTACAAGTGGATCTGGAGATATGGACATATTACAGAAAACCAATTTTGACATCATACAAATTCGGTGTTCTAGATAGATCAGGTCAGTTGGGCCTTTTGATGGAATAATTGGGATTATGTTCCTTTATAAGAGTTGTATCCCATTAAATATGTGACAATAAAAAAATATGAGACAATTTGTATTCACATAATTTTCAAAATAGGCAAAACAATGGACCAGTCTTCCAGAATCCTTGCAATTTTGGCACATTTTTCTTCCACTTTATCAAGGGCCATCCAAATCATCTCCTCCAAAATCGAAATCATTTAAACATGTAACATTTCCCATTTTAATAATGATAAACAAAAAATAATAGAATCAAATATTATTTTCAATTATTAATTATTTTTAAAATTTTCAATAAAAAACAATTTTAGCACAGTGGTGTAATGGTGAAAATGAAATAGTGAGTCGTGCTACAATCACACTCCCACACCAAATTATTTTCACTCCTGCGAAAAGAATAATATCTAATTGATCCCACATTCCTAAATCAATGCTGTGGAAACATCCAAGATTCTTTTGAAATAAAATTCACCACATCTCGTTTATGGAATCATTTTTTCTATCATTTTTCATTTCTCACTTTCCAATTTTTTCAACATCATTTTTTCACCCATGAATCATGTCACAACCTAACTCACTTTGAAATTTTCCCTCTTCACTCAAAGAACATATGAATCTGGAGTTATTCTCTTTTACATGTGTTCATGTGATCTTACTATATTATTTCCATGGTTTTATGTTTTTTATTAGTAGAAACTAGTGTTCTACTGAAGAGGACTTCCAAAAGGTTGTTATGAGGTTAAATTTGTTGTATGATTCAATGTGTAAAAATCTGAGGTTGAAGAGGAGTGTTTAATCTCTTATATTCAAAACATTTCAAAATTCAGTAAATGTTCACAATTAATGTACACACTCATCCCCTAAAATAGTGTATTACCTCCAAATCACTATTCCCCCTTTCCATTTCTATAGTCACAACCAAGAAATGAATAATAATTAGTAAAAATCATGTTTTCGCCATTTTTTTATGTTATTTTTTTTATGTAGTTAAATATTTTTTTATTTTTTAGACATAATGATGGAATCATCTATAAAACAACTATGTATCACATCTTATGAACCTACTACCTAAGGAAAAAGTTGGAACCCTTTTTATCATCCCATAACAATGATTCTCTTCACATAATAACCATGGAAACACACTCTCTCCCACACTAATATAAAATAAAATAGAAATATACACAAAATATGTGTAGTTAGGGATAAATTAACTTGTAATGTGGCTAAATAACATGAATTACATGGTCTGTACATCTTAAAAAGGATAAAATGTAAAGGTGTCCGAAAATAGAGGATAATTGTACAAAGGGTTTTTCAATGAATGATTACCTCAATCATAAATGTTGCATACATGAATATTATTCCATCAAACAGAATTAAGGAAAGTTCTTGTTTCTCAACATGACTTAAGAGTCTTAAGAAAGTGGTTAAAAGGAATAATATATAATAATTATCTTATAATGCCTCTCATGTAAGGGATTAAAATATTTTTTAGTGATAATGAGGAATGAGATTCAAAAATCTATTAAACACCTAAGAATGATTTGAAAATTAAAATTCTTGAAAAAGATTCCATATCAATATTCATTTGAAAAACATTTTTCCAAAAACAATGAAATTTTCCACACAATCAACTGAATCATGAAAAATGATTTTGGATATTGTCTTTATGAACTATTTTTATCTAAAAACACAAAATATGGGAAAAATAAATCAATAGTGAAAAAAAAAATTAATTTTTTTTTGTTTTGGTTTTTGATTTTTTTGATTTTGATTAATCGTAACTATGACATGTCACCCTCCCCCAGACCTAAAATTTTCATTTTCCTTAATGAATGTATTCTAAATAAAAAGACAAAAAATAAAGTTATGGAGAAGGGACAACCAACTATGTTGATTCATATGTGGCATCTATCAGTTGGATTTTCTCTATAGGATGCTTTGTAAAATCCTCATAAATGTGTTTGAGCCTCTTCGCATTGAAAATAATTTGTTTTCCACTCTTCTCACGAAAAACATGTATAGAACCAGAAGGGTAAACATTTGTAACAGTATAAGGACCAAGCCATTGGGAACGAAGCTTACCAGGGTGAAGCTTTATCTTGGAATTGTATATGAGGACCTTCTCACCAATATAGAACAAACACTGATGAATCAAGCTATAATTGATATCCTTTTTATACTCTTTATAGATCAGAGAGTTCCCATATGCATCACATCGAATTTTTTCCTACTCTTGAATCTATAGCTTCCTATGCTCAGCTACATATAAAAGATTCATATTACATTGTTTAATAGCCCAATATGCATGGTGTTATATGCCCACTAGTAAGTGAATAGCCTTTCTAAATAAAATCCTATATATTGAAAATCTAATTGGGGTTTTAAAAGCTATACGGTACACCCAAAGAGAATCATCCAAGTGCAAAGTCCAATATTTCCAATTGGGTCGTACCATTTCTTAAAATATTCGTTTAACATCTAGATTTTAGATTACTTCTTGTCCGTTAGTTTAGGGGAGTTATTAAATGGATACATTTTGATCATCCCCATACTTACAAATAAAAATTTTCATGCTGCGATTGTAAAATTGTGAACCCTGACCACTAATGATGAATCTCGGTAAACCAAACCTACTAAAACATTGAGACCTCAAAAAATAAACAACCACGCGAGATTCATCAGTCCAATTGGAATATTCTTCCACCTATTTGGATATATAGTCAACAGCCAACAATATGTACAAATATAAAAATGAATTTGAAATAGGACACATGAAATCAATGCCCCATGCATAACAAATTTCATAGAAAAACATGGGTTGTTTGGGAATTTCATTCTTCCAAGTGATATTCCCTATGAATTGACAATGACTACATGACATGCAAAATCAATGGGCATCCTCTAAAATTTCGAACAATAAATTCCTAAGTCAAGGACCTTTTTATCTATTCATTGAGAGCCAAAGTGGCCCACATAAGACAAGGTGTGGCAGAAGGTCAAAACAGAGGTGAACCCGTAGTTAAAGATTCACCAACAAACTATTTGGTCACCAAAAATTGTCGAAAAATATGGGTAATCCCAATTTTACCAAAGAGAATCATGTTATTTATATGGGATTGTGAAGTGTTGAAATCACTAGAGACCATAGATGATGCTAGAAAATTCACAATGTCTGCATACTAGGGGGTAAGGACCAGAATATCACAAAGGTTCTCATGATGGAAGAATTCTCCAATGGGGAGGGGTGAGTCTACATGATGGTCCAATAGTGGGGAAATACTACTAATGTTGTCAACAATCACATTTTCCACTCCACTATTCTCATGAATCTCAAGTTCAAACTCTTGGAAGAGGAGTAACCACCGAATGATGCAGGGCATGGCTTCAGGTTACGTTAGAAAGAAACAAAGGGTAGCATGAACAGAGAAGATGTTTATTTTTACTAGATAAGATATGAATGGAATTTTTTCAAGGAAAAAATAATTGGATGAAGTTCATTTTCATTGGTGGTGTAGTTTTTCTTGTTGGGGTCAAGGGTACGTGAGGCATACACAATGACATGAAGAGACTTATCAACCCTTTGTGATAAAACATCCCAAAATGCAAAGATAGAGGCATCACACATAAACTCAATGGGGAGACACCACCATAGTGGTTTGATAAAGGGAGGTGAAGTGATAATTATTGTTATTGAATTGATTTCATCCTCAAAATTTTTAATAAACACAAACTTAGAATATTTTTGTAATAACCGGGACAAGGGAAGTACGATCATACTAAAGTATTTAATGAATCGGTGGTAAAAACCATCATGAACCAAGAATGATCACACCTCATGAACACATTTTGGATATGGAAGGGTTCAAATTAATTCAATTTTTTATTTATCCATTTGAATTACCTCTTTTTAAATATCATTCCCAAGAACTATCCCTCATTCAACCATGAAATGGAATTTTTTGTAATTTAATACAAGATATTTATCTAGGAAAAAATGGTGGATAGAACCTAGGGGATCCAAATAGTCTTCAAAGGAAGTTCCATAAACAGTGAAAAAATCCATAAAAACATACATGAACTTCTCTAGGTACATAGAAACAATACTCTACATACATCACTGAAAAGTACTAGGAGCATTAAATAGACCAAAAGGAATCCTTGTCTATAAAAATGATCTAAATTGATAGGTAAATATTGACTTTTCATGATCCTCAGGGGCTATATGGATTTGAAAATAACAAAAATATCCATCAAGGAAACTATAATGGGACTTATCATCCAATTTTTCTAGCATTTGTTCAGTGAAAGGTAGAGGAATGTGGTCCTTCCACATGGATTGATTCAGTCGACGGTAGTCAATATAGACTCACCAACTATTTTACACACATGTTGGAAACAATTCATTAATTTCATTTTACACAACTGTTATTCTTATTTTTAGGTAAACTTTGCATAGAGATAAGCAATTTACTATCAGATATAGCATAAATGATCCCTGTAACAATTAATTTACTAACATACTATTTTACCACTTCATGGAGAGTGGGATTCAACTAACATTGATACTATCTTACAGTCTTAGCCTAATCATCCAAAAGATTGTGTTGCGTACAAAAATATGGCCTAATCCTAGGAATAATAGCCAATGTCCATCCGATTACCATTTACCCTATCTCAAAAGGTTGATTAGTTTTGTTTCATGTTGTTGAGAGAGGTTATTGGAAATAATGATGTGTAGTTGGTCAATACCCTCAAGATACACATATTTTAAATTAGAAGGAAGTGGTTTTAATTCCATCCCTGTGGTTTTTTGATTGGGGGAGGGGATTTAGGGGGATTGGGGTCCATGAAACTATCTATCTACCCATGTTTATTCTATAAGGATAGGGAATATATTAAAATGATATTTTTAGAATCATTAACAGTCATGGGTAACTTAGAATGAACACACTCATCAATTAAAGAACAAAATTAACAGTTTTTAGAACCCACAAAAAGTTAAAACATGAATCAAAACTCAAATCATCCAAGGATGGAGAAGTGTATAATGAATCAGAGTATGGTTTGAGGATTTTAAAACTTACATATCCTATTCTGAACTCCATAGATAGCATACCATTATGAACATTGATGACCGTCTTTGCTATTTTAAGAAATGACCTCCCATGTATGATAGGGGAATTTCCTTTGGTTCAGGTATCTTCCATCTCAATAATGTAGAAATATGCATCGAAGATGCCATTTTTTCACTCTTATAATGACATCCTTAATCAATCTTGTTGGATGGGTAGTAATCTCATTGGAATGTTGCACAATAATGCCTTTTGGTTGAAGTTATCTAGCCTAGAAAGAAGTATACACTGATTAAGTAATTACATTAATGGAAGCACCTAAATATAACATATCATCTGAAAAGAATGTCTCCCCTATGGTACAATGTATATTGAATGTACTGGGATCCATACACTTAGTTGGAATTGCTGGTTGAGTCATGGATGAGACATTCCTCCCCATCTTGACTCTCTCATTCCCCATCATCCTTTATTTATGGGTGAAAAGTTCTTTATGAAATTTGTCATAATGGGGAATTTTCTTTGCAACATCTAATAAAATAATATAAATATTAACTTTTTTAAATGTAACTATTCTTTCAGTGTCAATCTCATAATTAGAATTTTCATAGATTTAAAGAGTCTTTGGGGAAAGGAAAAGCAATGGACTGTTCATTTGAATCATCAATAATAATTTGATTACCCTTTTTATTTTTTTATTCATTGGAATTATTAATAGTTGGATAAAGAGTGTTTTCATGATGGGGACATACATGTTGCAAAGAATTAGTATAATGAGAAAATTCTCTACCACTATGAAGTGTAATTCCACATAAATTTCCATTATCCTTTAGATTGTCAGTGGTTTGGGATTGTAGTTATGAATAACCATGCATCTTAAGCTCACCGATGGTGTTTTCCAATTGACCTAATTGAGTTTTCTGGTCTTGAATAGATGGTTGTGTGGTTTTATGGAATTATAGGTTCTTGATTTCCATTTGCTTCACTAAATCCTCAATAATTGGTTTAGATTTTGGAGGAGGTAGATAATTGTTTTGATAATATTAACGATAAGAAGGTTGCATATCTTGTCCTTGTTGTTACCAATTCTATTTGGGTTATCTTGAGTTTCCTCGTAGTTGGTACTAAGGTTGTTTTCTCATCCTAGGGTTTGTATTTGGCCAGAATGGTTCTTTCTTAAAAGAGGGTTCTTTTTGGAATGGACGCCTTGGGAACACAACTGCACAAGACTTTGGAATTTTTTGGCTGAAATTGTTTAGGGATTACCATATAATTTTCAATTCATTTATTCATTACCAATTCACAAGGAATATATCCATGAAGAATGAAATTCCCCAACAACCCATGTTATTCTGGGAATTTTTAATGAAAGGGGAATTGACTTTAAGGGGTCATGTCCAAATTCATTCACCTTTTTGCACATCATATTGGAAGTTGGATATGTATCTAAATGGGTGAAGTAAAGGCCATTTGGATAAATGACTCTTGAGTGGTTATTTATTTTTTGAGTTCTCAAATTTTTAGTTGGTTTAGTTTATTGAGATTCTTTATTAGTGATCAGGGTTCACATTTATGCAATCGCTACCTGAAAAATTTTCTTTGTTACTATGGGTCTGAACATAAATTATCCACTACATATCACCCCCAAACTAACGGAAAAGTAGAAATCTAAAATCCCGATGTTAAACAAATCTCAGAAAAATGGTATAACCCTATTGGAATGATTGGAATTTGCACTTGGATGATACACTTTGGGCATACATTACAGATTTTAAAACCCCAATTGGAATGTCTCCATAAAAGGTAGTAATTGGAAAGGCTTTTCACTTACCGGTTGAGGTAGAACACTCTACATATTGGGATGTTAAATAACATAATATGAATATTTCTGATGCTGGTCAGAAAATGAATCTACAGATTCAAGAGATGAAATATATTTGATGTGATGCATATAAGAACTCCAGGATCTATAAAGAGAAGATTAAGGATATCCATGATATCTTGATTCATAAGTTTATGTTCTATATTGGTGGGAAGTTCCTCATGTACAATTCCTGGCTAATGCTCCTCCCAAGTAAGCTTCGTTCCTGATGGATTGGTCCTTATACTGTAACTAATGTTTACCCGTTTTCTGCAATAGTGGTTTTTCATGAGAAGAGTGGACAACAGATTACTATCAATGGGTAGAGGCTTAAACACTTCTACGAGGATTTTCCAAAGCATCTCGTGGCAGAAATCCAACAGATAGATTCCATATAAGACACCACTTAGCATGTTGTCCCTTCTCCCTACCTTTATTTAGTGTCTATTTATTTAAAATAATTTCACTGAGTACAATGAAATTTTTAGGTATATGGTAGGGTTACATGTCATTGTTAATATTAAAAAAAATTAAAATAACAAAACAAAAACAAAAGAAAATTTTGTTTTCATTTGTTATTTCTTTTTACATTATTTAGTGTTTTTAGATAAAAATTGATCTTAAAAATAATATCCAAATTCATTTTTCATGCTTGAGTCGATTGTTTGGGAAATTACACTATTTTTGAAAAAAAAAATCAAATTAAATTTCATATGGAATATTTTTCTCGAATTTTTATTTTCGAATCATTCTGAGGTGTTTAATAGATTTTTGAATATCATGCATCATTAACACTGACCAATATTTTAATCCTTTACCTGAGAGACATTCTAAGACCATTATTGTATATTCTTATTTTTAATCACATTCATGAGAGTCTTAGGTCATGTAGAGAAACTAGAACATGCCATTATTTTGTTTGAAGTCATAAAATTAATGTATGCTACATTTATGATATAGACAATCATTCATGGGAAATCCATTTGTAAAATTATCCTATATTTTCATCAACTATTACATTTTAACCTATTAATCCTTTAAGACCATAACATGCATGCTAGGTTGCCACATTACAAGATAATTTATCCCAACCTACCCATATCTTGTGTATATTCTTGTTTTATTTTCATAATGTGTGGGAGAGTGAGTGTCTCCATGGGAATTTTGGGGAGAGAAGCATTGTTATGGATTTATATAAATGGTGCCTAATTTTTCCTTGGACAATGGGTTCACCAGCCATTTTAAATAATTTTTAAATAGATTCTTCGATATTTATGTCCAATAAAATTCTAAAAAATAGGTATGTATGTATAAAAAATAGAACAGAACAAAAAATTGAAGAAAATATGATGTTTACTCATTATTATTCATTTATTGGTTGTGAACCGCTCAAATGGAAAAGGGGTATAGTGAGTTGGAGGTAATACACTTTTTGTGGGGATAAGTGTGTACATTCCTTGTGAACAATTGCTTAATTTTTACATTTTTTGTCCACCGAGATTAAACAGTCCTCTTCTGCCTTAGATTATTAAACATTGAATCTTACCAACCCTTGAACCTCAGAACAACCTATTGGATGTCCTATAGAGTAGTACATTTGTTTCTTCCGGTAGATAACATAGAATCATAGAAAGAATATGGTAGGATCACATGAACACTAGGAAAAGATAAATACTCCTATTTATTATTTTCTTTAAATGAAAAAGGAAAAATTTCTAAGTGAGGTAGGATGTGACATGTTTCATCGGTGAATAAATGAAGATGAAAAAATTTGAATGTGAGAAAATAAAAATGATAGGTTAATTAATTCCATAAACGATACATGATGATTTTCATTTAAAAAGAATCTTGGATGTTTTTACACCATTTATTTAGTAATGGGGAATGATTTGGATTTTTTACATTTCCCAGGAGTGAAAATGTTTAAGTGTGGGGGTGTGATCATACCACAATCCACTATTTCATTTTAATCCTTACACCACTATGCTAAACTGTTTTGTATTAAAAATTATAAAAACAAAAAAAATATTAAATTCATTTTTAATTACATTAATTTATATTTATCACTATTATAATGGAAAATGTTACTTTATTTTATGATTTCAATGTATGAGGAGATGACTTGGAGGGGCCATGATGAAGATGAAAAAAGGGCCAAATTTGCATAGATTCAGGAAGACAGGTCTGCCGTTGTGCTTGTTTAGAAAATTACATGAATAAAAATGGGATCATATTTTGGGTGATGGTCCAAAAATTAATAAGATACAACTCTTATGAAGGAATATAATCCCAATTTTTCTATCAAGGGGCCCAACTGACCTGATCTATCGAGAACACCAAATTTGTGCAAAGTGAAACGTGGCATTTTGTAATCCTTCCATACCTTAGGATCCACGTTCCTTATTTATGATAAACATTTAGTGGATATATTTAAGAAGTGGGGATAAAAATTTCTGTGTTTTTCAAAAGTTATATTCGATGGTCTAAAGGCCAAAATGTGTGGTACAAGTTGTTTGAGGAGATCTGTTAACCCAAAACCCCCTTCCAATTTTCTAATAAAATAGAACCTTGTGCTCCCCATTTGTGAGTTCGGCCAACAGGAAATTTTCTACTATTTTGGAGTCCCAATGGTGTCTCCCCATAATTCATAGTATTATTTTGGATTATGGGAAGTGCTACATAAACATCATCTCTTTCCTCCCCTCCCATGAGTTTCTAAACCCCTTGTGATCACTCGAGGAGAAATGTGATGTAATACCAACCTTCATACTTGTATTATTTTGAATGATATTTTTAATTTTTGGTTTTATGTTGGTTATCTTCATCCTCTCATATAATTTAATCTAGCTATATACTGGTATGTTATACTCATACACAAATGATCATGTTTGAGGGTACCCTTTCATGTGATGTTTCTCACACCATCCGTCATTTTTCCCTCTCCAATTCAATTACGGTGTTTTTGTGGTTTATATTGGCCAATTAAACACACATAAGGGCTATCAAGTACATGTAAATTTATATAATGGTATAATAATTAAATAGAAAACAAACCTAGACAACACATCAAGTTCTTTGTGTTCTTCCTTGGAGAGTTTTGGTTATGAAGTCAAACACAAATCACCCAATCATCGGAAGTGTCCAGTGAATCATTTTTTGTTCTGGACTATACACAATGAGGTATACTAGTATAAACATAGTAAAACTTGGGTGATAGTTATTATAAACCATGGATATAAATATCTATACCCTTTCTCTTGAAGCGATGAAGGATGAGCATCCCAATACTCTAATGGGAAGATCATGTTTAATTAATCTTGTTCATTTCTACATACTTTTATCAATTTAGTTTTTCTATAGTAATTATTATTCATAAAACCCCATGTTTTATTAAATATAATTCCCCTTCTATTTTCATAATCAAAACACACTTTTTAAATTAGTGATCTAAGGATCATTCGGGAGATGACCTTCGGTTGCTGCTATACTGCAGAAATTCTAGTTAAAACCAAACAACTTATTTAACCTGCTAGAAATGGTGATCATATATTGTGGTTCGTTTATTTTTAGTATTTAATGAAAAGAAATATAATGAAGAATAAAAACTATTTAATGAAAATATTTTATGAAAACAACATGGTGTTACAACGGTCCACCTCTTGGTCTCTAGATAAGTCATCAACAGGTTCGAACAACCTCCTTGGAAGATGCATACATCCCACAGTGTAATGGATGATGATGAGGTTGTTAATATTATTAAATATAACTCTCTTAGGACATCCATTACCTCATTTATTAGTCAAAATATTTCATGTCTATAAAAATAAAAAAAGGATCAGAGTTTGTATCAACTTCTGGGATCTCAACCGCCATTGTCCTAAGGATGATGTTCCCCTTCCAGTGATAGATCTGCTGATAAATTCCACCATTGGGTTCCATGATATCCTTTAATGGATGGATATTTATAGTATAATATTATTTGGATAGCCTATGAAAATGAGGATTCCACCACCTTTAAGGTTCCATATAGAACCTTTTACAACCAGGTAATTCCTTTTGGGTTATAGAGTACAATGACCACCTGTTAGCTTTCCATGAACCACATATTCAATCAAGACATCAGGACAATAGTTTAATGAATCATAGATTATTTGGTGGTCAAATACAATAATAATTAGGAAAATCTCAATGATCATGAGATATTTTCTAGACTGCTGTGTTCATTCCATGTGAAGATAATCCTTGTGAAATGTGCTTTTGGGGTGACCTCTAGATTGTTCCTTGGTTTAGTTATCAGATATAGTGGCATTGAGATTGACCCAGATAAGATTTATGCCATAAGTGATATGTATCCCCTGATAAATCCTTTAGGTCTCTAACAATTTAAAGGTATCTTATCCTATATATGCAGATTCATTTTGAATCTGACTGGAAAGTGTAAGAAATTTTACATACTCATGAAGAATGGTGTAAACTACAAGGGGATGAAGAGTGTCAGACTTCCTTTTAGGGGATCCATAAGTATCTTATGTGGAATTCTATTATGATGACTCCTCTCTTAAAAATTTTATTGGTCCTTTATGTTAAATCCCTAGAATGATCACTTTCCACCCTTATCACCATGAATAACAACATAGGGATAGAGAAATGATTATACTATCTCAATTGCATGCTCGTCAAAATAGAGGACAGATATTATTCTATCGAGAAGTGTTTATTAATGGTAGTTTTTGTTATATAGAAGTTGTGACATTATCTCCTGCATTAGGATATACAGTTGGTGTCCCTCATGGATTCTCGAAATTATATTCTGAACCACCCTATGTTTATAAGCTGTCTAGATCTATGAGAAGTGATCCTTAATCATTTTGACAAAATCATCATACCCAGGTAGGAAATCAAGGTTTAGGCACTGGAAGACATTATGGTCACCCATCCGGACCCCAAAAAGTAGTCCATGAATCTTGATGTTCTATATGAGTTTTTCTTCTCAGTGGATCAGGCTATGTTGTGTTATTAGAAGCATTTAGACAATGCCTCCTGGAGTCTCAAAAACACGAGGCTCAATAATCCCTAACTCAATAGAATGGTCTTGGGGATTTTCCTCTACATGACAATATAATAATTCCATTCTTATTCATTATTATTTTTAAAAGGAGCACAAACAATGAGGTGGAGTATCCGTCTCTCATCACTAGTCATGAGATGGCTGTCGGGATTAATGGTTCCCACATAAATGTGAAGGGGGTTATTAATCTAGTCATTAAGTAGATCAATGGTCAATATATCATTAGGAACCAAAACCTCATACCCATTCCCAAGAATTCTCATATTCTTATGGCATCGTTTCCTTCCAATCCAAAGGCCACTCATCTCCATCGGTTGTAGAATGGTAGAGTTGTTGGACTCGCTAGTTTTTACAATTCTCTCAAATAGCCTTACCAATAAGATCTACTCATTCATGTGGTGTGTCAATGATTCATTGATCTTGTATCCTTGTAAGATGTGAAAAATGAGCAGGTAATCCATCATATCATAGGTTACTCCACATCAGGTTACCTAGTTCCCCTGATTATTGAAGAAACCTCTGATTGAACAATTCCATTAGTTGAGAACCTCCCACACAACCATATCCCAACATACAAAGATGAGTGTGAGTGAGTATGTTTACATGTTGTTGATTTCACAATCAAGATAGGTCTTATCCTTGATTATTCCTCTAAAAATTTGGATTTTGTGGATTTCTCATCCCTAGAATTCAAGGATAAAATATTCTTCAGGTTATAAAGGAAGTTCACACCTAATCCAACAGATCTCATTTGGCCTTGTTGAAACTCTCTCAACATATTTGATGGATGAGAGATTTTTTGACCACCGTAGTCCATGATTATATCTTGTTCACCATGAGGTTCCACACATGTTAGATTCCTTATATCATTGTACATCGTCCACTAGAGCCCCTCCATAATACCAAGTAATCTTGGCCCTTTGCTGTCTGCAGATTCAATGTTGTCGGTCTATAACCCCCGCAATAGTTCTTCAGTGTTGGGTTATTCTGACCACAAGGGATATCTTTTTCAACTGGCTATAGTTTATTACACTAAATTAGGTGAAGTCTCGATTATTGTTGAGTCTGTGAGCTCCAATATCATCTATGGATTAAGGGTATCTCATGATCTTATTACCAACAATATCACCAACATCCATTTAGATAACCTAATGAAACATTACACCATGTACATCATTAAGTTAATCCACACTTCTCAATACCAGTCTTAGGAAAATGTTTAAATCTAGGTGTTACACAAGTCCCTATCTAATATTTTTCTGAAAATTTTGGGACAAAAAAGAAGTGTTGGATGAAAAAAAATCCCCATCACACTTTGTGATTATTGGAAGATAACTCGTAATTCCACATAGCTGGCCCTATATTCCAAGGTATATGGAATAGTGGAAGTCATTCCCAATGATATTTAGTTTCCTTCAATCTATTTAGATTTCTAATACCAACAAATGTCAAAAACATTAGTATAATTACATCTACCTGAGTTGAGATCCCTCAATGAGAATAGGGTCTGGGCCTTGCATAATCTAAAGAGTCACCAAAAACTGATACCCAAATGTTTCAAAAAAAAATGTTCATCTTTTCTCCTTCATGTAATTTTACAATAAGTTGTCCTTGAGGATGTCGATGATACCTAGAAAGAAAACAAATAATTATGGGCCGAAAGGGGACGTACCCTACAACATTCACAAGATTTACCCTAATGGTTCATACTATCTGGTTTCCATGGATGGAGAATGAATTAATCCTCCCACCAATGCTAGGTTACTCAAGCAGTATATTGCATAAAAACATTATTTATCCATCATGACATTAAATTTCCCAAAAAATCCAAATAGTCATGCATGATGATAAAATGCATAGCCAAACTTATAGTCTGAGTTCAATGAACTTAAACTAAGATATATTTCATCCTAGTTATGAGACATACAATTTCCTAGCACCATTGTCATAGTCACTTGAAAATAAATTGTATGATGCCTCATCTGAAATGATATTAAACCTCATGAAATTTTTATAAAAATGTTTCACTTTATTCTTACCTTCATGGGAATATATAGGATGACCAAGAGAGTTCTTCTTCAGGACCATTAGAAAATAAAACTTTTCAACCATATGATATATGTTTTTTAAGGGAGTGTGTGGTGTGGTATTAAGCCCCCTTTGGGTCATTGATATCATGTTGCTTCATAAAACCACACTACACATCCTTATATTGCTATCTTCATCTTATGGTCTGAGTTCAATGACCTTAAAAAGAGAACTATTTCATCCACCTAACATTATGTTATACTGTTCTACCTCATCCCATATGATGTTAAACAATTTCATTAAAATAAAAATATATTAAACAAAATAAAATCTACATTCCATTCTCTATGACCATAAAAGAATAGACCCCTTTGTCCTGCATGAAACAAAAATTCCCCATCATCTATGATGTTAAATCATGACCTACATCCATACTTCATTCTATAAAAATATATTTAATTTCTATAACTATGAATGGATATATTCCCATCCTTATGCAATGCTTAGTAATGCCTAGAAATTTTTTCTATTCTCCGGCAAGAAATTACTTCCCCAAATCAACCTAAATTTCATATAGGAGTGCTTTTTGAGATGTAAATACATGGTCTTAATTAACGTCAAGTTGTAACATCCACACTGTTTAACTCACCCGATGAATATTCTTATTGACTAGAACCCTCAACACATGTCATTAAACTACATGGAACTCATGAAATACATATGGATTTATTCTTATCCTTATGTGATAAGTTGGAATCCCATGAAATTTAGTCTTTGGACCCAAACATAATTTCTTTCTTTGGGCCCCTTGCCCTAAGATCTCACTTGGGGGTTCATGGTGTGATGTATATTTTTTTGGTACTCATTCACACCAATTATATATTACCTCATCAAGTGCATCCCGTTTTGGATACCATTTCCCTCAAATATCATATCCACTTGATAATAAACTACCTCACAACTTTTTTCCTTACCACATGATGTTAAAATTTTTGGTATTTCCAAAACTATGTTTGAATTCATTCCCATCCTTATGGGATATGTAGGAACACCAAGAATTTTTTTCATTGTGTCCAGACCAGGTTCAACACACCTTTTTTCTAGGAATATGTGGCATGGCGACAAGTATCTTTGTCCCTCATTGATAAAGTATTAATCACCTTAACATGCTATGTATATTGATTAGAAAAACCTCATCCTTTGACCCCACCTCCAAAAACATAAACAAAAATACTGAGTCAAGGTGTTATGAAATTAAACTATGCGTTAACTAGAATAATATGGTGTAACGATCCTCCTTTGTCCCTATTTGTGTTGGGTTTCTGTGACCGCATCATATTTAGTTCTTTGTGATAACACCTCCTTCTAGTGTTCTAGTTACATGACAATTAACTGGCTGACACATTCATCTTTATCATATGAAATTATACTGCACGATATTCTAGAACTACATTTGTCCAGATTCCCATCCATATAGGATATAGATGAACACCCAGACATTTTTTATTTGGGTCCATCCCATGGGATATTAATAGTCTCTTATCGATCATCATCCTATTCATTTTTCATTAGTCCACTACCATGCCATATCCAGGAGCCCTCACTAGGATTATTTTATTAATAAGAGGTTTGATTGTAGAGACCCGAAGCTTATCATACATGGACATTACATTACTTTTGCGGAATACTTATTACATAACAAAAACACACACACAAGGACCGTAATAGTTTAGTGTCTTTGGAAACTCGGAACGTAATCTTCTAATCGTGGTGAAAGATCCTCAATATCTCCCATAAATATCTTCCCTTTTTTTACCTAAAACCATTCCTTATATCCTGGGGAAAAGAAAACATAAAAGGGTGAGCTCAAATGCTCAGTAAGGGTAAACAAAAGAAACTAAATCACATCATATTCATAAGAACATATCTTTTGGAAATCTTAACCTGCAAAAGAGAGCATAATTTCATAACATGGGATAAATCATAGTAGTGAAATGAAATCCCATTAAGCATAACATAAAACATGAAACTTTGTGGCATACACACATAATCATAGAGAATCATTTCTTTTTAGTCAAGACTCATTGCCAAGACTATCTTAGTGGACAAAGTCCCTTTCTGAACCGAGTCACCCTCGTTTCAGTCCTGTTTCACTGAACTGGTATAACCTACCATTCCAGCCATGTCTATCTCATGAGATATAAAATCTTTACCCAATGCATTGGAGGGAGATATAGGTCCCACCCATCTCATAATGATACCATTCTTATGTGTTCCACAAAATCATAAATCATACATCATTGCATAACCCATGTAATACAAATGGGAATCTTAAACATCATGACATCATAAAACAATTCATATAAGATAAATGAATTCATAAAAATAATTCCATCACAACATAAACAAATAAATGTAATAATAGAGATAAAAATATAACCCTTTATTATCTTAGATGGAAAATAATTTTAATAAAACACTTGAAATGAATTCTTGAGGAAAATATCCATTCTTCTTCAAAATCAATTTCTTTTCACAAAACGTCAAGAAATTTTAAAAGAAAGAGATTTTGTTGAAAATAGTCATGAAATATTTTGGAGGAATCTTCATGAAAATAAAGATTTATAAAACCGTAAAAATCTGTTTGTGCCGTTTAAGTTAATAAAAAACATTCTTCTCATACTTTTGTCGGAAAAGTAAAAAAGTACCTCGTACGAAAAAATGACAAAAGATTCCTTTCATATTCATTACTAAAAACTCACCGAAGGGTAAAATTGGATTTATACTATTGTAAGTGGATGGAAATAATATTACATATTGATGAAACATGGATGTGGATGATAAAATACACCCCAATAAATACTTACAAATAAACAATCTCGGATAAAAATGAGATTGTGATATTTCCCTTACCTTAGGTCCGACTTGCTCTGTAAGTGTCCGAACCTCCTGTATAATGATTTAAATCATGTTATTGACTTATTACAGAATCATATTAATTGTTATTATATCATATATGGTCCACTTATGACTTTATATTACCTGTTCTTTTGTAAATTCATGTTAAAGTAGCGATTTGGGTAAAATCGTCTCATTTGTCGTTCGTGTTTTTAACTTGTAATTATTAATATGATTACTTGGATCATGATTACTTAATTCCAGAATATAAAACATGATTTATATATATATATTCATAATACACATATATAATAAATCCATAAATGGAAAGAAATACACCGTTCATGGAGACGGTAGTCCGTACGTACGCATGAACGCTGTTTTCGTTTCCTTATTGAATTGAATGGAATTAAGTAGATGACATAAATATAAATATAAATAATTCCAGTATCATTATTAGGTCATATATTGCATTATTAATTATTATATATACTTTATAATCATTCATGAATGGTTAATCATTGAGAATGAATCTCATCACGTCGTGGAGAGGGTAGTCCGTACGTACGCACGAGCAATGATATCGTTCCCATGGTCGTGGAATTGTGTTGAAGTGTATGTATACTATTTCAGTATCAATATCACTTTATAATAATCATATATAGTTACTCATTACACCTTTATACCCATCCAATTAATGTGGTGGCAGAAAATAGATTACACCACGGCGTGGAGACAGTATTCTGTACGTACGCACGCGCGGTGATTTCCTTTTTCCGTAGGATGGATAGAAGGTTAATTAGAGTTTTTTCATATTTATAATAACATATCAGTATATAATAAATACTGATGTTATTACTTTATCATGAAACAACTAAAGAAGAAGAAGTTGAAGAAGAAAGAAATTGAAAAAGATCGGTAATGGATATTACCTCTTTTTGACGCGCCTTTTCTTAGCCTCCACTTAAAGAACTAAGGATGGTCTTTGAAGAAGACCAGGACCTCTATGATGATACTAGGGAAGTGGAGAAGGGATTTTGGCAGGGGTTGGCCGAGATTGAGTGCTCAAATTGGTGTGAGGAGGGGGAGGAGGAGGTGCCCTTTTATAAGGGAGGAGAGGGGCACCTTAGGAATATCTCAAAATATTATTTTATATTAAAGTCAAAATCCGTTTATAATGGTTCCAAAGGGTCTTATTTCGAAGATAAAGTGGGGATGGGTCGGAAGCCTATCATCCAATAGGATTTAGACAAGTTTAGGGTATTATTTTAACCTTATCAATTAGATTTAACTCTAAGTTAAATAATTTAACTTTTACCGTGTCTTTTTGTTTTCTTACACTATATGGTTAATACACTTACTATAACATGCCAAAAGAACCCCAAATTGTTTATTATTAATATATATATCCTTATCTAAGTCATTTTGCCGAACTATAGATTTTTAGGAATAAAATAACAATTAATAATATAATATTTGATTTAAAAACTATTTTGTGTCAATTTTGACACTATTTGATATATGATTTTTGTGAAAGTCATATAAAAAATTATATGTTCGAACCAAGTTTATTAAATCAACACTAATATATAATAGTAACCTAGAAAATTAGTGTAATTCATAAAAAGTCTTAAATCACATTCATTTTGGTATTTATAATATCAATTATGTCAATATTTCATTAATAAGATAATTACTGCATCATCTTTGTGTCATAAATAAATTAACTTATTTGATTTCTAAAAATTACAAATAAAATACCATTATGTTGGAAATCTTTTTAGATTTCTAATGAATATTTACAATCGAATTTTTCTTATGTATAAACCTATATTAAAAATTTTTTAGTAAATAAACATTGATTTTAACTCTTTTAACTCTCTTTGAATTAAATAATAATAAATGTCTTAATCTAATCCAAGTGGGCCTAAATGATAATATTTTACACTGAAGGTTGTTTTTGGTCGAGATACACTTGTCCAATAGGATTAGGACATGTGTTAGGGAAATATTAATATCATTGTTACCCTTAATTACCCTATTTACTTTTAACCGTGGTAAATAAAAGTAAAAAGTTACTATTCACCAAAAATTATTTTCATCTCATTGAACCACATTTTACTTACTGAAATCAACCGTGTCTCTCGGATTTTTGAAATTACATTCATAGAAGCGGTAAAATTATGTTTTATGAAAAATTCAGTTTTTTTAACTACCACTTAGTAGTTTCACTATTCATCAAAAATTGATGTTTTTCAGAACAATGCCAAAATTTCATCCTAAGCTATATTCTATATTCCGAATTCAAAAAATGAAGTCTATTTTACCAAATTCATAACATAGAAGTTGCATTAATTAATTTTATAACTAAATCCCGCTGTTAAAACAAATAGCGTGTTTTTAAGAAACAATATCTATCAAAAGATTGACACTTGTTTATGTCGGGTTTAAATGTGAAATTACATCCAATGAACAACATTGTATTAAATTGTAAAAATATATTCTAAATATACTTTAAAACCACTCAAATTAATAATTTATCACTATTAATTATTTTGATTAAAAAAGTTGTTTTTAATTATAATTTAGTAATTTTCACTATTCATCAGAATATAAAAGTTATCCTAAAAGTACCAAAATTTCACTTTAGGCTAAATTCGATACTCCGAATCCAAAAATGAAGTCCATTTTGAGAGATGAAATTTCTAAAATTTAAAAAGTGGTTATTACTATTCATAACGGCTAGTTTTAATAATATTTTAATAGCATATCGTTGTTTCGTGAAACTCAGTATTGCGTACTACACACGCTATCGAGGAAGGTTGTGATTGCGTGTAATGCGAGGCAAGTCAAAGATGCGTGTTGTGCAAGATCTTTTTGGTGTAGCGTACAGCACAAGACATTAATAAAATTAAAAAGAATATTTTTCATAAAATCTCGGGCTATTACATTCTACCCCCCTTAAAATGAATTTTGCCCTCGAAATTCGTCGGGGTTATAAATGGTTTACTATTCAAATGTTTATTTAATATAAACCCACATCATAAAAAGGAATATCAAAACCAATCTTTAAAAACAAAAGTATGAAACGTAACGGTTACCCAAATAAACTAATCACTGGGTTTCCACATAGGTGAAAATATGGATATGGAAGAGAAATATAACCATCATGTTCTGATGGAGAGTTGTAGAGAACATGGCTATGGAAAAGCCAGTAATCACAAAGCCATAAATTTGTGACGATCTAAGGTACCATCTGATTCATCAGATATAAGATCACTAGGACAACATTTTTGGTTTTCAAGATCGTTTCCCTAAAGTTAAAGATTTTGAATTAGAATAAATACTTACTTTATGTTGGTACAACCTCACTGTTGTTCGTGCCATTAACAATTTCCACTTCATATCTTAAATAAATGAAGTTGAATTTGTTATTCGTGAAGTGTTAGCAGATCATGTTATAGAATGGCGGGTCATTCCATCTGTCTCAAAAGGTTAGCAAAATTTATATACATAAGTCGATATATAGTGAGATTAATCATATATGGTTCCTAAAATGGACTTATATTTCATATATCATACTTCTTAATATAATAAAACTAGTTTCTACTAAACAGGGACTTCCTGTAGGCCAGTGATAGGTGATAAAGGCCCGTCGCACTTCGGTTGTGGGTTCGATTCCCACAGCCTTGTCCGAAGCGATGGGCTGTCGCCCGTCCTGCAGGTTTTCCTTTTTCTAAAACTACATTACTATAACATCCCATCAATAATATCGAAAAAAACTTCTATCCTTAAACAATACTCCATTATGTCCAACATAATCCATTTAAATCTTTAGGCTTATCCATAATACTGCAGTCCACTCTCATAACATAGTGAAAACGATTACCAGAGATTTAATACCATCGTTGATCCCCATATATCATAAGATATGTTTTGTTGGTCACATTCCAAACATTCAAAGTCCTTAATCATGTATTCTCTTGAATACCTTATTGAAAACATGAATGAAGTTTAAAGTTAACACTTTCCACAAACCAAAATCCTCAAAATTCTATATACTCAAACCATGATATCACTTAGTCCTTATATCAATCATGAGATCATGAATACTATTAAACATTTCATTTTCTCGTTTTCCATTCATTAAGCGCATATCATCTTATTTCTAAAAAATATCTCAATCACTTTGAATACCACATCAATAAATATTGCAATACTCAATGATACAACATTATTTTGGAATCCCATTACATAAACACTTAATCATTCCTCCACATCGTTGTCATATTCAACATTGCCAATAGTGATAACATGTGACTTCCCTTTGTCCTTTGCCTTCAGTGGTTGCTCATGTTGATCATCACTAACCCTTGGATTAGGGCATTTATTATCATAATGCCCCATTTCCTTGCACTTGAAGCATTGAAGTGTTGGTGGTGCGTTCTCTGCAGTGTTTGCTTTATTCACATCATTAGAAACCCTTTTTCCATTACATCGACACTCAGCTTCTCGATGACCTTCTTTTCCACACTTAAAACATTTTCTAGTCCCTTTAAGACAATCTCCACCATGCTTCTTTCCACATTTTGTGCATAAGGAAACATTCATCTTCTTTTCACCATTATTCCGAGATTTCTCCTTGAACTACATCTTTCGTTTCTTGTCAAAACCATGAGATGGATATGTAACACCAACTTCCATTTCTACCTTGATAGCACAACGCACAATTTCTTCATAGCTACTGAAGTCTCTTATAGCTAATGCCCTTAGAAGACTTGGTTTTAAGCCACTGAAAAATCGATCAACTTTACTTTCAGGTTGGATGATAATGCCAGATGCATACCTTGCAAGTCTTGTAAAATTCGCTTCGTATATACCAACAGATTCATCATCCTTTTGCTTTAGTTCAAGAAACTCCTTCTCCATCTTTGTTCGAAGAATATGAGGAAAGTACTTATTGAAAAATAAGTTCTTGAACTCGTCCCATTCCATGGAATCAATTTCATCTATTTGCCTTGTATTCTTGATAAGATTCCACCATTGATCAGCTTCACCTTCCAAACGATATACTGCTAAGATGACTTTACCATGTTCAGAACATTGAAGAAATGAAAATATCTTTTCAGTGGTACTGATCCATTGTTCAGCAACAAGTGGATCAGAAGACCCACTGAAAGAAGGTGTACGTTGCCTCATGAAGGACTCAATAGAATATTGTTCCCTTCGCTGCTCATTTGGAAGTCTAGAATGATTCATAGCTTGTGTAAGTATAGCAATAAGATTTTGCACTCCATCTCCCATAACATTTGTTTGTTCAGGAGGACAATCATTGCATTGTCCATTGCATTGATCAACACGGTTCCTTCGGGGTCCAGCCATCGTCTAAAACCCAAAAAGAATATTGTGAGAGGAAAAAATCATGCTAGGGAAAACAACATAGTAAAGGGGGAGTACCCTCAATATCTAACATCTTAGGTTAAATTCTAAGATCGTTACCATAGTTCTAGGACTATATCCTATATGTATACTTATCCTTAGGTACATCACTAGACATACCTTAGAAATATCTCTAGGGATCTCACTAACGTTCTCAAATCCTAGTTTCCAAAGGTTGACTAAACCTTTCCTCTGATACCAACTGTAGAGACTCGAAGCTTATCGTACATGGACATTACATTACTTTTGCGGAATACTTAGTACATAACAAAAACACACACACAAGGACTGTAAAAGTTTAGTGTCTTTGGAAACTCGGAACGTAATCTTCTAATCGTGGTGAAAGATCCTCAATATCTACCATAAAGATCTTCCCTTTTTTTAACTAAAACCATTCCTTATATCCTGGGGAAAAGAAAACATAAAAGGGTGAGCTCAAATGCTCAGTAAGGGTAAACAAAAGAAAATCAATCACATCATATTCATAAGAACATAACTTTTGGAAATCTTAACCTGCAAAAGAGAGCATAATTTCATAACATGGGATAAATCATAGTAGTGAAATGAAATCTCATTAAGCATAACATAAAACATGATACTTTGTGGCATACACACATAATCATAGAGAATCATTTCTTGTTAGTCAAGACTCATTTCCAAGACTATCTTAGTGGACAAAGTCCCTTTCTGAACCAAGTCACCCTCATTTCAGTCCTGTTTCACTGAACCGGTATAACCTACCATTCCAGCCTTGTCTATCTCATGAGATAGAAAATCTTTACCCAATGCATTGGAGGGACATATAGGTCCCACCCATCTCATAATGATACCATTCTTATGTGTGCCACGAAATCATAAATCATACATCATTGCATAACCCATGTAATACAAATGGGAATCTTAAACATCATGACATCATAAAACAATTCATATAAGATAAAGGAATTCATAAAAATAATTCCATCACAACATAAACAAATAAATGTAATAATAGAGATAAAAACAGAACCCTTTATTATCTTAGATGGAAAATAATTTTAATAAAACACTTGAAATGAATTCTTGAGGAAAATATCCTTTCTTCTTCAAAATCAATTTCTTTTCACAAAACGTCAAGAAATTTTAAAAGAAAGAGATTTTGTTGTAAATAGTCATGAAATATTTTGGAGGAAGCTTCATGAAAATAAGGATTTATAAAACCGTAAAAATCTGTTTGTGCCGTTTAAGTTAATAAAAAACATTCTTCTCGTACTTTTGTCGGAAAAGTAAAAAAGTACCTCGTACGAAAAAACGACAAAAGATTCCTTTCATATTCTTTACTAAAAACTCACCGAAGGGTAAAATTGGATTTATACTATTGTAAGTGGATGAAAATAATATTACATATTGATGAAACATGGATGTGGATGATAAAATACACCCCAGTAAATACTTACGAATAAACAATCTCGGATAAAAATGAGATTGTGATATTTCCATTACCTTAGGTCCGACTTGCTCTGTAAGTGTCCGAACCTCCTGTATAATGTTTTAAATCATGTTACTGACTTATTCCAGAATCATATTCATTGTTATTATATCATATATGGTCCACTTATGACTTTATATTACCTGTTCTTTTGTAAATTCATGTTAAAGTAGAGTTTTGGGTAAAATCGTCTCATTTGTCGTTCGTGTTTTTAACTTGTAATTATTAATATGATTACTTGGATCATGATTACTTAATTCCAGAATATAAAACATGATTTATATATATATATTCATAATACACATATATAATAAATCAGTAAATGGAAATAAATACACCGTTCATGGAGACGGTAGTCCGTACGTACGCATGAACGATGTTTTCGTTTCCTTATTGAATTGAATGGAATTAAGTAGATGACATACATATAAATATAAATAATTCCAGTATCATTATTAGGTCATATATTTCATTATTACTTATTATATATACTTTATAATCATTCATGAATGGTTAATCATTGAGAATGAATCTCATCGCGTCGTGGAGACGGTAGTCCGTACGTACGCACGAGCGATGATATCGTTCCCATGGTCGTGGAATTGTGTTGAAGTGTATGTATACTATTTCAGTATCAATATAACTTTATAATAATCATATATAGTTACTCATTACACCTTTATACCCATCCAATTAATGTGGTGGTGGAAAATAGATTACACCACGGTGTGGAGACGGTATTCCGTACGTACGCACGCGCGGTGATTTCCTTTTTCCGTAGGATGGATAGAAGGTTAATTAGAGTTGTTTCATATTTATAATAACATATCAGTATATAAGAAATACTTATGTTATTACTTTATCATGAAACAACTAAAGAAGAAGAAGTTGTAGAAGAAAGAAATTGAAAAAGATCGGTAATGGATATTACCTCTTTTTGACGCGCCTTTTCTTAGCCTCCACATAAAGAACTAAAGATGGTCTTTGAAGAATACCAGGACATCTATGATGATACTAGGGAAGTGGAGAACGGATTTTGGCAGGGGTTGGCCGAGCTTGAGTGCTCAAATTGGTGTGAGGAGGAGGGGGAGGAGGTGCCCTTTTATAAGGGAGGAGAGGGGCACCTTAAGAATATCTCAAAATATTATTTTATATTAAAGTAAAAATCGGTTTATAATGGTTCCAAAGGGTCTTATTTCGATGTTAATGTAAGGATGGGTCGAAATCCTATCATCCAATAGGATTTAGACAAGTTTAGGGTATTATTTTAACCTTATTAATTAGATTTAACTCTAAGTTAAATAATTTAACTTCTACCGTGTCTTTTTGTTTTCTTACACTATATGGTTAATACACTTACTATAACATGCCAAACGAACCCAAAATTGTTTATTATTAATATATATATCCTTATCTAAGTCATTTGGCCGAACCCTAGATTTTTAGGAATAAAATAACAATTAATAATATAATATTTGATTTAAAAACTGTTTTGTGTCAATTTTGACACTATTTGATATATGATTTTTGTGAAAGTCATAACAGAATTATATGTTCGAGCCAAGTTTATTAAATCAACACTAATATATCATAGTAACCTATAAAATTTGTTTAATTCATAAAAAGTCTTAAATTACATTTATTTTGGTATTTATAATATCAATTATGTCAATATTTCATTAATAAGATAATTAATGCATCATCTTTGTGTCATAAATAAATTAACTTATTTGATGCCTAAAAATTACAAATAAAATACCATTATGTAGGAAATCTTTTTATCTTTCTAATGAATACTTACAATAGAATTTATCGTATGTATAACCCTATATTAAAAATGTTTTAGTTAATAAACTTTGATTTTAACTCTTTTAACTCTTCTTTGAATTAAATAATAATAAATGTCTTAATCTAATCCATGTGGGCCTAAATGATAATATTTTACACTTAAGGTTGTTTTTTGTCGAGATACACTTGTCCAATTGGATTAGGACATGTGTTAGGGTAATATTAATATCATTGTTACCCTTAATTACCCTATTTACTTTTAACCGTGGTAAATAAAAGTAAAAATTTACTATTCACCAAAAATGATTTTCATCTCATTGAACCACATTTTACTTACTAAAATCAACCGTGTCTCTAGGATTTTTGAAATTCCATTCATAGAAGAGGTAAAATTATGTTTTATGAAAAATTCATTTTTTTAACTACCACTTAGTAGTTTCACTATTCATCAAAAATTGATGTTTTTCAGAACAATGCCAAAATTTCATCATAAGCTATATTTCATATTCCGAATTCAAAAATGAAGTCTATTTTACCAAATTCATAACATAGAAGTTGCATTAATTAATTTTATAATTAAATCCCGCTGTTAAAACAAATAGCGTGTTTTTAAGAAACAATATCTATCAAAAGATTGACACTTGTTTATGTCGGGATTAAATGTGAAATTACATCCAATGAACAACATTGTATTAAATTGTAAAAATATATTCTAAATATACTTTAAAACCACTCAAATTAATAATTTATCACTATTAATTATTTTGATTAAAAAATTTGTTTTTAATTATAATTTAGTAATTTTCACTATTCATCAGAATATGAAAGTTATCCGAAAAGTACCAAAATTTCACCTTAGGCTAAATTCGATACTCCGAATCCAAAAATGAAGTCTATTTTGAGAGAACAAATTTCTAAAATTTAAAAAGTGGTTATTACTATTCATAACAGCTAGTTTTAATAATGTTTTAATAGCATATCATTGTTTTGTGAAACTCAGTATTGCGTACTACACACACTATCGAGGAAGGTTGCGATTGCGGGTAATGCAAGGCAAGTCAAAGATGCGTGTTGTGCAAGCTCCTTTTGGTGTAGCGTACAACACAAGACATTAATAAAATTAAAAAGAATATTTTTCATAAAATCTCGGGTTGTTACATTGAGTCTCTTTGATTGATATGCCTCACTATCACACTTATAAGTTATATAGTGTAGAGTGTAGGGTGTTATATTATGCATGTACATTCTCTAATTACATCTCTATGATTCATGTTTCACATTATTTGGGTCTCTATATCCTTTCACATCTGAACGAACAACCATGTAGTATGGTGTCTATCTTCATGGAACACCTACCATCCTAGGGCAATGCCATGGATGATTTCAAGGAAATTTTGAGATAAGTCTCATGTGTTGAATATGGCCAACATACGACCCTAATTTGTCAATTAACAATCCAGGTTACATGATATGGATGATGTATATCAAATAAGGTCATATCCTCCATATTTATTCTTTATCCATCATGTCCTAAATATTAGACACTTTGATTCACATCCCTTTTTACATCCTTATTTCCTGGAGGATATTGAATTCCCTTGGTGTTACCCCTCAGTGTACCTTTATATGTTTACCAAGTATATTATCATCATCGGGGAATCCTTAACATAAATTCTTTGTTCTCCTTATATGTCTTTCCATGTTTCATAAGAATAATCTCTACCCCTTTTCTCACACAGAAACCACGGATCACCTGGGCTTTGGGTTTTTGATAGGGTTTATAACATCGTGGAATAATCACACCATATTTTGGTCCTAACTATATAACCTTAAACTCATAGTTCACATACCCTGATCATGATGTTAACTTAGTATCCATGTTCAATCCTTAGAACATAAACTCTATGTGGGATTTACTTATTGAATACATGTTGTATTGTGGATATCTTTCTTCCGATCTCACAGTGGGTTACATTAGGGTTCTGCACGGCACATTTGCAATTTGGATGTTTCATCCAATGTTCCAAGCTCTATAACCATAATCTAAGATCCCCAACATCCTCATTACATAAATATAAACTTTATAATATATCTCTTACACATTATAGGACATTAAACTATGAATCCTACATTTTATATGAATAATGGTAAACCATAAATCACTACGATGTCTTTAACTGAGAATACATTTAATCTTCGCAATGGTGATCATCCACGAAATCTTCCAAACTAAATATGGTTTGATTCCAATTATTATGGTATTTTTAGTGATGACCACACATCTTGTATCTATTACCAACCACATAATCATGATCCCTTTCACCCCTCTTGGTCTTAGTTCCTTCCATGAGATTGTGTGGTGTGGTGTGGATCTCTTAGTTCTTCAATCATGTCGGGTTATGAAGAAAACATCATGAATATTTCTTTATAAGAACCACTCCTACTTCTTCATCAAATGGAATTAAATTATACGGAATACAAGAACAACATATTAACCATTTCCCGTTCTTATGGGATATGTAGGAATTCCTAGTCATTTAGTCTTTGGGACCACCTGTTATTTCATCTGTTTATCCCTCTATCTAGAGAAACATTTATTATTGTGTTGTGTAGTGCATACATATTTTATTCTCATTTGGATTGTGTTTCCTAATGGAACCACACTACATATCTCATCCATTCATCATCTGAACTCTATGACCATAAAATTAAACTTTCAGTGTCCTAGTTTGTGTTACATTTAACTTCATAACAACCAGTATTTTCATATTTGAGAGGATATGTCCCTTTCAACATTGTCTATATGACATTACATCCCCAAGAACTATGTGTGAATTGATTCCCAGTCTCATAGGATATGTAGACAAACTCATTATCGATACCATACCTTTTATTACATTAATATTACATCATTATAATGATAAATAACATAATAGTATTACACCATGATGATCCATAGGTTTAGTGTCTTGGGCATACTATGACCAAACACAACATTTACTACGTAAACATTTATTTAATACATTCTTCTATATATTCTTAATTGAAAATGAACCCTCCTTAGTAAATGTATTCACAGGAGGTTATACATCAAAAAGGGTTGAGCTAAAATCCTAGTAAGAGGATAAGTAAGAAAAATATAGCATTGGGTGTGAAAAATAATAACATTATCATCATAATCCTGAGAGGAAACATTAATAACAGACATAAAATGTGTAAATGATTAAAAATGACACATCATGTGTTTGTGTTCATTTACCACACATATTTTTTTAACAAATATTGCATCATGTTCGCACATTATATCACTTTAACTGATGAGGTTCATCCCATTACCCAATGCATGGCTGTGTTGTATAATTCTAGGAACACCTGTCACATTCCAACATTTTCATTATCATTCATGCCCCATAGAACATATATAAATCATAACCATATAATTTAAATTATTTCATCTCATACTAACACATTCAAAAACATTGGGTTCACAAAAGAATGATGGAATAACATACATGATACAAGAACCATCAACCGTGAGTGAGAAGTAAAAGGTGTGTTTTTGAATGAAGATTTATTTTGAGAAACATTTTTTGATATAAACTCTAAGGGAAAAAATTTATATCTAAGAAAATATTATTATGGAAAAATTATTTATAAGGAGTGACTATAATAAAATGGAGTGAAAGAGGGAGAACACGAAGAAAGAAAGTCGTGTTTGAGAATTTCCCATAACATGTATCTGAATGTTTTCTTCCCTTTAAAGTCCTTTATAACCACATTATATTCAATAATTATTAATTAATAAACCTTTTATTAATTAATATTACTCATTAGCATTTTATTATGTACATTTATGGGATTTTGTATGAGTCTTATAGTTTAAATTCATTGTTCTGGAATGTTTGTTTTTATGGATTTTATGAATGGTTCATTTGTATTTTTCAATGGAAGATCATATAGAACATGGGAAAACATATAGAAATGATACATCATGTTTTTAATTATATTACAGGAGTTTGAATAGTCTTATAATTAATTAGGTTATATACCATGTCGATGAATCATTAGTAAAGATTTATTGATGGTCGTTTTAGGTTAATTTGGTCGGTTTTTGGATCACAAAAAACATGTTTTGATTTATCATTTAGTAATATGTAAATAATTTAGTTCCAGAACATTAAGTAGGAAATAATAAATATTAAATAATATGGTTCATCCATAAAAATGGTTTCATGAACATATTTTATGGTGGTAATGGAAATTGAAAACATGTCATTCTTGAGGGTTATAAATTAACACCTCACGAACAATGTTATACTTTATAAAAAAAAGAAGAGGGGAATATGGTGGGATGATATAGTATCCCAATAGTATCATAAAATTAAATTATATGTATGATTCTCGAGTTACCTTAACATGTGGATGATGATAGGTGGGGAGATATTAAGAAACTAACTTGAAATTGAAAGGAAATGGAATGAAAAGAGAGAGGGGAGTTTCCTCTTGATTTATCCTCTTGAGATCCTCCTCATGGAACCTTGTATTGGACTTTTGATGAGAACAAAAGATCTTGGACGTGGGGGTGGGTCTAGGGAAGTTGTTTGGGAATTTTTTATACATGTATTGAATTTTGAGAGGTGTGGGGAAATGAGGGTGTGATGGGTTGTATTTATAGTGGAAGGGAGAGGTGTTTTAAAAATATTATAATCTTGAATTTATTATTTATACACAAGAAAAAGAATAGAGAGTGTTCTAGGATTAAATACTGTAATTTTATTTTGTGAATCTGAACCATATGTTCTTACATCAGTATAACATCACCCAAAAAACTATAATTCATGAATTTAACATATTTTATAATTTACCGCATTTCACAAATCATCAAAAATCCAATAATTTCTGAAAAATCCCCCAAATTAACCCCAACATTTTTTGAGATTCAGAATCAAAATATGAAGTCCATTTTTCTAATATAAATTTATAAATATGAAGAATAAAATAATATTTTATTCCAAAAAAAACAATTTTAAACATTTATTTTCCTATTCCAAGATATAGGTACATCATAATTTCACTGAAATCATAAAAATATAATATCATAGGTAATTTTACTATTCATTATTGAATGTCACTATTCATAAGGGTAAAATACTATTCATAAGGGTATGTTACTATTCACCAAAAATTGTGTTTTTTCAACTAGACTCCAAAAATCACCCTTAACAAAACAGTGTATGTCAAATATTAAAAATTCAAAACACGTAAGTGGGGAAAATTATTTTCAATGGTATCATATTATTTAGTATCTTGATATGTCATTGTGATTCCAAATGTTATTATACATTTAGGCATCAAAACAAAAAGCTAATTTTGTTGATAAAACTTTTGGTCATTACAATATTCTCCCCTTTGAGATTTCTCCCTCGAAATATTGTTTAACAAAAACTAGTGAGGGTACTTCTCCTTCATCAGTCTTCGAGATCCCAAGTATCTTGTTCAAACATATGGTTCCTCCATAACACTTTGAAAATGTGGTTTGTCTTGTTACATATAACCTTATCTCTCTAGTTCAGAATCCTTAATAGATACTCCTCAAAAGAGGGATCATCTTCCAACTGTACCAACTCTGAATTTAGTACATGGGATAGATCTGGTATGTAGTTACTCTGGAGGGATTTTTGAAACAAATCATGAACTTGACCCATATTTGGTAGATGTGAAAACTAATAGGCCATGGTTCCAATGTGATCAAGAATCTAAAATGTTCCAATGTACCTTGGTCTTAACTTTTATGTCATTCCAACCTGGTTGTCTCTCTTCCCTGGTGATATTCTAAAGAATAATTTATCTCCAATTTCAAAATTCAAGTCCCTTCAATGGTTGTCAGCATAAATCTTTTTCTGAATCTATGTAGAATTGATATGTTTCGGGATGACTTGAACCATCTATGTCATCTCTTGCACAAGATCAGGTCCATATAGTTTTCTTTCTCCAACATCATCCCAATAGGTTGGATTTCTACATCACGTACCAAACAAAGAATAATATGAAGCCATATGAATACTCTAGTAGATGATTTTATTTTATGAGAACTCAACCAATGAGAGATGATGATCCCATCCACCTTTGAATTCTACAGATCCGGCTCATAGGATGTCCTCAAGTGTCTGAATAGTCCTTTCAGATTGGCAATCAGTTTGGTGGTGATATGCCATGATGATATTTAATTTAGTACTAAATGCATGTTGAAGACTCATCCAGAATTTAGACGTGATCCTTGGATCATGATCATAAACCATTGAGAGTCGAACACCATGTAGTCTCACTACTTCCTTTACATATTTATTTGAATGCTTTTCAAGTGAGAGGTTTTCCGAAATAGGTATAAAATGTGCAGTCTTGTTGAGTCGATCAACCACAACCAATATCGCATTATTTCCCTTCGACGTCTTCAGGATACTCATGATAAAGTCCATAGTAAAATTTTCCCATTTTCACATGTGTATAAGCAATGGTTTCATAACTCTTTAGACTTTTGTCACTCTAATTTAACTTTCTCACATTCGAAGAACCTTAATATATATTCGGCAATCACCTTCATCCGGTTATCCAACCAGAAGTGTTCTCAGAGATCAGGGTGCATCTTAGTACTCCCAGGATGGTTAGATAATGCTGAGAGATATGAATTTTCCTAACTTCTTTTTTATCTGGGGTAATGAAGGAACCCAAAGTCGTATTCCAAAGTAAATAACACCATCATCATCAATACAGAACTTGTTCAGCTTCCTTTAATTTACTATATTAACCCTCTTATATAAATACAGATCATCCCTTTCTGCCATATTAATCATATCTGGGATAGATTGTTGCATAATCATTAAGGAAATGTAGGATTTATACCCTTAACTTATGATATAAAAATTCATCATTTGCATATCCAAGAAGATATGGTCTTTCACAATCTGTATCATTGGGAGAATAGCAGGTTCTTTTCTTCTTAGAGCATCAGTTACCTTGTTCGTCTTTCCAGGATGATAGTTAATAGTGAAATCGTAGTCCTTGATTATATCTAACCATATTCTTTGATGCATGTTGAGATCCTTTTGTGTGAATATATACAGTATGCTTTATTGGTCAGTTTTGATGTCACACTTCTCACCATAATGGTAGTGCCTCAAGATTTTCATGGAAAAAAATCACTGTTACCATCTCTAGATCATGCATTTGGTAGTTCTATGCATGGACATTCAACACCTGTGAGGATTAAGCTATCACATTATCAATTTCCATGAGTAATAAACCCTTTCCTTTCATTGAATCATCATTTTATATCACAAAACATTCTCCACTTTTCGGTAATGTAAGTAAAGGTTCAATTATTAATGTTCCCTTTATCTTTTTTAAGCTTCCTTCACATTCTTTCATCTAGAAATTATTTACCCCTCTACTAGTTAGCTCAGTTAGTGGGCTTGGATATCATGAGACATTTATCAAAAAACATTGGTAGTACCTTGATAATTCAAGAAAACTATGGATTTCTGTGACACTAGAGGGACTGGTCCATTCCACAATCAACATTGATTTTTATGGGTCTACAAAAATTCCATCATTTGTGATCACATGTCCCAATAACGTGAATTGCTTCCTCCAAAATTCACACTTTCTTGTCATGGAATACAACTTATCCTTTCTCAATATCACCAACACATGTCTTATATCTTATAAATGTTCCTCCTTTCTCTTGGTGTAGTTCAGAATATCATAGATAAACACTATCACAAATTTATTAGGGTAATTTCTAATCACTATATTCATCAAATAAATGAATATTTACAGAGAATAAGTATGTCAAGTGGGAATATCCCAAGAATCATGGTTCCTATACCATGTACAAATGATAGTCTTCTAAATATCGTCCCTTTTTACCTTAAGTTGATGATATCTAGAATGGAGATCCACCATTGAGAAGTATTGAGGTCCTCTTCACTGATCGAACAAGTCATAAATCCATGGAAGAGGATATATGTTATTTAAGATGATTTTGTTGAGTTCTCATTAATCGATACATAGCCTCATTGTTACATCCTTATTCTTCACAAAGAGTACAGGTGTAGCCTAAGATGATGCACTATAGTGCATGAACCCTTTGTCCAGATTCTCGTGCAACTGCTTCATTAATTCTTGCAGTTCAATGGGATCTATCCTATAGGAAAAAATTGAGATAGGAGTTGCTCTGAGTATGAGTTTTATTCTGAACTCTACCTCATGATCTAGGGAATGTCTGGGTAAGTATTTAGGAAATAAATAACTATATTCCCTCAAAATGGTCATTTTCATAAGGTTTTAACTTTTCTTTGACTGAAACATTTGGGAGAGGTATGCTTATTCATAGGGAATCAACACCAACATAGTTGATGAATTTATCAAAGCAGATTCGCAATCTCCCTTAATATTGTAAAGGAGCATAGGATAGATTGGAATATGAAAAGATATTTAGTTTTACCGATAGTTCATATGTTATATATATAATGAGATAAAATCTATTACCATTACAGCATTAAATTCCACAATGGGACGTGGTACAAGATTCACTGGAAGATTCTTCCCATATACACCAAAAAGAGAAGAGTTAAACACTTTGGTTAGAATGATTGCACCACTGGGTGTTTTTACATATATATCTACATCAATGATGAGAGGAATTGATTCTATAGTTCTAGAAAATGTGACAGATATAATGGAATGCAAATATCCATAATAAAATAAGAATTTATCCATTCATTAGTGAATAGGAAGTGTACCTTGTACAGCTTCATTATAATTATCCACATCTGCAGTTGTGATAGAATAAGGTTTTCCTTTTTTTCCTTTATCATCAGTGGATACTGACAATTATTACCCTCTAGAACTCGTGTTTTAGTGCACTAGCAGGCATAATTACTTTGCTCCCGAAAATTGTATTATTAAACCATGGGTGGTTCTCTCCTTTCCTCCACTACACTATCCATCCTTTTCTGTATTTTCAACACTCTTGATCATGGTGGTCTTCTTTATAACACTTGAATCATTTCCCTCTCCTATTGATGATGTTTCCATGATTCAACCTAACACATTATTGTCATGTGGGTCATTGAGATTTCTTCCCACCTTTATAATTAGATCCTCTATCTTCAAACTCCATGTTTCATTTCTTATCACTATAGCTATGGGACTATTCCCCAAATTAAATGTCCAATTTGAGAGAAGATCGAAAAACTTCTTCATAACTCCCAAATATGTGAATTTCAAGAGCCTTTCGAAGGTGTAGTTTTAATCCACTATGGAATCCATCAATTTTTATAACATTTTTGATAAGAAACCCAAAGCATACCTTTCATGACTTGAGAAATCCACCTCATAGGATGTGACATATTAACTTTTTTTTCCATGTGATCAATGAATTATCTCTCCATATTTTTATGAAGTGTTTGTGGGAAATACATGTTAAGAAACCAGGTCTTAATGTCTTCCCATTCTATCTCTTCAATTTCGTCACATGGCGTGGTGTTCTTAATCAAAGACCACCATTTTTCATCCTCTCTATCAAGTTGATAAACTACTAAAGTCACATTCTCTATCATAGAATAGGGAATCACAAAAAATATTTCCTCCATTGATTTGACCCATAGTTATGCTACTGGTAGATCAGAAACCCCCCTAAATGTCAATGATCATTGCCATATAAAACACCCAAGAATCAGTTTCTCCCTTTTTGGAGAAGATGAAGTTTCCCATTATTCTATTTATTGTTCAAAACCTGAGATAGTTGGTTAAGTATGGCCATGATGTTTTTAGCTCTTCCTCCCAATGCATTGGGAGTGTTATTCAGGCAATCATTCCACATGACCTCGCACACGTTGTAGACATAGATTCTATAGGTTCCCACCATTTTTGAAAATTGAAAATTATAGAACAAAATATTATTCAACATTTCATGAATAAATAAAAAATTCATTTTTATAATTGGAACTAAATTCATAACTTACGTGTTCCCTATATAATGTTTCTTATGTGCATATTTGCACTTAGTCTCATACTGGAGGATTTTTCTAGGGTTCAGTAATCCTAATTTAGAAATTAACTAAAACCTTACTCTAATCCCAACAATAGAAACCCTTACTTTTCTTACATTACTATTAAATCATTATAAATATTAAAAACATAATAGTATTGCACCATAAGGATCTAGAGGTTTAGCGTCTTCAGAAAAAATGGAAAAATCATTACATTTACAACATCAAGCATAAACATTTATTTAATTACATCTTCTATATATTCTTATTAGAAATAGAACTCTCATTATAACATTTATTCCCTTTAGAATATAAATAAACAATGGGTGATCTAAAATCCAAGTAATAGGATAGATAAGAACAATATTGCATTGGGTGAGCATAATCATAACATCGTCATCACATCATGAGAGGAATCATTAACACAAGACTTGAAATGTGAAAATGCATAAAAATGACACATCATGTTTAATTGTACATATACCACACATAGTTTTGAATAAATAAAGAATCATGTTCACACATCATTTCACTTTAACTTAGGATGTTCATCACTTTACCCAATGAATTAGAGCGCGGTATATTTCTGAGCACGCCCGTCACATTAAAACATTTTAATTACCATTAATTGCACATAGAACATATATAAATCCTAACCGTGGAATGTAAAAGGATTAATCTCATAAGAACACATTCATAAAAATTCTGTTCCCAAAAGAAATAGGTAATACCATATTTGTTACAAGAAACATCAACCTTTAGTGAGAAGTAAAATGTGTGATTTTGAAAGAAGAGTTCTTTGGGAAAACATTTTTTTGACACAAACTCTAGTGGAAAAAATGTATATAACATAAAAGTTAATGATGAAAAAACTATTTTTAAGGAGTGAACATACGAATAAAGCAGTGAAAGAGGGAGACATAGATAAAATAAAGTTGGGTTCGCGAATTTCCCTTACCTTGTATATGAATAGTTTCTTCACTTCAAAGTCCTGAATAAGAAAATAATATTCATTAATTATCAATTACAGAACCATTTTTACAGTTATAAGAATCATTAAGGTTTTATTAATTTCATTTATGGAATTTTTTATGAGTTATTTAGTTTAAATTTATTTTTTGGGAATGTTCATTTCGATTGTTTTCTTGAACGGTTCACACGTATTTATGAATGGACGTTTATGTAGAACATGGATAAACATATAGAAAGGATATTACATGTTATTAATGATATTTAAAGATATTAAATTATATTATAATTAACTATGTCATATACTATGTGGATTAATAATTAGTTAAGATTTAATGATGATCATTTTAAGTTAATTTGGGCAGTTTTTGGAGCACAACGAACATGTTTTGATTTATCATTTAGTAAAATGTAGATAAGTTAGTTCCAGAACATTAATTAGGATATAATACATATAAAATAATATTTTTAAACCCTAAAAATAGTTTCTTGATTGCATATGATGGTGGTAATGTAAATTGAGAACATGTCGTTTTTAATGGTGATAAATTAACTCCTCACAAACAGCGTTTTCCTTTATAAAATAAAAAGAAGAGGAGAAAGTGGTTAAATGATATAATATACCATTAGAATCCTAAAAATACATTATATTTATGAAACTCTAGTTACCATACCATGTAGATGAATATAGGGGGGGGTAGAGAATACGAAATGAACATGAAATTGAAATGAAATTAAAGGAAAAGATAGAGGGGAATTACCTCATGTGTTATCCTCTTCAGATCCCCCTCACGAAACCTTGGTTAGGTCTATGGATGAGACCAAATTCTATTAGACAGGGGATAGGGGATAGGGAAGATGTTTTGGTATATTTTAGAAATGGAATGAAGCTTGAGTGGTGTGGGAAAATGAGGCTCTGAAGGGTTGTACTTATATTGGATAGAAGAGGTGTTTTCTATATATTATAATCATAGGTTTTTTATTTCTCCACATGATAATGAATAGTGACTGTAAAATTATTAAATATATCATTTTATTCATGTGAATATTAACTATATGATCTTACATCAGCATAACATGACCCATGACTCTATAATTCATTAATTTAACTTATTTTGTAATTTACTGTATTTTACAATTCATAAAAACTCCAATTATTTCTGAAATATCCAAAAATTAACCCCAAAATTTTTTTGATGAGTGGAATCAAAAAATGAATCCCATTTTTCAAAAATTAATTTATAAATATGTTGAATGAAATAATATTTTATTAGAAAAATAAAAATTTTAAAACATTTATTTTCTTATTCCAAGATACAGGTACACCAATATTTCACTAAAATCAAACATATATACTATCATAGGTATTACTACTATTCATTAGGGTATGTAACTATTCATAAGTGTAACATAACTATTCATAAGAGAATGTTACTATTCATCAAAAATTATTTTTTTCTATTAAACTCCAAAAATTACCCTGAACAAAACCGTGTATGTTAGATTTTGGAAATTCATGACACAGAAGTGAGAAATATTAAGTTTAATGGCTACATAGTATTTAGTATCATGATATGTCATTTTTATTCCCAATGTTATTAGACTATAAGGCATAATTATACGAAGAGTATTTCATTGAAAAAACATTGGGTTGATACAGTCAGACATCTCATCCCTGGGCCTAGCTGTAAATTAACATTTTTCACCTTTGGATTAGGTTCCCCTTTTAGAGTGAGTGGTGTGGTACATAACAATTTATTCCTTATTCATATCTGGTTATTTTTTATGCAGAAAACATTTCAATTATGATGCACATGTCATAGTTTCATGATGATAACTTTGTATCATTTTCTATAATGACCCAAACCTTTATTAATGAAACATCTCTTGATCTAATTAAATGAGCTATTATGTTAAATGGTTATGTAAAACATATTCACTTCCTTTGTTGTATGTTTTTTGATTTTAAACTACCATTATGAATTTATACAATTTCTAATATAGTGGTTGAATAGTGATCACATGATAAGTATAAATATAGGGGTTTAACAAATCCAATTTACTCAAACAAAGGAAATTATGGGATCATCCATTAGAATTGCTCCATAAGATGCCCATTTGTCAGATATATTAAAGGAGGTGGCATCATTGGTCTTCAGTCTTTATGAAGCCCATGTCGAGCATTAACATGTTAATCTTGAACAGAACCTCCTATGGGAGAAGTGAAAGTTAATAGAGATTACAACCCTAGTGATGTTATACGAGCCACCCTAAGAGTCTATCACCATAGAAAAACATACCCTTTGTTGTTATTTAAGTGTTATAAGTGGTTATGCAACTAGACCCTAGTTTTATAACTCTGTGCATTTTTTTGTATAGAATAAATAATATACATTCATTTTATTATTGTTTCTTTGTAAATGGGTTTTAATGAAAAAAATAGTATTATTAGTTAAAATTCAATTAAGAAATAAATTCTGATGAATTAATGGAATTTTTAATTAAATTATATTTTTATAAAATATTATTACTAAATTAGTTTTTATTAAATATAAATGATAATATATATTTTTATGAATTCCATTGTAAATTTTATTAACATTTGAAATCACTTTTTGTTAACACCCATGAATGTTTGATAACATCCAGTTTTATTTAAAAAGTGAAAATTCACATATTTAATAAATTATATAGATAAAATGAATTTTATTTTTGGAATAATTTCCTTGAAATTATATAATGGTGAATTTTTCATAATTTTCTGAGACAATCATTTTTTTACGTAAAAATTAGACACCATTTAATTATATAATGTATTTTATGACATCATAATGTCTTAATAATGATTTAATAAAATACTATAAAAATTGTTTTTGGCCAATATATGTTTTAACTTTAAAAAATGTGATTTTAGATTTTTTTGATTAATTTTACAATTCCTTTGTGGACCCTGCAAGTCTTATAAAACATTTTAATATTTTAAAATGATTTTCTTGAGAGTGTGACTCACCTCCACATAAGAAAACCTAATATTTTTTTGTGATCAGCCCATGGAATTATAAAATAATATTTCCACTCCGTTTTGTTAAAAACATGCGGTATATATATGGGTCAGTTTTTGGTTTTAAATATTTAATTAAATAGTTTACAAAACCTATGTTTTGGAAATATTAAAGAATTCCCCACACTTTTCCTTTATAAACCAACCCAAGCTCCCACTTCCCTTCACTAAAAACCCTTGCATCACATCCCTACTCTTCCTTCATCTCTATATAATTCTTCTAAGGTTTACCAAGCTCCCCATATTCCTTTCTCAAGCCTCTCTTTAGCCTTTGGGATTTCACTTCATTGCAAGGGATTTCTTCATTTCTCACTTTTTTCCAAATTTCATTATATTGTTATACCATTTAGTTTTCAAGTAAAAATGTTGTCCTATGATTTTAAACCTCCCCATACTACCCTACTTATTTTTTTAATGATGATTGAACACCTTATATATCATTAATGCCCCTCATGCACAGCTGTTACCATGCGAAGATTTCATAAGGAATTTCTCTCTTCTCTTTTACATTCAAGAAATTATTTTATATTATGATTGAAAATTCCATTACATATGTTGGGACATGTTTCAATATAAAACCCTTTCAATAAATTTCATTTTCTTATGATTAGATACCCCATTATCTCTCATGAACCATTTTTAAGAATTCTTATGTCACACCATTGTGATGTCAAAATTGCACCATGATTTTTCAAGACAAAGCCATTGTGTAGTGAATACAATGCCCATTTATCTATAAAGGGTATTCGCCTTTATACGCATTTACATATTGATTATATGTTTTCTAGTATGAATTTCACATTATTTTTTAGTGTAATAGATGATGTTTTTCAATGAATCCATGTTTTATGATCCATGTGGCGCACTTATGCATGAAATGAAATGATTGTATAGGGTGCACCTGGATAGAGCTCCAATGCTTTGGGTAATCATAAGTATCACGATACATCAATTTCAATGAGGATTTACTCCGTCTAATTCATGTGCAATGAGCGTTTAATCAGGGTCCACGTGCAATTAGCATTGGCTCATGCTAATATCATGTTAAATGTTGTTTCCAGATATCCATGTTACGATAATCATGTTATATCATTCCTTAATGTTCATGTTTCTCATGTTCTCTATAAATATTACTATTACAAAACATGTACTATATTCTTCATTTTTTTTCTAGTTTACTCCCTAACAAGGCTTTATAGATCACCCTTTTTTTCATGTCCTTAGGTTATCCCATGCAATGACAAGTATGAAGGAATGTTGTGGTAATGTAAAATAAGATTTCAATAATGTTGTTTTCTTTTATGTTCTATGTTATTTTTTAATGTTTATAATTTACCTATACAATAAACCTCTCAATCCATAGAGTTTTCTTAATTACATTATTATGTAAGAAATCTGGTTTATGTGTGTAATATGGAGTATGGTTGTTATAGTTGGTATCTAAGAGAAGTACTAGTTATATTTGGGATTAAGATTAGAAAACCCTACTGAAATCCATAGGGATAAGACTAAGTAAAACAAAAACATCCCTAATTTTTTTTGAGTATATATTATATGTTTCATTAATCAAATACATCCGTATTTGGTTTCAAACAAGTAGAGGAAGCTCTGTCACAAATGTATCTAGGGGTAAAACCAGAAAACACCGCTTTGATATAGATTCAGATGGGAACTGGTGCCTAAAAATAGGCCATACTAAACTCTTGGTTACAAAACTCCTGGTGGATATGATTTTGTAAATTAATAAGGAGAGTATGAATAATTCTTAAAGGAATAAATAAATCCCCCTTAGGAATATATGTTCATATGTACATCAAGGATAACAAAGATTGAAGCCTATAAACTCATAAGATAAGGAAATAAGTGTAATTTATAAGTTTTTATTTTTGTCTTTGTATTACCCTTTATTTGTAACCCCTAACATTCCTTTTATTCCAACCAATGGCCAATAATAGGAGGAATCGGGTTAACAACCAATTTGAAGATTAATGTGATGAATGTTCTAATGAGATGCCAAATCCAACGGGAGCAGGAATCACAAAAGTTGTCAGAATGCTCTCTTAGTTAAATTAATTTTTGAATAGGAATATTGGGGATGAGGAACGTTCAACCCCCCCCCCCTCCCCCCCTCCCCAAAGAAAGAACAAGTCACAATCAAGAGCTTCATGAGACAAAGGCCTCCACCTTTTAAAACATCATCTGATCCCTCAATCACCAAAAAATTAATCAACTCCATTGAAAGGATATTTATAATCCTTCAATGTTCCACACAGGAGAAGGTTCTTCTAGATGATTATGTTATGTAGTGTGACGCTGATCAATGGTGGAAATTGACAAAAAAACTATGCTTGAGAAATAGATAAGATGTTAAAAAGAAAGGATTTCTGGAAAATGTTTATTGATTAATATTTTCCCCACACCCTTCGAATAAATATGGGAGGGGACTTCCTTTACATAATTCAAAAAAATGATGAATCCATCAAATCATACCTGAAAAACATTTCATGTCTTTCAAAATATGCCTCTAGCATTTTTGTTACCCCCAAATACAAATTTTACAACTTATTTGGTGGGATAAATCCAAGCCTACAGAAATCCCTATAGATTAGTGACCTCAATAGCTATGAGGATATTGTCTGATGGGTTCTTAAAGACAAAATTGAGATCAGTGAATCTCAAAGGAATCAAGGGAATAAGATGTAGAAGGTGAAATTTAATTCAGGAAGTCCAATGGTTAAATACAATGATGGTAAGAAATTATAGAACCTCACATGCAAATTGTGCAGAAAGAAAAACCCCAAAAAATTCTTGAAGGGGATGAGGAAATTCTTTAGGTGTAGAAAAGATGAGAACCTATCTATTGGCTTCTGACAAGAAAAAACTACTACCATGATAGAGGAGAGGAATATTATGTTTGACCCTCCATACAATGTTCATTTCTTTAACTACAATTAACCATGTCACATTGCAATCCAGTGCCCTAAGACAAGGGATTTTAGAGGCAACCAATAACCTCCAAGCCAGCAAGGGTGAGCTTTTTCTATCACTACTACTGAGGAAACCCCCCAAAAAATTGTGGTGACATGTTAACTAGTTATTCAGTCATGAATAGTGAATTTATATTTTGATTCTGGTTCAATGCAATCTCTTATATCCCTTAAGTTTAGTAGAACAATCCCAACACCACTACAAATCATGAAAGTAAAGATGATGGTGGGACCGAAAAATGGGTAAATCATTAAAAACCATGAATATAACTCCTCCCCTATCACAATCTGTGGATTGATATTCTTTGGGAACGTCGTCATACATCTTATGGTGTAATTTTATGAAATTATTGCTATGGATTGTCTAACCTTATTTAGAGCCAACATAAATTATAGTGAGAGGGAAATCACTCTCTATATGGTGAATCGACCCCTGATTCTGTACACGTACAAGGAGGGGGGTGAATATTCTATAGCACAATCATATCAAGATGGGATATTACTACACTAAGAGTATGCGTATGTTTTTTAGATGACTGGGTCTAAGGAAGAAACCATCATTTATGACATGGCTACTATGAGGGAATTCATTGAAGAGTTTCATGAGGAATTTCCTAGTCTTCCCCTAGGAAGAGATGTTGAATTTTTTATTGAACTTATACCTTCAGTGTTTCCAATATTGAAGACTCTATATAGAATTTCTATTGTGAAGCTTGAGGATCTAAAGAAACAAGTACATGATAGTATGGATAAAGGGTTTATACACCCATGTTCTTCACTATGGGTTTCACCAGTCCTCTTCATCAAAAAGAAGGATGGGTTAATGCGCCTTTCCATTGATTATTGTGATATCAACAAAATGATGATAAAGAACAAGTATCCTCTACCCTGAATTGATTTCTTATTCGATTAGCTATGTGGAGAACAATACTTATCCAAGGTGGATCTTCGGTTGGGATATTCCCACATAATGGAGAAGAATGATGATATCCCCCAAACTTCTTTTTGTACAAGGTAAGTGAACAATGAATTCATAGTAATGCCTTTCAAACTCAATAATGTTCAAGAAATCATCGTGGAATTGATTAATAGAGACTTTTGAGATTACCTCAAAAAAAATTGTAGTCTTTATAGATGATATTATAATATAGTCTAATAAAAAAGAGAAGTATAAGGAGCATATAATCACTATACTATAGAACTTGAGAAAGAATAAGCCCTACAAAATGTACATCATGTATCATTTCTATTTAATGTATGTCTTATTCTAGGGTTATATCATCACATGCGATGGGATATCTTAGGATCCCCCCAAGAAAGCTACAATTGAGGGATGGTTGAGCCCAACATCGGTGATAGATATCCATAGCTTCCTGAGGTTAGCTGGATGTTATTGCTGGGATGTGAGAAATTAATTATGATCGTCCATCCCTCATACCAAGCTAACTTGGAAGGGAGTAAAGATTTCATGGAGTGATAAATTCCAAGATAGCTTTAAGGATCTGAAAAGGAGGCTTATCAATGTGCCCATGCTCACACTACCCACAGGGGAAAAAAATTGTGGTATTTAGTGGTGCTTAGAAGAAGGGAATGGTATGTGTGTTGATGTAAAATAGATAATTCATTGATTATACATCAAGGAAATTAAATGTTCATGAGAAATATTATCTAACACATGTTCCGGAGTCAGATACTGTAATATTCACTTTGAAAATTTGGAGACATTACCTCTTTGAGGAGAAGTGTGAAATATATATGGATCACAAAAGCCTCAAGTATATATTAACATAGAATGAGATGATTATGTTCCAAAAATGATGGTTAGAGATGATAAATGACTATTACTGGCCAATCCATTACCACTCTGGGAAAGAGAATAAGTTGGTGGATGCTCTAAGTAGAAAGGGCCCATAAATTCTATCATTTTTTATAATTAAAAAAGATCCAATAATTTTAAATTTTATGAAGATAAACATGGGAATAATAAATAATGGGAAATCATAAATGATTTCATAATTGATTGCTCAAATGTATCATTTATAATGGTTAAAGTATGCACAAAAGGATGATATAAGAATTCAGAAGAATGTGGAAAATATCTGAAAAGGGAAGTCCTTAGAGTTCAATGTTAATAAAGAAGGAATTGTGAGATTTGGGTCAAGAATATGCGTTCCATCATGTGTGGAGTAAAAGAATGAAATTTTGGATGATGCATATTGTTCAAGTTTCTCTATTCACCCAAGAAAGACAAGATGTATCGAGATCTCTGATAGATTTACTGGTGGGATTGCATGGATAAAGAGGTCACCAAGTATACATCATAGTTTCTGGTGGTTCAACAGGTGAAGGTTGAGAGGTAGAAGTATAAGGGTATGATGATAACATTACCCATACCTATGTGGAAATGGGAGAACATCACCATAGAATTTTCCACCAAATATATAAATAAATCCCAATGAAAAAATGTTATTCGTCTTGTTGTATATATTCTTAAAATGACTTCACACTTCATTGAAATTCATGGGGATTTATCATTGGATCAACTGGCATGGATATACATCATAGATGTGGTATGGATGCATGTAGTACCACTATCAATTGAATCTGATCGAGATCCATGTTTCACCTCTATGTTTTGGAAGAATCTCTAACATGCTATTAATAGGAAGCAAAACATTATTATGGATTATCATCCTCAAATTAACGGCCAATATGACCAGAATATTTAAACACATGATCAAATGTTTATATAATGCTCATTGGACATCAAGGGGGGATGGGATCAACAACTTCCTCTGGCTGAGTTCACTTAAAATAATAGTTTCCATTAAATTATCCAAATGGATCCTTATAATTCCCTTTATGGGAATAAGTGCATAACACTATGAATGTTGTGATAAATTTGGGGAGAAAAAAATCATAGGTACAAAAAATGGATGATAAAATGGTGAAGAAGCTTATGACCGTCTAGCAACACATTAATGTTTCTCAGAGTCGATAAAAGAGATATGATGATAATCATTGATGAGACGTATAGATTGACATTGGAGACATGGTATTCCTCTATATATACCCATGGAAGAGATTTTTGAGATTCGGTAAGAGGAGAAATCATAGTCCAAGGTACATTTTCCCTTTTGAGATCTTTGATCACATTAGGGAAGTGGCCTATCGACTAGCACTCCCACCAAACCTATCTCAAGTACATGATGTATTCCATGTATCACTCTTGATGAAGTAAAAACCCGAACCATCACATTTACTCAATCTAGAGGTGGTAAAATTGTACATGGACTTATCTTATTATGAGAAGCTGGTGTACATCTTAGATTATTGGAAAAACATTATACAAAAAAATACAATGCCCCTTGTTCAAGTATTGTGGAAAAAGAAAATGTTTGAAGATGCAATGTGGTAATCAGAGGAATTAATGAAGCAGAGATACCCTCATCTGTTTTAGTAAGGAAAAAAGAAACATTGAGGTTGAAATTTTTTAAGGGGGGGAGATTGTTATGAACCAAACTTTTATTAATTAAAATTTCACTTGATCTTATTAAATGGTTTATTATGTAAAATGGTTGTGTAAAACATATGTACTTACTCGGATATATATTTTTGGATTTTAAAAAATGTTAAAAATCTTTACCATTGATAATATAGTTATTGAACTATGATCACATGATTAGTATAATTATTGGGCTTTATCAAATCCAGTTTACTCATACACAGAAAGTGATGGCACCATCCAGCAGAATTGATCCTTTTGAAGCCCATTTATCAGATCTTGGAAAGGAGGTGGTGTCACTGGGCTTTTCACTTTACCAATCCCTAGCCGATCTTCAACACATTAATCTTGAACTGAACCTCCCATGGGATAAGTGAAAGTTAATATAGGCTACCACCTGCGCAATGTTATTCGAGCCACCCCAAGAGTCTATCACCATCAAAATTTACCATTAGGTCTTTCATGAGTGTTTTAAGGGGTTTTGTAATAAGATCCTAGAACTGGGATTATGTCCACTATTTTTGTATAGAATTATTAATATACAATCATTTTATTATTATAAATTTGTAAATGGATTTTAAAGAACAAATAGTATTTTTAGTTAATATTCATTTATGATATCTATTTTGATGAATTAATGTATTTTTAAATTAAATAATATTTTAGAAAAATATTATTACTAAAATACTTTTTATGAAATATAAATTATTGTATTTTGTTTTGAATACCATTATACTTTTTATTAAGGTTCGAAATTTATTTTTGTCAAAACCTATGAATTTCTTATAAATGTATACATTTTTACATGAAAAATTAATTATTTAGTAAATTATTTAGATAAAATGGATATCAATTTTTGAACCATGATGTCAAAATTATCTAACGGTGAATTTTTCTTAATTTTCTGAAATAGCCGAATTTTTGGGTAAAAATTAAGTACTGTTTAAATATATTATATGTTTTATGACATCATAATGAGATAATAGTGATATAATAAAACACTATAGAAAAGTTGTTTGGCAAATATATTTTTTCCATTAATATAATGTGATTTTAGATTTGTTTAATTAATTTTACAATGCCTTAGTGGACCCTCTAAGACTTACAAAACACTTCAACAATTTAAAATGATTCACTTGAGACCGTGACACACCTCGACATAAGAAAAGCTAAAATTTTATTATTTTTAAAAATTGATATTATAAAATAGTTTTTTCTAATACCATTTGGAAGAAACCCTGGGAAAAAACCATGGGATGGATTGTGGTTTCCAATATTTAATTATATAGATTCCAAAACATAGGTTTTTGAAATATTAAAGAATTCTCCTCTCTTTTCCTATATAATCCCACCCAATATCCCACTTCTCTTAACTAAAAACCCTTGTAAAACATTCCAAATCTGACCTATGATATGTAAAATCCTCCCATGGTGCCCCAATCTCCCTATAATCCCGTCTCAATCCTCTCCCAAGCCTTTGGGATCACACTTCTATGTAAGGGATTTCTTCCTTTCTCGCATGTGTCCAAATTTTTATTATATTGTTATACACTTTAGTTTACCATTAAAAATTTTAGGGTATTATTTATCACCGCTAACATACTGCCATCCTTTTGTTTTAGTTATTATACACCTCTTTATATCTGATTAATTTTTCCCACGCACACCCGTTACCATGCTAAAATTCTGTTAGGAGTTTTTCTCTTCTCATTTACAATCATGAAATTATTTTATATTATGAATCTAAATTTCATTACACATTCTTGGAAATATTTCTATATTAACTCCTTACTGTCCATTTCATATAAATATATTGAGATACCCCTTTCTCTCTCATCAATAATTTTAATGAATTCTTATGTCACGTTGTTATGTTGCCGAAATTGCGCTGTTATTTTCCATGCCGATGTAATTATGTAATGAATACCATACCCATTTCCCTATCAAGGGAATTAAACTTTATGCACATTTAGTTATTAATAATATATTTTCATGTCTGAATTCCACATTCTTTTATCGTGTAATAAATGATGATGTTTAATGAATCCATGTTATATGATCCATGTGGAACACTTATGAATGAAATGAAATAATTAAGAAGGGTATGTTCCGATATGGATCCAATGCATTGGGTAAAGATTAGTATAATGATACATCAAGTAATATGTGGGTTTACTCATGATCAATGTGCAATGAGCCCTGGCTCGTTCTTATATCATGTTACATGTTGTTTCCATATTTCAATGTTATGATAATCATGCTATGTCATGCCTTTATATTCATGTTTTTCCTATGCTCCATTTATATTCCTATTTCCTAACATGTACTATATTATTTAGGTTATTCCTTTTTTAATCCCATAATGGGAATTATTGCTCACCTTTTATTATGCATGTGCTCAAGTTATCCCATGAAATGCTAATTGCAAATGAATGTTGTGGTCATGTACAAGATATTTTAAATAATGATGTTGTTTTTTAGGTTCAAAGTTATTATGTAGTGTTCCTAATTTAACAAAATAGTAGAACTCTTGATCCACAGAGTTGTATTAAGTAAAATATTATGTAATAAACCATGTTTATGTGTGTCATAAAGATCATGTATGTTATATTTTCTCACTCACTACATGACGTTAAACTGCAATGGTATATCCCACACTCATGATGTTAAACTAGGAACCAATTATCCAAGCTCTATGTACTTAAACTAATAGATTCTAGATTTAGAAACAATACCATTAAGATATCCGAAACACCCCTAAAGAACTCATTTCCAGAAGACATATTTGATCCTACCTATGGATGTTACTCACCTAGATGTTTGAATGTATGTTAGTATAACTACTATTATTTTTTAATCCTTTTGAACATTAAAACACTCCATATCCACACTTTAGGAATCCCATTTTTTAGTATCCAACAACTTTCATGTATGATGGGACCCTTTAACAGAATGGATTCTCAAACTATGGATCACCTACCATGTAGCTCCAATATCATATAAAATTTCAAATGACATTTTGAGATAGGTACTTCATTTTGAATATGGTGAGAGGCCAACACTCATTATATTGTTCCCATCCCAGAGTTTGGGAATAATGATTTATATTTTTTAGCCCCTCCAGTTCGTGTGGATATCCAAACATCCCTAATGTCTTCCCTCCATGAATCAATGAATGTTGAGTGGGAATATTGGTGTGGTTGGGATTCCCCACACGACATTTACTTTCCATTCTTCTTTTCTCCAATATGATGGGGAATCCTGACATCACTCCTGGTTTCCCACACCATGTATGGCTCTTGTGGGCTTAAGAGTCTTCATAGGGTTATACCCACATATAGAATCTATGCAACCTTATGGTCTGAACATTATGGACTTAAACTAAAATATCATCAATCTATGAAACATGATGTTAATTTGTGCTATAATTTTCCACATGATATTAAATTATTGTATCCATACCACACAATGATAAATTACGTGGGTTGGTCCTATCATGTGACCATAAACTAAGACTCAATTGTCTGGGTTTCATGATAAATAATGGAACAATATTGTGGTGTTCTCGCTTGATAGGGCATTGCCCTTTGGCATTGGTCATTCACCATGCCACATGTTATGATTTACACATGACTTGAGTCACATAGTGGCATGAAAACATTTTATCCCAGTACATCTAATAAATGAAAAAAATAAAAAATATATATATAATGCGTCTTCTATTTATGAATGGGTTAGACACAAACTTCAGAATTACCCTTTTAGAAGTATGTGTGTCTTGATTCTCATCTTATGGGATATTTAGTGACTCCCAGATCATCGATCTCAAGTAAATTTACAACATTATTTCTCCTTTTCATGTTGAACCGTCTTCTTCCTACCTAAATGACGTTAAACTACATGGGATTTCATACCAACATGTGGATCTATTACCCACCTTTTGAGATAAGTAGTGATAGACATAAATTGTTTCCTTGGTCACAAACATAACTCTACAGTCTGAACTCTATGACCTTAAACTAAGACATCAACATCCTCAATGAATAAGGTTAAAACTTTAACCATACCCTAAACAAGCTCATGATGAAGCAAGATAATTATGGGATGCTTTATCATTATTTTCCATAGAGGATTTCCCCCACCAGTGTTGGTATCCAACAAAAAAATTTCAATAACTACACATGGATTAATTCCCCTTCTTATTAGATATATAATGATAGAAGAATATTTTTTCTCCATCCCATGCATAGATTAATTAACTATTTTGGCCCTTTTCCTCTGATTATGGTCCAAACTATACGACCTAAATCAAAGAGCCTTCCCGGGATATGTGATGTGGAATTATGTCCCCATGGCCTTCATTAATGTTATGTTATTTCAACCTCTTGATCACACATGATTCATTTCCATTTGTCCCTTGTTATTTTTATGGTGTGAAATTCTCCATTGGTTCACTCACATCTGGTTCATCTAATTCATGAAATAAAACATTTTTGGAATAGATATCATAGATCATATTACATGAATTTAATATATTTTACATGTTTTTAGGAAGTATGACCTTAACATATGTTTAAATTTCTTAATTATATGATGTTAAACTATGGGATGGCCTGGTCATTTGACATTAAATTGTATTATGTATTGTTCCCACTTTTGTGGCATAAAACTGGAAATCATATCATTCACTCACGTGATATGTCCTCTCCCACAATTTTGATTTTATACCGCATTTTTTACAAATTTAATTATTGCTTGACATCTAAGATGATTCCCCCCATGATGATAGGTTCAATCACTATTAAAACCAATGGGCCTACACCAATTTGCTTTATGCCATGGTGGAATAATATCATGAATTTTGTAATCCTTTCAAACATTCAACTAATCCACCACAAACATTATGTTATCAATATTTGGATCCTCATCCGATTTCACATGTTAATGGTCCTCTATAATTTTCTGGTCCCATACCACATCATCTCACCTACGTTTCTAGGCCAAAGCCCTAGAAGGCTTTGAGAGAAACTTTGAGTCTAGTCCCATGATTCGAATACTATTAGTAGTTAGACCTTATTTTTCACAATTTTAGGATAGTGTTACAAATACTATGTTTCAAATATTGTCATCAATTATCTCATATCGACATTCCATCACCATCATGTTCTAAATTTTTGGAATTGTGATTCACAATTTTCATTACCCTTTGTTCGGATTGATTCTAATGCACATAGTGTTCTCCCAATCATGCATTAAAGCACATTGGGAATGGAATGATGGTTGATCCCAAATCCCAATTATCCAGTCACATCCTATCTTTTTGTGAACACTATGGTTATTCTGTCAATTCTAGTAGACCCTGAGTAATCATTGATTAGATGTAACTCTCATATAAAGTGAACAGATATGTGGCTATCCCATATTTCCCACACTGAACATGAACCATGTGAGATTAGGGATTGATCATTAGTTTCTTCATATATAATATTGATTTGAATCAATTATTGATCATATGAAATGATTCCTTTCACATACTTTATGAAATATAAGTATGAAATACATTCTATTTCAAAAATTTCGTCAAATCATAGTCCTTATAGATCTTCCCCCTCAATGGAACAAATCAATATAACCATTTATAGAATTTGGATTCCAACGTATCCTATAACTTCATTTTTCCCTGCTCCTTATCGATATTCATAGAGGAAATATCATTTGAACTGATCTACATTTTGTTCCATTTTCCTCATAGTTCATAAACTTCAAAGATCACCCTATTCTAGATGATCATGGGATTCCTCCAACTAGACCATCATATGTGGAATGTGTTTTGAATGATTGGTGATGAAGGTGGAAATCAACCTTTTATCCTCTTCAAGGAACCATATTTTATATTCATCATCATAGAAAATCTAGATATATTCATATTTAAATAGGCACCAAGAAACATCAAGGGTTTGACTGCTCTCCTCCGTAGTCCCAGTAATATAGTTGTGGATCATAACATGATGATTATGAGTGTCCACCCCTCTAGAATAGAGGCAACACAACTGAGTTTGAATTAATACTATTGATCTTATTCATTCTACCTTTTGGGAATCATGGAAATGATATATGCACTTCTTGGTCCTACGTCGATTCAATAATCTCTCCTCAGCTACATTTGGTTCAGATTCATCCATCTCCTCAGGGTGTGTGGATTCATATTTAAGTACAATTGCCAAAAGATTTGTAGAAGGATCATCTGTTGGAATCCTCTCTGATGTAATGTGTTCTATGAAATTTGGTACCCTCATTTCTCATTTCCTTAGCTACAACTCCTACACTAGCTTAGGGATCTACCCAGGTAGTGGAATCACCTATAGCCAAAACGTCCTTCTCAATTGGTTTTGTGGTTGGATCAAATTGAGTGGTCGACACCTCATGGATACGTATATCCTTTAAAATAATCCCTAAATATGTTCATGATGCTTTTATGTTTGGGTCTTGAAATATTATGGGCACTAAGTGGAATGAACATCTTGGTCTTCAAGATTCTCATATAACAGATTTGGTTCATTGAATAACAGATACTTACTAGAGATAAGTGTATTTAGATCTAGTGCCTGAATCACTATGGGAACTTATACAACTACAGTACCCTTAGTGCATATTTGTGTGATGATTTGAATGGTCTTATTATAATCATCTGGGAAAGTCTGGAATTCATTGGTAGTGACTTTTTCCCCTTCAGCTATCTCACCTTAGGCCAATTCGACCTCAACCTGTCTACCACATTACTTAGCCCTATATTTTTGGTTATAGATACATCCCCCTATATTCGTCATCACATTATCAACCCTTTAGTGGTAACTCCATGATCATCACCAATGTGTTATAGAATATGAGAAAATTAGTTTGGTGAATTTGAGTTATAGAAATTTAATGGAAAAGGAGAGAACAAAGACAATAATTACTTTGATATGTTCAATAATTTTTTCATCAGATCCTAAAATGTCATTTATCTCCTATGGACTCCTCGGATGAGACACTATCACGTGTGATTCCTCACCTCTATTATCTTCATCCTTGGTCATATCTTCTTATTCCTCCACCTTTTACTCTTCTCCACCCTCATACTCTTCCTCCGTCTCCTATTCATCTTCTTCTTGATCAATGACATCATCCCTAGGTGGATTTTTTATGAATGATTCCCTTGATTGATCGTCGTTTTATTAAAGGATGTGGTTCATCATACTTCCCTCCTTGTCATGTGTAGGCATCAATGGCCATAAAATATGTATACAAGTGATGAAAGAATGCCCTATCAACCACCAGAATGTTTCCAAATTCTCGAATATCAAGCCCAATGTGAGTCATTCATTACCAATGATCTTTAATTAATAGTGATTATAAAAATTTTCCCCATGCATACCACACGGTTTTAAAAATGACATCAATAATCTGCAGGAAAAGATAACTTATTTGTTTCCCAGGTTCTTTTATAGATGGTCCCTGAGTTTTCCATTAGGAACATCCATCACTAGATGTTGGGGGTGCTTCCACACCTTGTGACATTACTACCCCCGAGGTTCCAACTCAAGTTTCCCCCGTAGCTAGGATTCCCTATTGTCTTTCATTCCTAGTTGCAGCTCACCTGCATTCTCATTGCTGAGAATCTACACTTGCCTCTTCATTTTTAAATTGAAAATTCATTGAATTGATGCTATATATGCCTCCAACATGTGATTAGGATATTCATTTTAAAAAATGGCGTCAACATTATTGGTGGTATGTGTGATTGTTTCACAAAAATTGGGAGTTGTAAACTTGAGGAACAACTAGTGAATGATACTAGGTTGTTGCTCATCCCAAACCTCTATATACACTTTCTTCGGGATTCACTGTACACACCAAAATTGAATGGAAAAACATGATGGAATTTATAGTTCATAAAATATCACTTTGATTATCTGGCCTACTAGTACGCCACCCCAGATACTCTGTAGATATTCCCTCGGCTCTAGTGGAACTTGTAGGTAATTCACAATCTGGCTGATCACGGTGTCGAAGTTGTGGAAATTGATGTTTTCATGATTACTGATCTGTAGCATGACCCCCTCCTCATGAGATGTTACCAAACTAACCCGGTTGATATTTAAAATCCATAGTTGTAGCCCATTGTTTGAAGGATGGATGGAATGTTGGGATTCATATCCAGTATACTGAGTAGTGATCTAGCCATGGAGGAATTTTAATGGTCTGACAAATCTCATTGGTGTGGCCCCTTCGATATGTTCTCTTGAATACTATGCAACCTCGCCAGTACATGCACTCCAATTTTATCCTTGTTGTGGGATGCAGTGATTCCATCCATTATGAGTGTCCCTAGATGAATCCTCTTCAATGTGTCTCTAACTAGAAGAAGCCTCCCACTGATGAAGAAAGAAAGGAAAGCATAATATCACACCTAGAGGTCTGGACACTAGTTCAAAATGAAGCCCCATGACAAATATATTCCTTCTTCTAGGATCACCCAATATGACCCCACATTGCCCCTCTCCAATGTGTTACAGCACATATTCCCTCATCCTAACATCCTTACCTTCTTATCCCTCCCAATGAACACACTAAACCATATTTTATATGAGATGTTCTTCAAAATGTAGTCAATATATATCCTATACTTCTCCAAATCTAGTATATTACTTGTTAGGATGGGTGCCCATCCTATGTTCTCCTAGATATTCTCTATTGGAAGGAACTAATCATAGTAAATTCCATCCAGATGAATGCCTAAGATGAAATGGGTGTCCTAAAGACTAATACTAACCTCCCCATGGTGGAGATGGAAAGTGTTTATTTCATGGTACCTCCGACAGAACAACTCTAGTACCTCGTCCTCTATGAGGTAGAAGTCAAATTGCAATGTCCACACTTCATAGAATTTCCCAATGTTTCAGATAACTTCTTTGAATTACTTTCATGCATGGAAGACCTGAAATACTCATCCCATTCAATAATAAAATTACACTTGGACCACAAAATCGTTCATACTAGAATCCCTTCCTCTAATTAGTGATGCTTCTCATGAGGGTTCCTTTGTATTGAGTGGGAAATTCATTGGCAAACGGTTCACTCCCCATCTATGTCTTGGTTTTCAGATTCCAAATGTTGATATTCATCTCCCAATTCTCCCTAGAATGGTGGCCATTTTTTGGGATGTTGTACCAATATCATATTTCTTTATGTGTGACCCAAGACCACAAAGAGTCTTTCTCAAAGACCGCATAGCCAATTCTTCTAGAATGTTGAGTTCCAAATCGGAAGGCTATCACCTAGGATGTAATCCATATAATCATACTTCAACATACCTAGGATAATTTTATTTTTTGATAGTCCCATTCAATAATATGGAATTTGGTGGTTCACAATAATCTTGTAAATCCATGAAACAAAGGTAGCCTCCCTCTCCGCAGCAGCCTATTGACTAACCACAATAGTCCAGATGTGAAAACATAAAAGACCTAGCATGAATGATTGTGTTTTGGAATGAAAATTAGATAGTTGCATGTGTGATCTATTGAAATATGTGAAAATTTAGTCTAATTCCAATTCATGTAATATTTGATAGTTATGCATAAAGAAATGACCTAAATAAGGGCTTTTTTCATAAGAATTGGAATAATCAATGCCAAAGAGTGATTTCTTGTTGTAAAAAAAGTCCAGGTAATATAAATTGGACCCATCCATGAATATGTTGGCATGGACCAGTTCTTCCATGCATGTGTAAGGCGCCTTACGCTCTAATCTTCATATTTTTTGCAAACCCCTAGGAACTTGTCATTCTCTTCAGCGTTTCCCTCAGAACCATACCATATAATCACTTTTTGGCTCAGATTCCAGGGGGTGTTTTAGAATTTAATTATTATAGAGGCCATATATATACATCTTTGTTAAACATAAATCCATAATTTCACTATGAAGGCAATTTTGTAAACCTCAAGGGAGTCGCGTATATGATTAGAATCTTGCATGCAAGAAAGAAATTCATGCACAAGGTCTTCATGTGACCAATGTGACTTCAAAGTAATTATTTAATCTCAGCCTTCTGAAAAAATCTAATGTAGATGAATGAAAGAAGAAAGGATAATGTAGGAAATGATGTCCCATATATAAGGCTCTTATGCGCTAAATGTTACATCAACTGGCCACTTGCGCACTGCATTTATTTCATAATGCCACTTATATTATTGTCTATAAATATAATGGAATCCTACTTTTTTGGGGTATCTCTATGGATGTCAAACCATCACTCTTGGGTGTGAAAGGATACTCATTTAGTGGAAAAATATTCATGTCAAAATGGTGTATAATCTTTTTTGATATGTCCCCCATGATCCCCCTTTAGGTGGGCCCCCAAGGGCATCATCCTCGCCCATTTAATTTATCACCTAAGATAAGAACATGAATGAGACCCTTATTGCATGAAAAGAATTCCCTTGTTCAATACCTATTTTTCTCAAACCCCTCCATTTTTCATGAAATCCTCCAATATTGGGTGCACCACATCATTTAGGCTTCATGGGTTGTCTTAACTTTGAAACCCAAAGTTCAAGACCCTCTTGCACAGAAAACCCATATCTTGTGTATACCTCTTCAATAAAGGCCTCTAGGATTGTGCATAAGGATTTCATAGTCCCTCATGTGGTGTATCATGTGGTGTTGCTCTACCAAATTCTTCTCAACATAGGTATGCTAATAGCCATTTTTTCTTCACATAGATATAGTATCGTAGACCCCTTGACTAACCAATCCTCCACCTCCTTGTATTCTTGCATTGTTGGCGCCTACTATTCACCAAGGGCAAGGGAGCCCCAGTCATGTAAGTCTAAGGGGTGAGAATTGATCCCCCTTCATCGGAGCTGTAGGATATTAAACTTCCAAGAACCATCATCCTCATCACATGAAGTTAAACTAGAACCTCACCTCATGAAATGGACATGGGGTGCCTCACCTCGGTCATTTTCGACACCCAATTGTCTCCACCTGAGTGATATCTTCTTCCCATTGAATGATATACTTATTATATAGAACAACATCTTCTCATGGGTGAGGGGAACCATCCTGTTGTAAGACACTGTCCTTTCTTATTGGAGGTAGAAACATTTCTCCTCCTTTCCGCCTCTAGTTGCAATGTCCAATGTGGTTATGGGAATATGGAACTCTTAATACCCTATCCCTCTCACTTATGGATTTATCTTCATTGGCAGAAAACCATGCATCATCCCTATTCCCTATATCCCTAGGATTCTAACCTTGTGCATGCCCCATACCATTCTTCATAGAAACAACATTCATGAAACAACCATTTTGTATACTACTTCTCCTTGTTACTAAAACTTAGCAATGATCATGTGGAGTTGGTGGTTAGTGGTGACTATGACACTCTTACTCCAAGCATCCGTCTGGGAGTAAGACCCAACTTCCACCATCATGGGCTACTAACCATGTGAAAAACCCAAACCATTGAACTATATTGTTGTTGATCCTTGTCTTTTACACATGGTACATTTGTATCATCCTTGAGGTTCAATCCCAAACACTGGTAAACTTGGTTCCCTCCTCCCAGGGATTCACCTCATAGACTTTATTACCCACCATCATTCTTCCCTTCAAAATCATTACATTGATCCCCAATATCTCGAGAGGATCATACCCCCTGAAGGATACATCTCCTCTAGGTCCACCTTGGAGGATTACCATGCATAAAACCCAACCACACATAGCATATTGACTGGTAAGGTAAACATTCATAAGGCCAAATGCTCCTATCATAACTTTAAAAAATTATATTTCCAAGCAGTTGGGATACATTAGAAACATCCCTGAAGTTCATTCCCAACATCATCATCTTCAAATTGAATCCATCTCATCTATTCCATTCCATATCAATACATCCAAAATTTCCATCATGATTTTTACCCAATCCAACACATCTAAGTGGGATCACTCCATCCACATGGGTAGTTAACCGTACATACGCCCTACACAATTCATATCCATAAAACCAAGAGTTCCCCTATTGCGATGGGAAACTATCCATGTGTAATCCCGAAATCACCATTCAAACTATGTGGGTTTTGATCTCTTTCATCTATAAAAAATATATAAAAATACACCCCAAGAATAAATTTCAAAAAATAGTAAACCTTGGTGTCTCCTTTAGTCGGGCCCACCTTCTCTGATCCACCATTACTGGTGTTTAGATCTGCCTTCATGGTGTGAAACCATCCCTTCATGGAACATTAAATTCCTTGGTCCTTCCTCATAGGGTGTTATAATCCATCAATATTGAAAACTTTACAGATTATCCCTCCTATGGCTGAGACTATCTGATCCACCATCATGTTGTTTCTGATTAGTCAGCTCTATCTTTTCTTGAATTTAAACATGCGGCATACCCCATGTTAACATGGGATGTTGAGGAGAACCTCAGAGACATTCCTCTAGAATAAGATAAAACATAATCAAAGTGGGAAGCCTCGTTTTTATTTTCTCTTGATAATACAACTGATGAGGAAGTCTAAATGTGTTTCAATATTTTATTGTCTAGAAACACCACTGATGCCCATCATGATTACACTTATGACCGAAGGTTTTACCCATTACTCATCACTTTGGATTTTCCTGAAAAAAGAAGTGTAATTAAATGTTGTCCACATAATGATGGAATAGGGAATGAGTTTCAAGAAAAACATCTTAATTTATAAGGGATAACTGAAATAGGTAATGAATTTTGATGATGATTACATAGAAGGAGGGACTGACATCCCATCATCCCGTTTCAGTCAAGGAGAAAACATCTATATAGAAGTAAAAAATTTCACTCGCCTTTGGAAAGTGGGAATGTGGGGTACAATGCATCATCAGCGAATGTCAACAATGATCAAGAGGTTCACCCTAGTGGAAATCATACGAAATAGGGTTTACATATATATGGAATTCAATGTTTGTGAGAGAATATATTTGATTAAATTAATTGTAAATGGGAAGAGTTTTTCATCTTCTACAATGAAATTGTTTAGGTGTTTAAATATTCTAAATAATGGATAATATAACTATTTTTGGTATTATTATATCATGAATCGTCCTCATTCATAGAATAAATGATCTCAATAAGAGATTATCCGAGATATGTAACATCGATAATCAAATTATTTTTAGATAAATAGTGAGGAAAATATTATATTAAATTTATTCAACATTTTTCTACTCTAGAAAAGGAGATTTTATTTTACTAATAAACTGTTATATCTTAATTATATATATTAATATTCATTTTTTATTGATAATTCTACAAATATATCCCATCATTCATATAAAAGTGCAATGCATGTTTTTTTAGAGTTTAACTCATTTTCATATCCCAATATTATTTTTACTCTTCTATAATTCAATGAATTTTTCCATGAAATAGGTGAAATATCTACTAATTTTGGTGAATTATGATTGAATAAAATATTATGCAAGAAATTATGATGACCTATAACCCATAGAGTAAATTATAGACTGAAATTTATGAAATATATATATAAGAATTTTAATGTGGGGAGAATTTAATTTAAGATAAAATATATGTAATATCTACGATAGGAATATGATGTGGATGTAGAGTATTAAAAATAGAGTAAAGTGTATGTTCAAGATTCTGTTTCTGTAATAGTTTCCGGTGATGTATAAGACAATGATTTTATACCTAAATAATGAATTTCGTAGAGCATGTAAAGGAGAAACGGAATATATATGGAAGGTGGATGAAGAAATACCTTCTCCTATAGGTGTTTACATTGTATCTAACGAATATTCTATATATTATAATTATGAGGAATAATATTTTTCTGATTACGATTCAAAAGGATGATTTTTTTATCAACAAATATAGTTTTTGAATTTGACAATACTCACTTGAAACAATTCCATAGATTGGGAGTACCATGATGTCTATGAGAGGGCGATCATATCTTAATGGGTATGAATCTAGATCACATAGTAGAAAAAATAATGATAAAGGTACTCCATGAAAATATGGTGGAACTTCCACTTCAACTGTCTCCAATAATCCTAAGGGATATCTATTTTCTAAAATTGTTTATTAAATAAAAATAGAGTTCAGTTCTCCCAGACTAATGTATTTTCACGGTAGATGAATACAACTATTGAAGAAGTTTTTATAATGTGTTTGGCATTACTATAGAGAATAAATCTAAAAACCCAGTTTATAGTTGGGAGTCAGATGAAGTAGAATCCATTGGAACAAAATTGAATGTGTTTTTTGAGTTTTAAACTATTCGAAGGGATTTGGAATTTGAATGATCACAAATTGAAGATGTTTTTGGGGAATCTCTTTAAAGATATATAATCCCTCTATTAGAAGAAAATCATGATGTGGATAAACTAATTGAACCAACAGAACCCTCTCCTCCAAATCCAATATCATCCTATATTTCCATTAAGGATTAATGTGAATTAATAACAGATATAATGACTATATTTAAGTAATAATTTATGATATCTAGTGATTCAATTGAACCTATTAGAGAAAAACAAATAAATTTGATTTTTTATCCATTTATATCTTATATTTAGTCAAATTTTCATGAATGATGATCATGCTCATTAATTTATTCATCATTAAAGTGTTTAAGTATGATAATATCAATATAAAATATAAAATAAGATGTCAATGAGTATTTAAAATGGTAAAATTTTTCACTTATAATGCTTCCCTTTATATGGAATAAACTTTTTCTCATATAGTTAATGTTTAATTGGATGATAATATAATTTGATATAGTTTTATGGATGTGATGAAGGTTGATTTGGATTGTTTTTCTAAGATAAGGGAAAGGATGCTTTGTCATTTTGAGACTCATTTTTCTAAAACCCATGTGATATTTTGTTATGACACACAACAAGATAGAATCGATATGAATATCTTTAAAATAACCATGTATTATTATTTTAAAAGGATCCTAAAAATGGTGTTGAAGATCATGTTTATGACCTTATCCAGTGACATATAAATTCCTCAAATATCATAATATATCAAAAAAAATTACATATTGAAGGTCATATCCCCTACATTATAATTATTTATAAACAAGAAGGTAATATTTTTATTACTTATCGAAAAAAATTTATTTGGTCCTGAAGGAATTCTGATAAATTATGTAGCTACATATGTATACTGAAAACACTGAAATAGTTGTAACAACGACCATTTCTCTACCTATAAGTGATTCATTCTCTCTATATTCTATTAAAATGATAAATAAATAAATGTTATCATTTTGGTTTTACTCTAGTCTAACATTTTCAACATTACAAACCTATTTCTATAGGTTCTATCATTTCTGAACCTTCCACATCATAGAAAAACACTACACCCAATCATTTCTCTCAACCTTTATCGGATAAAGATAAATCTCATTATGTGATCCCAAATACCCAATATGAATGTGTTACTAACTATTATGATTACAATTATTTCATATAATATGGAATAAATATATTTTATTACATTATTTCTTTATGAATAATAGTTATCCATATCTAGATAATATTTATTCTTATCTTAATTATCTTTACACTAATTTAAAATGGTTGTGAAATTTTATAGGGCAGTATAATATCATTTTTAACAAATTATAAGTTAATTTTTTTAGAAATTTATATTATACCATGAAATTTTATCTTTCCATTATTTTTAATCACAAAAAGTAGAGATTATGTCCTCAATAAATCAATTCCATGATTTTTGATGATCTATTATCATATTTCATTTATATAAAATGAAATATGTGTTTTGTGATAATAAATTTATGTCTACATATTCTAAAAGTTTTAAATGTCAGGAAGTGGTGACATGATATTGATCTATTAACTACAAACCAGTGAATTTATCTTAGTATCAGATCGACTTTAAGATAATTTAGATTAACTGAAAGGATAATTTTAATTGACCATGCAATTTTTATAAAAAATATAAAATTATTGAATCTACCCTATGATAATATTTCAATGGGATATATATTTCTTCCATACACATGTGAAATATACATATAAGGACATGTTATAGATGATTAAAAATAATTTGATACCACTAAATAGAATAAAAATCTTGATCACATGAATTTATTGTGTTATAAAAATATTTTATGTATGAGTGACTTCATGTTAATACCAAACATCCACAAAATCCCATCAAGTTACCACAACTGGAAATATAAAGATTTCAAGATATTAAAATAAATATTTAAATTGATCATGTGAATAAATTATCAATCAAATGAATGTACTGGCCAAGAAAAACATGCCTAATTCTCCGTTTTATGGAAAGTCATATTGTGCAAAATTTAAAATAATTTAATTTAACTACATTGATGAATATAATTGGGGAATATAATGAAAATTTATAAAATATGTGGAGTTATTGATTTCATAAATCATAATTTTATTTTAATTTTGATTATCACTCAATAGATTATTACCAAAGATCTTGTCAAACAAATCCAGACTATTATAGTATAGGAGCGAATTTTAATATATAACAATATTTTTTACTATGAATCATGGTTTTTTCACATGATATTATGGTCTATAACAAGTATACCCAATATTTATTTACATCTTATTATATTATATGTTTTATAATAAATCCTTAGTGAATATAAAGATACTAATAAACAAAAAATTGATTACTGGAAGAACTATATCACAATTCTCTACTTTATATCTTTTACATTGTTTCTTTTTCATTTTGATTTGATCTACTATTACATTATATATTTGATAGATAATTTTCTATATTATAAATAGGCATACAACTATGAATCATTATTCATTTTATGTATGTTCTCTGTCTAATGTTGAAATGTTGATGAGGTATGGTGTAACTGGGGATGACTTCAGAGAAGGTCTATTTGTAAAACCCAAGTTGTTCATTTTTTATGTTCTAATTAATTTACTAACAATGGTATTTTAATCATGTTGAGAGGAATATGTTCTATATTTTTTCTAATTTATTAGTAACATACCACAACAACATATATCTAATTGGCTCCCAAACAAGTTGTTACAACTGTTCCTCATTTTTGCCTCCCTATATGCCAATTGTTATCGACATGGAGTGTATCTCTAATGTGGTATCCTGGAGAGAAAACACATAAATATTTGATAAAAATAAATTTAAAATTAATTTAAATAAGATCCATGATCTAAAAATATGTTAAATAATAAACCATGATGGGATCAAAAATATTAAAATTAAACTATGAAATAATTAATAGACTATATACTATACATATCCGGAATTCATATAACGACAATAGTTCATAGGTAAATAATTAACCAAATGGGAAAATAAAAAACAATGACGAAGCCTGAAATTTTATTTGAGTACAATTTCGACCACAATAAATCATCTTCAAAAATAGTAATATAATTATATAGAATAATTCATTCATAAGAATGGATATACAATTGATTATTGTCTACATTGGCACCCATGTTCCACGAATAACTATGAAGGTTGTGGGTAAAAATATGTTGGCCACCTTAAACAATGACCATTAATAAAATCAATAAAATAAATGTACATATATTATTTCCTTAAATAATTCTTTTGAAATTTTAAAATGAATAAAAAAGTTAGCCAAAATATATACTATTTTCCTATGTTTATAAATACACCCAATGATGGAAATTCTATTTTTGATAGTGATATATGTGTCCTAGGTCACCCGTAGAAACTTTGTTATGTGCTAAGGTGTCTCTATGGATGTTATAATGATCATTCATACGAATATAATTAAAAAATATCACTCTACTATAAATAAAACTAATAATAGACCTCTCTTATTATTTTTTTTCTAGGAGTACAAGATATTATGTAATAAAAAAAATTCCAATGAATGTTTTAACTACAATTTAGTAATATTACATAAAATATATACATCCCCTATGAGAGTTTTATTAGTCATAAAAACCCCTTAATTAACAAGGTCCACCCACTACATGTTTTTTCTGAGATGGTTCATAAGCCCATAATATGTGTAGAAAACCTATAAATTAGTTTTCTCAATAAAAAAACATGAACCAAATAATTACTATTTTTCATTATAATTTATCCAAACAACAATAAGGGTGTTTTACATAGATGTATCAAGACCTCCTAAATAAATTGCAATTTCAATGTATAAAAACTACAAAATCCATTTATAGTATTTCAATTAATAAAACACAAAAAATTCCACATTACCTATACCATTAAAAGTATCTCACCTCATTTAACAAGGGAAATATTACACAACTAAAATTATAATTTATTCAAATTTTTTTGTTATGAAGTAAATTATTTATATAAAAATACATCATTTTAGAACATATTCTAATTGATTCATTCATGATCTTAAGTTATCCATTATCATTTAATAAAATTTTAATTTAAAAAAAACTCATCAAACCAACATATACTATTAAAAAAATCTTTTTTACATCTATTTTTATATTTATAACATCGGTTATTGAGGCAATGTATTTTAAAGATAAATTGAAAATGTTTTTTTTAAGTTGTTTTTATTTACAGATGTTATTTTGTTATGATTCTTCATGTCAGTTTTTTAAAAACTGATTTTAAATACTATCCATTTTACAAAAAATGATGTCAAAAATCTGTTTTTCATCTCAGTTAATTAAAAACCAACGTGAAAAATTGACTTCTCATGCCATTTTTTTCAAATATCTTATGTTAAAAGTAATTTTTAAGTAGGTTTTTAAATAAAAAATGGGAAAAATGTTTATAAAATTGTAGATAATTTCCTAATATTTGATGTTACATTTCATAAAGATCAAATATAGAAATGGATAAAAAGTTATGACCATCATAAGTTGGTGATTTATTTTTCGAGGAAAGAATGAATTTTCCAACCAAAGGTTTGTCTTAGATGGAATTTTAGAATCCAAATATAGATTTTTAGTTTTACCATGATACGAAAAATTATTATTAATTACAATAAAATAATAATCATTAAATTATATATATATTAAAAAACCCAATCAAAAAAAAATAAATCATGGTAACATATTTACAAATACTTTGATAAGATCAAAAAATGAAGAAATCATGGATTTTGGATGAAGATCAAATGAGTCGAGTCAGTGGACTGATAATGGAAGAAATAATATATCGTAAAATTAATATATATTTAGAATGAATGCATATAACATATAAGTTAACATAATCTACGGTATTAATGATTTTATTTTAATTAATGAAAATTAATGATAGAAAATAGAAATCAGGGAAAAATATTTAAAACTACCTTAACGAGATAGTAGAAAGAAGAAGTAGTGGATTCATGTTGAGGATCAGGAAAGTTGACTTGGTGGAATAATTATGGATAGATTAATTTTTCTTTAAATTAATATATTTTTTGTTTTAAAACCTATAAATGTGATGGTAAAAGAAAAGTTGGTATTAACATTTTTTGGCAGCAATCGAAAATTTGGATGTCGCACTATTAAGAAATTGAAATTCTAAATTCGTGGGTATCATTAATATCTATTTAATGGTAAACTCCATGATAAAAGATTTATATTTTCATTTTTCATATTTTTTAACATAAGAACAATGTCGAAAAATCATTTCACATCAAATTTGTAATAACTGATGTGGATAACTAACCTTAAACATCATTTTTAAAAAGAAATTAAGATAAAGATAATTTATCACCATAGTTTTCTGAAAAATTAAATGAATTTTTAAATACATGTAGATAATTTCACATTATTAAATGTGAGTAGTCTTGGAGGTTATATGGAGTTATGGGTCAAAAGATATGGCCATTTGAAGTTAAACTTCTCTATGAAATTGTTTAGAGATGACCAAATTTTGATTTCCATAACTATTGATTTGTAATTCCATTTGAGCTTTAAGACTAGTCAAATATAAGATTGTGAAATGAATTTTAGGTTTTAAATTATTTTTCACATTGGTTATCAAATAAAAGATGTGATAAATCATGTCTTTTGGTTCTATATATTGTTTATTAAATAAGCGACTTGATAAAATTTTGTCAGATCAGTTCTAAATAACAAACTCTAAAAAGTCACAGACATTTATTTTTCACTTTGGTACATATATAACTAATGTAAAGAATATATGAAAATGGATTTTCACATCAGTAATATAAAAACCGATGAGAAAAATATATTATCACATCTCGTCAAAAAAATTAACGTATATAAAGTGAAGTTGAAAATTGTTTTTTTACTAGTGATCATTTGTCATGTTTAACTATTCATTTTTGGAAACCATGAAATGTTTTGAAATTGCAATATAATAATTATTGATGATTGTGAAATATAGTTTTAGAATAATTTATCTGTAAAGAAATCCTCTAAAGTGTCCATGTGAACATACATTTCCAAATTCGATGTTAATTTCATGAATATGGAATTCACTCAAAATCACCCATTTTTCTTAGTTTGTCACACATTAATTTGGGAAACTATAAATAAAATTTTATAATGAAATAATTTTACTCATATATATGATATATCTGTAAAAATTAGTTATGAAACACCATACACACACATGTAAAAATATAATAGATTCTGGGTCAGGTCAAGGGACAACCTACCTTGGCCATAGAGAATTAAACATGCCTAATATAGGCCATTGGTTTGAGGTTAAATTGGTGAAATCAACGAATCTAATAATTTTTCATAAAATATGAAGTATAAGAATTAAATTGATGGAGATGGATTGACAGTGAAATAAATTATAAATGGAAATGAATTGAGTCATAACCTTTTCTATTTCATTGATTCACCACCAATCAACTCTAACTGATCAAGGATCAAAAGAGACCCTTTAACCCTCAAGAAGGTGAGGATGATGGAAGTCAGGGTTCTTTTTGAGAAAATGTGTTCTTTAATCCTTTTTGAATGATTAATGGGATCTCCCCAGTGAAAAGGTATGGTTTCCCGTAAAAGGAAAATTTTCTTGGAGGGCACCAGCTGGACAGTGTCTTGCACTTGTGAGCTTACCTTAGCTCACTAGTTTCATGAGTATTCCATAATCAAGATAGGACTACTATCGTTTGAATAATAAATATGGTGGCCATATACTGGCCAACCGATGGAGACACAATAAGTTGTTGTAGTCCCATGTCATTCCAGACCCCTCCAAAAATTCCACCCACATTCCCCCATACCCTAAATTCCTTCATTATAATGTGGTATGTGAGGATCAAAAAAATTATGACTATTACATACACCTTGAAGAGGTATTTTATAACAACCCCCACCAAATAATATCTATTATTTGATAAACATTATGATGAATCATCGGTCCACAATCCTTAAATTGAAAATAAGCATTCTATTTGTTATAGACAATCCAACTCTTCATATCCACTATATTGATCCTATAAAATCTCACCAACCTATTATGGTGAAACAAAATATTTGGACTAAAAAAATAGAAATCCCTATATCCGATGGAATCCAAGAATTCAAGATTCCACACTATCCTATCTATCAATTAATGATCAGGATATATTACCGGATCATTATTCTGAGACCATGGTTCCCATTAAACCATTCATAAACACTCTCATCAATATTCTACGAAGAAAATATTTTCAATATATTTAAATCAAGGATCATCACCCCACTCACCCTCACATGTTTCATTTTTTCCAACACATTAACACTATAAATTTTTTGATGAGGAAATAACAATATTTTTTTATAGAACAAGAATTACAGTAATTTTGAGATGATCTTACTCATCATTAGTATATTAACTAACCCATATTTTCTATCAGCAAATAAATTAAATAGGGATAACTCCAATCACACCATACCATAAAAATACACAGATCACTTAAAATTAATCATTTCAAAAAATTGAATGAATCTAATGAGTCTCAACCACCATTAAATACATGTTGAACATATTTTAATATTATGGAATCTAGAACCTATCCTCAAGAATAGCCATCATACCAAGATACTACAAACCAAGTTCATTTCCAATTATCAATATTCTTATTGTGTAGAAATGATGTACAATCCTCTTGAATCCCCCAAACCTCAACCATGCTCATTGGTATTCATTTGAGAATTTGTAACAAACAAAACACAATTAATTAAATCCTATATCATTCTATGATCATACCAGTACATAGAAAAATTTCCATCCTTAAAATGTAACATTATTCCTCAATTGGATCATCAATCGATTTAAGCTCATAAATCTGATGTCACCTCATGGACTAACAAAACAACAAGTCAAAAAAATATTCCAATATAAAAAACTAACTCAGTTCAAATGAAAATGATCATTCTATGTCCAATTAATCTCCAAAAAAAATACTTTTATAACCATTATGAAATTAGAATAGAAATATTTTATCATCACATGAGAATTTCTGAGTCATTATAATCATCCGCCAATAAGTCAAAATGTGTCTATAGTCCTACCCACAAGAAATTTCACACACTCAAAAAATTTGATATACCCCACTATAGGAGTACCCAAATTTTATAGAAATTATGATCATTCTTCAATATGTGAAACTATATCCATATTTATACCCACATGGAATTTCACACTCGCAACCAATTTGATAGTCCCCACTATAGTATTACCCTTTTCATTGGTACATCAGTCAAATCTCCAAGATTCAAAATCCATAACAAATATTCCACTTTTTGTAATTTTCGATTATACATCTCTAGTCATAGCTAATAGAAATTATGAAACACCAATTACAACCACTTCTAGATTACCAATAATTTTATCCATGAAATTGTCTAGATTTATATTAAAAATTTTGTTCAAAAAAATAACTATAAAATTGTTCACTCCCCACTATATAAATATACCTATGCCACTCCCCAAAAATATACTCAATTAGTTCCATATTAAATAAAATTATGTCCTTTTATATGAGATACACACATCTACCATAATTAAAAAAAATGGTCAAGATCATATATATTTGCAACCACATGTTGACCCTTCCATGATTCCAAAACCTACCAAAAGGACACAAAAATCCTCCCCTAGAAACACTAGACTTGTATTCTCATAAACCTCGCATAGAAACTACATCATTCCCTATCTTATGTACCTGCAATTGTTTTCAATTATTTGGTAAATTATTAATCTTTTTTTCACACCCAATCCATTTTCCATGAAATATATGACATCCATAATGAAGTTTTTCAATAATAATATAATTGAATCTAAAATGTATCATGATCATTTGAAAATCTATCATGTTTACCTAACTCATGATTCAATCATCCATAGTTTGTCCAGATTTTTCTACTAGTGATACATCGATCACATGTTATCCTCACCTTATAAAATAATCCTTTATACTTTTCTAAACCATAGAATCCTACCACAAAAAACAATTATTTTGACAACTCATAACCAATGAATCACTACAAGACTAGGAGCATCTCTCCAAACTCTATCTCCCTATATTAGAAAAGCATACAATTTCATCTACCATAATTACATAATGCACAACTGTAATCGACAAGGATAGTAATTTGATTGATTGAGATCGAAAATATGGGTCTTCATACAAAAAAATATTAAGGAATCCACATTCCCTTCCTCAACCAAATTCATGGGAATCTAAAATTCAGGTCAACTACAACCCACATACAATCATGGTGTCATTATAGTCCATACCACAAACAAAAAATACTTTATGTGAACTAATTAAAAACATGATCATTTACTGATGTTAAATTTTTAAAATCACATACATTTCTAGGCTAACCTTGCTCTCTAGTTTCCCTTGATCATTTCTAGAAATAAATATATTGAAAAATAGTCACATCTCAAGGAAATGTTTTTCTAAAAACAGGAAATATAATCCAATACTCAAAAATTCAAACACTCAAGATGAAACATAATCTAGGAACCCACTATATTGTCTAAAAATTTGGTTTTAGTGTCTAATCTACCCACACTTATGGGTTAGAATAAAAAAACTTTTTCATAGATAGTCATCTCACATAACAAGCTTAGGAACACAATTAAAAACAAATCTAAATCATGTTAGGAAAAAAATAATGGCTTTTGTCAAAACACTATTTTCTTTATTATTTCCAATATTACATCCCATGTTAAATGGTAATTATTATACACTTCATCTATTCCCTTAATTGAAGCTTAAAGATACCATAAACTGGGAATTCTCGATAGCCCCGACCACCATTTCACTAGAACATCCTCTAATTACCAATTCTTCCAACATCATATACACATCAGATGAACAAATTTATCTATTTTATTTCTTATATTCACAAAATTTTTTAATAAAAATGGCTCAGTGAAATGAATTTTCAATTACATGTAATAGTGAAAAATTCTTCATATTTTTTAATAAGAACATTGTTTTGATTCATCATAATAATCAAGGTACAATATCATTTATAACCCTATTATGAATTTAATTTATACCATAAGTTCCATTTCTCATGTATAGTTAAATACAATTTCAGTTATATACTATAAGGGAATAATCTAAATAAGTTATAATTATAATTTTATTTACATATAATATGCTAATAACCAATGCATGTAGTTACATATCAATCAATTCATTAATTTAACATATTGATAATGTAGGATTCCACAATACATATATATTTAAAAAAATTATCATTTATTGAAAACACTTTAACTAAATATCTATAATGTCAAGACCCAGCTGCCCATCAAACTGATAGCCGGACTGGTGGGTCACATGACCTAAAGAGAATCTACCAAAACACTAGAGGCTACCGACAAGCAGCAAGGGACTATGGTGCGTTCATAGGGAGACTATACCATAATATAACTGATTATGTATAGAGATTAATGATATATAATAGTTAGTGGAAAAATAACCACAATAGATAGTTGTGGAAAAATTAATAAATATGTGATAAAACAATGGAAGTCATATTTGACATAACTAAACAAAATTGTCCAACCCCATTTTATACAATAGATGAATGCATGACATGGTAATGATAAATTATGGAAAAAATTAAACAATACAGCATTCTATAAAATATAGTACAATAATAAAGATAACACAGTAAATCCCCATGGGTGATCTCTAAGAGAATCTTGTGCCCCAACTCGGTCATTTTCTCTAGACTCACAGGGACAATAATAAAAGAAAAAACCTAGATCATGAAAATATAAGGTCTACTCAGGTACGAATGTTTCCTCAGTAGGGTGTGAGATATAAATCTCATAAGGCCATAACCCATAGTGTCTAGCCTAATCCAAACAATACATTATGAATTTAATAGTGTTCTATATTAAATAAATATAGAAATATTATAAATTGAATGATATAAACTATTTCTAGATTCATAAATAGATAGTCGTCCCCTACTACCTACTTCTTCCTAATCCAAAAGTATGATAAGAATAATTGATCAAGAAAGAATATATAAACATAGGTCAATGTAAACATCGTAATCCAAGAAGGCATAACCCCAATCTTGTTCTTCAGCTTGGAGTCTATAGGATATGTCATCATACATGCGTGCTAATAAAAAATGGAGAAGTGTCTAGAATGCATAAACACTCATTTCATTAATTTTCTATGCCTCTCACATATATATAAACAAAAAACATAAATAAAATCAAATCATGTGGTCGAGTATGAGAAAATATATAGAAATTTAAAATGAATCCCAGCCATTGCTATAGTATACATGATATAATCCAATACCACTGAGTCAATCCCAGGTAATTGATAAGGATTTCAAAGTATCACTCGAGGCATGGTGACTCTAAGTCCATCCCAAGCTTCTCACTAGGGGATCGAGTATCACCCAAGGCATGGAATTACCATCATTACAAAAGATATATCCACAATTCCTCCCATAGAGAACTGGTATCACTCAGGTGTAAAATAATCCACCTGGGAAGCCCCCGTTTGGTAAGCCAAAGCATCACTCCCACCACATTGTAGTATATCCAACACTTCATGGGAGTCCATAATATGGAACCCATATTCTCACCCGACCCGCATCAAGTGACCAATGCCTCCAAGGATCATTTCAAGGAAAAAATCAACACATATTTCACATGGTAAGCATATATATAAATCATGCTATCAAATAAGCACCATAACCCCAAGATATTCGAGCTATCTAGTAAAAAAATAATTCCTTCTACAAGGCATAAGGAATTTAGCACACAAGTAACTCAAGTCTATATGATATAAAATTAGGCAATAAGAAATAAACCTAAATAAGGTTCAAGTAAAAATCATAGCTACATGGAATCATCTATAAAAAGTAAATGGAACTTGATCCACATGGAATTATCATGCCTTTCACTATATTTCATCAATGACTTCTCAAGGTCTCAAGATTTCAGTCTTGGCCCTGTATTTAATGAAACCAATTAAACTCACTTTGGCACCCTAAATATTCATACACCAACATATGCACAAGGAAAACCCATAATTACTTGGAATGCCCATTATAAAAGGAGAAATACATTTTTTAATTCTAATTTAAAATCATGTTATCAATTTAAGTCACTAATCCATGGAACCACACACTCACCTAAGGTAAAACACAATGAAATTAGGCCACTAGTCCATTTAGGATGGGCACACCCAATGGGGTGGAAAAAAATACACGAAAACCCCATGAGTTAGGTTTTTCTATAATACAAGGTTATATTGACGAATACAAGATAATCCCAACAATTTATTAAATGATAATAAATAATATACAAAATATTTCGGTCAGTGGTACAATAACACGAAATGAAATAAGTGATGAAATAAAGAAGAAAAGGGTAGAATCTCTACATTAGTAATCCCTATATGTAAGGCATGCTATTCAGTTTATAAAATAGGAAAAAGTACTAAATAAGTCATTTTGGATGGGAAGACCCCAAAGGGGTGGCCACGAGTCAACGTGAACCCCCCGAAAAGATTATCCACAAACAAAGGCAACCACTTACATGATAGAACAAACCAAAAATTTAGACCAAGCCAACAATTCATTAATGCTAAACCATTTATTCTAGGAATTCCCTATGGTATGAGTCATCCTACTAAAGGTCATTCACAATCCAGTTTCATAAACATGAAAATTGATTTTAAGGTACGAGTTACAAAGTGTTAATGTTTTTTAAACTTAAGGGATGTTGTATTCTTTCCTAATTCTTTATAACCATTCCACTCACCTCAGACATATAATTTAACTCATTTGGACATAAAAAATACATTATAGTGTCTCATGAACCTATAAAATTTATTCAATAATTATAACTCATGAATAAATAAATTGTAATTAAATAAGGTAGGAAACCTAAAATTATATCTCTACATTTTTAGCTTGAAGATAGTGCACCTTCGTTGGAGGGGTTTAATTAAAAAAAAGTTACTTTGTAATATAAAAAACATATATCACTTGTATTAATTTAAATAACTTTATTATGGAATATTTTAAACTGATAACCCAACTACATTAATTAAAAATAAATATTTGTGAATTATATAATTAATTAATGAATTACTAAAATCAAAAGGGAGATTAAATGAACCTTACCTCAAAAGAAGAATGAAATTGACATTCGCTCTTAAAATATTTATTAGTGACTACTCGGTACTTCTCCACACACATGCCCATACATTTATATAAATATATAAATATCCCTGATCCTAATGCACATATTCCCTACACCATTATAAAAAATGAATAAGGAAGAAATATATGTGTGTATATAAATTATTTATATACATACCGTAATATATGAATGCTCACGCCTTCAATGTTGGACAAAACACCCTATAATAATTACAAGAACCATAAAAACATAGTGGAAAGGTTCAACTTACCTTAAATAAATTATTTATAACCCATAAACACCATCATACTCTCAAATGAATGGTAGAAACCAATAAAATGGTTTAGATACTTACCCCAAATGATGATGGTGAGAGAAATAGAACCCATCATCCTCACCTTTGACAGAGGATGCTGGAATATGAACAAGGGAGTCCAGCTAGATTCTTCAAAAACCCTAACACCGGAAAACCCCAAAAAATTTATATTTCCACTACCATAGGGTTTGGACGAGCAGAAATCGAGTTATAATAAAGGATAAATTGGAAAAATAAAGGGAGTAGAATGGATCTAGGAACCATACCTCACTGGATCGAATACAAAACATAAAGGGATTCAGTGAGATCAGAGATTAAAGGGGAGCCATGGAGAGGTGGTCATGCAACTATTGGGTATGGGGGAAGGGTGTTGCATCACCTGGAGAGGGGGTCTCCCAGACGGAGGTCGAACGGAGGGAGGTTTGGTAATATAGGGAGTCGTAGCGTAGTGGGTCACATCTAGGGGGAGCTGCATCATGTGATACCCAGGGGAAGAGGGGTTGGGTGTATCTCACATGAGGAGAGGGTAAGGGACAAAGATAGGTTCTTCTAAAACCTAAAATAATAATAATAAAAAAAATAATCATCATAATAATAATAACTACAATAATTTATTTATTCTTATCATTAAAATTTGACTATGTTATTTATTTAAATTTTTCATTTAATAAATATATCAATTTAACATTAATTTAATTAAGTTAATTTCCTTACAAAAAACAGCAATCATGGTGTCAACTCTGGAAGGAAAAAAGTTATGATGCTTGGTTTAAAAAATGTCCCACCTAACTAATGTAAAAAATTTAATTTCCTTCAATTTTTCATCCGGTTCAAAACACAGGATGGTACAACCTTCCCACCTTAGAAAATTTGATCCCCCAAAATCCTTTGGGAGAAACATAGACATAACCCGAACTAAAAGGGTTTTGATGTTTCGTTTAAATGTCCATGTTGTGTTTCCAAATTCCAAATGCACCATCAAACATTAGATAGACCCGAATAACTTTATCAATTAATAAAATAACTAATTCAATTTTCCATACAAAATCCCTGAAACCAATCTTTTCTAAGATTATTTAGATAGAGGAAATACAATTTCATCATCTTGTTAAACATCTAGACAATGTTTCTTCCCAAAATAGGCTTTAATGTAAGAAATGGGAAAAACATTTAGCCACGGTAACATCCACCATATTAATTTCCCAAAATTCCTACCCTTTATCATTCTAGCGATGATCCTAACTTTATTTATGAAATAAAAAAACTGTAAAATTCCCCATTGACATAAAAGGCCAATTTGAGCTATCGTTTCATGAAAATCTTTAACCGAACCAAACTACACTCGTCTCACCTGAATATGTGCTTGAAAAAGTCCTTTACTGACCAATATATTAAACAAGATAGAAAACTAGTCGATCCATTCCAACTGACCATTCAAGAATAAACATGGATTTGAATTCCAATGTTTTATTATATTAATTGTGATGTCTTCTTCTAAGGTATATCTCATTAACCACAAATACATCCACCGATGTCCATACCTGACTTCTGGTGACAATATTTTATTTTTACATCACTGAGCCCGATAAAATTTATTGGATAACTTCATATAATAATGACTATAGTGAGTAGAACTAATTTAAGGTAGTTGAAACTCCATGTTTATGAGTTAGAAATTGGTACAAAGAAAAGATGACTACATCAGACCATTGACTAATCCCAGAGCATTATCATCCTGGCGGTCAGGTTAGATGAAATGGATATTTCTCACTATTTTGTATAAGGAATTTTTAAATGGAAATGTAAGGGTCACTCAAGGCTTACCAAGTCTTGATAAAAACCATTTGTATAGAATCTATCACCAGAATAATCAATTGAACAAGCCCAATGTATTTAAGTCATTGATGTGGAATAAAATCGATTCTATCTTAGTTTACCTAGACGATTTCATGATAGGGGACAAGCTCGTATGTAAGAAATATACACTAAGCGGATATAAGTAGCTCCTAGTATAACATACACATGATCTGGATAGATGAATAATCAAACTATATGTGGTTCACTTCAAATAAGAAACATATTCTCACCCGCAGACACACCATCTTTAACCAATCCCCATTCCTTTATCGCCCTAGGTATCCCATGATCATTCATGATTAAGAAGCGAAGTACACCCATGACCAACAATGTTTCGCAAGGTTTTAATACATAACCAACCACACCAAAATCATTTTTCCATGAAATTACCAACACAATTTAATGTTTATAAGACTCATGACATTTAAGCTAGCCCGAACAGTCTCTAATGTTCCACATTGTTTTTGTTCCTTCTACTCAGAAGGAATGTTATTTAATTGAACCAACATGCCAATACAAAACATACGAGTTTTATAATAATCAAACAAAAGAGATAGGATAGCCTCTTAAAAGAACTATATGTTATTAATTCTGTAATGAAAATGTATAAACAATTGGAATAAAGACCAAAACAAATCTGAATGACATGTCAAAACAACTGAGTCTCTTGAAATCATCCAAAATATTAGTATAAACTTGATTGATTTATGCCCAGGTCACAATACTATAGAGGTGACCCGTAAATGAAATCAACAGTACAAGAGTCAATAATTCCATTGACTTCAATCCGTTCGTCACAACATTAAACACTCAATGGTTACTATATATACTAACACATACTACCCTGAGATTTCGTGAGAAACCAACATATCCTGATTACAATCCGAATTCTATATTACCTTTGAATTAATGTATAAAATCTCCAATACAAGGGATTTAACCCCTCAACATATTTCCCCATACGACCATTAACTTAGATGATGTCGTATGAAGTTCTCCATCGCTATGGAAAAGAAAGAGACATCGAAAAAATAGATGATGCACATGGAATGTCTATCCAATTGAGAATTTTCATTACTCGATACCCATTCCCATATCAAAGGCTAAGAAAATAATGATCACCGGACTGAAAAAGGGTTTCATTTAAGAAAAGGGGGGTTCAACTAGGGACAATGACATGAAAATGGCACCAAAATGAAACAAACTCATGTCATTATCAATTATTTTATATTCTAAGGGTTCTACCTAGCATTATCCTTTCCCTTATGAAGAAAACGAATTGAACCTAATAGCATGTGACACTAAAAAAGACATTAGGATCAAAAGATGATCAACTAAGACATTTCTAAAAGAAAGAGAGACTATGAAAATGCTCACAGTTCCATTCCAAGGAAACACAAAGAATATTTATCTACCCATACACAAGGGTCATAAATTTTAGGCACCACTACAGTTTATATTTCCATGATGATTACATTTAAAACCATTTCATTATACAAACATGTGTATGTGCAACAATTCAATCATATGGGAAACCATCTACCAATCCATAATGAACCCATACACTGTCAAAGTGGAAATTGGATCCAATTTAATTATGAAGAATACATTTATCCCTTGCAATCAATTATATCAAAAAATACTAGAAATCCATCACATGTAGATAACATAGGGAAGACATGAAATAGGCATAGAAACATGTAATATTAATACTTTATATGGTTATACAAACTTGTATGGTGATAAACATAAGAATGTGACAAGGAATTCATGGTGCTCAATCAAATATGTAGGCAACCTATGAATGTAGTTACATGGAATGTCATTTTCATGGTTTGTGAATTCCAATTTTCCTATTATGATGCATGTAATGCTTCATCCTTGCCTTAAACAAAATAGGGTAAAATGTGATAAACTCCATAAATCTCTAAGTACTAGAAATTACACCAACCACTCAAGTTGAAATCATGTCAACTGAAATATTGAAAATCATGAATATCAATTTGTATCCCTTTCCAGATGGTTATTTCTTGTATGTGGGGTGATCAGTCTCAAGAAATCCTATAAACCAAGCGCGGACTCATTCCTATCTACGAACAAAAAATAGTAAGATAAAAGAAAATAACCTACCTTTAATAGAATTTTTTAACATCCCAACCCTGACTGACCATCGGACCGGTAGCCAAACCAATTGGCCACATGACCTCAATCGCATCTCCCTAAATTCCAAAGGCTTTTGACTAACAATGAGGTCCTAGGGTGCATTTGTGGGGAGAAAATTCACATATATATTATATTGTGCACAATGAATAACAATATATAATAATGATCCACATCCTAAAAGGGATAGAAAGTAGTGGAATTAGTAACAAACAATTGAAAAAATAGTGAAAGTCATATTTGAAATAACTGAACAGAAGTGGCCAATGCCAGTATATATAATAGATGAATTCAGAACAATGAAATGATATATGATAGAAAGTATTAAACAATCCATAAGTGTTTATAATATAGTCAAATAATAAAGCAAAGTTAGAAAATCCCCATAGGCGATCACCATGACCATCCTGAGCTCAATCTCAGTCCTTTTCTCCAATTCCCCAAGTACAAGAAAAATAATAAAAAACCTAGACCATATAAATATTAGTTCTACTCAAGTACCATGGGTACCCAAGTAGTGTTTGAGATATAAATCTGTATATTCCAGAATCTGTGGTGTCTATCCCAATCCAGATAATGCATTATGAATTTACAAGTTTTATATATAAAATAAATATATAAAGATGATAAATTAAATGAAAGCAACGGGATCTCGGTTCCAAAATGGAAATTCATCCAATACTACCTACTTCAAAATAATTCGTATGTCTAAAAATTATATTTTAATAAGGAAGAATATATAATTACGGGTTTAAGTAGACACAGAAAGACAAAAAGGAATACCCTAATGTATGTTCTTTGTCGTTGAATATATCTGAATTTTCATCATCTGAGTGCCCAAATAAGAAAAGGAGAAGTGTCACAAATGAACAATAAAGTCATTTTAGTAATAAGTTATTAATATCACATATATATAATCAATCAATTCAATCAAAACCCTCAAATAATGTGGTGGTGTCTATGCCCATACATGATGATCAAAAAAGAACCTATGTATTGCCATGGTACATCCAATATATTCCAATACCACTGACTCCATCCCCAATGATCCATAAGGAGTCCTTAGTATCACTTGAGGTGTGGTGACTCTATGCCCATATAAGGTATATTTCTAGAGGTCCGAGTATCACCCATGGCATGAAGTATCCATCCTTCCAAATGGTATGTCCATAGTTTCTCCCCTAGGGAACCAATATCACTAAGAAATATAATACACCACCTAGGAATCCCACGAATGGAAATAAAAAGAATCTCCCCTAGCACATCATGCTATTACTGCCCGTGTAAAGGAGTCCATCCATGAGTCTGCAATATAGAACCCATGTTATAACCAATCTTGCATCAAGTGAACCAAGTTTCTAAGGCACATTTAAAGTCAAATATCTACATATATCTCACATTGAAAGCATATATGTAATTCATTATATCAAACAAGCAGTGGGATCCATAAGATATTCAAGCAATCATGTAAAACAAACCAAGCCATGAACAGGGCATATGAAATTTAGCACAAAATTAACACATTTCTCAAAGCCATATCACTAGGAAATAAGTAATATACAGAAGGATGGATTATGAAATAAGATTATCTATATGGTAGAATGTCTAAAAATGAAATCCAACTATAGACACATGGAATTAGAATGAATTTAACCATATGTCATCAATGACATCTCAATGTATCAAGCTGTCATGAAAGACCATATATTAAATACAACCAATCCAAATCACATTGGCACAAAAAATATATATACATAAAAATATGAACAATGCTAAAAATAATGAACTTTGCATATGAATTCTCAAAGGGATCAATCCATGGTTCAATTCTCTTTTTAAATCAAGTTTTCAATTTAGGAAATTATTCTTTAGAACCACACAATCAGCAGAGGGGAAACAGAAATACATTATAAAATTTGTCCATTTAGGTTGGGGACACCCAAAGGGGTGTATAAGAGGCAACTCAAACCCCCATTGTTAATTTTCCTTGAAAAAGAAGGTCACAATAGAAACAACAAAGACAAACCAAAAATTTAATATGCGATAATAAGGAATTCGTAGAAGGTTTCTGTGATAGGCACAATGGAACAACATGAAATAAGAAATGAAATAAAGATGAAAAGTGTATACATCCTATACTGGTAATCCAAACATATAAGGCATGCTATTCATTTTTTAAAACAGGAAAAATTATTAAACCTACAATTTAGATCTGGCACAACCAAAAGTTGTTCCCAATAGGTAGGGTGAACACCCTTCACGTGTTTCTCCATAAGTGAAGGCCACAACAGAAATTATATAACAAACAAAACAATTTAATACAAGGTAGAAATTCATTATGTATAAAGAATTTATTCAATATATGCAATTTGAAATGAGTCATCCTACTAAAGTTCATTCTCACTCAATTTTCCTAAACATGGAAAATTAATTTTTAGGTACATGTTACAAAGGGTTCAGGTTCGTTACCCTCAAGGGATGCTACAAAATTTCCAAATTTTTTATAACTATTATATTCACCTCAACCATTTCATTTAACTCATTGAGACAAAGAAACTATATTACAAGGGTTTAAGAACCTACACAAGTCATTCATCAATTATAACTCATTAATAAAAAAACTTAATGATATAAAGTACGAATAATACATTTCTATCACTATATTTCTTTCTTGATGGTAGTGCACCCCAATTAGAGGGATTTTAATCAAAAAAGTGGCTTTCCTATCAAAGATAAAATACATCACTTTAATGATTTTCAATAGTGGTATCAAGGAATATTTTAAACTGAAAACCCAAATACATTAATTAAAAACTAAGAGTGGTGAATTTTGTAAGTATTAAATTCCTTAATAAAATTAAAGGGTCCTGGAAAAGGAATATACCACAAATGTAGAACAAATTTAATATTTGGAAATTGTAAAATTTATCAACGAATTGTAACTACTCCATACACACACACATACCATCCTATAAATATATATATCCATAAAAACAATTCACATATTACTCATTCTATGAGGGAACATATACAAGGAATATATATATATATATTATATACATATCTTTCTATATGCATGCACACATATTCAAAGTTGGAAAACCCACTACAATGATTATAGGAAATGTAAAAACTATGTGGCAATGTTAAAACCCCTTAATTAAATTATTAAAGACACATAACAACCTTAATACTCTCCAATAATATGTGTGAAACCAATCAGAGTGTTTAGAACCATAATCCATATGATGACGATGAGTGAAGTCAATCCCCTTCTCCTTGCCATCCATAGCAGATGCTGGAATACAAACAGGGGAGTCTTGAAAGAGGCATTACATACCCTAACACTAGAAGAAACCCAAAATATTTATATTACCCCAATGATAAGGTTTCGAAAAACTCAAATTGAGTGATTGGAAATGAAAAACATGTCATAGAGAGGGAGGAAATGTATTCTTGGAACCATTCCTCAACAAATCGAATGCAAAAAATGAATAGATCTGTTGAGATCAGTAATTGGAGAGAGACCCGTAGAGAGGGGGTCAAATAACTATGGATTTTTTCCAAATTGTTTTTTATCTCCTATAGAAGAGGTCACCCTGGGGGATGTTGTGTTGAGGGAGGTTACACATATGGAGGTCTAGTCATGGGGGTGTCACACTACAGGGGGTTGCAGCCAGGGAGTTCTGCATCACTTGATACCCAGGGGAAGACGGTATAGGTGTGTTACGCTAGCGGAGAGGTTAATGGGAGAGATTTTATTTTATTAAAACAGAAAATAATAATAACAATAATCATCATTATCATTATAATAAAAAAATTATTATTATTATTTTTATCATTATAATAAGTATTTATTATTTCATTTTTTTCTTCTTTTATAAAATATATCATTTTAACATTAATTTAACAAATTTAATTTCATTACAAAATACATAAATCGTTGTGTCAAATCTTAGAAGGTGATAGTTCTGATGCTCATTTATAAAAAATGAATCCCCAACTAACAAAAAACATTTAATTTTCATCACTTTTTCATCTAGTCCTAAACATGAGATCTTACACTATCTCATTTCATAGCCTCTGTAATTAGATCATAAATCATGGGAATCCATGAAAATTACATAGGAATCTAACATTCTTGATATGATGTGTGAACACTTATTGTAATATTCTACCGACCATGTGATAGAATCCCATCAAAAATCAACTCAAAAATCTATTGCATCACATTAGGGGAAATAAAAAAATATATAAATAAAAAACATGAACAATAATACAATACCTAGATACGTGGACATTCATTGTAAATGCTTAGTAATATCCTTGGAAATGGTTCCTTCCATCTCTTAACACATTAATATTCTCACTTATACCTCTCTTAAATAGTTTATCAAAAGAAAAAAAATCAAAAAAACCATTTTTAATCTATCACCACCCCAGAACACTCAACATTTTCTATACTAGGGGAAACTATTGTACCTCAAAAACACCTATGTATACACCATATGATTATAACTAGAAACATTGGTCTATGGTGGCATTATGATGAAATTAAAATCATATACTAGATTAAAACCACAATGGAAATAAAATATTTCAGATACATCACCTCAATATGGAAGTAAAAACACACACTATAAGTGGTTAAAATAATCATAATAAATGATATAATAATAAATGGACTTTATAAAATAAATCTTGGGAAGTACTATAACTATTTTATGTCAAAAATCATTATAAATCAGAGACCAAAATAAAATAAAACTATGACCAAAAAACAGAATTGATTTTTAGCTTGGCCCCAAACCCATATTCTTTATCCTAATAATAAATAAATTAGAAAGTGACCTCTCCTGTTCCAATGACTAAAATAAATTATCAACTTGTTAGGTATCGTTGTTCAATGAATGCCTGAGAATGTTTTGGTTATAACTCAGTAGACCACCCCCAATGGTGTCCCTAAATATAAATGTTTTGATAAATTTTTTTGTTATATATAGAAAATTTAATATTTAATAATACTAATAAATACCCATTTATTATCTGGGTTTACAAAGACATATGAGTTCGATCATAATGTTTTCAATCATTAAAAAGGGTTCCCCAAATGACCATAACATATTCATCAAATTTCAATGTGACATTAAGCATGTCGCGATGACCTTACCTCCCATTAAAACATATACTTTTATCCTCGGTGTATAAGATATGTATCATAGACACCCCATAAGATAGTTTTCACAGGAGGGTTATATGACCATAAGAAACACTATCCTCCCCTATGGGTTTTTTTCTCAACTAGGGAATAATCCCACTAGTAACAAATATTTCTCCTAAGGGAGTTTTAATAGTTTGGTCATTATACCATATGTTAAAATGACCTCATGTGGAATAGTTTTCAATGTTTGTTAAATATACCATAAGAATAATTATCCAAAACTAATGGATTTTTCTAAACCTACAATATGATCCGCCTCATTATAAGGTTTCATTATAAATTATCAATACTTACCCCATATTTGTTTTCAATATAAAAACCAAGACCATAATAAAGTAATTTTTTTCTATATTTGTAAAATTTAAAAACTACATATACCATTTCTGTAAATAAAAAACTATTTTATATGTATCTTTAAAATAATACACCTTCATTTATCTATGGTGGTAATATTAATCATTTAAATTTTACATTTCAACCATTCTATAACATGTAAACAAATCTTAACTAAATGAGATATCATATTTGAATAAAAACCCTTTATATTATTAAAATAATAATTTTTCAATTATAAGATCACTAAAATTTTACTTTATAAAAAAATGATTGCATTAATCAAATATCATTATTTAATTATCAATGTTCATTTTAGGAACCAGAGCATATTTTTAATTTCCAATATCACAATTTTTGATGATCATGAAATCCCATTTCATAATCATTCATCTAAATATAATTTCATTTTTTGGTGTCTTAGTCCACATACCTTTACAAACTAGATGTCCAATTTCAGTGTACATAATTCACTTGGAATAATACCATTTTCAATGGTACTCACAAACTAATTAGAAAACCAAGATAAGATATGGTTTAATTAAATTATTAAAATTGTAACTAGTCGATAACATAGAAAAATAGGTATGATACAGAACACATGTACGTGAAAATACTATAAGAGACTACGAGGGTTGCCTAAGGGCCACATAATTTATCTTTATAGAATTCCACATGTTTAATTCTAGACTTCTATTCAATATAAAATTTGAGAAATTAATTATGTACAAAAATAAAAGGGAAAAAATTATTAGACATAATCGTGAGGGAATTATTTATAGAAAAATAAACAATAATTAAGAATCAATAGAGTTATATCATTAACTCTAGATTTGATTCATCACCAAACACACTACCAATGATCAAGGATAATGTGATATCATTAAACCTTATATGTGGTGAGGAAAATAGAGTGAGGGATGATCTATAAAGAAATGGGAACCAAATCCTTAGTTGTGGTATAGTGGTGTGACCATGATGAAATTAAATGGATTCTCTATTTTAAAAACCACCTAGGAGGACAATAGATGGATATTGGGGCTAGGATCTATGTAGGGTCATTGACCATACCACCTGTGCTCCAATAGAGTTGTAAAAATTTACTATTACCTAGAATCTTCTCATACCCCTCCAAAAATACATTTTTCCTGAATAAATTCCCTAAAATCCACCATTAGGGTGAGTTATATGAGTTTTGGAAAATCTTTAACTGGTTTATACCCCAATAAGGGTTTTTCGATACAATATTATTTTACTTCATGTTGTGTTTCATTTTTTGTCTCACTTAATGGTTTAAAATTGAATGAAAGCTAAATTATTTTTGGAAACTATTTTTTAATAATATATAATTTATATAGAAATATAGCTATTACTTTCAAGTAATATATATACCATATTTTATGTGAATATAATATTTTTAATGATAATATAAATTCATTTATATTTGTTAGGTATAGATAAACAAATGATAATTCACATTAATATGAAAAAAGTATATAGTTATATATTTTTTAAAAAACTACAATATTTTAAATTTGGTGGGATTAGAATTAATAATTTTAAAAAATATAAATTTTCATATTAAAATATCAATTCTCCCCACACCACCTCTTGATAATTCCACTCCATACAAAAATAACCACCAATGAAAATAATAATTGTAATAATATTATTATAAGTATTACTAGCCATATTAGGGATTGTATCTATAATAATAATTAATTATTATTATTATTTTCATCATAATCATCATCATAGTAATATATAATAGCTATTATAATTATTATTACCAAAATCATCATTATTATTTTCATTGAAGTGTATTTAGATCACTGTTCAAGATGAGGTGTAGAGATGTTTCAATGTTCTCTTCAATAATCGTATATTATCCAATGGTCTGAAATAATTTTTTATTATTATCCCTAATTCAAATAATTTTCATGGTCACACTAAATCTAATATTGTTTTAATTGTTAACTACCTTATAGAATTATTTATGAATTTTGGGATAATTGGAATTCCATTATTTTTAATGCGGTTTTATCTATAAACAAAAATGATTTATACAGAAAAATGAGTTTTTGGATTAATTGTTTAATTACACATGATATATTAATTTTAATTTAATTTATAATTTACTGGGTAATATATATTTGATGATTAGTGTATTTTATTATTTTTGAAAACATCAATAATATTTATTATTTCTAATTCTAAAATGGTTTTATTCATCATATTTTGATTAATATAAATTGGTTATTCGATGAGTCCTTTATAATTAAAATTCTTTTCAAAATAACCTTAAATGGTTACATTCCTTTTATTGGAGGGATTATTCCCAAGTATATTATATTTGAAAATATATTTTTTGTTGTCAAATAGAACCCTAATTTAATGAGGTAAAAAATCTTAATTAACTTAGTATCAAAACTATTAAATATTTGGGAGGCCACTCTTCACCAGGTTTTCATTTCAATATTGATGATTTGATAATCTTTTTATTTGGAAATGATAAATATATTATTATTATTAGATTTATTTTCTATAATTAACATAAAGTGGAACATAAAAAATTTTATTTTTATAATTATCATACTATTTATATGGGTCTTATCATTACCAAAAACAAGAGATTGATAAGTTATTTCAATACAATTTAATGAAAATGTATATGTATATACATTGTTGTAATCCTTTTATGGGGATGTGTTAATACCATTATATTCAATTATATTTTAAAAAATATTAAATATAAGTAGGTAGATTGGAATGGAATGAATTAATCTATAGTGGGAAGTGTATGATTAATTAATTCAATTTTTTATTAAATGTTGGTTTACTCTTTAACAGTTTATCAGTGGTTGATTATTTTAATAAATGTGTCAAATACCAACATTTATAATTTTTTAGGTTGGTTTGTTTTTTTAATTAATGGTATATACATTTATTCTCGAAATATTATTATATACATGTATAAATAGATATTATTTTTATCATGATACTTAAATTTTATTATTAATAAAAATACAAGATCAACTCAAGTTGAGAAAATTTTCTAGTAATTCTTAAGGATGTTTTCCTTGAAAATATGTCAAATAAAAATAATTAATATTCATATATATAATATGAAAAATCATCAATTTATCCAACATTTAGGTAAGGTAATTCATAGATTCAATTTCATGTTATATGGTTGACTGTGAATGTTTCATCCTAAAGTTTTTGGATTGATAATTATATATTATGTTTATTGTTTAATAATTTTATGATATCTAAGAGTATTTGTTATATAAAAATAAAAATATTATAAAAATGATATATCGCCTTGTAAATTCCAATAATAATGTGATTTAATTTATTGAGGGTAAAAGTTTATTCCATATAAAGATATTACAATTTTTAGTTCTATTAGAAATTTGGTTCTTACATAGAAACTATATTTCTATTTTATTGAAAAAAACCTTAATCTTTATATAGAAAATGTGAGATCCACTTAACACGAGGGGTGGGGGTGAATCTATGGTTTCAAAATATCTTAATTCTTATCTAACTATTCTAATAAAAAATGGGCTGAAGGGGTTACAATGGGGTTGACATGATGATACGAGAAATAGTGAGAAGGAATATATATGAAACAATGGTTAATTAAAGGTTAATTAATTCTTATTATAAATTATACAATCCCAATTTTAAAATGGTTGTGATATAATGACAATAATGCATATTATGTTAATAATTGGTATTATAAATGTAAAAGAGATGTATCCTGAATATCATTTAAAACAATGAATGGTTTGTTTCAGCTTATTGATCTCCCATTTTCTTCCCATAGCTAAAGTGCTTATAGATATAGTATCACATGTGAACACTTTTCAATATACATATAAATTAATAAAAAATCAGGTAATGCTCCATGGAATGTACATATGAATCATGAAATAATAGTTCCCTTCATTACTTAAGGAAAGGTCCTCCAATATAAAATAGAACATCACCATGGAATGTATCTTTCTAAAATTCCCATTTTGGAAGTTTCTCAATTCCAACATATAATTATATATCTTCACTAATTTATACCTCATATTGTTTGAAATATTTTCATATATCCTCATATTGAAACACCATCCATAATAATGATTTAGGGTTTACAATTTCCCAAACTAATCTTCTATCATTTTTTATTTAAAATAATTGTAGTTAACATAGATTCCATATACAATTCACATACAATATTACCAATTTATACAAATATATTTCACATTTAGATTTTTTTTCTTTTCCAGTGGGGTCTATCATGTTTATTTTATGAGTATTTACCCAAAGAGGCATATTATCAACTCATTCAGATTCATTAGTTTGATCTTATAAATAATGACTACTTAACTATAATGTCTTTTATGGTTGGGATCTATTTTTTTTGATGATAACAATAGTCCTCTATAGGTTATACGTCCTGAAAATTAAATTACAAAACCTCTCCATAACATCAATATTCTCCTAAGCAATTCACAATCCATTTAAAATTCTTTTAAAAGAATCATTTCTACGGTGTGGATGTGGTCATTAAAATGAATTCTCTAAATGTATTCATTCAGCTGTATATACACTCTAATTCAATGATAATTTCAATAATAATTTAGTATTATATCACGGAATAAAACACAGACTCAATTCATACTCATGAATCATTTTCATCATGAAACAAGTTATTGTAATACTCCTATATGAAGGTTTACTAAACTCCACACCACATGACAAAATATGTTTTCTATGAGTACTCCAATATTAAATCTATAATTAACATTATATTGATCTTATCTCAATTGGTATCAACTCAAGAATCCTCAATTTTTCATTCAATCAAAAATATATATTCAATTCACCATGTTCGAAAACTTCATCATGCTCTATAGACCCTTCAATATTTCTAGTGTCACTTCAATCTAATACTTTTATTTGTTAGAAAAATATGAATCAGTGATAGATCACTTAAAAAGATTAAAATAATAAACCTTAAGTATCCCCCCTCATGAGAAACCTCCCCTCTCTCCTTGATGATCGCAAACATTAAGATGCCAGAGTCTCTCTAACCATTCAATAACGCATTCTTTGAATTTATCCCCTTTAAAAAATGGAAACAAATAAAAGAAATGAAACATTGAGAAAAGGTGCACTGATTTAAGGAAAAAATTTACTCCCAATAGCACTCACAAGTTATGGATGGAATATATTGAACTTCGTAAATATATCTAAAATCTTATATTTTTCTAAAAATACTATAAAAAATCTCACCATTATTTTCTTTATATATGATATATTAGATCATGATATAAATATGTTTCAAAAATGAATATTTCACTACATTATTTTAATGGTTGATTTAACTTTTCCATTCATGCAAATAATCAAGGGGCATGTGGGAAATTATCCCTTATCTCTTCAATCAATTTCCTGATCCCCATCATTACTTCAATTTGTTGAGCTTCATCATTATAATAATCCTTCCTTTTTCAACCAATGATATATTTTTTCGTCATTGAGTTCTATGAAATATGTCATCTTATTAAAAAAATCACATGTGGTAGTATATTTTGTGTCACCAATATCAATTAACCAATATGTGTTGTTATAGATATAAAAATGAAATGATGTAACTTCATCATATCTCAACCCAAAAACAAGAGTTCCTTTAACATAAGATAATATTTTCTTCATCGATGTAATATGTGACTATATAGTATTAATTTGGAACTATATATTAATATTTTCATAACAATAATTTTATATCTAGATGAAATAATTTAACATAGGCTTCCAATAATCATCTGATACTCAATTTTCATTATAATCCTTCATAGTTAATGTAAAATTTGGTTATAGTTACTCGTGAGGCTCCATAATCCCACACTCCTAGATCTGGTTCTAAAAACACATTCCTTAAATAATAGATTCTATTTAATCTAATGGAACTAATGTTAAATTTATAAATAGTTAAAATAAAATCATTAATAAAATCATTAGATATAAAAAATAATATCACAATACTTTTAACCAATGGTTTGTTATCTTTGAGGTCTTGAAATAGAATTAACATATATTATAATAATTGGGAACACTTTTTTATAATTTAACCTTAAAATAACTCCATGGAAATATTTCATATATAAAAATTATCTTCAAAACCGAATGAATATAAAATAATAAAATCGGTGGATTATATTCTCTATAAGGGTAAAAGAAGATCTTGAAATTGATGTTCATAATTGAGTATAAGATGAGAATGTTTGTATATAAGAAACATCCTGGTAGATGATCATAACATTATAATATTATAACCAAATGAAAATAGATTAATAAAAACAAATCAAGGTATAAGTATATATGAAAAAATAATACATGATCTAAAACAATATGATAACATTGAAAAACATGGTTTATTATGTATCATTTTCCGGCTATCCATTCCATATAATGTTAATAATCATGTTACTTGATAGAAAAAATAGTACACCAAGAATCACAATCCTTCCAGATAAAACATTTCTAATTAATAATATTTATCCAAACATCCCCATCATAGTTTATTTTTAATCATGTTCAATTTTATCATAACATTTCTCATAAATAATCAATTTCACAACACCCACAACATACTGGATCAAGAATCAGTCTACTTCATAAAATCACATTGTGAATTCCGAATCCCATTTCATAAACCCATATTTATACTATGAGATATCCTACATTAAAAAATGATCATAATGGCTATAGAATATCATTCCAAAACCTCACATAATTGAAAACGTACATATGTGTTTCAGAAGAACATAGTCACTTCCGTAACACAACATCACATAAATAAAACATTAAAGAAAAAAAGATTCCATGAATTATGTCAATATAAAATTTTATAATGTTTCCAAATAAATAAATTGTATGGTGTTATTCAAAAATATTACTTATGAATCTATCAATCATTAAATGATATTGGCATATATGAAAATTGTTTTATAATCTGAAAATTTTGAATCGTAACATGTTATATGGGATCAATGATTTGATAATTTTTTACTACATGTTTAATCCCCTTAAAAAACATATAATTGAATTTTAAGGGTAATTAATGAAAGAAATTCAGAGGTAATAAGATCTTTAAATATAATTAGTAATATATATGAAAAAATAATAGTTTTCAAAAAATCCTTTGTCATTTTCTTAAGATAATATATTTTGAGTCAGATTTAAATATAAATTTAGAAAATGCGAAATTTAAAAATTTAAATATTACCTTTTAAAGTTTGTATTTGATATTGGGGTTAAGAAAATAATAACATTTTAATATAAATTAGTTTTTTAGGTGAAGGTAAATTATACATTCATTAACTGAAGAACTATTTAAATAATTTACGAATAGATATATTGAAACCTACATCCTAAGGTTGGTGATAAATCATTAAATGTAAAAAAGGAAAAGATAAATTTAAGGATCACTAGAATTAAAACATAATTGGATTCCAAGATAACCAAAGATTACATTAATGGTAATGTTTAATTTGGATATGGATGAAATGGATCTCTTTTTTAGATAATATAAATTATTCTTAACATTAAAACATTTAAAAAAGAAAATCATACAAAGAATATGTATTCAATATAAAAATTTAATTACGTAGAATATAATGAGGAAAATATCTATTATATCACTATAGAATATAATATATCAATAATTTAGAACCATATTCAATGAAAAATAAAAAATATTCAATAAATGGTAATGAATATAGAATTCCCTTATAAACTCGGTAAAAAAACAAGTGAATTTGATGGATGGTTTCATAAAAGAAGTTATATATTCCATGAAAGAAATATTAATTATATTAATAAATTATAATGGTATTTTAATTAGATATTATAATATAATAATTGGTGTATAAAATGAAAACATTAATTAATGAATGGAAATTGAGATCAAAAAACTTATTGGAATCATTATTTCTGAAGTAACATTTGGAAGGGTTTTATATAACTAAAATGTAAATTAATATAAAATAATCTGAATATTAATAATTATATATTTAGAGAGTTAAAAATACCTAGCATTTGTGAAAAATTATTTGAATTAATAGATATTACTCAGTGGATTAAAACTGAGTTTACTAAAACACTTACATTTACTCTCAACATAATTGAATGGTCTATAATCTAATATTTTGAAAACATGGACACTTTAATAACCTATTTAAGAAAATTATTCACATATAATACAACTTATACTATAAAAGTTTAATAACTAATTATTCAATCATTATCTAGTTAATGATTACATTCATTATTAGTTCATATTAATTTATTTTTCTTTACAAATGATTCATAACGGTGACATCGAAAACCATTCCTTGATACCAATTCAATAAATAATAATTTAAAAAAATACATATTTATCATTGTATTTCATGTATTTTTTTATCGAAAAATTCATAATATGGAAGTAACAAGATCATTTGTGAGAATGGAATCCATGGAAACCTTATTTTTTTAATTTACTAATAACAACAGTTATAATGATAATTATTTTTTATGTCAGACATTAATAATAATATTCATGACCTAGATTAGTCATTAATGTTCAATAAATTCCTAAAACATATAGTATAATGAGACGTGCAATTTTTAATTGATAAAAAATCAAATTTCTCCATGTAGGTTGTTGTCTGTATCTACACAACAGCACAATTTTAATTTTCCATAGAATTTATAAAAGGTAGAAAGTGGTTTATATTTTAAAAATATAAATAATGTCAAAAATATAATATTTATATAATAAATACCCCTTTTGAAAAAAAAATTTGTATGACATTGATGAAAATACATACAGGTCGCATCATGTTGGTGGTATCCATCACGTACAAACGAATAAAAATATTTAGTTTTCTTATGGTAAATGGAATAGTAGGTTATGATTATTATATAAAGATTTAGACACTTAATATATTAATAATACTAGCTTAATTATTTAAAATGGTGAAATAATATTCGGAGGTGAAATATGGAGAAAAATATGATAGCGAGTGATAATTATTCATAGCGAGAACATGAGCTTTCACAAAGAGGACTTGTTGGAAATGGGGGTCATTGGAAAATTTATTATTATTATAGGAATTTTTTTAATTGAATTGGGATATAAGGGAAATCAAAAAACTTAGAGTGTAATTATTATATAAAATTTATTGTGTAATTGTGGAAGTGGTGGAAAAGTTATTTTTTATGTAGGAGGAATGACATCCTTTTCAATATAACCTCTTAATATATAAGAAAAAAATGATTCACTTTGATAGATGAATAAAAAGTAAACTATAATGGATATGTGATAAGGTTTGGTTGATCCACACTAAAATAATTCATTTGATTACATGTTTATTATAATTTATTAAACCATTTACCACAAGATTTTACATTTTTACTATTTTAGGTTTTTATTATGGTTACTAATTTTCACGGAAGTCATTTATATTTAATGATTCATAAAAAAATAGGCCTCATAATATAATATATACCTATGTATTTTATATATAAAATTAAATTTTACAAAAAAAACTTAATTTTATAAAATTTAATTTTAATTTTAGTTCCCATAATGCATAATAATCATTTTTTGAAAAAAATATATTTTTATTCATTACAATGATGTTTATGATGAAATTATCTATATTATTTAATTTTTTAATATGATTATTATTATTATAAAGATAATATTTATGGGTATTTAATGTCAAAACCAAATTATACATTTCAAATAATTTATTAAAAGAAATAGACAAAAAAATATTTACTAAATTAAATATGCATAAGTGTAAAAATGATTAAAAGGGTTTTCTGTATCCAATATAATATTTTAATTATATGATGAATTTTATATCATAAATATATATTTTTTCATGACAAATTATTTATAATTATTAAATTATTTCATATATTCTGCTGACATCTTAAAATCTACAATATAGTTAGAATTTTTATTTTAACTATTCACTTAGAACCCACATTTTTATAAAACACCCAAAAACAAACATCATGAAAATTTTAATGTGATTGATTATAAAATAGTGATCATTAAATTATATTAAAAATTTATAATTATATAATTCAAATTTTAGGTTAAAATAAATATTTATAATGAATATATTTTTTAAGTGAGAATAAATATTTAAAAATTTAAAATTATAATTATTAGTTAATATTTATTATAAATTATAAAATTTTAATATATTACTAAAATAAAAAATTTATTTTCCCATAATATATTTTGTTCATAAAAATAAATCTTATAAAAATATAATTTTATAAAAAATAATGTTTTATAAAAAAAAGATCATTTTATTTAAACATTAAATGAATTTTATCAATGCATGAGTCAAAAAAATAACCTTAAATTTTCAATAAATATATATTTAATAATATGGTTACCTCTATTTATAGCCATAAACATTAAGCATAGTCTTATAAAATTTTTATTTACTTATTATTAAATTATATTAATTTAATTTATATTTTTTTCATTATAGAATCTGACACAAGATATCAAACACATTTGATATATTTAAGGAATGATATATAGTTAAATAATGGGGTGTTATGTTCTCCCCCCCAAATATATATTTCTTCCACATAATTTTAGTTATCACATTCTAGAGAACAAAAAAAATAGTTTCTAATAGATAAACACAACAAAATATATAATTTCTAGAGATATATAAACCATAAAACAATAGGAATATATGTCTTCCATTATTTTTTTTTGAATATTTATATTGAATTTTAATAAATTATTTTATCTAAATATAATTCATTATAATTATTCTTATCATCAATAATTTAATTATTTGTCCAGGATAGTTCATTATTTTCCATACACCAGTAGAATATCATTGATCAGCTTCATATATGAAATGTGATTTTATTATTTCATAGAATAATATATATTCTATGTTTAAATAGACAATAAATTTTGGAAATCATGTTAGATTCATCTAAAATATGGACTATAAGACTCACAAGAATGATAATCACAAAATGCATATTGAGGTTTCATGTACCATTGATAAAATAACGACAACACAATTTATTTTTATTTAAAATTCAATAGATATTATTTTATGAAATTTTTATGATATACGACATATTTAGATCTTAACTAATGAATAAGTATATCTAACAATACATATTTATCATAATCCACTTCAATAATAGTCATTTTATATGCATCTACCTATTCCTATGGTCCTTGAGGACATTGTTGTTGATTTTCATCTTAATCATTTTGATTAGTGCATTTGTTTACATGTAGTAAATTACACTTATTTAAAACATAGAATTATGAGTAGATCTTTAAGAAGAAAATTATTTTTTCACAATCATGTAAATTAATATCTTCCATGTTCCTAAATTTATTTGTTCTCAATACCGACCTTTACCATGGATAGAAAAAACATCCATTTCTTTTTAGATATAAATCTTTGAACCTCTTCCATTATTTTTTGTATAAAAAAAATAAAATATTCCATCCATCGTCAGATTTAATCCTGATTCCCTATAATTCTTTATCTTCCTATTATTTTAATTTTTAGATGTTGACAAAGAATACCATTTTTATCGTTACTCGAAATAGTTGGGTGAGAATAATCAGAAGGTTTTCAACAACATATTTTATTATATTTAGTTTTTTATTTGAAAATTCACTTCATTATCCATAATTTAAAATGTCAACATGATTTCTATAGGATTAAATAAAAACAAAAACTAAAAGGTGTTAACATAAGTGATGAAAAAATTTCATCAAAATAAAATTATCATAAAAATTATCATGAAAAATAAAATGTTGAAATGTCATAAACCTCCATCAAATTTTATTAGATTTCATATAAAAAATCACTCCTAATCAAATATAGGTTTATTTAGGTTGGGTTACCTCTTACACAATATCCTATTCCGATAACATAGTATATCATTTAAAATAGTCTCAAACAAATAAATTATTAAACAAACTATATCTCATAGTAGTTTAAAACATGGTGTGCATTAATGCCTCTTTTTCATGAATGGAGTGATAATTGAGTTAATACCCAGTATACACCATTCAATATCTTTACCATATATACATATTTTCATGATCCTGCATCAACTTATGGTATCCATTAAAATATTTTATTAATAGTAAAACAAAAAATATATATATTTTACAAATTATCTATAAATTATTCTAAAAAATAAATAATGTTTTATAATGATATCACATATTAAAAACCAAAAAAATACTAAAGTATTCCATCCAAATAATTAAATGTTTCTATAACTTCAACTAAGGTACCGTAGACTCAGACTCTTTCGTGGCGCTAAAATTGTTTTTTGATTGCACTGTACTTTAAAAATATTAAGGTTCACAAAGATAAAAATAAGACTATTTTACAAACAAATCCTTCCTTTAATCATTACACCTCATATCCCAAGAACATAATTTATAGTTCATTTGGGGAATTGGTATATATGAAACATATTTTACTATACATGGGAATAATTCTCCATAATTATACCGTAATAAAACGTCATTTAAACACATAATGTGGTATACACCTGTTCACAACCAGGGAATTGAAGCATAAAAAAATTATTGGGCTCAGAAGGATTAAAATTGTAAATATAATAAATATAAATTGATTATCAAAAGTGATCACAAGTTAACCATATAGTTTATAAATAATATCCTTATTTTAAAAACATAGCATGAAATTTTACCCAAATAAGAAAATATAATCAATAATAAATCAAAGAATAAGTATCTAAGCATAAATTAAAATATCAACTATAAAAAATTAAAAATATTACAAAACATGGCTGTGTGGAATAACTATAAACATATAAATTAAAAATATTGAATCCTGAATAATGTTCATTTGTGAAAAACTGTAGCACTTAATTAATCACATTCCATTATTCCAAATCACGGTGTGTAAATAATCATGATGCCACATCCCAAAAAATTTTGAATCTTAAATCATGTTTTTACCTTCTATAATAATGTGAATCATGAATATTGTTTCATATAACCATAACAATGTGAATCAAGAATCATGTTTCATCTCTCATAACATATTGGATCTGAAATCAAGTTTCCACCCCCAGCACTTGGTGGTTTAGTAATGATATTCCAACCTCCCATTATTTTCTCATAATATATTAAACATTAAACAATTAATTGGAATGATATATAATTTCATGCTCATCCTTCGCATTTTTAAAACCATACATATTTGTTCCAGTATAACATCATAATATTTCAAATCATCATCTATAAATTATCTCTTGGAAATAGATGAATTTATTTATGAAATTAAATAAACATTCCATATTCCATATTGAAAAATAATAGAGATGGTATCATAATAAAATATCCCCAACAAAGCTATAAAATACATTAGTGATGATGAAAAATATTAAAAATAATATTTTAAGATGAAAACATTGAACGGTACTAAAAAAATACATAAATAAGAATTAGATAATTTGATATGATGAGTTTAATACCCATGCATAATATTTTTTTAATGTTAATATATTGGGTATTTTATGGAAATCATATCCATGGTAATAGATCATTTTCATATAATGAGGAAATTGGCAGTGAAACCCTGAAATATGTTTTTACAAAATTTTATTAACATTGTCATAAGAAAAGATGATGTGGGTCACATGAAAATTTCATTTATAAACTGTAGAACTGAAATAATTTGAAAATTTTATAATTTAAAAGGAGTCATCAATAAAAAGGTAATTATTAAAATATATAAGTTATATAAATTAGAATTTCATTTCAATATAGAAAATAAAATCATTAAATATTTTTTTTAATATTTTAAAAATAAATTTATTGAAACCTATATCATAATGTGGGGGAGAAACTTTTCATATGAAAATATGGAATGATAAATTTAAAGATAACCAGAATGAAATCGTAGATGAATTTAAAAATCCAAAAAGAGAAAATTGGTGGAAATAATGAATATTTAAATTGAAGAAAAGATATTTTATGAATTGTCTATTAATTATTCATAACATCATCAATTTATAAAATGAATGAAATCCAATAAATATGGTTTTTTGATGAAAAAATATAATTCCCAAAAAATGAGGTATAGAAATGAAATATCTTATTTTGTTTGAAAAAACTCTTTTATAACTATCTTCAGTGAGGAAAATTTTTTACTCATGAAATAATGTTGATTCCACATAATACATTACAAATTTATTAATAAATGAATGAAGAGAATTGCCATATAGATATATATGAAGACTAATAAATCCCTTTAATGGAAAATTATTTCAATAAATATAATCTAGTGGGGTAGGATTTACACCATATAAAATATGAATCGGTTCATAACTTTAAAATAGTCCATTCTGAAAAGAAAATGAGATAGAAATTCCTACAAATATCGTAATTCCTGAAGTACATAAAATTTTGAATGGTTTTTATGTAATATAATTTCCAATATTATAAATATAAAAATAAAAGTAAACATGATATTTTCATATTGTATAAAATACAAAACCAATAATAATAATGGTCTTGGTTAATAGTCATAACTCATTGAAAACAATTAGTCAAAAAAACTCCATACCTTTACACTTGAAATTTGTAAATGTCCATTGGAATAATATTTCATAAAAATAAACAAATTAATAATTTTTTTATATTATTATTCATATATCAGAAAGTTTTAATTATATAAATATATTCATCAATTATTAATTCATTATATAAATTTATCAGTAGGTACTAATTTCCATTTCTTTTCATTTGTTTTATGACAATGACATCACACTGGTTACATGATATAATAATAATAACTTGTAGATTAAATTTTAAATTTAAATAATTTGGTTTCAATTACATATTAATCAAATTTTATATTTTTTGAAATATATGGCCATGTTTAATAAAAATTGAATCCATGATAAAATTGTTTTTGGGTAATTTAAAAATATCAATAGATTACATTAAGAGGCTTATTATTTCTGATTTTATTCAATAGAAAAATATTCTTTCCATATATTTATTATTAATATCATATAAATTTTAAAATATATTCATTAGAACCCTATGTGTAAGGTGATAATGAAAAATACAACATCTCTCTCCATAGTGGTGGTGGTTCATATAGACACAATGAAAAAATTTGGTTTTTCATATAATGGACCAAAAATAGAATGTCGATTATACTTTAAAAATATTATAATTTATTTAAATTTCATATTTATCCATTAAATTCAACATTTTAACCACTCATTTATGATTGTGATGAAAAATTAAACACATAGTTTTGAGGTTTTGGTTGTCTTCATGTATGCATGAGCTATATTTAATGTTTTTTCTATAGGAAAATAGAAATTAAGATAATTATTAGTACCTAGAAAACATTAAATATAATAATTGTACATAATTTAATATATAATAATATGGAAATTATATTTTTTTAGTTAAACATTGAAAATAAATGGTGTTAGGGACTTACTATTTATCACACTTAGAGCTCACATATTCCCTTGCAGAGTTTGTTAAAATTGAGTACTTAGGAAACTTGCATGTGAATACCAGCCTATGTTTATGGAATGAGGACCTTGGGGAACTAAAAAAGTAATAGATTCAATATAAAGTAATAAATGTTAGGGTCGCTAAAGGTTTGGGGGAATGATATACTAATATGTTGTTGGAAATATATTTTTCTAAATATATATACTTTTTATAAATTGAACAGATGATTCCCATGGAAAGTGGAATTTAAAGGTCAGAATAATGTAATTTGAATAGTATTTTTAATCCATGACTCAAACACTAATTTAAAGAAATTATTATGATGTTCTATGCCTTTTACAATAATATTTTCCTTTGTGACCTATTTTTTTACCATGATAAATAATCATTAACTAAATATGTTCTTTACGCTTAATATTTTAATATAAATCATTAAAAAAATTAGTACATATAATTAGAAATATGAAATAAAATGTTCCAATTACTTTTTATAAGGGTCATCAAAATTAATTATAATACTAGTTTAAATGAACTGTAAGACTCAATTTTTGGAAAAAACATTACATTTTAGAATTAAAATTATGTATAAGATAAAATTATAAATTATATTGATTTTCATGACATTAATGGATTTATATTTTATAAAATAATGGTAATGTGGATCTCAAGTCAATAAAAACCAAATTCTATTTTTTTGATACATAAATAATTGAAATTTCCCAAATTTTATTATTAATGTAAATATTTATCAAAATCTAAAATTGTATACATTTTTTTTATAAAGTAAAAAAAGAAAATTTTCAAATGATTAATTTTACAATATAAAATTTATTTTTATCATAATTATTTTATATGTTTTAGAGTCTTTGATTATTTATGATAATTTGATATATGTAATGATATAGTTATAAAATGTAATTTTTATTACTCACCCAAATTTACTCTATTTCATAAAAACAAAAATAAAATCACACTAAGACAATTTTGACAAGATTAATTAAAAAATATGAAAAATTTCATCAAATTTAAAAATTAAAATATTAGAGGTTAACTTTCAAATAAATACATAAAATAATAATGAATACTATTTTAATTGGAAAATTGTAATTTTCAAAAAATATTTACTATACTTATTATTATTTCATATCAATTGAAAATTTGATTCGTGTGGCTATATAATTCATGACAATAATATATTTCAAATTATTTTTTTTCTAACCTAAAATATTTTTCATTAAAATCTATCTTAAATAGAAATATATTTTAAAATAATAAATATTATTAATTATCTAGGCATGTTACTTGAATTCATTCGATGCATTTATATGAAAAAAGTCCATCAGTTTTCGTTTAAAATATATTTTACAGGTATTCCCCACTATATACACCCATCATGTTTAGTAGATATATTTTAATGGTTGTATTTACTACTTATAATTTTATATTAATAAAATTAATCCTAAATCGATTTTAGATTGGTTTGGATGTGAAAAAGGCATCTGACACCTCCTATTTATTTAATGCGTTATATACAGTAAAGCCATATGTGGTTGAAAACCATATCATTAAAGCATGAGTGTTATATAAATTTTTTGTAATAAACATAATAATATTTTAATCCATAATCAAATAGTTTAGTAAATTGGAAAAATAATATTCATATAACATAGCCATGTGAATAACATTAAAAATTATTCAATTCATTCAAAATCAATATCTTATTATAATTAATATTCTCATTAGTACATATAATCACTTGAGGATATAGCTCATGGAATTGGTGAGCCAAAACCTAGAGAGGGAATGAAAAATGGGAATTGAACTTGAGACACAAATCAAAATAATAATTCAATGTGCATATTAATAATTTTCATAAGGAATGAATCATCATTATAAATATAAATGAATCATTTATAGGATATGTCGAATGATCCATATATATAACGATGAAATGTAATAGAATTTTTGTATAAGATGATATATAGGTTATCAAAAAAATTTATTGTTCCTACCTAAAATTTCTACACAATTACCATGCCATAAATTTGTAATAAATATAGATTCATGTACATGAAAATGACACATAAACCATGGTGATATATCAGAGTACCAATTGTATTATAGGGTTATGTAATTCTAGGTCCACCCATAACATCATAATATGTTCATAATAAATAGTTTCATATGGAAAAGAAAATATACATCATTTTTAAACATGATATAATCCCATGTGAAATGAATGGCTTCTTTAATGGACAATTATATAAAATACCAATGAATAAAAAAGTGAAATTCTATAAAATAATATTTAAAGATATAATTATGGATATGTAAGTGTTGAATTGATATTAAAAACGTTAGACCTCATAGACCAGATTAGAATAAATAAAATAATAATTAATGATATATTTTGAGAAAATGCATTGATAAAAATAATGAAGGTTTAATATAAATCCTCTTAAGGATCTGAGAACAATTTTATCAATAAAATAAGGGTAAGGAAAATTTAAACATGTTTATAGAATTATTTTAAATAATAACGGTTGAAAAATTGAAGAAGAAAATATATTCCTAAAATAATAATAGTGTTCATGGGTTACCATTATGATCATTATGATTGACGCACTCGAAAGGCAACGTTAGTTCCTTCGAGAATGAGTAAAATTAGACATTTATATTCTCCCAAACAAAAATATCTATAATGGAACAATATTGCAGAAGTGTGAGGTCATACCCATGGAGATTGGGGAGTATTGTGATAAAAAATCTTAACTAATGGTTAGGTCACACAAATTTATATTTGAGTTTGTTAAACTACTTTTGTAATTGAAATAAATGTGTTAAAATAAAAATATAAGAGAGGGGAACTAGTCTCCAAGGAAAATTTTGTTAAATATGTTTATCTTCACTCAAAAAAATAATTATACTAAATAACTATGCAACCAAACTATTTCATTAATAGAATAAATGTTAATTCTATATAAAACTACACTAGAATGCCAATTTAACATAGTCAGAAGAATAAAAATAGAAAAAGGGAATTTAAATCAGAATTTCAAAAGAATAACCATAATTAAATTCAATTTTTATGAATAAATTATCTCAATCGTATTAGGGTTCGTTAATTATTGAAATCATTTGGTCCATGAATAAATGATGAATAAAATAGACATGCAAGAAAAACCTGATACAATCACATATAATTATCCTTATAAATAATGGTAAATCTATCAGTGATGGTACACACCCCCTTTAATTGATCCCGCTCTCCCCTACATAGTTATCCAAACATTGGCATGTTATTACCGACAATAAATAAACCATTACCAATAGTGGAGAGATTTGAAAAGAACGGTGAATAAGTAGAGGGAATGAAATGATAGATTGGAATATGACTAGAAATCATTTAATTATTACATGAGATAAATGAATTAAAAACGTAATAAAAAACCTATTTATAGTGTATTTTTTAGTAGTTCCCAATGGTTACACATCTCCCCGAATGAACGAAATGTTAGGATTTATCCCAGTATTTATAGGATGATTTTGTCACGATGTGTACTAGAGGTAAACATCTTGAATCATTGATCCATGTAAATATTTATAGATTTTGGATCTCTCATGTGCCTCATGCGTATCTGATCTATCTATGATGTTTTACTGACTACACTTCATGAAGAGAGTGTTCACGATGTGTAATGGCCTCTAGATATTCCATTGTATGTATTTCCCATAGATTTATCGGTAATTGATTTTAATGGCTTCATGTAATGTACATGGAATTCATAATGTGTAATGTTTTTCATTTCATAGTTTCTTGGATTGGTCACGTATTGTCATCACATCATGGGGTAGGCAGTGAACCTCCAGTACACGATGTGTATGGATAGTACTTGACGTGTACTGGCCAATTGTTGTACTTTTCTACCATTCTTCGTTTAAATCCCATGATGTTTATTTCCTGTTAAACTTGACATATACCAAATTAATTATCAGGTAAATAATTTAAAATTTAAATATAAATGATATAAAATTTTGTATACAAATTTGTCTCATCAAGTCCCCCCTCACCCAAATCTTTTCCTGTCCCACGAGAGGAACCTCTACATCAAATAACCAATGGTACATACATCAACAAGGTAATTTTCAAGTTATGATTATCAAAAAACAAGTTATAAATGAATATTGTAAAAGTACAAAACATACCCAATAAAGAATCCAAAAATTCTATTTCATTTAAAAAGTGATATTTGATAAATGTTTCCCTTTTCATGCATTGTTTTCGGTTTTTTTCAACAACCATTACATTTATGATTTACGTTACCATATAATTTTTCCACTCATAAATCAAGGTAACAATATAATAGATTTATGATCATACCTCATGTAAATGTTCTTAACCATAGGTTTTCATTGAAACTGCTTTCTCTACTTTGTAATGGAAAACATCACATTTAATCACGAGGTCTTTGAAATAATAATCAAATGACACTATGGCTTAGGGTGTGTAGGTAAAATGTTTAAAATAAAATAAGTCTCAATGGGGAGGCTAACATCTAACATACAAATCATGATATTCAAAATACAAGCTCAATAAAATTCTCCTCATCAATAACATAATTCATTCTCACACACTCCCCAAAGCATAGAGTGAGGTCTCATACACAAAGTAATCATAGTAAACAATAACCATCTTTTGTTATATTTTTTCACAAAATTTTATTTAATTTTTTTCTAAATTCATTATTTGAATAAACCTCAAATCCACCACCTTACCATATATGATAAAAATCATATGTCCAGAAAATGGTGATTTTTTATTCTGCCAATTTAATAAATATTTTTTCATTTGTATACATGTTTTTTTACAAAAAGAGGGGTATACAATGGAATATAATGATTGTAAATATTAAAATAACCCATAATCCATGAAAATACCCTGCAGTGTTCCCTCAAGATATCTCATCAAATATCCACCACAAAAAAACCCCCATACTCATTCAATTGAATATCATGAAAAATAAAAATGGCTAGGTATGAAAAGAAATAATGGCTTGTAATGTAGCTTAATCATACAAATGTAATTCATGGATTTTAAGGGATAATGGAGGATCAATGGGTAGGTGGGTTTCTGGATAAAATGGATCATTAATAAATTTCCTCAATCGTTTCCAAAGTGAATTTTTTTAGTCATTGTTTTGAAAAGATATCAGTGTAAGTTTAAATTAGTTTACATGCCTCAATTTGTACTCAAGAAATATTCTTAGAAAAATAAACCATATTTGGTATAGAATCATTAAGGTAATGGTAATATAATACTACTCAATCATGTTCGGGCATGTAAATCAACAATTATTATACTTAATGCATGATTCTATGAATCCACATCATGAATTTAAATCATATAAAAATGATTTCTAGGAAATCGATTTTTAAATTAAACTATTGGATTCCCAAATTTCTATTCATGTACTTTCATTTATGGTCATCATATTAAAAAATATCTAACAAGTCCATATATTTATCCTTGGTTCTAATTTCTCCTAGATCAATGAGTGTAAGATAAAAAATTCAATAATTTGTGGGAGACACTGATTCAATTTATTTCATGAAACAATTCAATTCAATTTTTTTAATCTTGTACTAGAAAAAACTATGGGTACAATGATATTAACAAGTACAAATAGTACTCCCCTTCCATGAATGTTTCTAAATTATTTTTTCATGTTTTGTTAGGCTAGGTTCATAATGTTTATTCTGTTTACATGATGTGTAGTTTGACAATTTCCATCTCTTTGGTTTCATGTTTCTCCTATATTCTAGGGACTTAAAATGTAAAAATAAATAGTGAAATTACTTTCCATTGAGAATTAAAATATTTGGATTAAATAAGGAAAGATGTTGACCACAGGTTTCTTTATTTAAACTAACAAAATAAAATTTATTTATGTCCTAGAAATGTATTTTAAAATCATGGTACTAGCTCTTTTTTTTTGTTCGTTTAGCTAGAACTTTTACATTTTTTGATAATTGAAACATGGTACCCAATTAAACGTCTTGGATTTAACAACTTAAAACATTATAATGCATTTGGGGTATTCTTCTAATTCATTATACATTGGTTCATATTGGATAGTGGATAGAAGTAATTTGATGATAGGTATAATGAAAATAATTGGAAATCAATATCTAAAAATATTTTGAAGTTCATCTGCTCCACGACTGATTCATCCTTTTCTTCCTATGCTTCACATTTTATAATGGATTTTTCATTTGGAGCCTTCATTTTTTCCTCAATATATTTAAATGGTATAAGGGAGTCCCATTGATCATTATTCTCAAGAATACCCGTGAGGTCGATAGATACTCCAGGTAACCTTCTTTATATTGTGCCTCTAATGTTTATTCATTTTTTCACATTTTTGTCTTCCTCCTCATTTTTATATTCTTTATGTTCAGAAAAATCAATCCATGTATTAGATTTTAATGGTAACGTGCATACTAGGGAATTTAAATTTTATATAGCCTAGAAAAATGGAGCAATTAATTTTCACTTTACACTTTGTTGGGCTTCAAAATAATCCATTTATTTATCCCAAACTAGAATGAATTTGGTGAAAAATGTGGAAAGTGTGTCATAGGAATTCTATTTCTGTGTTTTTTGGGATGAAATGTATTCATGAAAGGTTTTATCTCGGGGTTCAATTATTTTAACTACTAGGACCACCTCCGCATCTTGATGTTCATCATATTTAAAGAAATCGATATATAAATTAGAAACTATTGGAAGACAATCAATAAGAGAATAATAATTTGAATAGATTTCAGAAAGGTGAGTACTCAATTATCCATGCTCATTGTGTTCAGACATATTATAGTCAATCCCCTTGTCCATCACTTCAATGCACTAGGCGAGTAGTCTAGATAGTCTTTCCTTGGGCTATCTCTCTTGAGTTTGCAAAAAGTAGTAGTCATCATGTGGGTATTTCTTGACCTAAAAAAGGTATTGGTATATTTGATAGTCTGGAGCTTCTCTATTGGGCTTATAGTAGGATTCATTCCACATTAGAGAATGGAATTAATCATTCTTAGGAGAATAAGAATCAATCTGATTATTTTATTTATATGTCCACCACTCTGAATTCAATGCTTCCCATGTGGTTTGATAATCCGGATATTCTATAAATTTTTATTGGGTAGCGGTATAATTTTGATTCATCTAATAAATCATCTTTAAAACCACAAAATACTAACAAAATAGTAATATATGAATTCAAAATTTCCTACAAAATTAACTAAAAGAAATCAGTAAACAGAAATGGGATAAGAAAACAATTTGGAAAAAACAACCAGTCTCGACATGTCTGCAATGCTCTACTGCTCCCAAAAAATGCTGCCAAACTTTGATGCACACAAAATTAATTGTCACTTCCTCAGATCATTAATAAAATTAGAAATTTATTTTATCCCGAACAATACTAGATATAATGGGGCAACAATGTATAATTGCATGGTTGTACCCATATAGAGTATGGAACACAGATTTAAAAACTCTTAGATAAAGTTCAGGTCTCTCCAATTTCTATTTGAGAATATTAATCATCCTATGTAATTGAAATAAATGAATTGAAATAGATATTGCTGAGAGTGGATCAATTCTACAAGGGTATTTCTGGTAAATAAATTTATCTTCACTAGAATAATAAATTTACTAAATAGTTGTGAATGAAAAAAATTTCATTGATAGAATAAATTTTCATTCCCTATCAAACTATCCTAGATTTAAAATTTATCTTGGTCAGAAGAATCAAAATATCTAATGAGAATTTAGTTCAGATTTACAAAAGTATAAGATTGATTAAATTTAATGTTCATGAATAAATTCTCTCAATCATGTTGGGGTTTGATTATTATTGAAAAAATTTGGTCTATGAGTAATTGATGAATAAAATAGACATGTTGGGAAAACATTATACTATCACATATATTTATCATTAAATACAATGGTAAATCTATCATTGATGGTACAAGACCTCTTTTACTAATCCCCCTCTCTCTTACATGTTTATCCAATCATCATTAGGTGATTCCTGATGATGAATAAACCAATACCCATTATAGAGTGATTAAAAGGAATTTAATTATTACATGACATAAAGGAAAGAAAAAAATAATCAAAACCCTATCTATAGTGGAATCCTACAGCAACTACTGATGTTTATACATCTACCTGAATGAATGAAATGATCTACTGCGGCGCTGTATTTGTAGGCAGATTTGGTTAGGACGTGTAATAGAGGTACACGTTGTGTATCATTTATCCACCTAGATTTCCATTTATTTTTGATCTCCCACATGCCTCACTTGTATGTATAATATTTATGAAGTTTTACTGACTACACATCATGTAGTGACTGTTCGCGATGTGTTGCGCTGATTTAATGCAGATTTCTTAGTAACTTCTTTGACTGGTGTAACATCGTGTACATGTCGTTCACCACATGTACTAGTTTTGTATTATTGTCATATTTTCTTGGTCACAAAAAGGCTTCATGAAATGGGGAAAGCTATGAACCTCCCATACACAACGTCTAAGGAAGGTAGACGATGCGTACTGGGCAATTTCCGCACTTTTTTACCTATCTTTATTTGAATCCCATGAAGCTTTATTCCTAAAAAATTGAAAATATACAACGTTCATTATCATGTAAATAAATGAAAATATATACATAAATGATTGAAAAATTCGTATACAAATTATACTTTTCAATGATGTTCTTATCTGGATTTATTTATTTAGAACACCAGTTTTTGATAACTAAATACCTATAAAACAGGGAATAATAAATTTCGTCTTATATTTTGATTAGGTTATATATATATAATGTTTGAAATATCATTAGAGAAAAGTTATAATACATAATGGAAAATTCATGTGGAACCACTTTAACATTTTTGTAATATATTTATTAAGCATATTTATTTTGATATCATAACAAAAGGATTATTTATATACCAATAAAATGTCACCAATAAAATTAATCATCAGGTTAGAGAAAAATATACATAAAAACATTTTTAATTGTTTTTAGATAAAGGTATTGTATCAAAAAATTAATGATGGAGAGATATTACCCTTTCCATTGGTCCCACTATATTTCATCACATTTTCATATCAAATGTAATAAGAATATATCTAAAAAACAATAATCCTGATGTGCGTTAATTTTTAATCATTATTTCTCGATTTAAATTACTAAATTTTATTTTATTAATCTTCTATGTTGACAACTAAATGGCTATATATCATTTCTACATTAAATTATCACATATTTATTTAGTTTAATGATTTATAAAAATTTTAATTTATCATTTTATTAAATTATCAAAAAATAATAATGAATAGAATAATATAAATAAAAAATTAAAAATTAAAACCATTATTTTAGGTAGTGATAAGTAATATATTGAAAACATCCTTGTAGTTGAATGAAACTGACTATTAATGGTATTCATTTAATGTGTATAAGAGGGAATACATATATATATATATTTATTTATATTTCAAAGATAATATTATATTAAAAATATTATCATATTAATAGTAATTTTTTATATAATTAAAATTTAAATATTTAAATAAGGGGGAAAAAGGAAATTGATTTCTTGTGTAGAAATAATTAGACGGACCCAATGAAAATATATAATGAAAGGGTTATGTCATTTTTCATGATTTAAAACGTTGATAAATATTATAAGGATTGGGTTTGGATGATACTATTGCATACCTAATGTTCGAGGGGACATAGTTGAATTTGGTAGAGAATGGCCCCGATAATGTGGATGTGAATTTCATTTCCAAGGTAAGGGAGATATGGAATTATTAAATAAATAGATAGGTATATTTATAATTAAATAGTATATTAAAATTTATTTATAAAGTAATCCTTGTAATAAAAATATTATTGACATCATAAATTATATTTTATTTCAATTGAATATTCCTATATCTTTTTAAAACCTATAAAAAGTATTTAATAATTTTATAGAAAATAAAAGAAGAAATAAACTGTAAAATTATTTTAATTGATTCCATTATATATTTAGATATCAGAAATTAAATTATTTAGGATTATATTGTATTAAATATATTATTAATCATATTAAATATGAATCTAAGTCTATACTCAAATTTTATAATTTATTATTTAATTATTACATCATGAAATATATAAATAAATCATAACATTTATGAAAAATATATATTTTAACTATTCACATTAACATTGTAGTTTCTAAAAAATCAACAATTAAATCATTGTCATTTTCAACTTTTTTATTTCAAAAAAGGAATTTATTTGATAAAAATATTTTATTAATGATGATAAGTTTTATTATCATCATAAAAATTATAAATTTTTTTAATATATGATAAAATTCAAGTTTCCAATCATATACTAGTAATTTATTTGAGTTTCTGTTTTTCATGTGAATTTTTCGATATTATAATATTTATATTTTTTAATTTTTTATTGTAATAATAATTTATTTTTTAATTTTCACATTTTATTTCTTAAGCTGTATTTCTATTCTATATATTGGTATTAAAATAGTGAGACTCATATTCTATGTGGTATATTTGTATGATACATACTATAAATACCTCTTTTTTTATTCTATTCATCATTCCAATCAATTAATCTTAAATTTTTGTATTCTAATGATTTTTAATATTGATTATATTACTAATTTGTGTTTCTCTTTTTCATTTTTTGTCATTATAGTTATAATTCATTGTTTTAATAGTGATCCAAAGTTTAATATTCTTATTTTTTCCCCTAGTTTTCCCTATTAAATAACATTAAACGTTTTTAGGTATATTAATTATACAAAATTAATATTTTTATTTAATATTCTAATGTGTTTTTGAAATTTATAATGTGTTCGATATTTTTTAAACTACACTATATTTCATAAAATATATTAGGAAGTTATTTAGAAGGAAAATTTCATATATAAAATCCAGGTTCATTACATTGTTATCCCTTGTTTAAATATCATCGATAAAATTTATATTTATATCTGATGAAGATACTTCAGTTTTATTTAATCCTCGATTTTGTATATTCTCTCTTCATACAGGTGGTTTCACCAATGTCCTTTCATAATTTATAATGTGTCATTCTATAAAGATTTGTCTCATCAATAAAATATAATTAATTGCTTCTCTTCAGAATAAAGGCTTTAATTTTTTTATAAAACATTCATATCATGTAATTTAAAGTAATGAGTTTCTATCTTCTTATGAATTATACATGGAAAAAAACATGAATGTGATCTATGATCATGGGATATTCACGTTTATAAGCCATGAATCATATTAGATCATGGATTTTGTATGGACTAAATAACCGGGGTAAAAGAGTTAAATTCATTGTAAACTTTATGATAATTATTCTAGGTGATATTCAATGAAACACTTTTTCTCATACATCAAACTCCTTGTCTTTTTGATAATTCTATACTAGAACTTTTTCATATCTTCATAGTATTAATTTGTTTTTTATTAATTGAACCTTCTATATTATCACATTCAAAAGAATACATCTTAGAAGAATTTATTCACCAACATTATTCCATCTTGTCAATGATTTAACACTCATTTAGTATTGAGTATTATATAGGGATATAAATATACTTGATTAGAATCTCTTATTTTATGGAACTAAACAAGCATCATATATACAATATAGAATATTTTTAATTCTATTAGGGAATCTATTATTTTGAATTAAAATGTCTAAAGGGTCTATTTTGATCTGCTGTCAGTCTTAGTGTGATAGGTTTTTCTAATGTCCAATATAGTTTTTAGGGAATATTTAAGACTCCTCTGATTCATAGAAACAAACCATGGATGTTGATTAGATATGATTTAATGTGGTTCCCCATATGGCCTCTCCACTTATATTATTTATATTTTATCATTATAAACAAGTGATAAATCATCCCAAATAAAAATTAGGTGTTAATTTTTTTGGGAGTTTATCCACCACAACAAACATGGAGTTATTTTCATTTGACTTATTTATAATACCCTATATGATGTCTATTATGTTGTTCTCTAATTTCTGTATTGGTATGGGTAATGGATTCAAAGTCTTGGTAGTAGCATTAATATCTATATTTAATTTATGAAAAACTATTAATGATTATGTGCACTCAAAATATCATTATTAATATTTTCACACCATGAGTTATTTAAAAGACTTTGATTCATCTAGTTATTTCTAGGATGGATAGATAAATCTGACCTATGTACATCATCCTATAGTATATTATTTTTCTTAGGTGTTGATGAAAAAAATGGAAATTTTATGAAAAATTATTCGATATAAATTTTTCAATGTTAAATTCATGAATTTCCCAGACATTTTTTCTCCATCATTTTCTACAATTTAAAACATTGATATGTGCCTCCATGATCATCTCTATGAGAGATAGTTTGGACATCACTAGTGTACAGTAGGATGTCATCAATTCCATTATGTTTTACATATATATCATCCAAATATCCATGAATATAGGTACATTTTCAACCCATATCATTGAAATTTTATTTGATTTAATTTTTATAAGATAATCAACTCAGTTATTAATTTTCTATGATGGAATTGAATAGATCAGTCATTGTACTACATTAACCTGAAACATCTTCCCTAATGTATGTTCAAATCATTCAATCTGAATATATAATTTAAAACATTATAATCAGTATATATATAAAAATTATATGATTAAATGATGTTTTCAAAATATTTATTATAAATATGCCAACCATTACCATTAGAACACATTTCAGGTAATTAAACTCAAGGATCATTAATAATTATGATCCATAATGCATCACATAAAAAGTTTTAAGTACATAAACAATTATTTTATTTGAAGAATCAGGTTGTATCTAAAACATTAATGGCACTTGTTTTATATGGTTTTTCTCTTTTATAATTTTTATGTATATATATTGATTAATACTCTATGTCAGTGTAGTGTATGGTTGTCTTGGAACCTAAAAATAATTTATTGTAAATATTAATAACTTTTAGCACATGCGAATATATTAAATCAATGTTTTTATTTTACAACTGTATTATAAATATGATGATAAATCCAATACCCTGGTTTATTTAAGAATATAGGGTTTACACAAAGCATGAACTAATGTTTGTTAGTGTAATATTTTCAAAGGAAAGAAGTTATTGTCTGGTTCATTAATTAGAATAACTAAATAATTAAATTTATTTTAATTTAATAGAACTAAATGGAAAACTATTTAATTAAACATTTATGAAAACTCACCCGGTTCATCCATAAAATTCTGATATTATTTGAGAGGAGGAACACATGCGTTATTCATCAGTAGATATTATTTGATAATAATGGTTGATTTGATCGAGGTGGATTGATATTAAGTTAATGAATATGGTCTTATAAATAACTAGAAATTGTTCTCTTCACCAAAAATTAATTCTTTTATAGGAAGGGACCTTTATTTTAGGTTTTATTCCTTTTGAGTAAATGATTGATCATGTATTTAATTATCCACTAGTTCATCTACAATTTCACACCCTTCACATGAGCTCAGATAAGTGAATTGTGTTTTTTATTCAAGTTCATTATTCATATATCATTCTAGGACCATTGGATATACCCGTTAAGTTGTTAAAGGTTAATAAAACTTGGAAAATAGGGGATTAAGTTAATTTGTGTTCATTTATCTCTCATATTCTCTATGTTCCACATTGTTGGCCCATGAGGTCATAGATTGACATTTCCAAAGCAGTTAGAGTAATATAAAAACCCCAAATTCATGGAGGATCTGTGAAAAAAATGGGATAGTGTTTCTGGAATGGATAGAGAGGGATAGTGGGTATTTATTTATTGATCAAGGACATAGAGTGGCGATATTGACAGGAGGGTCAATGAGACGTGAAATAGCTCCTTAGTGGTTGAAATCAATCCATTTTTCAACCACCAGAGGATGCTAATAAATTTATAGTGATGTAAACCTTTTATATGGAGATTTAATATTGTTTATGTTAAGTAAGTGAGGTCAGATTGGGATACTGTGTGGTGGATCTAATTATTCTGTGAAAAACATTACAACATGTTGTGTAGTGTTGAAGAAAACCCAATGGGTTCTCCAAATTTGTGGTTTTATCTTAGTTATGTATCATGTTCCATTTGGTAGGATGTGTACATCATTTGACCCCACCAACTTATCCAATCGATGTGTTAAATATATATTCCTTGGGACCCCAAGTGGTCATACATTCCATGCTATTTTACATACATTATATGAAGTTGTACAAGGCCCACCGAGCCATGTTCAAACTGTACACATCCAAGACCCCAGGTGAATATACACTCTGTGAGACCCATAAACATATTGTTTGGTAGGATACATAATTAAAAAACAAGTTCAACTAAAAAAATTGAGGTATCTAGGAGAGGTCACATGCTATTTAGATAACCATACATTAACTATAACCCCCTAATAATCATCCCCTCATATCACCATCTTTGGTATTCAGATTTTGGCCTCTGAGTAGCCGATCCTGAAATTTCATCCCCATAGAATCATATTGTATCCTGCCTAGTGTCATAAAATTTATGATGTGAGGTTTTGTGATTATTATTATCTTATGGGTGATGTTTTAGGGATATCTGTGATTAGGTGGGATTATTTGAGAGATTTTTTGGTTGGAAACTCTTATAATATACTAGTTTTTGGTTCCCCCATTTTCCTCTTTATCTGCTAATTTCAACCCAAAAAGAAATATAGTGTGGGTCTTCTACTTATTTAATATTCCCCACTAAATAAAAAGAGTGCATGTCCACAACTAAATGATTGGAACACCCTAATGAATTAGGGCATGGTTCATCCATTCATTGTGTACCACCCAGGATAGGCCAATATGCAAGACCTATATAAATCATATACTATGTGGTACCACCCAATCAATCTAGTGAGTCATACAAATATCATTTGAGGGTAACCTCATTATTATTATATGGTTTTGGTCCTCAATTTATGATTATACTCCCTCATGATATGGAGTTGTGCTGAGGTATAGTCCACTACATTGATGTCTCAAGTAGAATGTGAGATGATGTGAATCGGTGGCATACATTTGGAAATATAGGAATAATCATTATCCATGACTGGGTTATGGAGATAGAGATCACGATTACCTCAAATCGAGGATTATTTTTTATTATATATCTATGATGGGTTTGGTTTCCATCATGTTTGGGGTTGATCTGACCATTTATGTATCTTTTTATTGAACTTTTTTGGGAATTTATATGGGTATTTATATACTCACACCCATCATGGGATTATACTAAATTCATTATCTTTTATCTAAATGAATGATAGCTGATAGGTGACATTGGTGGAGCATAATGTTACCTTGGTGCATTGACCGCATCTGGTGGTCAGATACAAGAATCAATTTCTGGACTCTCCAAGTCTTCCTTCATTCAAATTTTTTCTAGTTTGGTAACACAATTATTTCTTGGAATTTAATGATAACATTTTCTCTTTGCAGCACACTGTCATGATAAGATATATTTCCCATGAGTTTATACATAAATGGTTTCACTCTAGATTTTAAAATCATTATATTATTCCTTTAAACAATATCATGGAGATGGTAGGGTTTTCATGTATAGGTCAATTTGGAAAATTATGAAAATTTAATTTATTACTTATTGAATTTTTTTAATCCCCTAGCCTATTGGAGGTGGGATTGGGGTTGTAACGACACTGTATGTAACTGAATAGGAGGGTCCCAGGGGGTTGTGTCATTATAGAGGATTATCAGATCAGTTAAATCCTTTTGATAATGTTTGTAAGTTTCCATTTGTGAAAAATTGGTTGGGACATAGGGTAATGTTGTTGAGTGTCTCAAATGTAGAATTTAGTCAAGGGAACCCACTATTGTTGAATGAGTCCAACATATCCATTCACCAAGACTCCAACAACCATCTTGTTGCTTTACCATTGGAAGTGATTCTATTCAATTATCAATGGTACATAAATCATATATAATTGAGTCACTTGACCATACATCATGATTCATCCCATAGATCTGTATATTCTCATCTTTTCTTCGTATGTCTTGATACTTGAAGGATGCTTCTGAGAATTCATATATCTTAGATACTAATAAATAATCATAGAGATTATCTATTAAGGGATGAAACCCCATTACATAGGTAATCTCATGTGTTGTTACCTCCAAGTGGTTTCTGAGTAACACCACCACCTTTCATGATTTAGTTTGTACCATCATGGTTGGTATAGTATGTACATATGACTAGAATGCTATGTTATTTCCATCCTTTGAGGCCATAAAGGTTCTATGTTGAGATAGATCCCTAGTAAGTGTAGCATTGTCTTTATTTGGTGATCATATCCACCATTCATATGTGTACATTGTGTAATCATATGGGTTTGAAGTAATTCCATTCCATGGATTAATATAGAATTGGTAGAGTCTATTCACACAAACTCATGATGAGATGACCCTAAAATAGTCTGATTTCTAGCAGGTATTTCCTTAGGATTAACATACCATGTGCTTATTCGTAATTATGATCTAAGAGCTTCCTGATCTATTGAATGGTGGAATGATTGTTTTTTAGTATTCTTAAAAGCTCACTGATCTTATGTGATACATGCCTGATATTTTATATTATTGATAATTCTAGGAATGATTGTTTGTGAATTTTCCCTACAAATACATCCATTTCAGACATCTTCCAATGTGAAATACACCTATTTTGGAGTGCTCTTGTGGGATCTCGTGATAAAGATCTTCCTATTTATGGGATGTTAGGAAGATAGAGATGGAAGTGAGTTTCATGAGGCTGAGTCATATATAGTATCTCATAGACCCAATCAATAGGGTCTTGTCCATGTAATCCTTCTCATGGATAGAATCAGTCATGTGGATATGCCACACATGGTTTGAGTAAAGGATTCAGTTTGGCTGAAAATGGGAGAATTTATTCTTGTTATATGTGCGGTAACATGGAACATGATTTCATAACCCATCCTTCTGAGGAGGGAAGGAAGGTAGGTGATAGAGCAAAAAAAGGAAATGCTATGAGTAGGGATTTATAATGAATGTCCTTGGTGGCCACTAGGGATGTGAAACTAGAAGAGGATCTGGTGAAACATTTAAGAGAGGTGCTATTATTGGGGGATGATGCTATGATGTAATCTCACCCCCATGACTAGGGGGATGCTTTAAGGCTCAATAATTCGGATGTATATGTACTAGGCAATTACTATCTTTGTAGTGATTTGACTAGGATGCAACTGAAGAGATCCTTTGTACAATTTTTTCTAATTCCACTATTTCCCTAGTATCGATCGACATATGTTTGAGTAATTCCTTATCTTTATATATATAGTGTGAGAGATAGATATTCCAGTATAGTTTTTTATCCTAGTACCATTGGATAGATGTCCTCATATGGAACACTACATTAATGTTTCTTATCATTCTATAGATATAGTTGGTTATTAGTGGATGGAGTTTCACATCGAGCCTATTGGTCATCACAAAAAGAACATATGATGTAATCATTCGTATGGACTGGTTGTATATGGTCTAGGCCATTATTTAAAATTTTCGTAGGTGATGTGTATATATTTCATTGGATATGATGAGATTATCAGTTGTGGCTAAGAGATATCACATTGTTATGTGAGTGGGTCTTTTGATTATGAATTTTCATCCCATCACCCGTCATTTAGAGAGAATAACCCTTGATGTAGATGTCTCTTTATAAATTTGGATTATTTCAGTATTAGAGGACGTTATAGACATCTACCCAAGGGATATTTTAGGAATACCATGGATTTGGGAGAGAGAATGTTTCATGGATTTTCACCCTAGTATTACATTGATATATTCTCTACTATATTTTATTACCCCTAACGAGCTCCCATAACTAAGGGTGTAATTGGAGAACCATTAATAGAAGGGTTTCATCAGATCCAAGATGTCCCCTAGTGTATATCTAGCATTTTTTTGTGAAAAATGTGGTTTAGGGCTTAAGGATTTTCAATAATTATCATTACCGAGACAAGATAATGATATAGAACATGTACTCATTTTTTAGTATTGGAGACCTTCTCAACCAATTGAGTAGTGAAAGTTTTATTAGGAAGATTAATATTCGGTCTAAATACCACCAGTTGAGGGATTGTGATATTTATATTTAGAATTATCGTTATGATGTCACAATAGAGACTATGACTTCTTGCTGATGCCTTTTTTGTGTGACTAATTCCACAAAAATATTTATTCCTTTCATGGACTACATCATTCGTCCTTATGATGAAATATTTTTGGTTTTATTCATTGATGAAAATTTATATACTCTTCATCAGTGGAGTAGCATGCAGAGAATTTGAGATTGTTCATAGATATACTTTGGGAGAACCAACTTCATGGTAGGCTCTTAAAGTTTTAGTTTTGGAGACCTGGGGATCAATTTTTGGGGAATGCCATTTCGGAAAATGCATAAGTTGTGGAATTGGAAATGACTAATAAATTGGATTCTTAGGATGCACTATCCATCATGTCAGATGTATGGATTTCTCATATATTGGAAGTGTACTACAAGAATTTTAAGGTGAACTACTATAAGATTTACTCCCATTTGACCATCATAAAGTGGAAATAGAATCTATTTATCTTGAATATGTAGTATCATAGGTCTTGTATGATGTTAAGGCTCATGATGACTATTTATCCTATTTTGAGTACACCAAATGATGTCATCGAGTGTATAATGTTTTATGATGCATCTAAAAATAGGATTGGATGTGTTTTTAACCATACGTATGAATGAGTCAAATATGAGTTGAGGTAGGTGTGACACCAGGAGAGTGCATTGTTATATACTATATCACTAGACACTTCTGTATATTTGACACAGATATATCAAAAAAAAATAGGTATTTTTTGATTAACTTTTGGAATATGAATTCAAATTATTTTGTAATTATTCATTGGGAAATGTGGGGGAATATTCTCTTAATATGGAGGAGGAGAAGAAGGAGCTTCCCAATTAGACACTGGGTTTACATCCTAGTGTGTTTATGTCTTATATGGAACATGAAAAATAACTTTTGTGGGATGTCATGATGTGGAAAATATATGAGTTTATCTATTAGGGTCTCACATGTTTGTAGGTAATGGATTTTCATAATGTTCTGATAGGGTTGAAACAGATCATTCAGACCCCAGTGTGTAAATTGGATGGAATATCCTTGGACTTCATGATGAGAATTTCTGAAATATTTAGTGGGAATGATGTCATACGAGTGACTGTTGACTAACATACCAAGTCAATATACATTATTACACAATGGGAGAAGATATCATTTGAGATTTTGGGAAATAAATATGTGTGGAAAATTATTCAGCATCAAGGGGTTCCCTCAAGAATTTCCTCTAGTCATGATGCTCGATTCACATCATGTTAATGGGGAGGCCTAAAGGATGAATTAGAGACCCAATTGTGGATGAGTCTAATATGACACACCCATATGGATTTTCAGACCAAACATATTATCTATGTGTAGGAGAACATGAGGAGGGAATTTGTGTTAGTCTTTATCTTGAGTTTCCTGAACCATTTTCCCTTAGTATTTTTTTCTTATTATAATATTAATCAATTTAATATCATAATTTAACCTTTCATGGTTCTGTATTGAATACATTACAAGTCACCCTTATGTTGTACTAAATTGGGAGAAATATCTTTAGTTATGATATAGATAGTGTAAGACATGATGGATATGGTTCATATTGTCCATTAGTATATGATGACATCCCTGAGATGATAGAAATCATACACGTATTGACATTGTATTCCGTTGAAGTTTTACCTGGGATACCATGTTTTCGTGAGATTATCCCGATGATGTGGATTATTGGGGGGTGTCAATGGATTCAATAAAACCATTAGGTTTATCTATACATTAAATATCTTACTAATGATTCATAAGGCGGCTTACTACATAATCTTTCCCCCATAGTTGTACTGGGTGTATGACATCAACAATTTGTCTCAGTTGAGGAGATACATTCAGGGAATTATTCACATTATAGAATATGGAAAGAATAAAATAGGTAATTGATACACCTTTAAATATTACCCTATGGTGATCATGTATAATCATTAGAGGATCTGGTGAGGATAGATATATCTTTTTGATCATGTGATTTGGTATCATGAGAGCATGTAGGAGATATCCTAGGAGTTGGTGATCAATTTATTTTATTAGTGACACTATATTTTTATTTTATATGTTTTTTAGGGGTGAGAATCCATGAAGTAGGGTAATATTTAATGACATTGTATTTAATAAATTTTCCCTTCAAATATTTCTATTTATATTACTGAATTTATCCTCACTGTTTAGGACGTGTTTGGGTGTCTCATGACTATAAAATTAATATAGTACAAATATTAATATATTTTCATGTTCACTCATGCATATTTGTTTCCTATACTATAAATTATTCATGAACTCTTAAAATAAATCTAAGACTATGGTTGATTCTAGAACACATGGTTCACACTAGACCAAGATGATGTTTTCCAGTGCCATATGATTTTATGAATGTGTCCATTAGAGGATGCATTTAATTAAAATAAATATTTATATATCAATTCTATTTTAAATTCGGTAAATATTGATATATTTAAGTACCAGATTGTGAACAATTTTCTAGGGATATCCACATAACCTTGTCATGATTTGAGAGAAAGAAGAAAGGAATTATTATTCAGTGGATCAAATCAGGGAATGATGTATGACTAAATAACGGTGGATCAATATTTAAGGAATTTATTGGGTATTAAATATCTATATCTAATTCTCTCTTCACCATCGATCAATCAATTTCACGGAATGACTCATTATTTTTGGGTTTTCATATTTAAATTAAAATATTGATCCTTAATTTAATTATCTTCTTTTTGACAATCGATTTAACACCCTTTTCATGAGGTTGACTAAATGAATGTAGTTATTCCTTCCATTTTAATCTTTATATTTATTGATATCAATGATGGATATTTTATTTATGTGGACTTTGGGGAATAATTCTTTTCCAATATGATATATAATTTATTGGTACATTAATCACCACAGTTTATCTACTTCCTTTCTATTACCCAATGGGGTCGCAGTTTGATATTTCAATGGTGGGTTTTAGCTTGATTGAACCCCTAGATTCATTCTGGTTGTTAAAAAAATTAAGGGGATAGTAAATTATAGATAGGTCAGGAATTATTTTTGGTGTTTCTTCATGTATGATATATCTGGTGATCTGATGATGACGGGAGGTGCAACAAGATGTGTGACACATCATCGAAATATGAATGGAATCCAATTTACATCCATTAGTGGCCATGAAAATTGGGTGGAGTCATTACACATTAATTTTTTGTATTCAAATGGTTTATTTGGAGGTGGTGAAGAGATATCCTGAAACCAGGTAATGTATTTTATCATTCTATGAATAATGTGACTACCTGATATATAGTGTGGAGCAATACATGTTTTGATATACACAGTCTCTATTTACTATGCTTTTCAACCTAGTTAAGGATCACACAATGTGTTTCTAGTAACACACCTCATTTTTCCAAACATTGGTAGTCAATAAATGTGACAAAAATACACACCCTAAGATAAGGTGTTGTTATATATTTTTTGTTTCATAATAGACACATTGTGTAGATGTACATTTCTAGTTAATACATGTTCTAGGTGTACATTACATGGACCACAGGTGAACATACATGTTGGGTGACAAATACATACTCTGTGTGTTATGTCATTGATTTTGAATTCCTACCAAATAAAGATCATGTAATGGTAGCGAGGTGAGGTTACACGATGTGTGGACCATTATACATGTTGTGTATTCCCCATGAATCTTCTTCCTATCACATCACCTTTTTCAATAACTATATATTGTCCAGAGTGTATCCAAACTGGAGTAGTTTTACCTATAGAATGTTATGGTAGAATTCATAGTGTATTTTGAGATATGATGTGTGGTGTTTAGATCATGTGCTTCTTCTGGAGATTCATTCCCCATATTTATTATTGTTCTAGATTGACCTAGAGATGTCAGGGTTGGAAAACCCCTTGTTTTACTAGGGATTAGTTCCCCCATATTCATCTCTATCTATTTATTTGACCCACCTAATATACTGGCAAACGAGTCCTTTATTTATTGTGTGGTAACCCAATGATGTACAAGGGTTGATGTTCTCTAAATACATAGTGTTACCCAACTATCGAACTAGGGTCCATGTCCTCTTTTTTATTAGTGGATCCCCTAGATAGACTAGGTTATGGGTCCTCTATTTATCTATCTACTATGGTGTTCCCCCATATAGCATTAATACATGGGTCATCTATCAATTCAGTGGAACCCCATTATCTTTCTAAGGGTAAGGTCCTCTGTTTTAGATTATTCCCCATTGGGTTATGTACAAGGGTCATGGTATGGGTCATATATTTTTCTTTTTCATAGATACATGTTGCATTATGTCCTTCAATTATATACCTTATGATCTTTAGGGATACATAGTGTCCTATGATCGGATATGGAGATTCAAATCCCCTTTATCTCTCCTTAGGATATATTTTTAAGCATATATATAATGGGTTTAACTTCCCTTTGGATTTGGGTTGATATGTCCATTGAAGTATATTTTTATAGATCCTTTTGTGGGTTTCTATGAATCATATTGGTTTTGTATATACTCATCACTATATTTAATTTTTGTGAACATTCCATGTGTTATACAGATGATTGATAGTCTGGAGGTCACATTAGGGGAGTATAATGTTACCTAGTTGTTCTAGTAATGTACTATAGTAGTACATGGTGGTCAAGATCTATGATCTCCCAATTTTTCATTATTCCCATATTTTTTAGGTTGGGGCATTAGTTCTAGTTGGGTGTGTATATTTCCTCTTTCCCCTTTGCCTTTACATTTCATAATCTGATGTTCTTCCATATATATTGTTTCATTCATGGTCTTTCTCTAGATGACACAGTCTTCATATAATTCCTCTACACTATTTCATGTATGAGGGCCTTGGCATTCATATAGGTGCATTTTGAAAATTCTTACTATTTAATTTAATCCTTATTGTCACATTTCACAAACCCCTATGAAATTAGAGGTGTGCATGGGATTGAAAAAACATGGAATAATACTGATCAGGTGGGCTGCAGTGGGAAAATTCATTACACAGAATATTCAATAATTTAAGTGTGAGATCTTATATCAATTGTCCTATTTTTTTGTGTATTATTTTAAATATTTTATTTAAATATTATGAGTCTAGGCACTGAGACGGTGTGTGATTCTAAGGCCCGGTGTGCTCAGAAAAAATGAGTGAAAAATAGTTTTCATTAAATAGCATTCACATGTGGTTTTCCTAAAAAAGTGGAATATCATTGAAATGGGTACCCATATCAAAAATCTAAGGGCATCATTTAATTCAGAGTAGTGAGTTTACAAAATATGAGGCCTAACTTTGGCCGGTGGTGGTCAACTGTGAAATGTACTTATTGGATGTAAGGAGAATATGAAACATTTCAAAAAAATATTTTAATTTAACACCAAGATGTTTCATTTATATTTTATTTTTTATTAGGTTTCCAAGGTTAGGGTTATATTCCTAGAATTACATTATGTCTCTGAAGAGAATTGTGGAGAAATCACTCGATGGACAGTGACATGACGGTGGATCGGGATTATTTGTGACAGATCGCCATATGCAATGTATCCTATTCAAGGTATGATAATTTCCTTAGTATGGAATTATTCATTTATTTTATTTCCAAATTTCTTTAATCGATGATGAATCTAGATTAACCAACCAATAGGATGACCTATGGTTCGATCGTTAATGAGATTAATTATAGAAAATCACTAGTGTTTACTGTTATCTATTTTTGTTTCTTCATTATTCATTATAATGATAATGGATTGGAGATGATATTAAAAAGGGGTGAGGATAATTACTTAGGTGATTATTTGTGATTTTCTTACCCTTGTTCTTAGTGTTCTTCGTCACTGGTCCCTCATGGCTAAGGATCGACTTTCCAGGAGGCTCTCAACATGATTAGACCCCCAAGTGAAGGAACAATGAATCAGAGCTAATAGATGTGTAGAACATGAACTTAGGATATTGGAAGATGAATTCAGTCAAGAAAAATGGAGTAATAAAGAATGATTTGAGTCCCTTAAAATTAGGGGCACCGGCAGCCAAGGAAGCTGGTGGTGACTGGTGGTATAAAGAGGTTCACAACAGTATGGAACACCAGTGTCGTGAGGTATACATCTTGGATACGGGTAGGTGGAGTACACATGGAGTGTCAAGATGCAATGGGATTACCATGTTGGATTCATTGTGTCACTATGAGATCTAGAGGGGCACATGGCTAGTGCTGACGATGTGTGGTGGATGAGGCGGCCCTCAAGCATGTTGGCCTGACCAGGGGAACCAAGCCACACTAGGTGTGTCAGTAGGCCATTCCAACTAGCCTAGGTAGCAAGGATGTACATCCCATCAGGCCCAACGAGCCGTACCGGTACCATCATACTAGACTGGGTTGTCCGGCGGGTTAGGCTAGGTCGGTGGGTTGGACCAAACCTGGGTTGGATCTTTTCACTAGAATGTTGATATATTTCGAACATATATTTTGTTGGATGGACTGTCAAGGGTGTTGGGACCCTTGAGAAAGATGGTTCTTATGATACTAAGGTTACTTATTATCTCAAATAAATTTCCTGTGACATGTGTCATTTACACGGATAGTACCCAGGGTCATGTGGCATGATGAGTTATACTAATAATATCAGAGATCCCTCCATTTCCTATGTGAATTAATTTCCCTTTTTCATCATATCATGAAAGATATTTATTATTTTTAGTTCCCATTATCATTACCTAATGGTTTTTTGGTATCATTTTATACTCACAAATTTATGATCCATTCCATAGGATGTCCAAGATAGTGTTTATGGAATCTTTATAAAGGCCCAAAGTAGATCATTTATTCCTTCTTGATGCGCTATGTAGAGTCTTCAGTATTGATGTGACCAACTTCATTGGGCGTTAGTATTATAAATAGAGGGTTAGTACCAAGGGATTAATTGGTATCATCCTATATCCCTGGATGTGATCGTCCTCTGAGGTATCATATATATCATCAGATCATTTAGTATATCTCTCTCATGACAATTTTTGATGAACAATACTTCTATGATGAACAAGATCAGTGCTAAGAGACTTATTAGTGTGTTTTTTAAGATGAATGTGATGTGGAATATTCAAGATAAATCCCCAGTGGTGGTAAGTGTTAGTTATGTCTTACCTTAGACTGTGTGGTATGGATTGAGTATATCAGAATATTCTTGTTATATGATATATAAATATACATGTGGGGAGTGGATTGTAATCTTCCTTTCAACTTTGATTTCTGATTTCATGGATTCATACTAATTTATGTTATACTCACCCTTACATGGAATTTTCCCACACATATCATGTATTATGTAGATGAGCGACATTTTGAGAGAGTCTAGGGCAGAATAAGATGAGAAAGATCCTTTTCATTATATATAGATAGTGGTGTTAAAATAGCTTTAAACAATGTCCCCACTACCATTTCATCAAATTGGATTAGGTATATTTTTCTCCAAATTAAATTTAAGAACATTTTTACGTACTTTCTTTTTTTGTGGGCTCATATTCTAGTAATATTTACTTTCCAACACTTTCACTATTTTACTCTTCTTATATGTTATAGTGGATAGAATTCATTTTTTACTTTTTTTACATTTCATTATTTATGGGATTGACAACTTGCACACGCATACAGGTACTATGACAATTCCTCCAATGTTAGTGACATGCCTAGTAGGTGAAAATCACTTTCCCTTAGACAATTTGATAAGGGCATAGGGATTCATTGCATGGGACCCATTGGGACAGGTCACGAAAGAGTGGTATCCATTAAAGTCGATTCAAAATTAGGATGTAGAGTCTTTGAGTTTGGTTTTGTGGAAATGTGTCAAGAATTTCATGTTCGGATTTTAGGATTGTGACTCCAGTGTTGGTGTAGCGACCGGCGTATCAACACACCAGGACTCTGAAAACTTTTTTTACCATATACAAGAGGAAACTAGTTTCATGGAAAATAATATGGCATATATCATATAAGAATGTGTTTTGGTTTCCAATACCTTCTCTAGTGAACTATCCAAATATACTCATTGAATTTGGTACATCTTGTTTCCTTATAGGATACCACTATAATGCATTCAAGCTATGATTCAGCAGTTAGATCATGACGGTGATCCCCTCAGAAACTGGACATCATTGAAAGGACCAGTTTTTATGATGCTACCTTTTAGTGGTTTTCTAGATCTACCACAACCTATGAAGATACCCTTGGTACTATCCATAAGAGAAGATGAGGGGAACAGACTAAGAATGATTCATGAGTTTGAGAGATAGAAATTCATTATATTCTAAGGAGATCCTGATAAATAGGTGGATGAGGACTGGCTTGGGGTGGTTACATGTGTTTTTCATCTAGTCAAGACACCAGTGGGTCAGATAGTGGTCCTAGCTGTGAGGCTTCTATAGGGCTCAATAGGTTTATGGTTGTGTTTTCCCATCTAAACTCATAGTGGGGTGACCCTCTAATGAACATAGTTAGAGTGACTCTTTGGAGGGTAATTTTTTCCAATTATTTTGAGAGTTGGGAATATAAATGATCTTCTTGAGCTCCAGCAATGTAGTATAGATGTAGTGGATTATTCATCGGGATTCAAAAACCATTCCATATTCTCAATGGACATGGGTATAGATCAGTACATCTAGGATAAAACCATCGTAAAAGTACTATGTAGAGAAATTTGAGCTAGTGTTATACCTCTGAGAATTTCTACTTATGTCGAGGTTCCGGAACACACTTTGGTGGTCGAAAGATTTATAGAAGAGTTGAGACAGCTGGTGAAAATAAGCAGTAGATGGGTTGGGGTAGTTACCATGGAAGTAGGGAGTTGATGTCAGTATCATGCATCTGAATATAAGAGTAAATTTTGGATGACGTTCCATGATAGAGAATCTATTGTTCAAGGATCATAAGGTGGATCTAGTCAGCCTGGGGAGAGGGGATTGTACTCATCTGAAGACAAGGGATATCTCACATGATATTTTTTAAACTATCATGATGTTGATATGGATACCATGGATGGATCACTGAGGCGGCAGTAGAGGTAGGATTATGAAGATATTAAAGGTGGTGGTTGTTGTAGAGAAACTGGGAGAGTAGCGGGAGTTGGTCGATGTTTTGACTTGATACCACCACCAATCCCAGGTGTTCCACTGCAGGCTCATGGAGATGGAGCATAGGGGTGGGGATATCTATATGTGGTTAAGTATTATGACCTAGAGTCTCAAGGTATTATTCGCGGTGTGATATTTGTGTTTTTTACATTATCTATAGTATTGATAGAAATAGGACCTAGTAATTTTTTTCTCACATAAAATCTAATTCGAGACTTTGAGATTTTAGTAGAATCATTGACTCGACCCTAACACATGGAGACTCTTATAGGAGGAGGACCGATGATAACACATCTATGTCGAAGGTGTGACCTTACCCTTTCCAGTGATATTTTTAGTTGTAACATCTTGGTGCAAGCATCAACACCATATGAAATCATTCTTGTTCGGTATTTGTTATCTTGTGTACATGCTTTGATTGTCTATATAATGATTAGAGAGATGTGTGTTATTAGTGATGGGATGAGGTTATCATTTTTTTCTGGAAAGGAAGAACTTGAATAATAGGATGTACTCATGAAGAGGAGGGTGAATCAAATCACTCATCACATGGATAGAATAACCCTCTATGTAGCAGATTTTATGAGTTTCCAATACCCAATAGTAGTGGCAATGTTTGAGGACATCATTCTTGAAGATGTTCCAATATTTCCTCCTCACTAGAAGATAGAATTCTATAATGACATACACCCATAGAAGGAAACAATATCTTCACCAATATATTGGAGTTCTCCCAAAAAGTTTAGTGAGATGAGGGTTTAGTTAGGGGATTTAGAGAGGAAGGGTCTCGTGTGACCTAGTGTTTTATCCTAGGCGTCCCCAGTGTAGTTTTCAAAAACAGATGGCACGAGCTTGAGGTTGTGTGTTGAATACCAAAACCGAAACTAGGGGATCAAGAAGAACCATTATCCACTACTATGGATCAATGAACTCTTCAACCAGTTGAATGGGGCATGATGGTTCTCAAAGGTTTACCATTGACCAGGATATCAATAGTCGTGAGTAAAGGATGAGAATATACCACAGATGAATTTCAGGTGCCACTATTGTCACTCTATGTACTTGGTGATGCACTATGGTGTAAAGAATGCCATAATAGTGTTCATGGGACTCATGTAATAGATGATATAGTGTTACATAGACCGGTTCATGGTAATCTACATCGACGACATCCCTGTGTACTCGACGTCCAAGGAGGAGAACATGAGACACTTAAAGATGGATTTAGACATACACTAAGACAACCAATTTTATGGGAAACTATAGATGTTCATATTTTGGATTCACATGGTACAATTTCTAGGACATTTTATCTCAACATACAATGTGGTTTTGGATTCGAAAAAGTTCAAGTCAGTGTTAGCATGGGAGACACCTATTAGCATGATAGAGGTGAAAAGATTCCTCTAGATTGCTGGATATTACAAGACATTCATACCTGATTTCTCCAGCATATTGGAAACTATGATATATTTCACCCAAAAGGGGAATCCATTCAGTTTGAAAGAGAAGTGCCGGCTGGCTTTCCAGGAGTTGAGACAAGAATTGACAAGCACACTGATCTTAATATTTCTAGAGTGGGGTGTCGAGTATGTAGTGTTTTGTGATTCCTCAAGAACCAATCATGGTTGTATTCTGATGTAGAAAAATTGACTATTTCATATGGTTCATGATAGTTTAGAGAACATGAGAATAAATACATGATAAATGATCTTGATTTAGAAGCGGTAGTCTTTGTATTGATGATGTGGATACACTACGTGATGGGTAAAAAGTTTATCATCTACACTGATCACATGAGTCTAAAGTATATCTTCTCCCACAAGGATTTGAACATGAGACCAAGGTTCTGGCTATATTTACACTAGGATTCTGACTTTGAGATCATATTTATTTCTAAGAAGAGAATCATGGTGGTTTATTTTATCAGCAGGTGATCGAGTTTATAGGTGATGGATGAGGTGTTAGAGAAGTTGGTCTCATTGGGGTTATACTTTGTATATGGAAATTTGAAAGCATTCCTCTAGTTTATGGTTTTTATCCCTACAACCTTACATTGAGTCAGGGAGTAAAGACTTGGGGATACTGATTAGAGACTCTACATGATTAGTTATCTAGGGCATTCTCTAGATGGATATTCTAATGGTTGATAGCATGTCTTTCTTTTTAGAGGATGCACAATTGTTCTAGTGGAAATGAAAGAGGTGGTTTTGAGGGAGTTTCACACATCCCATTTGGTGGTACATCCAAATGTGGTAAAGATGTAAAAGGACCTATGATATCCATTTTGTGGTAATTGTTGAAGAAATAAATGACATAGTTTGTTTCTCGATGCCTCACATTCTAGCTGGTGAAGGCTGAGCACTAGGTTCTTGTGGGTATAACTCAAACCATGGATGTTATATAATGGAGGTGTAATTTTATATCAATGGAAATCATTATAGGTTTACTATTTATATATAGAGGATATGATTTCATCTGGGTGATTTTTTACAAACTCACCAAGTCAGACCACTTTCTACCTATCCTAGAGTAGTGTTCAATAGAATGATTAGAATGTCCCTATGTGTAAGAGATATTTCGGCTTCATGGAGTTACATAGTAATTTTTTTATATCATTATGATTATTTCCCATACAGGTTTAGAAGGGATTAATGAAGGCCTTTAAGGCTCAATTATGCTAAAGCATGACATTTCATCATAAGACGGATGACCATATGGAATGATCATTCGGTTTTTGGGGTAAAAATTGTAGGATTGCATGTTAGACATCAGTTGTAATTATGTGGATCACCTACCACTGGTGATGTTTTCATAAAAAAATAATGACCACTATATCATTGGTATGGAACCAATTAAGGTTTTTTATGGGTATCACTGTAGGTCACCAGACTACTGGAATGACCCTAGTGAGTCAGCACTCATTGTCCAGGAGTTGGTGTGAGATGCTATAGAGAAAGTTAAGATCATAATATGGAGAATATAGATAAATAGAGAAGAAAGAAGTGGTATTCCAATAGAATACCTAGACCATTGGAGTTCAAAGAGGGAGATCATGTGTTCCCTCAAGTCTCAAATCAACATTGGTTGCAGATATTTGGTTGAGGCAGTAGGTTATCTTTGAGGTTCATTGGCCCCATCTCGATTAGACATAGAGTTGTAAAGGTGGTGTGCCACCATGATATACCCCCTTAGTTTCATCAGCTACATGATGACTTCCATATGTCACAGATGAGGTGGTACATGCATGACCCATCACACATCATTAATTGGGGTATGCTGGATAGTGAGGATGGGGATAATTTTGTTGAGTACTCGATGGGGATTGAGGATCTAGAGGATATGATCCTTTTTCGGGTGATATATTCCACGTGTGCATGTACAGTGGTAGCATGAGAATCTCTTAGAAAGAATATGGGATCTATAGGATTAGATTCATAAAAGGTACCAACATCTTATTGTCAATCCATTGGTTTTCGATTTTCAAGGACCTATATACCTAAGTCTTAGAGAATGTAATGTTCCATATTTTTCAATGTATTATTTTAAATATTACATGGAATTATTACAACACCAGATGCTGAGACAATGATTCATTCTATGATCTGAAGTGATTAGAATAAATTTTTCAAAAATATTAAACATAAAATAGAACAAGTGATCAATATTCTAAAAAATGGAGAATAATATCTAAATAGTTTCCTAGATTATAAATGAGAGGGAATTGTTTCATTCTGATCATCGAGCTTACCCAGAACGAATCATAGCATTGGTCGACATGGGTAAACGATGAATATTAGTTTTTAGACATATTCAGATTAATAAAATAGATTCATAAAAATATTTTTATTCAATGAAAAATTGTTTCATATATATTTTCCTATTAAGAATGGATGCATGGTTTGGCTCATAACCCTAGAATTCCCTAAAGACCTTAGATAGAAACTTGGGGAAATATCTCGATGGACAATGATAGGATTGTGGATCAAGATAATTATTGATGGATCATCATTGGAAACAAATCTATATGATGAATTTCCCTATCCTAGGTAGGCCATTATTATTTGATTTTGTTTCCCTATTACTAGAATCAATGATGAATGTGGATTAGCCAACCAACAGGTTAACCAATAGTTCAATCATTCTTGTGGGATGGGCTAAATTTCAAGAAATAAGTGGGATTTATTATCATTTATTATTGTTTCTTTTCTCTTCTTTATAATAAGAAATGATTGACTATGATACAATAAAAGTCCAAATTTGATTCATTGAGGGAATTATTTGTGCTTTTATTACCAATGTTCTTGGAGTTCTTTCTGTTGGACCCTCGTGATCGTGGCTCGACTTACTGAGTTTCTCTGATCATGATTAGAACCATAGAGTGATAGAAATATTAATCACATCCTACATTAGTGCAAAATATGAATAATGGATCACATATGTGGATTCATTTCAAAAACATGGAGCCTTAGAGAAAGATTAGTGGCCCAAATAATCAGGGGTTGTGGCAGCCCTTGTATGTGACAGAATCCAATGACGGGGCATAACAGCGTAGTATGGGACATTGTTCAGCCATGGAGAAGGGGGACTGTAGGGGCAGTGAGGAAACTAGAAGGAGGAGTTCCAGAGATTCATGTAGATTTCACAGGCCTATCGCAAGGGATGAAATGCAACACCACTAGGACTAGAGAGGAACAAGGGAGGGTCAGACCATGCCTAGAAGACTTGCATGACCACAGGCATGTGGGGAAGACCAGTGGTACTAGGTAATTCTATTAAGCCTAGAAGGCCCTACAGATCAGATAGGGTCTGGTCATCTTGTGGGTCGATACAGGTCTAGTGGGTCGGATCGAATCCAGACCAGACTTGTGTTGGATATTTTAACAAAAATGATCATAACATTCAAACAGAGTGTCTGATTGATGCGCCATACATAGCGTTAGGACCCATGAGACAAGGAGGTACTTATGAGACAAATGGTAGGTATTATCTTAGACATATTTCCATTTACACAGGCCATTTACAAGGGTATTAACTTCAGTCAAGGGGAATGGTATGTGTGACTATTACTCACCTCGAAAACTCTGTTTTCAAAGTGAATTATTTCCCCTCATCCTCCTTACCTTGGACAAGTTTCATTCTGGATAATTACATTTATTTTTTCTTGAGGGTTTGATGTTATCTTTTCCTACTCCCTGTAGTATGATTCCTTCAGTGGGACTTTTAGAATATAGTTGTTGGAATCCCCTTAGAGGCATAGGGATGATCCTCAATTACTTCTTCATGTCTTAGGTAGATTCATTGGTTTTAATGTGACCATCTTCCTCGGGCGTCAATACTCAACATAGTGGGTGAATCTATATGGGGTCATTGGTATCACACCATGGCCGGAGCTGTGATCCTCCTATGACATATCATATCTCTCTTTAGATCTTTTAGTGTATCTCTCTCATGATGGTTTTCGATGAACAATACTTCTCAAATGGATTTCATCAGTGCTATAAGACATAGGGTTGTCTTCAATTATATGAGTTATTTGAGGAATCTTCTAGTAGAATCCCTAGTGGTGGTCAACAATAGTTTTTAGTTACCCTATACTAAGTGGAATGGTTTGAGTATATCTAGATATTATTGTTATATTCTATAGACATAAAATTGCGTAGAGATGATTATAATATTATAATGTGTTTCTATTTTTTGTTTCGGTCTTTCATAATGAGGATTGTGATATTCACTCTTACACAAGATTTTCTCATATGTGTTGTGTCTTTTGAAGATGAGTGACATCTTGACAAAGTCTGTGGTGGACCTAGACCGGAAGAAGCCTTGTAATATAAAAAAACTCTAATGAACCTATGGGCTTAGAAAGTAGCCCCAGTATCATGCCCTTAGGTAGGATAAGGTACGATTTTCTACAATTGAGTTTTAGGAACTTTTTTATGGACTTTATTTTTAGTGGGCTTGTATTCTAGCCATGCTTAATTTTCAGCAGTTTCACTATTCCACTCTGGTTGTGGGTTATAGTAGTGTTCATGGATTTCTTGTTAAGTGTTTTTAAATGTATGTATTTGTGGGATTGGTGATATTTTTGTGTGTATAGGTTCAAAGAAAATTCCTCCATTATTAGTTATATTCCTACTCAGTGCTAGTCACCAGCCTATTGTCGGTTGGATATAGGCTTGTAGAATCATGGAATGTGCCCTCTAGGGTTGGTCCTGACAGTATAGGTGAAATTATTAATCTATTCTTATGATAATTAAAATTATCCCCACATTATTCAGCTAATAAATAATGTATCACGTTACATGTTGATATAGTTAGTGGGACAAATAATGAAGCGATGTTTCCAAAAAATTCTTCATAGTACCAAACTAAACATTGTAATAAATAACTATATATGAAATTTTTGTTTATTCCATTTGTTAAATGTTTCTATATTTGGGGGATCCACCAAAATTTTAGTACATTTGATTTAAAATCCCATGAATGTAACATTATGCAACCAAAAGTCACAATTGATGAACATCGAATATATCCTTGTTTAAGTTAATTTCACCCATGAAATCATTTTATGATCATATTTTTTCCCTTATAATAATTGATAATTTCATCACTAATGACCATAAAAATATTTTGGATATAGTATGTAAAGTATGTATTCGTCATATTGATGAATATTTTAGGGGAATATTTATGTTGAAAAGGATAAACTGTGACCTTATAGTGTGTACATTTTTAGGGAAATTTCTATTTTGAATGTATTCTCTCTTCAAATTTAGGTGGTGATATCCAAAATGAATAAACGATTTTTAGTAGCACTAAGATAAAATAATACAATTGAAAAAGTTGTATATCCATGTTAGTAGATAATTTTATCATTATATGGATCTTGTTGAGCTCTCACTCATCAATCCAAATTCATATAGATCATTATTTATTTTATAAAATAGAACTGGGAGCCCTATAGTGGTTTATTAAATTTTATAAAACATTTGTTAAAATACTAAAGGAATTACATCTTTAAATTATCAAACTATATTGGAGTGATTGATAAGTGTCAGTATATAATTTTTTTTAATTTCATTCAATGTAAATTATCCTTGTAATTAATTTAAAACATCATTAATAATTTTTATTTTCTTATATTTTAAAATCAAAAACACAAAATTTTAATTTATTTAACTTTTTTTTTAAATTTTAAATTTTTTTTCAATTACATGAAATTACATAATAGGATTATGAATTACTAAAATTTAATTGTTTAAATGTTTTTACAACACATTTCATTGTCTTGATTAATTTATATTTATATTTTAATTAATACTATAATAAATATTTCTATTTCAGGGTATATAGGTTGAAATTAACAAAAATTATATTGTTTTTCATTGGATATCTCATATAAGTCAACTATATAACTTCCCAATGAACATAAATCTATTTAATAGTAAGAATTTTCCTCAAACCGACCATGTTTCATCATGATAATATGACCTTCCGAACAAAATACATCAGTGTATTAATAATATTACATTGTATCAACCATAGTATATAGATGTTGATGTGAAATATCATATGGAATCACCTCTAGAATCCTCATTTGTACTACTAAAAGTTATCATTGTTGTAAGACTCAACAAACATAAGTGTAATACATGTTCTCAAAGATATTTATAACATTCAAAATGATACCTACCTATGATTAATACCATAAAAATAGTCTTATATAAATAAAACGTAGTGTTCTGTTAATTTATAACCTCCCCTCGTCTTGTTTCATTAGGGTAATCCAATATATGAATATGTTTAGTAAAGTTTACTCAATCCTATGATACAATTCTAAAGATTAACCACTAAAAACATATGGCATATAATAGTAAAAAATATATTTTTTCATTTATAATTTTTTTTAAAAGACTCTATAATGGTTCCACCACATAGTTATGTTCAGCATAATGGTATCAAGTTCATTCCATAGGCTATTCAAGGGTATCTTCTTCTGTGTGAGGACTACATTCTATGACTCCATGGATTTCAAAGGCTATATGTGGTAAATTCTATGGTTTCTCGTTAGGATAACACTAATATCATCAGTGATGTTTCAAGACACTACTAAAATAAGTGTTGAGAATACATAATATTTCCCATGAAGAAATTTATTCAATGTATTCCTAGGTCAAATAGGGCTTATCTAAAAATAAATTTAATTATTTTGTTTCACCAAATTCAGGAAGTTCATAGGAATGATTCCACATGGATTTCAACCATCTATTTGATCAGAGTAGTTATCATGATAAGTTATTAATGCGATGAAAATATTTGTCAGATTATCATTTTAGAGAACCCTTTCCCTTTAAATATATACAAGTGGAAGACATTGAATATATGATATCTAGTCATGGAGACATAGAGGATTTCAATTTCAGTGGAAGGAATGGTATAAGAAGGAATTATTGTTTTACTAGTATTGTATATTCTAAATCAAGAGAAATAAATCTAAGTCATTAATTTCTTATAATAAGTAAAAACACTCATTCAAGTATGGGGGAATGAGATGGAATTGAATAACTCAAACGAGCTTTGAGTGGTACCATTAGAATTTTGTTTCATTCAAAATTATATAATATATCTAGAAATAGTTCACTAGACCATTAATCGTTGAGCCTAAGAGAATATATCCCTTTGCAATAGTTTAATTCTATTCATTCTAGAACAATAACTTTCTTTTTTAATTCCAATAGAATTTATTTTTATTTTTTAATTAATAAAATAATTTTATTTTCTTTTAATTCTATATATTATTTTATTATTCAAAAATTTTCATGTATAGTTCACCAGAGATGTTCTCACTTCTTGTGATAGTGTGATTTATCATGATCCATGTGTGATTGGAGATATCCAATCAATAAGAATGTAAATATTGAGGGATATAGTGATTAATTTATTGCATCATTAAAGATAAAAAACAATGTTAGGGTGATCAAGGACATTTCATTTTAGTTGAGGGAAATGATTAGGGAAATTAATTTGGAAAATGATCGAATAAGAAATTATTGGGATTATCTAATGATAAAATAATATCATTAAACGTATTTTTAAACTAAAACAAATACCTTACCTAACTAACTCATCTATCAGTTATTTTAATATGCACTAAACCCACATCACAATGGAAAACACACTAATATCACTCCCCTCTTTAGAGACAACCCAAATCCAGCTATAAATAAATTAAAAATGAAATAAAAAATTGATTGGGATGAACCCTCTGATAATCTCTAAATTACCTATCCAATGAGGAATCTTGGACATCAGCGTTTCTCAAGGAATAAAACTCCTTACATATGTATTAGATCAAGGTAATGTTATGCATAAGTGAAAAGACTTACTTTTAGAGACATTTGATATTAGATATATATAGTGTGAGCAAATACATACCCATTATTACAAAAAAAGTACATAAATGGTTGGATTAAAATATTCATTGGAAAACACTTATAACATAATCTAATTGGTAAAGATTCCAACACTGGTATTGAAATAACTTCACCAATAGTTGTTTTTACATATATCTCTAACTAAATGAATTAGTATGGTGTTTCAAAAATTCAAGGATACTTGTAGAATATAATGTATTTCACAGGAATCTATATTAAAAATAAAAAAATCAATGAATATTCTTTATAACTTTCTAGATTTAAATTTATTGTTTTCGGATTCCATATTTTTAAATATAAATAAATTTTTGGAATACATAATAATCCAAAATATAATGGTTAAATATGACATTAAAATATGTAAATAAATTATGATTTCATTACATTAGGGATTTAGATGAATCTTGGTTAGATATGTATCCATTCATAGGAGGGTTAAATTTTTCATTCCATTCTCTTAAAAGTTATATTTTGTTAAATAATCCCCATTGATAAGTTAATTTTCTGATTCACAAGCATGATTCATATCCCCATTAAAACATGTAAATAATAAATAATATTATCAAAAAATAATATTAATATATTTTCACTCAATGAGATGTAATACCCCTTGTTGTAGTCAACCTTTGTTTATGACACATATTATTTTATAATATAATTTATATTGATTAAATATTCCTACAATTAACCACCAAAGATCAAGTGTGTTTTATCCACTAAAATATATGAGTGGGCTTCATCAAAATCCCACAATAATCGACATAGAGTTATTTATAATATAATCACTTGTAGATATGAGTTTTTTATCATCCCTGGAATTTTATTCATATCTTTATATGACCACTGGTTGAATTAGCACCAACAGATGGATGTTCAAAAATATTTCCAATGTAAAATTATAAATATAAAACCATATAAAATGTATCGTTCACTCACTTTTTCAAAATAATTATCTCATTCTTGAAAGAATACATGAATCCTAATACCAACCCCCCTTCACATCAACAAGAACCAGTTTTTTCCAGTGATTTTATTTATGCCATGATTAGTTAATGAACAAAAATATAGCATAATTCATTCTTATTTATCCTATATCCCATTGATAAAGTAGAAGTATCAATATATATCTCATAATTATCTAACAAATTAATTTATCATTCTAGTTGAGTTTAAACAATAAATCTATGTGAAACAGTAATCTCATCATACTGATATATAAATTAAGTAAAAACTTTCATTCAATTATCAAATTTCAATCCTAAATTACATAACAAAAAATCTGTTAATCTCTAAATAGAAAATTAAAAATACCACCACTTCCTCATAATTTTTACTCAATAATAAACCATTAAAAATATAATTTATATTTATGTATGGTTGTATGAATGTTTGTTTATACAATACATTTATCTCAAAATTATTTTTTCAAGGTGGTTTCATTTATCGAGTTTGGTATTGTCACAGATGATTTATTTTTCTTCTTCAAAAATAATATATATACATTCTTGTGGAACTATATGTAAATATATATTTGTCAATCATACTATTTAAAAATGAGGATTCTACATTATCTTCATGACACATATTATCCAAAAAAATTATTTTCAATGTACATTCACTCATATTATGATGTATTATTCCCATTCGATCATATTTTCATGGAAAACAAAACTTTCATTACAACACATACTCTATGTTAAAATCAACTATATAATCTCACATAGTTGGTTATCTATTCTTATAGAATACCAACACATTGTTGGTTCAAAAAAATAACTAATGGTAGATACATCTCAATCCTTGAGGTAAGTCGTTAGAGCATTTTATAACAGAAGATAGGTTTTTGTGATTCCCTATGATTACCATGAGGTTGTTGTATTGTTTATTATGGGATGGATCAATGATTTTTATCAGTAAAAATATCTTTATATCATCACTTATGAATAATCATGGTAGCATTCCGATTCTTGTAAAGTAGTTTAACATCACATGTGTTTTAACTAGGTATGCATGAGTATTCGATCATCCTCTATTTTATAGGTGGTCAAAATATAATCTTGTAGTAATTGAATAGTTACCCATGTATTTTATCACACTAAATGGTAGGTAAAATTGTAGATATTGGTTTTTAAATGTGGTGGCTCCACAAATCATGTGAATATTCATTCAATATATTATATATCATATAAATGTGGTTGAATTATAGAACATCTAAACCATATCAATGTTCTAGATATGAAATATTACTGAATTAGTAGGATGATGAATATGAGAAATTATTAAAGATGTAATTTGTTTCAAATTCAATGACTTGGTCGTATTTGGATACTTAATAAATTTATAAATATATCATTTAATGTATGAATTCCACATTAATTTATGCATCACAATTCCACCATTTATTATGTCTCAATAATGCATTATCCTCAAATCCATGGAACATGGGTTGTCTTATATACATTTTCATAGACCCCCATCAATTTTTACACCAACCTATGTTCACCCAACTCATATATGCTTCATGATTTCCCTACATGCTTCCTTGGAAGCCCATACATAGTAAATGACTCCTCCATGCTAAATTGTGATTCTCCTCTATATGTAGTGAGTTAGTTCCTAGAGGTTTCAATGGTGGACATATTATTTGAAACATAAAATACATAGTAATAATACTAACTAATATTTTAAAAATCCATTATAAATATAAATAGGTATTATTCTCCTCAGATATTCTCTAAAATTATTCTTCATGAAAAAATAAATATTTTTTTGTGGCCTTCTCAAAATATTAAAAATAATAATTATATTATAATGTTCTAAAATTAATTTTCTCATTAAAAATCATCAAATATATGTTCAAATAATCAATATATGTATTAAAAAAATTCTATATCAACAAACAACATATTTCCATCCTATAAATGGAAAGGAACATTGCAAACATTATTAAAAAAGGAAAAAATAATAATATCACTTTGTTTTTATTTTGTTAAATATTACTAAAAAAATTAAAATATTAACAAAAAAATTATTTTGGAAAACAAATATAGTGGCCCTCATCATTAACACAATATCTTTACATCATTTTAATGATAAATAAAATAATAATAAAACTATTCAAAATGGAAATTTTTACGTCTTTGGAAAATCATATTCCTACAACATAATCATACATAAATAATTATAAGTTATTTAATTACATAATCATAGTCAATATATAATCTCTAAAATTATCCATATTGAATGTAATCACATGAGGAATTACATCCAGGAACGTGAGTCATCAATGAATATAGTACTGGTCTCTGAATAATAATCATCATCATAATAAAATGTTAGTCTCCATAAACAAGAGGGAAAAATATTAATGAGACAAGGAATGTGAGATAAGAATAATAATATATCATCATAAAATAATTGTTAAATTCCACTCATATGTTTTGAAAAAATCTATCATCATTTTAATCTACAACAAACGTATATAAATTACCACATCCTGAAATGTTAATATGTCTAGAATAAATTTCATGCATAATAAAAATAATTTAATGAGATATATCACATTACCCAATGAATTTGAGGGATATATATTCCAATACCACCAATTAAATCTTAATATTATCATATTAATTAATTACATAGTGAATTGCATATGCACAACAATCATCAACATGATATGTACCTATGAGAATATAATGGGATACTTAATAGTGACATATGAAATATATTGATGAACAAAACATGGTTGATCCATAATAAAATAAAAGGATTCATAATATTACATATTTAAGAAGATAAGTAAAAAACATATAGATAATATTTTTTGGAGTGGAAGTGAATATGCATTTGAATAATTAAAGATAATTATTAAGAAATGTATATGATTAAAAATATTAATGGAATATAAACATTCACCCACATAAAGTAAGAATATTAATATACCAATAAGAACAGAAGGGAAAAGAAAATTTCATAACTTATTGATGCAATTTTCAGAATTAATATTTTATGAACATATAAAATAAGATAAGACAGACCCAAAAGAAGATGTCATGAACCGTCCTAGTGGGGCCCATGCCGTGAATCCCCATGCCCGCCTCCAATAGGACAGGGGTTGGTGACTAGCACCGAGTAGGCATGTCAATAACATGGGAGGAATTGCCTATGTACCTGTACACACACACACATCTCCAAGCCAACAAATTCTGAAATGTAAAACACTAAGGAACAAAAATGCATGCATACAAATAAACCCAACCAACAGAGTACGACGAAAGGTAGAGTACTGTAAAAGTAAACTGGGTCAGAATACAAGCCCACCAAAAGCAAGAGTCTGAAAAAATGCAAAGTCCAACCAGTAAGCACAACGGTACTAGGACAGTCGCTTGTAGCCGTAGGAACACCTCAGCCTGTAGGGAACTCAGGAAGCTCGGACATGTCCTGCTCCAACCTAGACTCTGTCAAAAGGCTGCTCGTCTACACAAGACACCAGACATGTGGGCAAAGCCCGTGCAGGGGTGAGTATAACAATACTCATTAGGGCACCCCGAAAACCACAGATCAATACAAAGTAAAAGTACAATCAGCTATACACAATATATGTTTACAGAACATATAAAACAAACCAGATATACACAAAACCCAGACCCGTGGTCTACAGACAAGTCACAAAACCGTATACCTCGGCAAGGGATTCCGTTAGAAGATTCTGTGATGTGCTCGTTCCAGAAGAACACACTACACGAGTCTTATAGCTCTAATGATGTCCGCCCGGGAATTGATGTTCGTCGGGAACCGTCACGAGAGATAGCTACACTATTTAAGGGAGACACACTCCTGAGTGGGAAATATTTCAATACATAGATGAGGATCACTGCCAGGGCCATGGCGGATACCACGACTCATCTGGAATTCACCTGCTAGGTAGAGGATCAATGCCCGGTAAATTTGGTCTCACCGATGCCTGAATCTACCTAGGGTCTGGAATGTATAGAGGATCTCGATCCAGGACTCTCGGATGGATGTCTAACTCTATCACAGAAAATTCTTGCTGAAGGAATCATAATCCTGTCTGAGGGAATGATGCCTGACCTTAAGGGGAATAAGAAGAAGGGGCACTAACCCAAACAAAAGATGTTCAAGGCATGATGAACAAAAGGACTAAGCCGTTCTCCAAAAAGTACACGGCGTGTAGAAATGATACATGCCATGTTGTCTGACCCCGGTTACTGCTTGTGTACAATGGCCCGTGTTGTGAGGCTGGTCATGTAGAAAAACATAGTACATGGCGTGTAGTACAAAGTACATGCCGTGTCTGGGTAACTGGGGTTGGCTCCGTGTACTCTGGCCATGAGCCCGTACACGGTCACCAACCGGTGTACTCCAACCCGTGTGATCTACACATGGGGTGACCCGCACTGTTTACCTCGCCTGGCCAGGTGATGGAGTACACAGTTGTGTACTCCATCCTGTTTCTGTGTATCCTTAGGATACACGCCGAGCTATGCATAGCCACCTCTGCCAAGCTGTACATGCAGTGCCGCCTAAAGCCGTGTAGACCATCTCGTGTCCGTGTACTACCCAAAGTACACGCCGAACATCAGGGAAGGTCCAACATGCCGTGTGAACCTTATATGACCCCAAAACCCTAGCCTCTACCATAGGAACTACACAGAGTGTTCTTCGGAAGTACACGCCGTGTATTCTGGAAATTTCCAAAAACAGTACACTTTACCAGCACACCTCCCATGCTGCTCTGATCATCAATCCAGTCATCCAATCACTGCAAAACGTCTAGGTTCTCGTGGCCCGACCCCAAAAAGCCTCTTTTGTCGCTTTTGGGCCTCTGATCGGCTCCAAAAATGTGTTCCGACCTTCTCGCACGAAGAATGCTCGAAGAACGCTCTTTCGGATCCGGTCCGATTTGTCGTCTCCCATCATCGCGGCACCCCCACAAGGACGTTGCAATGTTGAAACTTTGATTTGGGATCATTGTCTCATAGAACGGATGTGAAACAATCTATTTTTCATCGCCCCGTGAAGAACGCGAAGAACGCGCGGGGAAAAAAGAGGAAGAAATCCAAATAAATAAAATTGAGGAATGAACCTCCACCGTCGTTCGTCACGACGTTGAAATGCTCCTATTAATAGGCTTAAAACGGTTCAAGAGTCAACAATAACATAAATCATTGATCAATTCCCCATAGTCTTCCCGAAGAAAAATCCCTCCCATAAGAACGTACGAATTTACGGATCAACTTGTTCGTGGTTGATCTGCGTTCGTCGTTTAAACTCAAATACGAGGAAAAGAAATTGAAATAACAAACCCCTACCATTTTAAGGATCGATCATTGACGAAGGTGTTTCACTGCTATTGTCGTTGAGATCCTTCAACGTCGGCGCATCGATCCTCGATCTTGATATGTTGTCGTTCGTCGCCGAAAATTCTCTCTAATGTCTTGCAGATTCGGCGGAGATTCCTCTCAAACATTGCCAATGATCACCAATTCTTTAACCCATTAAAAAGGGAATCTTTTTGTTATTTAATTACCTGGCCGTATTAATGACATTGAATTTCCATTTTGAAGTCATTAAGACACGCCATTAATTTAGGAAACAGTTGCCCCGTTGCCGCGCAGCAGCAGATGTTTCCTTAAATGAAATATGATAAACTGGTTAATTTATTTTATTTTATTTTACTTAAAACGTCCAAAAATTAACTTTTTCCCTCGACCCACACCGGTCGAGGTTAGACTCATTCTTAGGTAAAGTCATCATCTCGAATGCAACAGTACAATCAGATTTATAATCCGGGCATCCGTTTGGAAACTTCCGCAACCGCGCACAAGTGCCGACTCACTTAACAAAAATAAAGTTCAAACCACCATTCCAGGCTCACTGGACCTCAAAATTATGTGTCTTCTTCGCACGCGGTCTCGAAATAATTCCATATAATATTTAAAAAATAATAAACAGAAAATCCGAGACATTAAATTCTCCCCACCCTGGGGATTTACGTCCCCGAAAATCCAAAAAAAAGTATACTAAAAAAGATGAGGGTTCTAGGCATAGATCTGGCCCTTCCACTCCCCCGTGCTCGCCTAAAGATTCTCGTGCTGCCACCGGAAATGCACTAAGGGAATCAATCACCAATTAAGGATCCTCTCCTGGCGATCCTCGATCTCTATCGGGTACTCAACAAAGTTCACTCCAGCTTCGATGTCCAGCTCGCCCCAGTCGATGATGTGAAATGGGTCATGTGCATACCTCCTCAGCTGCAACACGTGGAAGACATCATGTACTCGATGCAACTATGGCTGTAGAGCCAGGTGGTATTCCACCTCTCCAACTCTACCAGGATCTGGAAAGGTTCGATGAACCTCAAAGATAGCTTTCCACCTCAGCCAAATCTCTGCAACCCTCGTCGAGGTGAGACCCGAAGGAAGACGTGGTCTCCCTCTTTGAACTCATGAGGTCTCCGTCACCTGTCAGCAAAAGACTTATGCCGGATCTGTGCATTCTTCATCCGGTCCTAGATGATCTGCACCTTCTCTATAGTAGCTCGCACTAACTTTAGACCCATGAGTACTGACTCTCAGGTGTCGGTCCAGCAAAGCGGTGACTGGCAGGGTCTCCCATACAAGGCCTCGAACGGTGCCATATCAATGGTGGAGTGGTAGCTGTTGTTGTACGCAAACTCCACCAGTGGTTGGCGGTCCTCCCAGCTGTGACCAATGTCCAAGATATAGTCCCGAAACATATCCTCCATAACCTGAATTGTCCTCTCTGTCTGACCATCTGTCTTGGGATGAAACGCTGGTCTCAAGTGCAGTTGAGTCCCAAAAGCCTCCTGCAATTACTTCCACAACTAGGATGTTAAGTGGGCATCTCAGTCTGAGACTATAGTCGAGGGGATTCCATGAAGACGGATTATCTTCTATACGTAGAGGCGTCCCAAGCTCTCTACGGAACTCTGCTCCCTGATTGCTAGAAAGTGGGACGACTTTGTGAGTCGGTCAATAGACACCCAGATTGAATCTTGCCCCTAGACGTTCGTGGTAAGCCCGTCATGAAGTCCATCGATATTCCATCCCACTTCCACTCTGGAACTTCTAGGGGTGAGCTAACCCTGCTAAAACCTGGTGCTCAGCCTTCACCTGCTGGCATGTGAGGCATCGAGAAATGAACTCTGCCACTACCTTCTTCATGCCTAACCACCAGAACTGACGTCGAAGGTCCTGGTACATCATTGCCACTATGGGATGTACCACCAAATGGGATGCATGGTACTCCCTCAGGACCTCCTCCTACAACTCTACTTGTACAACAGTGCATCCTCTGAAAAGAAGTACGTGCTCCACACCTTGTGAATATCCATCAGGAGAATGTCCTGTGGATAACTAAGCACGTAAGGTCAAACAGTCGATATCCCCAAGTTGTGCCTCCCTAACTCACTGTATGAGTGGAGGGGTGACAACAACCAACTGTAGGTAAGCTATATCCTCTCCATCCACAATGTATAACTGTAACACGGCTAATTGTTGTGTCGCCTCACTCAACAGTTGTGAGCTCGACCTTCTGCTAAGAGCGTCTGCCATCTTTTCCCCCTTCCCAGGAGTATATATGATCTTGAAATCATAGACCTAGAGGAACTATAGCCAATTCCTCTACCTCAGATTCAGATCCTTCTGCGAGAAGATGTACTTGAAGATCTTATGGTAAGAGTAGACAATGAACCGCTCACCCATAAGGTAGTGTCGCCACATCTTCAATGCGAAGACTACTGCTACTGACTCGAGATCATGGGTCGCATATTTCTGCTCATACGACCTAAGATGGAGTGAACCATAATCAATCATCACATGCTGCTGCATCAGGAAATAGTCGAGCCTGGTCCCTGATGCATCGCAGAAAACTATGTACTCGACAACATCCTCCGGCAATCTCAAGACTGGGGTGCTCGACAAACTCTGTCTTAGCTACTCAAAATCCTACTGGCACTTTTCTGTCCACACGAAGGTTTTCCCCTTCCTGGTCAAGGCCATCATCGGTGCTGATATTCGGGAGAAATCATGGATGAATCTCTGGTAAAATCCTACCAACCCAAGGAAGCTTTGCACCTCTTTCACGCTCTGAGGTGGCCCCCATACTAACACAGCCTCCACCTTGGCTGGGTCCACAGCTAATCCATCTGCTGAGATGTCATGTCCTAGAAAGTGGACCACTGAAATTCAGAACTGACACATTGAGAGCTTCCTATAAAGATGGTGCTCCCGAAATATGTCTAGAACCATCCGCATGTGTCTTGCGTGCTCCTCCTCTAATGTTGAGTACACAAGGATTTCGTTGATGAAGACTACTACGAACCGGTCCAAGTACAGCTGTATGATCTGGTTCATCAACCCCATGAACACTACATGGGTGTTCGTCATGCCAAAGGGAACCACCAAGTACTTATAGTGACTGTAGAGACATCTGAAAGCTGTCTTCGATATATCCTCATCCCGCACTCATAGCTGGTGATAGCCTGATCGAAGGTCAACCCTCGAGAACCACTGTGCTCCTCTTAGATGATCAAAGAGGTCATCAATTCTCAGGAGTGGATACTTGTTCTTCACCGTCACCTGGTTCAAGCACTGGTAATCCACACACAACCTCAGACTCATGTCTGCCTTCTTGGAAAACAAGACTAGAGCCGCCCAGGGTGAGGCACTGGGTCTTAAGAAACCCTTTCTTTTCAAATCCTCCAATTGCACCCTCAGCTCGCGAAGCTCCATGGGAGCCATCCGATAAGCTGAGGAGGAAATCAGTGTCTTCTCGGGGTGTAAGTCGATTTATAAGCCAATTTCCTGGTGGGGAGGTAACCCTGGAACATATTCCGGAAAGACGTCCTCATACTCCACCACCACTGCTGGGAACTGAGAGCTCACAACATCTAGTGATCTGAGGGTAGGGATATCCAACACATGAGTGATCGGCTGCCCCTCATATTCATGAGCCCATTTTGTGCTGGCTAGGTTTCCTTTTCGCTGTCAATGGAAAACCTTGTTTCATCATGGCGGAAACACCACACTCTTCGCCTAAAACAGTCAATCTAGGCATGGACTAAAGATAACCAATCCATACTGAGAATGACGTCGTCAGGAATTGATGCAACCACCAAGATTTTCCAACCGAAAATCTCGCCTCCAAGGGTAAGATCAAACTGTCTGAAAAGGTGCGTGATCGTCGAGTCTCCTCCCTTAGGTGTCTTCAAGCATAAAGATCGAGTCAATGGTTCTACCAGAATCTCGAGGTTTTGTACAAGACATGTGGCTATAAGGTAATAGATGGCACATGTGTCTATGAGTATGGCTGCTAAGGTAGAAAAGACATAGATCATACCTAGAATCATCCCTGGAGCCCCTGGGTCATATGCCTCGACTGCATGCAGCTGTTCCTATCCCTGTCCCCTGGCTCCCTGAGCCTGGTGCGGACCTCCTGGGGGTGGTTGTGGAAGTAAGTCAAAGCATCTTCCACCACCTGCAGCTCTCCCTACTCCACTTCCACGTCCGCTGCCTGGCTGATCTACCTGCTTCATTCTCTACCTCTACCTTAGTGGTCTATCCAGCACATCCCTGTCAGTAGCTCGACGTGTCTAGTAATATCTAGTGAGATTCCCCCTACCGTCGCATGCATAGCATCGCTTATCCCTAGGCTGACTGGATCCATCCTGAGAGCCCTGGACTTTCGATCCCCAATCTTGGGTCCTCCTATGACGTCTCCCACGTCCAGATCCATGTGCCTAACATCGGCTCCCAGCTTCTGGTGTCTCTACACCTGTCTGCCTGCTACCGACTACTGGCGGCTGTCTGTGCTCTTCCAAGAAGCTCTCGATCACCAAGTCCCACTCGAGCACTCCATCATAAGATGAAATGCATAGAGGCATGACACTATATTGAATGTCACGTCGTAGACCTCTCTCGAAGGTCCGAGCTCTGAAGGAATGATCCCTGACCATATCCATTGAGTACCTAGAGAGGTTTGTGAACCATGATGAATAGTAAGCCACTGTCATACTACCCTACTGGAGCTGAAGAAGCTCTTGGATGCGCACAGCGCTCAGCATAACCGGAGAGAACTCCTCCCTGACAAGTTTCTCAAACTCTTTCCATGAAAGAGTCTCCTCGTCATGAGTCTGCGTGGTCAGACTCCACCATCGACCCACCGAACCCTAAATAAGGCTCGCTCCTAGGACTACCATCTGGTCTGCCGGTGTCCTCACTAGATGGAAAACTCTTGTCACCGCCTCAAGCCAGTCATCAGCCGCCTGAGGGTCAAGCTCACCTTGGAACCTGAGGGGTCTCTGTCTCTGAAACTCGTGGAGTGCGCTAAGCCTACGCTCCTCGCCAATCAGTACTGCAGGTACCACTGGCTGCTCTACTGGCAGTATAGCAGGTGCACCACCTGGTGGAAACGCCTGGGGGGCTGGTCCCTGTATCGAAGCCTCATCACCGAGGGGGCCATCCTTGTGATCGTGATGTTGAATCCTAGCGAGTACTCATCATGGATGCATCCTTTAAAGAAACAAGATGTGTCATGGTAAATGAATATATCTGGATAGATGACACCATGGATATGGAAGAAACAACCCATTCTTATATGATGCATGTACCTTTTTATTTCCCCTCAACCCATGTTTTCATGAACCGAGTCGAAAAGCAGTTTATCAAAGTCCTGGTGTATGGATACGTCGGCCACCACACCAACACTGGTGTCTCTGGCCTGAAAGCCTATCCCGAAACACTCAACACTGTTTCCCCCAACCATAATCATAGACTCTTGGTCCTATGGTATAACCGACCACCTCTAATACCACTCTGTCACGACCTGTCCTAGTGGGGCCCTCACTGTGACTCCCCAAGCCCACCTCTAATAGGCAAGGGGCTCGTGAATAGCACTGACTAGGCATGTCACTAACATGGGAGGAATTGCCTAAGTACCTGTACACACAAACACATCACCAAGACCACAAATGCAGAAATGTAAAACACTAAAGAACAAAAATGAATGCATACAACTAATCCCAACCAACAGAGTACAACGAAAGGTAGAGTACTGTAAAAGTAAACTGGGCCAGAATACAAGCCCACCAAAAGCAAGATTCTGAAAAATTGAAAAGTCCCACCTGTAAGAACAACGATACTAGTTTTTTCGCTCGTAGCCGTAGGAACGCCTCGGCTTGTAGGGATATCAGAAAGCACAGTCATGTCCTGTTCGGCACTGGACTCTGTCAAAAGGCTGCTCGTCTGCACAAGACACCAGACGTGCGGGCAGAGCTCGTGCAGGGGTGAGTATAAAAATACACAGTAGAGGAGCCTGATAACCATAAAGCAATAAAATGAAAATGTACAGTTAGTAATGCACATTATATGTTTACTGAACATATAAAACAAACCAGATATACTCAAAACCTAGACCCGTGGTCTAGAGACAAGTCACGCAACCGAATGCCCTCGCAAGGGATTTCGTTCGAAGATTCTGTGATGTGCTCATTCTGGGAGAACACACTCCACGGGTCTTATAGCTCTGGTGACGTCTGTCAGGGAAGTGTTGTTCGTTGGGAACCGTCATGAGAGATAGATACACTCATTACAGGAGACACACTCTTGAGTGGAAAAGATTTTGAAAAATAGATGAGGATCACTACCAGGGCCATGGGGGATACTGCAACTCATCCGAAATTCACCTGCTATGTAGAGGATCAATGCCCGGTAAAGTTGGTCACGCCGATTCCTGAATCTACCTTGGGTCTGGAATGGATAGAGGATCTCGATCCGGGTCTCTCAGATGGATGCCTGACTCTATCACAGAAAATTCATGCTGAAGGGATCATAATCATGCATGATGGAATGATGTATGACCTTCACAGGAACAAGAAGAAGGGGCACTAACCCAAATGAATGATGATCAAGGCACAGTGAACAAAAGGACCAAGCCGTTCTCCAAAAAGTACACAGCGTATATAAATGATACACACCGTGTTGTCTGACCCCGGGTTCTGCCCGTGTACAACGGCATGTGTCGTGAGGCTGGTCGTGTAGAAAAACGTAGTACACAATCTGGAGTATGGAGTACACACTGTGTCTGGGTAACTGGGGTTGGCTCCATGTACTCTGGCCATGAGCCCGTACACAGTCACCAACCCGTGTACTCCAACCTGTGCAATCCGCACACGGTGTGACCCACGCTGTTTACTTCACATGGCCGGGTGATGGAGTACACGATCGTGTACTCCATCCCATGTCTGTGTATCCCTGGGATACACGCCAATCTCCACGTAGCCGGCTCTTCCGAGCAGTACACGCCGTGCCGCCTAAATCCTTGTAGACCATCTCGTGTCTATGTACTACCCAATGTACACACCGAGCTTCGGGGAAGGTCCAACATGTCATGTGATCGGGGTCACACACTGTGTGATCCTTCTCTTACCATGAAATCCTTGCCTCCACCGTCAGAACTACACAGCGTGTTCTTCGGAAGTACACGCTGTGTATTCTGGAAATTTCCAGAAACGGCGCTCTTCACCAGCGCGCCTCCATTGCTGCTCCTATCATCAATCCGGACATCCGATCACCGCAAAACTTCTAGGTTCTGGTCACCCGACCCCACGAAGCCGCTTCCGTTTCTTTTGGGCCTCCAATCGGCTATGAAAACTTGTTCTGACCTTCCCGCATAAATAACGCTCGAAGAACGCTCTTTCTGATCTGGTCCGATTGGTCATCCACCATCGTCGTTGCACCTCCACAAGGACATTGCGATGTCGAACCTGTGATTTGGGATCGTTGTGTTATAGAACGGATGTGCAACGATCTGTTGTTCTTCGCCCCGTGAAAAACGCGAAGAAAACGTGGGGAAAAGGAGGAAGAAATCCAAATAATCAAAATTGAGGAACAAACCACCACCATCGTTCGTCACGGCATTGACCCGCTCCCGTTAATAGGCATAAAAAGGTGCAAGAATCAACAACAACATAAAGCATGGATCAATTCCCCATAGTCCTCCAGATGAAAAATCCCTCCTGTAAGAACGTACGAATCTGCGGGTCAGCTTGTTCGTGGTTGATCTGTGTTCGTCATTTAAACTCAAATACGAGGAAAAGAAATTGAAATAACAAACCCTTACCTTTTGAAAGGATCGATCGTTGACGAAGGCGGAATGCTTCCGTTGTCGTACAGATCCTTCAACGTCGGCGCAGCAATCCATGATCTCAATCTTCCGTCGTTCGTCATCGATAATTCTCTCTAAAACCTTGCGAATTCGTCAGAGATTCCACTCAAACGTTTCCAACGATCAACAATTTCTTAACCCATTAGAAAGAGAAACATGTTGTCATTTAATTACACGGAAGCATTAATGACGTTGACTTTCCATTTTGAAGTCATTAAGATGTGCCATTAATTTAGGATTCAACTGTGCCATTGCCGCACTAAAGCGAATGTTTCCTTAAATGAAATAAAATAAACTGATTAATTTATTTTATTTTATTTTACATAAAATTCCTGACAATTAACATTTTCCCTCGACCCACACCGGTCGAGGTTAGCCTAATTCTTAGGTAAAGTCATCGTCCTGGACACAAAGGTGCACTCAGATTTTTAATCCGGGCATTCATTTGGAAACTGCCACAACCGCGCACAAGTGTTGACTCACTTAACTAAAAAAATGATCAAACCACCATTCCGGGCTCACTGGACCTCGGAATGATGTGTCGTCTTCGCGCCCTGTCTCGAAATAATTGCATATAATATTTCAAAAATAATAAACAGAAAATACAAGACATTGCAGAAGAGTTTTTTTTATTGTTCCCTCTTTAAGCATTTTGTAATACAACCTTGGAATAAATCACTGTGAATAAAAATAAACGTTTTTTAAATTCATAGAAAAGGTTAAATTTTAGGATTAATGTTATAATTTATGTACAATAAAACATGAAACATTTTATATAATATTTGAAAAAATGAAGAATCCAAAGTTAATGGTTTGGAGGGAATCTCTTTTTGAATATTGTAATGTATTAGTTGATAAAAAAATTTAGGTACCTTCCATGTTTAAAATAAATACAAAAAATTAGTAAATAATACAAATAATATGGTGGTTATATAATAAAATGCATATAAAAGATTTTGAAGGATGATTATATAATAATAAACCATCCCAAGAAATTTTTGAGAGGTATTCCTCTTACCTTATGGAATATTAGATTTCATCACATCTTCATTCCTATGATATAAAATTATATTCATTAAAATATTAATCCAAAAGTGAATTTATTTCTTTTTTTATGCTTTTAAATTTAAAATCATTGGATATTATTTATTTGTGATTTTAAATTTGCATTATTATTAGATGTCCTAGATTCCTTAAATTATTTATCCTATTTTAATTTTAGGATTTGGATTAAAAGTACTATATATTTTTAAAAAATTATTTAATGAAAACTATAATAAAATAAAATTAAACTTGAATACATAAAATAATGAAAAAATTTATATATAATGTGATATGGTAGTAAATGAAAATGTCCTCATATGGGGATAAAACTGACCACTAATAAGGAATATTGAATGAGAAGATAGATAATATATACAAAAAAAATAAAATAGAGAAGTTATAATATTCTAATAATAACGTTAATATGTTATATAAATACACAATAAATATTTTATGAATATTTAAATATTAAATATATTTGAAAATTATAAATATGATGATAGTAAAAATGTAAATGATAAAATTATGGGATTTCCTTTTCATTTAATATTTACTCCCTCACTAAAGACTAAGTGGCTAGGTGAATGATAACACAAAAATGATTATAAATATATAATAAACCTAATATTATTAGTTTTGATAGATATTTATCTTTGATATATTGATGGGAAGTTATTTAAGAAAGGATTGCAATGGTGTGGTTTGTTATATAATAATAAAAAACAATTGTTTCCACTATATATCTTGTAATAGTGATATAATTGAAATTATGACTTATATTTTTATTTAAATTAATGAATATATTAATTTTGAACCATATTGAAAATAAATTTATTACATTATTCAAAAGAAATGAATAATAAAATAAAAAATAGTTTTTTGAAATGGAATACATGAAATATTTATACATTGGAAATAAAATTTTACGTTTGGAATTTTAATTGCATAATTTTAATGAGAATATTTACTATTTAAAATATTTTTATTCGATAAACCCACTATAGAATTTATTATCATATAGTTATATGTTAATAGATTTAGTTAAAACAAAACATTTATGTACAAATAAAAGTTTTTCTATTTAGTTAAAATATATAGTTCACTATAAAATTATAAAAATTTCACCCTTAGTCAATATAAATGTGATGATTCCAAACAAATTAAACCTATTTTAAAAAAAATCATAAATCTAAATAATTAAAATTAAAATAATAACAAAAATATTATTGTTTTCTATAAATGATGTTAAAATAGAATCTTTTAAAAATTAACTTATAATTTCTATGAGTTTAAATTTAAGAGGCAATTTTCATGAATTGATATATTTATATTTAATAATTTTATTTAGAATATTTTTTTTGAGATTTCAGTTTTCTATTTTTTAAAGAACTATTGTAAAATTTAAATTAATATTCTATATCTTATGTATCTATTCAAATATTTATTGTTTTTTACATTCTACAAAAAACTATCAATGCTTTCATCTATTGTTCATTAGAATTGCTTTAATTTTTTTATATTATTAATTCTTTAAATTTAAATTTTATTATTAATACTTAAATTACTTTTTACATTATTTTTGATTGTGTTATAAATATATGAGACTATTTTGAACCAAATATATCTAATCTAAATGTTTTTTTGCATTTATCCTATTAAAATAATTTGAATTTGATCGAGTATATACGTTCAATAAATTTGAGGTTGAACATTAAAAAAACTGTTATAGGGTTTTATTATGGGGTTCATGTATTTTATCAAAATCTATATTCTAAAATATGATATAAATGAATATTTTGAAGTAAATTCCCAAACAATATGTAAATTATATTTTTCTGATGTGATATTATAGTATAAACATATCTTATTTCATTTATTAAATATTGCTTTATTAAATCCTGAGTGGAGTTTAACTGAGCATGTAAAAAGTGATTATTAAAGGAAAATCATCAAATTCTATAATGTATTAGATGAAAAACATGACATGAATAATATATATTTAATAAAAACAATATTTATAAAATTAAGAAAAAAATAGACATGCCCTTACATATGTGTAATCACATATTTACCTTTTTACATATGCTACACTATGATCACAGATGCATTGGTCGTATATATTCTACCTCTGAGGGACTTACACAGGACAATGGATCATCAAAAATATTTAGAGGATCCCATATTATTTAAATAGATTCTCTTACATTTATCCAATGTTATAAATTAATAAGAAAGAAAAACTTTTGTATTTCTATTCTTATATGTAATGGAAATAACACATCATGAGGAGACCCATATCCTAATATTGATTAATTGGGGGGAAGGGTATAGAAACACAAGAAAATATATGAATATATTATATTAACTAGGTGTTACATCCCATTGTATTAAATTACATTGAATGATTAAATGAATATTATTATCCATAAGTGAATAATTTTTTGATTAATAATAGATATAAACTGTATAGTGGATCATGGATTAGATACATTATATTAGATCCAATATCATAACCCATTCTCATAATATGATAGAGGGAAAATGAAGCATCTTATGCCATATTATTATGTATGTAGGCCATACCCAACAATATCCATCCAATGAATATCATATAATATAACATGGGTATATAATTAAATATAGTACACCTTTATTTTATTCAACACCCAAGAATATATAACATGAACTAAAATCTTATATGTAAATTATGAAAAAACTCAAAACTCTTTATGATGATATGTGAAACTATTTTTCGTATAATATTTCAAAATCTCTTTATTTTCTAATCTGTAATTTTTCCAATCCTTTATCCTTATATAAATTTCATACTATGTGAAACATTGGAACATAATTAAATTAAAAATAATATTTATTCATGGAATTAGATAAGTAAGAAAATATTATACACTAAAAAAGTATTAGTGATACTGAATATACTATGGGATCTAGTATGATAACAATTGAGAATATTCATATCTCCATAGGAACATATTCACCATATATTATATCATATAATATATATGTATATATAAATAATAATTTTTTCATGAAATAATTATACCGATAAACATTGAATAATACCAATCTATTATACTCCTTATCAATCATTCATTATTTTTTAAAAGTACTAACTTGGTCGATAAATACATAAAATTTCATTCATCTATTAATTGTGAACACTAATTTTCATTTATCTAAATAGTTTGGACACATCATATGAGACTCAAATTCAAATGGTTGGGAATTCGTTTATCCTGAATCATTCACGTTTTATTTTAAATTTAGTATCATATAAATGAAAAAATTATACCATGGTTGATCTCCAACTGAATGCATGATTAGAAATATACCGAACCACTACCTCATCAGCTAAGACACAATGGTTGTGTAAGAAATATATTATTTGAGGATGGTTTTCAATATTTATATATCACTATGCTTTGGTAAAAAAATATTAATTATCTGTTTACACCCTTATGTATATCATCTATTGTATGATATTCAATGAAATATACTCTAGTTTTTTAATATAAATAAGATGTCTCCGCAATGTAGCTATTGAGTCAACTAATCATGTTAAACCTAACATATCATCACAAACCACAATACCATATGATGATCATCAATTAGGGGAGACATAATAATTATAATTTGAGGGGAAATTATCATTCCATTAGTCATGTTAAATTAATTATAGAATTTCTGAATGGTTTATAAATATACTTTTTCATTTATTAGATGACCATGATATTTTGTTAAATGATAACATCAATAACATCAATATTATATACCATTATAATCAATAATAACCTTTGAATTATACTATGATAATACATTCATTAGTATATCCACAACATATTCATCCAAATTTACACAAAACAATTCAAATATTTTCCCTTTCAATGATCACTCATATGATATGGTATTTTCAAGGGACATGGTTGGAACATTGGTAATGTGAGGTTATTTATATATAGAAATGGCTTGATTATTATCATTGTAAATATAATTATTCCACAAAATCATGGGATAATATCATATTTATAAATCAAAATACTAATCCAAACTACTTCGTAAAAAACACTTGATATAATGTTGTACTATTTATCCAATTTTTTTCTTGTGTGATAGCATATTTAAAATTCCTCCCATAAATATCTCAATTATTATAGGAAAAAAATAAACTATATTTATATCACATGTTATATCTATTGAATTAGAAACTCACATGTATAGTACACCCTATATTATGTTCATCATTTCAACCAAATGTTGTAATCATATCTTTACAACATCTTATGTACATAAGGATGTTACTTTCAAAAATGTAATTAGTAACATAAGGATTGGATTTAAATATAAATTTTATGTTAAGTGTATATTTTACATTAGGATATTTACAAAACATTCAATACATGATTGATCCTATAGGATATGAAAAATTAATTATTCAATCCTTTTTAACTTCTTAGAAGTATGACAAATATTTTGAATATTGGTTTGTTTTAACATAGGTAATGAAACATTATTAGATATATATATATGATAAAAATATTTAAAATTTAATAATTTATATGTATTGAATGATCCCAAATAACTTATTTGATCTACCTCTATTGATCTTCATACCTAATATATAGACTACTGAAACCCAGTATTACTTCTTGTAGTGTTTTTTCCTTCCAATGTTTTAGAAAATGTAAAGGGGATACAATTTTTAATATGAACCATTATATGTATATATAATATAATATATAATAATATTCATTCCATATTTTTAAATTATAATCAGAAATAATTGTGGATGAAAATGTTAGAGCATCTACCCATCATAATATATATATATATATATATATATATATATATATTTAGTAAATCACTTCCTGATATGGTAATGTTTTCCCCATGAGTTTCCATTTATCCTTTTACACCATGTATTCTATATATGTAGGAACTCAACAAACTATTCAATTTATCATAAAAAAACACACTTGATCCTATGGGTTTTACTCCTAAGATTACATCTACTAGATTTAAAACATGGTTGGTGTATATGACATTAAATTTATATTTCATGGATTTTAATAATTTTATTTAATTGTAACTATCAATAAACACTTTTTATAATATTTTTTAATCTTCTTTGATCCTTAATTTATCATCATTTTCAATAATCAATACATAACTCCAATGATCCTCAGAAAACCAACGAAACCAAAAATATTTTTATATGAAACATGTCAGTTCATCTAGTATTAATTTTAATGGAACTAGATCGACTTCAATATAAGAATAACGTTTTATTTTTATAGTTTTTAACATCTCTAGGATCATCTTTCTTCCCACAAACACCTATATATATGCCATCCTTCAAAAAAAACATATAACATTAGGAAACTTATTTAGAAAATATAATCAAACTATAATTAAATTTTTTTAATCTAATTTTAGTTGTGGTAAATAGTGGGAATAAGTTTGTCGCTAGAGTGGGGGGAAATTTTTTAAACTATAAATTTTGTCTTTTAGGAGGTATTCCACATGTATAGACATGTGACATTAACATTTTCCAATTGATTGGAGCATAAGAAGGTATATGTGATAATATAAATAAATATTTATTATTATGAGATAAATATCATATATTTATAAATATATATATATATATATATATATTTAATACATCGTTATATCTTGTTGGTATATTTGGTGATATAAAATTAATTACATCAGTTCACGAGGAGATAGTCCACCATACAAACAATCAAAAGTTTCATTTATCATTTGAAAGTAGAGGATATTGATATAGGATATTCCATAAACATAATAACATATCATTATATGGTAGATAATTTTGTAATTAAATTATAATTGTTAGGATATTAATATAGGACAAATGAAAAGATTTAAAAAATAATGAACATAGTGAAAAATGAATTTATCAGTGAAACAACTCCATTGAATCTCATATAACGGAACCTAGGGATAGTATTTTGGGATGTCCATTTTCTTTAAAACATGTCTGTATTTTTTTGCGATATATTTTTCTAGGGATTTCTGAGTTAAATGGATTAATATTTGTAAAGAAGTGAGGGGATATGATTCCCTTTTATTAATGTGGGGGAGTTTTATTTTTATTAATACCTAGAAATATTCAATAATGGGATATCACTCTCAACCCAAGATCCTCTTAAATTGATAAATAATGGAGTTAATGGAATTTGATGTATATCCACACATCTAGCACAAAAAATAAATATGTTTTAATCATGTTATTCCCTTATCCTCCATGATTATTTAAATTTACCATTTTTGTGATCACCATTGTAATTAATTTATTAAGATTATATAGATATTTTAACATTTAATAAAAAAATAAATGATCCATATTATATAATTTGGACTCATTTTTCTAAATATGGAATCTAATTTTTCAAATTAAGGGAATATATCTAATGGAAATTAATTTTAATAGTGTCACATGTAAAATAAAAACCCCTTCTTTAACATTAACAATGGTAAGTTAGTTGTACACTATATACTATTAATTATGATAAATCATTATGTTGAACATAATAAAAATATTCAATGTCCACTTTGTAAAGATGTAATACATTTTAACACTTTTTATTGAGAATTCTGTACATATTTGATTTGAAATTAATCCAACAACCATGATGCAAATGAGGTTTCCCAATAGAATGTTTTCTCAATTTTAATGTATTTTTATATAAAATTTCAAAATAAAATTAATTACAATGACACATATTGTATTAATTGTAATATTTTTAAATTAATATCACTTCAAAAAAATTTAACAAAATCATACATTGAAAAATATTTAATCAAGAAGAAGGTATTTAAAAATAATCATTATTTTTCACCACTAAATGGAAAATACAATTTTAGAAAATATAAAAAAATGTATCTAATATAATTTTAAAAATATGAATAAAAAAATTAATTTCATTTTACCAAATTAATTTTCTTAATGTTTTGAACATTTAACTTAAAATATGTGAAAAAAAGGATACCAAACTTTTTTTAGACATGTATAGTTTTTAAGGGTAAAACATGATTAATTCAAATACCATGGTTATAAAAAATTATAAATGAATGAAAATTTTCTTTAATATATAATAAATTGATTTAATTAAAATTATTCACCAATAGTGATTTATTAAATTTATTAATATTAAAATACATTACTTGAAAAAAAGAAATATTTTAATGAAAATACTTCATTAATTTTGAAATTATTTTTATATTAATTTTAATAGAGTGATAATAAATAAATTTATATAATACATTTATGGACCATATTATTATTTTAATTTAGTTATTCTTATTTATAACCCCATTTTAATGTCTAGGTGATAACATTGCAATTAAATAATAATATTGTTTTTATACACCATGATCAATTTAATCTCTATGTTTCGTGTAATTCAAGCTATCAAATAAATAAAATTTATTTAAATATTAATATATAATTAAATATCAATGTGTTAAAAAATTAAATTTCTCATAGTAATAATAATATATGATACAGTTATATATTCCCCCATCTCAGAATAATATCATTCTTTCGTGGAAAACAACCTCTAATCTAAATTATGTAAAATGTGATGTTCACAATATTTATATAAATGAGTGTGCATCTAATTCATTACAGGAATGACATAATTAAAAGAAATAAAAAGAATGATATTATATCTTTTCATATGAATATAAACCAATTTTATCTGTGGAATCATAGAAGGTAATTGATGTAAATGAAAACACCCTCACAAAATGAATGCACTGATAGCTATTCTAAAAGAACTGACCGAGAATCAAATTTGTGATACGAGTAAAGTATCCAAAATGAATATATATATATATATATATATTATCAAATAAATCATGAAACATAACCCCCATTACTATAAATAATTTATAAAATAATATTTGTAAGAGAAGGGATAAAATAGAAAAAACCATTAGAAGTTTTTTAACATTGACTAAAAATATGTGTTTACATTTATAATTCAAAGATAACGTTTAAATAGCGGACATGAAATATATTTAATATATTTAAATTGAAATTTAAAATCCAATAATATATCTTTTAAAAGATAATATTTTTATCTTTGATATAATTGAAGATGAAGAAAAAACATATGAAAGGGAAAGGAAACCTCATTTTAGTATTTCGAAAATAACGCTGTTCAAAACTCACATTGTAAAACAAAAATAAATAAATAAATAAATGGATAAAAATATTATATCATCATCAAGAAATATAAAATTATATTATATATAATATTATATTAGTATAACCGATTCATGGAAAATCATTATTAATGAAATAATATTAATATTAAATAATGCATATTTGAGTTATCATTATGCCTTGAGGAAAAATACACTCTATGGATTGGGAGATTAAAATATGATTATATGTGGTAAAAATGAAATTAGTTATAGAATAAAAATAAAATTAATATAATGGTATAATGTACCCGTCTTATTACAAATATGTTCAAGAAAATGATCATAATAAAATTAATGAAAATTATTTTACCAAAAAACATAATAGCTTGGATATGAATTGAGTTAAAAAAAGTAGGATAAAATGAGATAATTTCAATCATAATATCCAATAAATAAAAAAATTGTATCATAATTATATATATAGTTAATGAATATACCATTTAAAGGACATACTGGTTCATAACATAATCATGTCTCAATAAATTATTTCTTTGAGGCGTGGATCACTTATGACATTAGTACATTATAATCAAAAACCCCTTCATGTTGTAGGATTTTAATTGATCATAAAATATATTAATAAAATTATAATTATCTATATTATGTCTAAAATAGGTTGGATATACACAACCTAATTGAAATTACATGTATAATACCAAACATGTCTTAAAGGAATGAATTTTATATGGAAACACTTATTTTTTTCCCTTTAAAATGTTCATGACAATTTCTTCTCCTATAAATCAAACACAAATAACATAATAATATATTTAATTTACATATTAATAATTTTTTCCTTTTATATCTATCATTTATAATTATTTATTATTATAATTTTTGTTAGTTATAGCTTATTTTAATGATTAGCTAATAATAACCTTCCCCATTTCCCCATATTTTATATAGTGGATATCAATACACATTATTTGATACCATGTAAATAATTAATAATTTTTTTGTTTACTATAGTCTATAACTATTATTGATTTTTAGATATCATATATTTTTATTCTAATTTTTTATTTAAACTACATGAAAATAGAATTATGGCTTACCAAATTTATTTATTTTTATTGATTGATGATGAAACTTTATAAATAAGACATATAATTAATATATGATTTCCAAAACCATATAGAAATTATTATTTTGTTATCATATTATAAATATTTTAGCATTTATGTTCCAATAGTAATCCATTAGAGAGATTTTTAGCATTGTACATGTTGGTGGTCAAACCAACAATAATATGAACACATATTAAATTGAAGGGTGATTATGGATACAAAGGTGTTTCTTTTTAAATAACATCATTATAATAAAATAATTATAATATTATTATTTTTTCATTATTTTTAACTAGATTATATAATGTTTCAATATGTAATGTAATTATATATGTATAATAAGAAACATTATTCAATATAGGTTTTTGTCAATGAGCATGAATAATTTTTATAGACATGAGATGACATGTTATCATGCTTATGATACAAATAAAAATCAAAAATAAAAAAAAATATGATTCTTCTCAAATGAAATTTTCTTTATTAACTTTTCATTCTTTTTGGAATTAAAAGAGATCTCTTTTTCATCCCTCGTCCTTTTTCTTGATAAAAAACCTTCTTCAATTCCTATGAAATTTGAACACTATGAAATTCATGAATACTCATATAACTATGATAATTTTAATCCAATGAAGTGACAAAAAAATCAATCATTTAATGTAATATATGTAGAAAAAATAAAATATTAGAATCTTCCCACTTCTCTCAATAACATCTAATCGTAATCACCACTACATTATGCACTTATGAATAAAATATCAATAATTTCATCATCATGTATCTATATATCTTCATAAAAACATATAAAAATTATTTTTTATCTAGATTTACAATGGTGTTTTTTTCAAAGTTATTCAAATTTTTATCCCATGGCCTTAGTGATTTTGAGTTCTCTGAATTCCAAAAACAAAAATTCCTAGAAGGATGATAAATAACATTATTTACTCATTTATCATTATCCATATTCCACATATATGCTACTATCGTAGAAAAATTTTTATCTTAGGGAACAATACCATCAGTTGTTACTTCAAAAACATTCTAATTGTTATATAAAATATATGAAATCATCACGTGTATCTATGTATGATTTTTTTAACCATTAAATGTTTGAATCCATATTAAATTTACTAGATTTTTGTTATCTCTAGTATGTATAAGATATTATTTACAAAAACATTGAAAATAATAAAACTTTTCTCAAAAATCAAAGAGAAAATCATTGTAAATGGGAAACAATATATGATTTAAAATATTAAGGAAATTCATGGTTCAATAAATAATCATTGAGAGGGGGTTAATATGATATTAAAATTAATTTAATGTGTCCATTATCTACCAACCCTCATAACTAGAAATTGTGAATCTTTATTATTTTCCAACACACACATAACTAATAGGAAAATAGTATTTATATGGTTCACCTATCAAAATGATAAGTCTAGTCATTGGAATGATCAAATTTCTGGATTGATATTATAAACCACTATATTTATCATATAGGTACAATAATTTGGATTTATCCTTGAAATCATATAACAAAAACTCTCCCAACACTTGTAATATACCAACCTAGGTCATCCAAAGGATCCACCCACTCTAGTTGACACATGTTGAGGTGAATCATTACAATTTATCATGGAATGAATATAAAAAACCATATATGAAACCAAGGAAAAATCAGTGAAAAAATTTACAAATCGATTCATATAATCCTAGAAAAATTATCTAAACTAGAATGTATAAATAAAACAAGACCAATAATCTCTATAAAACCCATAATCACATTGAAACCACCCCAATATGATGTCAAAGACCAAAGGGGAAGCTGACATTTTATGAGATATCTTTTCTATTACTTGTATAATAAAATAAAATATCTAAAAACTCTTTCAGGGAACAATTATTTTGTGAGAAAAATGTCTTGTTTGATACCACCAAAGAGTCCATACAAGTTTTAATAACAAAAATTAAGTAGTTTTATCTTCAAAAAAATTGCATAGCAATGAATTTTTATAAATAAAATTCATTTATAAATAATTTTTCCTTTGGATTTCCTAATATCCTTTCATATTAGAAATATGAAAATTTGAATTGGTTTAAACAAGAAGAAAATAAATTCATAAATAGATAATAAAGTAAAGTTATGTCCATGAAATAACAAATCATGTGAATTAAGGTTATACAACCATATATATAAACTATAAGAAATGATCCTTAAAAACAATTATTTGAAAAATAAACATATATAACAAAGAACCTCATATTGGACCCCTCTCTATGAGACCATATGTATTTGACACTCATGGGCTTAATCATGTATTTTTTATATCCAACTAATATCATGTCCTTCTATAATACATCATTATCTAAAAGGTTACCTCATAGTGGTGCCACACACACTAAGGACACCTATGTACCTTTCTATATAGACCCATGGTTACCAATGTAAAAATTAGAAAAATACATTTCCAACCAATACAAATAATTTAGTAAAAAAATTAAATCCAAAAAATCCTCTACGGTGTAAGAAAACCCATTTCAAAATAGTTAAAATCATTTTACATATAAAAAAACATTGTTAAAACCAATTCAATCCTTTAAAAAAATTACATTTTAATTAAACGAACAACCAATTGTATTTTTCAAGAATAAGAAGAATTTCATTACATTAACCCATTGTATAGAAGAATCTAAATCAAACTGCAATAAAACAAGATGCCTTTCTATATGGGGATTGGAAATCAGGATAGATACGTTAAAAAAAGAATGAATTACATGAAAATGAATTGGATTTATAGAAAACTATATTAGATCACAAAACAAAAAAAAATTAGCAAACACCCTTTCTATGAATAATGGAAGGATGAACCAAATGGAAATTATAACTTTTAGAAATACACTAAAACCAAAACAATGACAAATCACTGAACTAAATGATCTAGATGGGTCAGATGTCTCCAAAATCATGTAGGGGGAGTTCAGTCATGAGGGGGAGGGTTCAGAGTGGATCATAGAATAAATTAACAACATGGTTCCCTTAAATTTTCATCGTGTCAGATTTACACGACGTGTAATCCATTACATACCATGTAATATAGAAAGGAAGGAATCATCCTAAAATGAGACACATTTTTTTTAAAATACCATTTTTTTGCATTACATGACATGAACATATTACACTATGTATAAACCCCTCATGATATGTACTGAGTTCATGTAATCATCCTGGAATACATTAAATAAAAGATAATCCATTTTCACAATATGTAATTACCCATGAGACAAATTATATTATAGTTTCCAGTATATGTAAATCAAAACACCCTAGATGTCCTCAGAACATGGAGAGAACCCAACAAATCCATAAACATGTTTATACATGGACTAAATTAATTATAATAAACTTCCATCATTGAACTCTAAATAATTTTCATTGAAGATTCAATCAATCCTCAAGAATCCCACCAATGAAACCAAACAATGATGATAAAAAAAGTGTAAAAAATAAGCTACTTGAAAAGAATAATGTGGTATTACCATCAACAAAACATACATTCTTTCAACCCCCAAAAATATATTGTATTCATGGACTCAAATAAATTCATGCCCCTGCTTCTTAATCAACAATTCCCTCTCTCCCATATCATGGATGTATCATATAAACTACAACAAAACCTAGACTAGAGGAATTATTTTACACTAAAAACCTTCTCTAGGAGAACCATAATCTAAATTAGCTTATTAACTAAGGTGGCCTTTATCTCAAGATCAACAGACACCCTTCCAATAACATGTAATGTGTCATATATATACATTTTTAGATAGAATACTTGAATCATTTTGTGTCTAGAAAACATAAAAAAATTATGTCCAACTGGTATGCCACTAACCTCAATCATCCAATAATCCAAAAGGGGACCAAAAAACTAGATGCCAACATACACTGTCTACCTAAACAATGATGTCCCATGAGAGGTGATACTCTAAGAATAACCTGTTCACAAACCTCAAACTCTCATGGCTAATGATGATGGCTTGCATAAGATTTTTTTAGGACTATGTTATGTGATCAATCTCATCTGAATCAACTACGCCATCACCATCATCTGCTAAATGATACCCATCCCAACTAAGGACCACTCTTCCATCTTCCCATTTCATATGGGATATATACATGGCCACCCATTCAAATCCTCAATGGGAACCATCCTAATAGACGATTGATAACAACTATATTAGGAAAACTCAACTATAGTAAAATACTTTTTCCATGATCCACTAAAATAAAGCATACAATTCCAGACTATATCATCAACAACCTAGATAGTCATATCACTCTATAAATATGACTCTATATGATTCTAGGTGATTAATATAATGTTGGAACCCGTCAACTCTTACAAACTATTCTAGAACCTGCATTCTGACCTTGGTTCCCTATTAGATACAACCACATATAAAACCTCATAAAGCCTCACAATCCCTCATATATACAACTCCGCCATGATTTTCTACCTTCGTTGTCTCCATGATAGGTTAGAAATGAATTGAATTTATATTTTGATCAATAAAAACCCAAATCATATGATTTCCACTCTGATTATTTTAGAAACCACTGATGAAATACATGGAAAGATTATCCCACTTCAATATGAGAATGGTTAAGAGATACAAATAACAATCAGTTCTCCAGGGTTCCACAATTATTCATTTAAAAATAATTCATGAGGTTATAAAATATGAAATGAGACTCCAAATCCTATTACACCAATGTCGTTGTCTCAGGTCAGGATACATCTTGTCAGCCCTAGGGTGAACAGACCAAAAAGAATAGTGTCCACTATTTAAAACTCTATCCTCATATAAAATTGACTGACCAACCTACCAAATAAGAAAAAAACCACTAGGACACTAAGACCACAATCATATAGTCTCCCACCATAAAGTCTTTCACATATACATTGGAACTCTATGTTTAGATCCTTCTTGATCCAAACTCATGAAACCAAAATAAGGCATCTTTAATCAAATCCAGGATCAAATATCAACGAACCCACTCCACTGCCACTATCATATTATAAAAAATTCATCATTTTCAACTGATCAATTGATACTGTGATTACTAGTTTCAATAATTTTCTTCTCTATTAACTATAAACCACGTTTCTTTTGTAAGATTTTTATCCAATTTCAAAATCAAAATCATGATTATAATCTACCCAACATCCATCTTGCAAGTTCAGATCCCTATGAGAAATAAAAATTTTCAAGCTATTATGATCTGAATTCATTGTGAAGCTCTCCTCAAAGAGACAGTAATACAAAATTTTGAGTGAATTCATATCCACTACCAACACAAGATCATGGATATGGTAATTATTTCCATGATGGGAAACTAATGTGAGAAATATACCTCCACATGTTTCCCCTCCATCAAGTCACATACCAAACCCAAAATAGAGGAACTTTATAAAACATCATTACATTAACCTAGTTCTAGAATAATCAAAACTAGTGATGATATAAACCTTTCCATGACAACCCTAAAATACCCGTAACATTTTTTCCCATTAAAAATTTACACCCGTAGGGGTTAAAGTTGTCATCTAGGATTAAATATTAGAAAAATATTGAATAAATCATCCATAGTATCCATCTAAAATAATATCTAGATCTCAAACACATTTATGGGATATTATTAGGATATAATAGCCTATATCTCTACAATACCTACTGAGAAGCACATCTCAGATATCACATGTCCCATAAATTTCACTTTTTGGACCCAAAATCCACATTTGAAAATCATAACATATACATGATTTTCAGTCAAGGTTCAATGAATGATATCCAAATACTCTCTGTGATTCTCCTTTGACATAGTGTAAACCAAAATTTCATCCATGAACTCAAAAATAATGGATTACAATAACTAATGAAATATTATTTCCATGTAATCTATAAACACTATAGTATAATTATTCATACTGAATGGTATAACCCAAAACTAAAATTTCCCATAATGAATTTTGAACCCTATCGTTGGAATATCCTCATCTAGGTCCCTTATATAGTGGTACCTAGACTATAGATAAATCATAGAAAACCTACATTCCACATAAAGATTGTCAAAATTATCATCCTTATAATCAAATAGATAGTTCTTCTTAGAGGTCAAATGAATTGAATTATAATATTCATGAAAATGTATGAGGCTCTCTTATACATTCTTATGAAATAATACAGTTGAACACCGATATTTAATTCTATCATAAATAAATCATTTTTTCACTAGGTCCTAAATCTATGAATTATTTATGACCATGTTAGGAGGTTCTATTCAAAACGTTTCCATGAAATAGATATTTTAATAGGGATAATATCAATAGTAAACTCGACCTATCTACATAGTAGTTAAAAAGAAAAATAATTAAGAAAGGGTTCGGGGTACTCAATCACCATTTTAATAATTTGAAAACCAAAATAATGATCAATTATATCAAGAAAAGTCTCCGATAAATAAAATGAGATTATCCCGCAATAAAGAACAATCACTCCTGCCATTCCCAATCTAGACTCCCACTCACCTTAGAAGACATGAGTTAACCCATATTTAGATAAAAACTATTAATGTCTATAATAAAATTCCATCTGTGCCATAACACTAATCACCCAATCTGTACGAACAATCAATTTTAATATTTAATAATAAATCACACCGAATTTCCATTCTACCTCAATGTCAGCTTTCATCACCTAGTTCGTAGGAAATATAAAACCTCAGTCGTACCTATTTCCCAAGTTCATGGAGTTATCCAACATGTATGTCATAAGTTCATAAAAAATCACTACACATAAATTATCGTTAATGATATGATAGAATGAGTAAAATCTATATCAGAAAAATTTACCACTATAAAAGATTATATAAAAATTGTACCTATAATAGTCATTGAACCTACATTATATTTCATAGGGAAATACCCTCAAACTTAAATACATTCAGTCATAGACACAGGAACATCCCCCTTGGCCAAATTATTTAAGCCAGTACCCTTGTAACCCTTAGTACAAACCTATGAACCCTTGGTGAGAGTGATAATACCTTACATCCATTTGACCTTTTTCACATAAATTCTTCAGATGTCCTAATAATCCAAAAATATGAACGGTTCGTGGAGCCTACCCACAATTATAATTAGAATAACTAGAATTCCAACACTGATAGAGAACTACCTGATGGGTCCCAATTGATTACACTAGAACTAGTCTTGAGGAATGCTGACCACCCTTATGTTTCCTCTTTTGGCCAGAAGATACAATCTAGCTAACAAGATAACCAAATAAAGCTCCTCCCAAACCTATATTTCTTGTTTTTTATTCCTTGTAAAAAAGATACATTTTCAACTACCTCCATTGTGGTCAAATGGAAAATGAGAATAAACATTTACTGAATAACACTCCCCTTCCCTAACTCAACACTAATTGCCATAAGGCACTCATTGGTGACAATATCTAGCTCTAGATGCACCAACTCAGAAAAATGGGTAAAATAATCTATAATAGAATGATCCCTCTACTCTAAGAAAAACAATACTTGGTATTTTCAGCATGTAACATGCTAGGGTTAAATTGATAAATAATTATATTCTTACATGTTTCTTTAAAATGTTTCTAATGAAAATTTTATTAAAAAGTGGATTCCCACCATCTCATTCAAGGTCCCTAGAGCACATACATGTCAAAACCCACATTAGAGTCATCAAGAGTCTTTTGGATATTAAAGATACTACTAATATTTTGAAGCTACTCCTCAGATTCAAGTGTTTCATTTTCACCATCTATGATGGGTGGATGATTCTTATTTATTTATTGTAACAGAATTCACCATATGTATTGGGTCCTTGGTACCCAATTTTCCTAGAGTTTGAATAGAATAGATAGCACCCTCTACAAAATAATGGTCAACTATATGATTCACCTATGTAACACACCACAATGTGTCCTCTCTCAGATTTGGAAGATCTCTTCTTAGATTCATTCTCTTAAAAACACATGAAAATAACCAATTAGATCATATAAACATTCAAATATTCTTAGTACCTCTTCAGAATTAAAATAAATGTTTTAAAACAAGATGAATTTAATGAAATTTTGAAATACTCACCACAAATTTCATTGAAAAAATGAATATGTTTATATAAATAAACAACCCATAATTTTCAATCCAATGACCCCAAAAACCAATTCGCAAACCTACTAAAATTTTCATGACCCGCCATGGTAACTTGAGTTTAGTCATGGTTGACATCTAGATATACACCTTTTCTAGACCTACTATGAAATTTGTTATAGAATTAACTTTTATGAACCCAACACATTGTACCAAACTCAGGTAGCATTAATGAATATTAGGCTAATCCTTCCCTTTTATACCAATTTTTATTAAACCAACCATTTTTATCAAAACCACACACCCAATCCAAACATCACATGGTGATGTAAATTAACAAATAAAAAAAGTTCATGAATATATGCAAATAACACATACAAAAGGGAAATATGTTATAGAAAAATATACAACCAAATACATAAAATACTTCACAAACTCTCTAAATGATAAATAATGAATAATGAATGAACAAATATTATCTATTCATCCCATAGTCACGTCCAAACAACACCTCTATGAAGGAAAAGTCCACTTTAGACCCTGAAATCTTACAAGATTCCCTTCATTTTAACTATATCCTGCAGTACAACATCTATAAATTCCTCACTAGAAAAATTAGTGTGTGTGCCCAAATTCTTGTAGGACACCACAGTAGAGTCTATAAATGGTCTAGTAAAAATAATTCAATATTTTAATATTTTAAAAAAATAGTTTTATAATGAATTTCCATTAGTCCAATTCATTTTTAAATCAATCTCATGTTAGATTTCATAATATATTTCCATAATATAAAACAAGAAATATGAAAAGTATATGTGACATAAACTAGAATCATATCCACTCTTTTAGAAATAATGAAGATTAAACAAATTAATTAAATAACTTATCATGTGAACCTATGTGATGCAACCTAATATATTTATTGATCAACAATACTTGATAAAATAAACCATGTGATAAATAACCATAAATTAAAAATCATCTCATATTGGGTATCATCCTATGTGATAATACATAATTGAAACTCAAGAGATATAATTGGTATAATATTGGATCCAACCAATTTCGAGTCATGCCATAGTCTATTGATGAAAAAAATATTACTTCCAAGTGGTGCCACACACAATAAGTCCACCCACGTCTCTTTCCCAACACACTGATGGTTCCCAATGTTTAAATTTTCAAAATATATTTCAAAAATCTTCTCACACTTTTATGAATTATTTTAAAATCCATGAAAATCTAATTTGGTGACTAAAACCCCATTTTCAAATCAAGAAAATCAGTTTCTAAATATATTAAAATATCCATATTTTAGGCATTTTCCTTTCCAATCAATCATTTAAAAACACAAAACATGTCAATTTAATGAACAATATAAATGAATTTACCTTGAAAAATATTCAATTAAATGCATTTACCCATTTTATATAATCAAAAAATATAAATCATTTATAATCCTAGATGTCGTTGAACTAGATGATTGGAAATCATGAGAACAACCATCAAAAAACAAGGCACATCGAGAAATTAAAACATATCAATAGAAAATGCTATTTGATAATAAATATGATCCAATAATAGAACAAACACATTAACAATTATCAATTGAGGAAGAACTATAAGGAACACTTGCACGGAGAAATGCACTGTAGCCGGAACAATAATCAACCACCAAACAATGAGATCTGGAAAGGTCAGAGGTCTCTGAAATAACATTGGGAGAGATCTAGTAAAAAGAGGTGGGATACACTTTAGATGAATGAATAAAACACCTACGAAGTTCCCAAGAAATCACTGTTCATGAAAATTATACAATGTGTAATCCCAATACACATCATGTAATCCATGAAGGCTAAAATTTTGAAATTTCATCTCCATTTTTTTGTAAATCTATTTTTTTCATTACATTATGTGATTATATTACATGTTCTAAAAGATAGTCATCTTGTGATACTAGTTACAAATATCCTCCCAGTAAAAATTAGATGACATGTTTCCCATTTACATGTTCGTTAATCTCCCAAGAGATAGAAAAAGGCTGTTTTTAAATAACAAAACACCCAAACATGGATTTATAATGAACATTGGGATAAAACCTCAATGAAAACAATTTCAAACCCAGAAACCATTAAATTAAATAAACATAAATCCTGGAAATCATATTCATTTCCCCAGAAAAGGATATCCATCAACAACAAGTCCACAAACATTCCCAAATAAGGATGATAAATAAATTGTAAACAAGGGGGTTGTATAAAAATTCAAATAAGGTTTTACAACACTGATATTTCTTATTAGACTATTATAATGATAATGGCCTCAATATTAAAAGGAAAAAACAATTCTTTATAAATAAATCATTTGTTTTTATAGTGTTATCTTCCTTTTCTTCTTCATCTCCAATAACATCATGTAACATCTCTACCAACATGAAAAACAACACATACACTTATTCATCATCTCTAAACTTTTCCATCTTCTAAAATAATATACATATCTTAAAATTGAATAGAAAACCCATATTCATGCTCATTAAATTTTGAATTTGAATTTATAAAAAAAATACACTTCTTGACTGAAAACCATTGGATCATATACGGCCATAAGAAAACAATAGATTTTAATAGGTTTTAAAAATATTTTGGAATAATCTCCCAATTCTTATTTTGATTTCAAAAAGGAATATGAATTTGAGCATCCTAGATTAACCCTATAAAATTTATTTTATAGTATTTACATATGATATAGTAAATAATATATTGTTTTATAAAAGTTTTTCACAATAATTTCACAAAAGGTAATCATGTGAAATAAGAACCAAAGGGTTTAGGTCCGGAATATTCTAAATGCACAAAAAACTAGACCAATCATCTTGGTGTCCTTGTCGGTATACTATAGTGTATTCATCTATATAATATTCTCACTACAACATACTAAAATATTAATTATGTGGATGTCTAATAAACTCTATAACCTCATAATTTTTATCCTAATTTTTTCAAATAATGGTCTTCCACTATGGAGTGTAGAAGTTAATTTGAGTCTCATATATTATGTGCATACATACATAGTGGGGTGAAGCCTTCCAGAACATTTTCTATGATTCATAAAATTTCAATGTCTTTATTCGGTTATCACCATTGCAATGATGTGATCCAACTTGAGGTCAAATTGATAAAAAAATAGAAATTAGTTATGTTGAATAGAATTTTCTATAATATACATAAATAGTGAAAATATATTCTTAGAAGTGTGGAAAATAATCTATTATACCCTTCATGTTTCATGAATCATTAACTTCATTAATGATGTTTAAAAACATATAAATGAATTAATTATCATAAGAATTTCTCTAATTTTGATTTATGAATTGAAAAAAATCCAACACACTATATCGTCTCCTTTTTAGTAATTATTTGAACTCATTAAACTGGACACCCAACACATTACCTATTATTTTTTTTAATTTTATATGTGAATTTTCATAAATAACAATAAGAAAAGGCATCAAAAAAATTTTACACTTTATATCACTATCTTTTGATTCTCACTAGGTTACAACTAAGCCTTATTTGAAACATGGTTTCTCTCTTTTGGGGTCTATAAAAATAATTGAATTAGAGGTTGAAAACATGGCTGTTTTAGATAATTTTGAATGAATCATGGATAATTCACAAGTTTAGTATAACTGTATGGTAACCATTTGTTTTGGCTATGTGTATTAAGTGAAGTTCTTTATATATATTAATCATGGTTAATGAAATTGTCAATATCACCAATGATAACTATGTGGGTATGGATTTGTATAAATTTCCCACATATTTTATGTACATGATTCAATTACCAATAATTCCTCCCTAAAAACCATGTGACCCCCAAAAAATAATGGATAGTTGAGGATAATGGTTAAAGTTCACAAATATCATATCTAGGTAGCCTCTTCCAATAAATTGTGAGATTCTCCATCAAACTATTAAAAATGTGAATTAATAGTTTTTTTCTTTTTCTCTTTAAATCATAATTAAATAATTATATCAATTATTCTTTTCGTTATCCTTCTACAATTTTATGGAGGTCTCCCTCCTATGATTATTGGTTTAATTACATCATTCATGGTTGATCATATCTAGGCATGTTGTATTTTTATTTGATTTCTCCTCTTATTTGTAGATCCTCAATAGTTCTCCTCCCTTCATGACATATATTACCATAAGGTTCTATTTAATATATTTATAAGGGCTTTTATGGAGATTCTAAATTACTTCTTCTATAATTAGGATCATAAGGGATGGATATATCCTTCCCAAGTCATTGTTTTTATGTGTTTTTTATGTTGCCACTTTTTTGATGTAGTTGTTTCTATAAAATGGGTTATTCAATGAATTTCATATTATTATAATAATATTATTCTGGGTTATTAATTTAATTTAATTAATTTTTTTCAAATGGTTTTTTGGTATGTAAATTATATTTAATGTGGTTTTTCTTTAAAGAGATATTTCCCAGACTAGTTGTCTAATTAAATATAGGATTAGTGATTTTGTATATAAAATGGGTTTTAAAAAAATAGGATTGTCTTAGATAATTTTTTTTTCTCTAAATATAGATCATGGTTTTAAGATGTATTTTTTATATTGGGACATTGGAAACCTTGGGATCATTAGTAAACTGACATAGGGAACCCAAGTGTGTGTGGTACTGCTAGGGGTTTTTTTAGGATATCTATTTATTTTGGAATGAATAGATTTTGGTTTCTACCAACATTATTTCAGGTTAAGGAAATATTATGACTATTATAAGCCCATATTCGAGAGACCAAAACATAGTAATTTTATTTTTTATTTTCCTTATTTCCTAATAAATTTTTATCATCAATCATAGCTCTCAGGTTTTCCCCTAATTTTGTATCATAATGTTTCACAAGATGGATTCTGTCATGTATGTGTGTTTACATTCATATATTTCATATATGTATATGAATCAATTTTATAAAAAATATACATTTCATATTATTTGATTTATAGATATGAAATAATTTTATAAAAAAACATAAATATTTTCTAAATGTGTTTGGATTTCTGAAAATAATTGTAAAACTATGTTAATTTTTAATGTTCAAAAGGTTACATTGTTGATATTAGACTTTGTATTGATTTTTTGGTGCTGTCATAAAGGGACTTTTTTTCACATATCCTATGTTAAATATTGGGTGTTTGAAGATTTTTTATTTTAGGATACATGTAAATATTAGGGTATCATATATAATTTTGGCTAGTAATCTTGTTTCTACATTATATATATGATGGTTGGGATGTGAGACTTCTCATGTGGAGACTTTTCACTCTTGTATAATGCAATATTTTTTGGTTTATCATTTTTGGATTGTTTCATATGGATATGGTGTTAATTATTTGAATATTTAGTTGTGGTGGGGAGTTCAATATTTCACCATATTTCTGTGTAAATTATAAGTAGTTCATGCACTGTTTTTCTAGGGTTATATAATAAGAACCATCATACAAATAATAATGAATTAAACTAATAAAATATAAAGGAATATACATGATTCACTTGTGTTTTTTATATTTCATGATATTACATATACCATATGGAATATTTTATGATGTAACTAATTGGTTTCACTTAATGGTTTGGTCTCTGTAGTTTTCTAGGATTTAAACAGATGAAATGACCTTATATAAATTCTTAATCTTGTAATTATGGTAAAAATTAGTTTATGTTATATATGGAAATGTGATAATGGTGTTAATGATGAAAATTAATGCCATATATAAAATAATTTTAAAATAAAGATCTCTTATTTAATTTTATTACTTATTTTTTATGAATCACTACTATTTTTTATTTAAAAATTTCGTAACTAGTGTGGATATTTTTTTCTCTTTTTATGCCTATTTTTTCATGCTGTTGTGTGTGAAAAATGGAATTATTACTTGTTTCCTTATTCAAAAAGAGAGGATGTTGTGGCTAATATACAGTGGTTAGAATTTTATAAAGGTATGGATAGTTTTGTGTAAAGGGAATGCATTTTTTGATAGATAATGATACGTAGGTAGCAACAAAAGTGAGGATGTATGTTATTTGTTTTAAGGATGTGATATAGATGATTGATGGAATGAACTGTAATTTTCATTGATAAATTTGGAAAATGATAAGGGTGGGATTTAAATTTTGAAATTGGTAAATGAATAGTTTTAAATTGAAAATTCAATTTAATTGTATAATGGAAGTAATATGGTTACTTAATGGTAATCTGAGAAACAAGTAAATGAAATTACTATATGTAATATTAGGATTATTTTTGGATTATTTTATGTTTGAAGGGGGTAATTGTTTATAAGAGATGGATGGAATCATTAGCGATCAATTCCTTATGATATATTATTCCAATATTATGTTATTAAACATGGATGTGATATTAGGGGAGTGATATTTCTTTACATTGGGTGTTAGTTTACATTATAGGTGATAATTGGATGTGTTTTTCAATAAAAATATTATTAATATGATTCTCATACCAATTACTAATGTTCTATTATGTGATACTACTAGGTATTTCCAATTCCAACAGTTTTGGGTCCTATACTTATGGTTCCAAACCATTGGTATATGATTCCTTTTAAATTGTGTGGGTTAACCACTAAGGGGTACTACTAGGAGGAAACACCAATAAGGTTATCATGTTCTAAGGCCTATAATTCACTTTGTAGTTATATTACAATCCATTCTAGAAGGGATCACTACTAATCTAAGGTGTAAAGCCTCATCGCTACTCTTGTGCATTTCTCATGTGATGGATCATTCAATTTTTATACTTGGGGCTTTACAATAGTTCGATTGACTATTTTTTCTCTATATCAAGAATGGTATCTATCATTACATTAATATATCAAAGAATATTTTCTATAAGGTTTATACTTTTGATGATCCCATATTCATATCCATATGTGACTAACTCTATGTGGGTATAGTCTATTATTTTCTTTTCCTCCACCAACACATGATTGAAGTATTCTTATTGTGAGGATAACTATATTTCTTATTATAAGTAACACTCATCTTGTTTGGAAGAAAATAATTAAAAATTGGAATAATCCTATATCATTCTTACTCATTAGATCATATATAGTGGTGTAATGTTTTTCTTCACATGATCCCCTTCTTTATGATGAATCGTATATTATTATATAACCTAAAATAATCTTTTTATTTGCTTCATCATGATGAACCAAAAGTACCAATTTTTGTAGTATCATTACCCCTCTTTTTAATCATCAATATTGTCTTATCACCACATTCCAAAACTAAATCAAATAATATTTATACATTCATTCTCAACTTTAATTCATCAAATCACATGGTTTAGTTCACACATGGTTTCTCTCTATCTTTCTGATTTCTTCAATGTGCCACATTCAATAGCCTCAAGAAAAATACATAAATAATTTTTCAAAATTATCATTATATATTGAAATTATATAACTATAATATAATTTCTAGATTTCAAAACATCACATTTAATTTTCCTTAAGAATAGGACTAGTTATCTCAATATTTCTATTAGATTAATCTCTCCACAATCAACCATATCACAACCATTTTCGCATTTTATACAACCTATTTACATTCAAATTTTAAATATCAAATACGGTTTCATTATTCTCTCATGTTATTTACATGTAGAAACTTACATATATCACCTTAGTAAAACTAAAAAAATCATCTTCAATACATTACTCAGACAACAAAAATAAATCTCTATTATTTTTGTCCTTTATATTTTGTTATTCTTCCTTATGCATGAGACGAACAACCATTTTGACCCATTAGTCACAGCCAATCCATACATCCATAGAATCGGTTGATAACTAATTAAAGATCCTAAAATTAGCTTATCTAAATATTATATAAAGATATATTCCATTAAATCTCTAAATATAATGGAATGCTATGTTTATTTAAAAATTTCTTTTCCAAATCTATAAGATATTTATAGACTAGTTTATTTTCTTATTAATTGTTATAATATCTTGAGTCATGGTTGTAAAAAACATAATTAATTTTTTTATAATATGGATAATTCCACACAATACATTTTATTTAATTCTTTGGAAAACAATACATAGAATGAAACTAAGATACTTGATGATAGATTACATATGATTACATTAATGAAAGACCATACATGATGGTTAACATAACTGAATTCCCTTATTCTATGAGTTCACATGCATGTTCTCCATTAAATAGATGAAATTGTAAAAATTACCCTTTATATAGATTAAACTTATTACGTTGTTATATTACTACATTGGGGGTTTGAATGCATATAATCCAAAATATATACATATTACCATAAGTCAACAACATTATAACTAGTAAAACAAATGTGTAAATTTTTTTCTATAGAAGGTGAACTTCCTTACATATACATATTCACTTAAATTATTAAAATTTCCTTACACAGATTCTCTATATAAATGATTTTGGATATGTGCATACTACTATTACATGGTAAAACCCATTTTCCACTTACCCATTTTTCTATACATATTCCCCTCCTATGTATTTCAACTATCTAAATATTGAAAACTATTTTACCACATATTGATATTATTGATAATGATGGATGAATTAAATCTTACACATAATAACATCTACACAACCAACATATTTTCAAAACAAAAAATACATCTTTATAAAAATACATTCTAGAAGATCTTTGAAACTGAGTATTTCAGTTATCTAATCGCTACACCTCTTAAAATTATGGTCGTAAAATCCATTAAAAATCAATATGTATCTCGATTTTCACACTTATTACCATAATTAAATATCTTTTTTAAACAAAACCATTCACCTAGATACTTTTTTTCAAGCTTTTCCCCCTTTGGATTAATATTTTCCATATAAATTATTATATTACTTATCTCCCCCTCCAATTTTTCAATAAAATAATATTTTAATACGTGTCTTTTTCATTGGGGAATATCGAACCCATATTTGAAAAAAGATATATTTATTCTCACTTCCCATATTTTTTATAATGATTTAATTCCATAATTTTTATGTGACCTCGTCACATTATGATTCATTGAAATACTCCAAATTTGTTGAAGTTTTGACCACCATTACATGTGTAATTAAACACGTTATCCTCAATAATGCATAATCATAACTTAGTTTCTAATCATCAATTCATAATAATTTTTATTTTCATATTCCAACTGCAAACCTAATTTTATAATCGCATGAGTGAATCTCCACTTTGAAAAGTTATACAGTCAAATAATATAATCATTGGGATTCAGAAAATGGTATAAGAAACAACATAAAAAGTGGGTATTTTTAATTTAATCATATTTCACTTCACAAAAAATTATTAGATCATACAAAACATGATAAATATAAAGACCTACAACATTAAGATATCTATTATAAAAATCGTTAGTTTTTAAAATTTGAAAAACATAGGTAATTAAATTACCAATATAAATAACAATAGGTATCCCCTATCAAAAAAATAGGTGATACAACGCAAATATCCCTCTTCATCACAGGGAACCTATTTTCCTTAAAATGTAGTTTAAAAGCATATAAATACAAATCTTCTACTACCCATAAATATTTAACACCTTCTAGACAACACTAATTAAAATTGCATTAGAATAGAAGGCAGCTATTGTGCATACATGTTGTTACTATTCTCTAATTCGAGCATCTTGGAGGTATCAATAAAACATTAGTCATATTACACCATAATATTATAACATTAAAAATACACAAGAATTATTATAATTGATTACTTATCTATCTTATTTTTTATCAATTAATCAAGATCATCCATCCTCATATAAGTTATAAAATTATTTTCTGTTACTACCAAGATAATATCAACAATTTTGGGATGTCATTATACTTGGCTTAAGACTCATATAAAAAATAAAATCAGTATTGGAATATATAAATTTAGAAAATTTACAAAATAAAAATAGTAATTATATTTAACTTCTTTGGGGTGATAAATTAAATTAGCACCATAATTTCATCCATTTAACATACCTTCCACCTACAATGTGATTCTAAAATAATTAAAATCTAACATTGACTTGATATTTAATTATAGCATGTATTATTATGAGATCATCCATCAACTCAATCAAACATCACCCTTTTACCATAACTACCCGAGGTATTGTTTCTATCCCATGAATCATGTATCACTCCAATAATTATACATAAAATAATTTTCATAGGGATATCATTTACATAATACTTCCTAAATTATATGATGTTAGTTTTTATATGTGAACTAAACCATTTATTTTTACTATCCCTCAGTCCTTGATAGGGGTTACTTTTACACCACTAATTGTGCTAATTGCATTTTAATTTTTATCTCCCGGTTATTGTTAATACCATACACAATTTCAATTACCCATGGGTGTGTAGTCCATGTTATATATATCTATAATCATGACCAAATATGGTTTAATCCTTCAAAATATTTCCATTTCCAATGGGGGTTTCTTCCACTATATTTGACCTCATGCTTAGTTGTGAGATAAGAATATACACTAAGGAGTAAATTGATCTTTTAATTAATATTTAACAACCATGAGATCTATTTTATTCTTATACATATATAGAAAATCCTTCTTAATTTCTTCGAAAATTCTACCATAACTAAATTAGATACCTCCAAAAAATTTTGTATCCATATTATCTTTCTTAATCATTAGGACGGTTTTTGTGGTTTCCTATTGTTAGGGGTTTGGGGAATATTCCTTTGATCTTCATCATTATTCTATAATCATGTCAATAATTTTCCGTGTTAAAATATTTATATCTAACGAATGTTTTTTTATGGAGTAGTAGTAGATGTATCCCTAGTGACTTCATTGGTTCTCCTAATTTTTTATTTATTTCAATCTTCATTACCTTAGGCTATTATACGTATATTCATAGTGTTCCCCATTCTACAACAATAACAATGTACTAATGTAATATTATTTTGAGGAAAAACTCTATTAGGTTTGCTATGAATATTTTACACATTCATTGTTTTTATATTTTTATCATACCACCTTTTCATAAGTTCCCAGATTAAGTCACCTAATAGCTATAAATATGGATTATTCCTAAACAATGATCATTATATTATCTTTTTCTCTTAAAGAGTTCATCTCCAAATCATGTTCTTTTATATTTTCAATCTTTTCTTTTAATTTAGAAAAAATTTCATTCACCCTTAAAATTTATTTTAATCAATACGTTCTCATCTCTTTAGGTGGGGTCTTGTGAGGAATAAGTATTTATTTTCATTCCATTTATATTAATATTTTTTAGATATTTTAGTGATTAGTTATACATGTATATAAATTTTTTCCTACATTTTTTCATGTTTTTAATAATATTTTTTATTGGAACATCTTTAATATTCTTAATTTTTATCTATATCAGAAAATATTCAATAATTGAGTTATTCTCTTGATTTATGAATAAGTTATAATCTATTTATTTATTGAAAGATTGAATCTTTCTCATATTGATGTATAAAAAACGATCATTGTGGTGGGAAATTTATTCTTTTATTACTTCCATAAATTCCTTATAATTATCTACTTATATATGAGAGTTTGTAATTCAATATTTCCATGTATCTTCAAATAGAGTTATATATATATATATATCATTAAAATTAAAAAAATCACTTCACTAGGTGGCTCAATCATCACACAAGAATTTTTTTTATTTTTCTTCTTCTGGTTTCATTTTTTTAAAAGGTAATCTTCATTTGATTTAGATATTAAAATTAATTTGGTATTTTCTTCCACATTTTTCTACCTAATATTTAAAATGTATTTAATATTTAAAAATAATCAGCACAATGGATGAGTTTCTAATGAAAATGCCATGATAGATATCTTATATAGATCTTCTCTTTCATTTTCTCGCCTTCTTATTCATTGTGTTTTTTAAAATCTAAATCTCACTAAATAAACACTATAATATATTTTATAGAATCACATATAAATAAAAACACCTCCTTATTCCAACCATATATTTTATATAGTGTGTTAAACATAATATTTAATATTGGCCCCTAAAATAAATCAAATATTAAATTAAATATCGAGCATGAATGCAAAATTAGAACGTTTATCCAATAACAAAACTTTTTGTATGATAATTATCTATAATATGTGATGGTTGAATCATGGTGTGGTAGTAGATCATTATCCAATGTTAAATAGAACATTAATTTAACCAATTTTAGCTTTCAAATTTATCTACACCACTCATCGAGAACACATATATAATGTAAAACAAACATAGACACTAAAATTTAAAATGGTACACCACTATGGGATACTCAAAAGAGAAAAAAACTATAAATAATATATATGTTAATTATTCAAATAATATTTATTGAGATATTACAATGTGTTTTAGAATGTATCACTACTGAACCTAGCAAGAATTCATCTTCTATACTCTCATGAACTATGCAAGTAGGGGATGAGTTAGTTTATAATCATAATGGTATCTTCTAATGTTTATCGACTATTAGGATTGTATCTATGAAGTATTAGACCTAGATTTGTATCTTTATCTTCATCAAGAATCTATGTCAAGTATATCAATTTCATGATTCATTATTCCCATCTTGATGTGACAAACTCCTTGGGAGTTATACCATCTTAATCATTCTTCTTCTAATTCCGTATTATAGCATCCTCATGGCTTTGTTAACTATATTTATTATCATAAAAACACTTACCTTCTCCAAATGAGAAAAATTTCATATATTAATTAATCTTCAACTCTCTTGATCATTAGACCATATTTAGTAGTGGTAATTTATCCTTCTCTAAATTGTTTTCTCCACAATGAATAAATATTATATTATAGTCCCCAATATTCTTCTTAATACCATCCTTTATGATAAATAGGATGTATCAATATCCATGATATATTTTATCAATTATTAGATACATAATGATCATATTTCTCCACATTCAAGAATAGATTCATGTAGAATTAATGACCACAATATCGACTCCAATGCATCAAAACCCATGGTGTATATCACACAATGTCTCTATATGACTTTATTTATTATTATAGTTTTAAAATATTGTATCCTAACAATAAAAATTAAAAAATAACCATGTTTAATATTTATTCCTTTTTTGAAAGCAAGAATTATACCTTGATTGTTTGGATTGATATCATTTATTTGACGTTTCCTTAAACCCCAGTTTATCCAACTCGATATTTTAATAAGAGTAATCCATCCCCAATATTTGTGACTACTTACATATATTCCATTATATATATTATAATTAAATAATAGTATGGAATCTTGAAAATCATAAAATTATTTTCAAATGCAGTTTCCAAAAGATAGACTTTAATGTATCCACATAGAGATACATCACAATTTCTTAGTAAATCCTTATTTCAAAAGCACCAAATACAGCTCCATGATATTTGGAAATTATGTTTTCTTAATCCTTTTCAGTCTTGGTATGATAAATCATTGCTATCCATTAATCATAGTCAAAAAAAATTCCACATAATCTATTGATATCACCTTTTAAATACTCCATGCGATATTTTATAATATTACGAAATGACATTACAATTTTAATCTAAAAATATTATATCATTGAAACACCATCATTTAATGTATATAATATTACCAAATTTCAATATTATTTTATTAATTTTTTATATATCTCATGTAAAACCCCAAGAATTCATAGTATGTTATTTCTTCAAAGTAATTCAATAATTTTCAATACACGCCGCACTGAGTTCAAACGCACCACGACCTACCAAACTAGCCGTTCAAAAGTGGTTATGAATTGTATTATCTAAATTTTGAACCTTATATAATCTTTATAATTTTAGAATCCATATTATGATTTTATTTTACATAATGTAAGAACAAACACATTTTTTCCAGATAAATGAAGAATTTTTCTAAAATGAAATTTTACTCCCTTTTAATGGAGAAACCTTTATAAATCCAATATTTGGAACTTTTATATATTCAATTTGAAAAAAATAATCTTCTTCCTTAGAATCAGGACAGAAGAATTTAGTTTTAGTAAATATTTGATGTTTTTCTGATAACTTTTACATTTTGGTGAATAGTAAAAAATACTATATTTAAACTGAAAAAAACATTTTTAATCAATATAATTTATAGTGTTAAATTATACATTTTAATTGTTTGGAAGTACTAATAGATTATATTTTTAAAATTTATCCCCATTCTAGTCCTTGTGAGTATTTTCACATTGAAATTAGACATAAACACATGTCACTATTTTGATTGTTTTTTTTAACCCGCCTTTTGGTTTTGACAAATTTATTTAATTTTAAATTAATAGATGCAACTTATATGTTTTTAATTTTGATAAAATGGACTTCATTTTTTAATTTGGAATATCAAAAATATCTTAGGGTAATTTTTTTGCAATTTTTTGAAAACATTCAATTTTTGACAAATAGTGAAAAAAATGAGTTATTATTTAAAACTGACTTTTTATTTAAATAAATATTTGTTTTATTTAAATTTATTTTTTTTTCAAAATAGATAAATAATACCTATATAAGTTCAATTTAATTCATTGGTGTCATTTTATAATGACTTTATATATATATAAAATTTACTGAACCTTTTACCTTTTTTTACCCACCTCCTAGGTGCATTTACAAATTTGCATAAAATATAATTTAACTATTTCTGTGAGTTGAATTTAAAAAATCCAAGAGACACGGTTAATATCAATAAGTAAAATGTGTCTTAATAAGATGAAAATAATTTTGGGTGAATAGAATCTTTTGACTTTTATTTACTACGGTTAAAGAAAAATTGGATAATTCAAGGTAAAATGAATATTATAATAACACAAAATTAGAATAAAAGTTTTCATATGTTTATTGTATGAGTAATGGATTACCATGTTCATCCTTGGGTCAATTTAGGGGCCCCATGGAGCCACTTATTAATGATAATGACATTTTATTTTAATTAACTTAAATTAAAGGAAAAATGACACAAAAAAATATCTTTTAGTAAATCAATTTTTACATGGGGTTATATAATTCATATTTTAGACTATAAATATTCCATGGAAATATAAAACTATTTTCTACAAAATATGATTTTATTTATAATTTTTAGACATTAAATAATTAAATTTATTTATGACGTAATGATGATGCAATAATTACCTAATTACTGAAATATTCAAATAATTGATATTATAAATAACCAAATAAATTTAATTTGAGACTTTTAATGAATTCCACTAATTTATAGGTTAATATGACATGTTATGTTTGGTTATATGAATTGTTTTTGAATTAATAATGCTGTTATAAATTTAGAAAAAACAAAAAACAAAATATTGTCAAAATTGACATTAAAGAGTTTTTAAAACAAATATTATATTATTTATTGATATTCTATTCCTAAAAATATATGGTTCGGAAAAAAGACATTTATAATGATATTGGTATCATTAATTAACTACTTGGGGTTCTCTTGGAAGTTTATAGTTTGTTTATTAACCAAATAATATAAAAATAAATAGAGACATGGTAAATGTCAAACTATTTAACTAAGAGTTAAATCTAAAAGATAAGGTTAATATAAAGCCCCAAACTTGTCTCAAACCTATTAATTGAGTGGTTTTAGACCCATACACACCATATACTTTAAATAATTCATTTTGGAGTCATTAGAAACCTAAAATGAATTTATGATAAAATAATATTTTATGTTTTTCCTATGGTGCCCTCACCCCTCTTATAAATGGGAACTTCTCCTTCTCTCATATTCAAACCTCCAAAGCCATTTGTCTCTACCAAAACCAGCCCCAATATCCTCCCAAATATCCTACATTAATCCTAGAGGCCTTACATTGGTAGAAAATCCAACATAAGGATCCCTTTAGATCAAATAGAAGGGAAGAACCCGATGAAGAGTTAATGATTTCACCACCCTCTTTCAAGTTATTTTTTTCTTCCACTTACTCATTATTTTTTTATTACCATACCAAAATAATAACTCCAATAACTTATATATATATTTTATGTTATTATAAATATGGCACAATAATATTCATTATTCTATCCCTCATATGAATGATAATGCCACCATTCATGCGTACGTACGGCTTACCGTCTCCACGCCATGGTATAATTTGTTATTCAACACAATGTTATTTGGATGGATATAATGATGAGTAATATGTATATAAATAATGAAAATAACTTTACAATGTCTTGTTAAAATTAATATACCATCCAATTCTACACCTTTAAGAAAATGATATTTTCGCTCGTGCATATGTACGGATTACCATCTTCACGACGCGATGAGATTCATTTCCACGTTCACCATTCATCGATGATTATAAAAATATATATTAATAATAATTATGTATTATATGAAATAATAATGATACTAGATATATATATATATATATATATAATTATATATATCTTATTCACTAACTTCCGTTCAATACGATATGAAAATAGAAACAGCGTTTATGCGTACGTATGGCCTACCATCTCCATAAATGGTGTCTTCCATTTCATATATCTATCTATTATAAATATTTATATTCTAAATATAAATGATATATGAATCAAGGTTTATATTTTGGAGTTATTTAAATCATTATCTAAATGATACGATCCTGAATAACAAGTTAAAATACGTACGATAAAGAAAGCGATTATTACCAGAAATGTATATTTAACATGAAAATCATTATTAAATGGGTAGTATAAAGTAATAAATGAATAAATTATGATATAATAAATATTTATATGGTTATTTTATATTATAATAACATACAATGGTCATTATATAGGAGGTTAAACATACCCTTGACCAAAGGAAAGTCCATGGTAAGGGGTTTCTTATCTAACTTTTAATTCCGTGAAATTTACATTGTTCACCACTTCTTTATTTCATGTGGTGTATTGTGTACTAAAATTTGATATATATTATCATGATTATTTTTATATTCATGATATTATGTGATTAATTTGGTGGTTATTGACTATTTTTCATACACATTGAGTGATTACAACGAGGTAAGGGTTAATTCCTCAGTCTCATTATTATCCAAGATTGTTCATGTTTAAGTATTTTCGGGGACATACTTATCATAGATACCCATATTATATAAAAATTATTTCAAAATGAATATTCTAAGGGTTTAGGGGAGGGTATATTTAACTATATCATCATTTTAAATGTTTTGAAAGATTTATTCTTCTAATCCTTTCTCATTAATGTCCATGTTTTTAAAATGGTTTAAAGGATTTATTTAAATGGACATGAATGTATTGAAATGATAATTCTTTTAAAATGTTTTAAAGTGGTATGGGACAATTTTATTCAAAAATCCCTTTTAAATGACTACCTTTATAAATTTTTATAATTTTAATTGATTTCATGAAAAAGGTGTATTTCTCTCAAAGCATTTTACTGATGATTTTCATCTATGTCAACATCCTTTAATAGAATTTAAACTTGTTTGAGGTTGATTTATTATAAATAAAGTATTCAATATTGTATTGAACGAGCTATGATATTTTTGAATGAGGGTGTGATATTTTTATTCCATTCATTGTTTAATGTTAAAGTATTAACATTTCATATGATAGTTTTAATACGAATGTTTATGTTACATTTAAACATCTTCTTAAGATAAATGTGATGGACTAGTATGTTCCGGGTTGGGACCGGTAAAAGTAAGACCTCTGATTTGGGGTCTAGTTATAGACGACGCTCTAGGTTGGAGTCCAATTATAGAGGCTCTTTGGGTTGGAGTCCGATTACAGAGGCTCTCCGGGTTGGAGTCTGGTTACAGAGACTCTCCGGGATGATCTCTGGTTACAAAGCCTCTCTGGGATGGGGTCCGGTTACTGTTATCCCGTAAGTCATGGCCCAAGGCCTTGACACAAAAATTAAGTCTGGTACTATACATTCCCTCATTATGGAATTAGATATTTCATGTGATTATATGACTAGTAGAATATCCATGTGCATGTTTATATGGTAATGTTTGATTTATTTTTTCCGTATTATGTTATAGTTTTTTTTAAAGGTTGTTGTTTTATTACCCATCTTGACTTAAAAGATTTTAGACTCAAATAAATTATTTACCCTTACTGAGCATTTCATATCACCTCTTTCTTATGTTTTATTTTCTCAGGATATGAAAAAGTTAGCTGTGAGTGACTTGCAGGCATAATATAGGAGGCTTGGACAATTGTATTGGAATATATTTCTATTGTTTTTATTTTCAAGTTGTAATTTTGAACTTCATGTATGTAATCTATTTTCCAACACCACTAAACTAATGAGTCCTTCGGGACATGATTCCTTGTAATCATGCCAATGTAATAGAATAATGCATCGGGTCTGGGCTTCTAGGGTCGGGTCATTAAATCTCATATCAAAGTTCCTCAAAATATCCATACGATTTGGCCTTTATCTTTAATTTAATTCCCCAAAAAACTATTCATTTAATGTTATATAAACCTATACATTTAATATGGTGGAATGATTCTAGGAAAATTCTATGAAACCACATATATTAAAAACACACATTCTGGCTCACATTTCATGAAAACCATACACTACTCATATGAATATAGTGTCTCCCTTACATTTAAAAATCATATATATGGTCATTCAAATTGAATAATTTCCACAAGCAAGTATTTTATAATACCAAGCCTTCAAATATATGATTTCCCCCATTTAACTATATTCTCATGCATCCCTTAAACCAACATACGTAGAACATTTATAAAAAATATCAGATACATGATGAATTTTCTTACACAGATATATTCACATACATAGATAAAATTAAATTAAGTAAAACCTTTAAATAGGATATTTAAAATACATAAAGAATTACATTCTAGGTAAAACCTGATTCAAGGAAAAAATTCGTTTTTTCCCCATTATTACTCTACCTTATTATAAAAAACCATTTGATGAATACCTCCTGACCACACAGTGAAAAAAGACTTCTAAATTTTTGAATTTATTCAACATCATGAGAACATCTATGCAACCTTTCAATTTTAAATTCTACAAACCCTATTTTATGTAAAACCAATCCATAAAGGATATTAATATACTATTCTACACCTTTAACCACCTTGATTCATAGAAATATTATCAACAAATAAATTTTCTATTATTCCATATTTATATTACCTACCATTCTTCATGATAATTATATATTCATGTTGTCAATAAATCTAACCACCATGAACCTCATTTGCAACAAATATAAACCCCATAATCTATGTGATAAGATCATCCAAAAAGAATTTATAATTAAATTATATATATTGAGAATTACCTCTATATGGAATTCATTTTTTTAATGAGTTGATGGACCACATCATAGTAGACTATCATTTTAGTGAGATGATTTTGGGGTGTAATCTCACTATAAATGCTCCCCATATACATTTAAATCATTTATACGTCACTCAAGAAATCCAAAATTTCTTACAGAAAATATATTAATACTTGAATTTTTTACAGTTGATCAACATAGAACTAAATTGAGGCCAAGGGATTTTTTCACTCAAAACAAAAGATGTCGGGAGAGGCTGATATCTCTCCATTATTAAGAGCATCATTAAGTAATTCCTCTCTCGGGTTTTCTAAAAATACCATGAATTAATTTGGGAAAAAATATAGGGGAATGAATGGGGGTAGAATATCACATAACTGGAAATTAATAGACAAACGGTTTGAGAATAAAAAATTTCACAAGGGTGGTTATTATTGCATTAATCCCTAGTGTACCCCATGTCTATATAATAATAATACTATTATTATTAAAATAAAATATATAAAAAATAAAAATAATGAAATATTATTTTCATCCTAAAATAAATTAATATTTAATCCAATAGAATTATATATTTATTTTTTATCATTCTATCAATCATGGTCCACAATTCCTCCAAGAATAGTTATACACTGAATAATGACTAATTCTAAAAAAATAACTATTGTTATTTTATTTAGTAATAAATAAATAAATATTTTACATAAAATATATTGAATATATATTTAATAAACATTCAACTCATGTATATTCTATCAAATAATAAGTGATGGATGATTTTTTATCAATAAAACATGAATAATTATTAATCATTGAATTGAACTAATATTTAGTCAATATTTTCAGTTCATATATAATTTAATTTATGTTTTGAATAAATATTTCATGTGACCTTCTATGGACCTCTCTCCATGATATTATGTAGAACCACCTGAATTCCAATATTATAATTTTTCAACATGCCAAGAAACCCATATATAAGGATGTTAAATATAATAATGAAAATAACTAAATATGAATTCCCATAGATAACATGATCTGTTTTTTTCAATAACTCTTTTAAAAAGTGTTACCTAATGGATATATCAACATATATTTTCAGAGTCAATTGATTTTACATTCTATAAATGAATTCAAAGATATAATGATATGAGAGTGTGCTTTCTCAACCTGTTTCATTATTGTCAATGAGCCTGTGATATAATCTTCTCTTAAAGCACATAATGGAGAACAACTTCCAAACCCTATTATTGACTGCAACATTAGTTGGGACACACCAAATATATCCAACCTCATCATGATAAAATGAAATAAACTTTTTAATAAATATAATCACATATGTGAATCCTGTTATATATTAAAAAATCATAAATTATATGGACCATTTCCTAGTAAATATATAAGAACAACTAAAGGAATATATAAATATATATTTCCTTCTATAGATTCAAGTTATCATAACATCATTATTTTACAAGGGATGGACAAAAGGAGAACTATAAATTTCTTATAAGCCCCTACCCCCAATAGATTTTATAATCCATGTCTCCTAAATTAATATAATATTTCTATAGAAATTTTTTTATGAATAATATGATTGATCCACTTGTTTCTCTTCATATTGTGGAACAACATTGACCATTTAGGTCATCTTCATCCCTTATAACTCTATAACAAAAATTTCACAAAGAAAAATGATCGTTGTGTGATATGATAAAAATAAATGTTAAGAACAATGATTGTTTTTGAAATTGAATATATATAGTATTATTTCCATTGAAAAAACTCCAATAATCTCCCACATAAAATAGAAAATAAAAACTAAAAACCTCAAATTTTTATCATCACATGATAAAAAATATTTTTCTAAAAATGGTTATAGCTATTGAAACCCCATAATATATATAGCAGAAATTCATACTATCACCTCATTTCTCAACAGAAATATCTCAATTGATAGTATAACGGAATATAATTATTTCTCTTCTATTTTACCAACTATATTAGATAATATCATCTTTCATGGTTCATTATAATTTTATTGCACATTAATATCTTAGTGGAACTCATAAATATGGAACAACATTCTTCAAAACGTGCCTTTTAAGATGCCTCTGAAGCTAAACAATCTTAGTTTAATGTGTTTATAGAATCTATTGGATATTATGTGATTAAAAACTTTTAGATAACCTTATAATTGTATTAATAGTAAATTAAATAGATCTATTTAATCATTTTTTGTGTCCCCTAAAAACTAGTATTCTAATTTCTCAACCAACTATGTGATCATCATGTCCTCTTCTTCATGTACTATTATATATTTATGACAACTATCAAATGTTGTTCTACTCATATCATTTTATAATTGTATTATTTATTTTATAGATAATAATTATCAAACCCTTGTATATATTATTTCATGTTATATATATTCCCAATGTACTCTTAGGAATATGTTTCCCATACATTAAAATAATAACATGTGATGAAAAAATAATTTAGGTGTATTATACTATAAATTATTTTTCTATACAACGTCAAATATTTATAATGACTTATATTATAAAAGACCTAGATCTATGCATGATGATCATGATACCTAGAATATGGGATGCATCATAGATAATGTTTGAAAAAATAACATTAGTCTTAATTATATATAATACCAAATTCATGTATTCTATACATTTTCATACATTTCATCCTTAAAAAATCTATTACTTGCACTAACCTCTTATAGAAACCTTGGAAAAAATCAATTTCAAATTACTATACCATAATCACCGTATTATATATTTCAATAATTGGGTATATTAATTTTATATAGAATATTATTAGTTCATTACCCAACCATCCTTTTAGGTCTTTAATATATATATAAACTAAATTGATTCTTTTAATAATGTTGATATTGTCCAAGAGTGCCCAAAAACTAACATAAAAACCCATGAACGGTAAAATATGAATATAATTTTGTAGGATTATTATTTATAAGGAATTATAAAACACTATAATAGATATATAGTATATCAACCTATTATAAACTTTTCATTATTTGTGAATACATTAATAGTCCAAACTTATCCATGCTTGAATGGTTTCTCTTGAATACCTAAAAATAAATTTATTGAAAAAAGTCGATTTATAAAAAATATAAAACATTATTGTGGTATATAGAATCTGTATCTAGTTTCAAATTAACAAGTTAGTCGTACAAAGTGTTACACATACTTCTTATTGAATGTTTAATTTTTCTTACAAAATAACATATATATCCCACCGTGGTGAATATAAAACTACAGTAATGGTTTAAAAATTCATATATAGTTTGTATATCTTGAAATATTACTCTAATAAGAGCATGTGAATTTAATATTCTTTCCACTAGTTTATCTGAATACATGATTCAACTAAATCCCAGATTTCATTAGATTTTTCAAAAGTGATGTCGTTCACTAATAGAAATGATGTTTTTATCATTAATACAATTCATCCATAGCTTTGAAAATATACATATTAATTATAATATAATTAAATCTAAATATTTTCTTTTTGATAAATATCATATTAATTTGAACTATATAATGTTAAAAAGTTGAATAAAATCAAAAGGCCTTAGGCTATTACATAATAGACTCCCATCGTATCAGAACATATAAAAATAAATCAGTAAAATTAGTTTTTAAATGGTTAGTTATTACACCATTATCATATGAGACTTTTATAGAATTTTATCATAAAAGAAATTAATTATATATATGACTCTTCATTGACTTATCATGTACTATTTTCATATATTTTATTTGAATATAAAAATAGGAGTTTAGAAGAAAAACATCACTATATATTTAATGATAGATAATTACATTGGTAAGATATTCTCCAAAAAACCAATATATGGGATCCAATATGTTTTACTAAGTACATTAATTTATTTCATCCTTCATTTATAATGTTTAATAAAAGACCATAATTAAGTATATGATTTTTTTTCTCGGATCACCCTGGAAAATTTTATGCAATATAGATGAACTAGAACTAGAATATTTAAGAAATACCATTATTTATATATATTAATTTATATAAAAAAAATAAGTAAGTCAATAATAATTGCTATTTTTTAGATATATAGAGACTAAATAATCTATTAGATATATATTTTAAAATAAATCTTAATTTTTATTAGTAATATTTACCCCACCACAACTAGTTATTAGTATTAAAATTTATATTACACCATTTATTACCAACATTGGAAATAAATGATTCATGAATTAATGATCTATTAATTATGTGTAGAATAATACAATATAATTAATTTAAAAAAAATATAATATCTCATAATTTCTAGTATAACATAGAGATAACTGTATATGTTGTATATAATTTATAATACTAATTTAACTTGAATTAATCCCCTTGGTAGTCATGTACTATGAAATTATCATTACTATTATGGGAATCATACTTTTTCATACTTTGGGAAAATTAAACATTACTTCTTGATATTATGTTCATCTCAAAAAGGAAATCAACAATCACACACCCTCAACACCTTAGAGAACATACCATATAAACTATTTTATTTCTATAATGGTTTTACTATTTGATATGAGTTTACTTTAAGTATACACTCTTACTATCTTCTTCTTCATTTCATTATAGTATGTCATCAAATGATCATTCTTTCCACAATTGAAAATATATATCTTTATCTTAAGTTTCTATAAAGGAATTATTTGTTAGTTGTAATGATGTATTTTAAGACAACATATAATTAGTTTGATTGCATGTATTTTCCACCTTTTCCTTATATTTTTCAGTATATGAGATAAGAAAAAACCGGCTTACCATTTATTATTGGCATGGTCAAGCATAGATAAATGATTCTAGAGTGGTAGCATGATCATCATATACTAAGGGAATTGTAGTCTTAAGGATGATAATATGGGATCAATGGATAATTGATTATCAAAACAGAAGAATAAACTTTTGAATTTAACATGTTATCATAGAATTATAATTTCTTGATAAATAATTAGGTAAACTTATAAATGATTACCCATGTATGATGGAGGGACTATATAATTTATCATAATACAGTCTTTCTGTTTATCAATGGATATGAGATGAGGTCTCATCATATAATAATCCATACATTTATAATGTATCATTATCTCGCCATATATATTTGAAATACTATATATTTTACATAAGACTGACCATCCCTGAACCTCCTATTTTCTTTTTTTCATCATCTCTAGCTCTATAAAGCGCCCCTAGACCCACGATATTGGAACTGATGTTGAAAACGCATTAATTACAAGAATATATATGATATAAACATATTTTTAAGATATATTATACACATTTAAAATCCATATACAATTAAGAATATACTTTTAGGTAACTAAGAAACGTCACTATCTAATAAACATCATATGTTATAATAAAATATACACTTTTCTAAATATAAACCTATCCAAAAATTACATATTGAGTCATAAATTTAATACAAAAAATCTCCCAATAAGAAAAATTTCAATGATTAGCAGAGTTACTACATTATTTTATAACCAAGTAGAAGGAAAACATGTGATAGGGTGATCTAGAGTGCATAGTGATGGAAAAAATAATAAGAAGGAAAAAAATGAGAGTTATCAAGAATCACATGATTTTGTAATGGGGTGATCATTATCATGCCACCATAAAATAAAGAGATCAAATAATATGTGTGCGGATTAAAAAATTATTGTAACACAATATCATTATATCCTATTAATGCAGCAACAATTTATTGACAACATCAAACGAATATATAAAATTTCATAACCTCATTGACATAACATAGTTGGATTGAATAACATCTTGGGAATTATATTTTTCTCTGCTCACTTCCAAATAAACATAGTTGGCGAGGCACAACAACCATTCACTATGATATCCCATGAGAATAAAACATTATCCAATTCACTGGTGGGATAGATAATTCCAAACCCACCCATAACATAATTAAAATCATAAATATGTGGTAGATAATGTTCCATTAAAGATATTCTAAGTACATAAAAAATAAAATGGGTTTTATACTTATTAGAATTGGTTCCGTAAGGATTCACTCATGATTTTATTAAAAAAATGGGTTGGCAAACTGATTAGACAAAAATGGGTATCCAATGACTTCAATAATCATTATTGGTAAATAGTAGTCAGTGAAAATGATTACAGAAATAGTATTTGTATTATATAATAAATTGATATATAGTTTATACAAAAATTTCCCCAATCAATCAATTAATTGGAAATATAAGGGAAAACCCATAAATCATGTAATAGAACATATGTAATTCAAAAAAGAAATGATTTTTAAGTATTAAATACCTAAAAAATGGATTACTAATCAAGGTAAAATAAGTGATTGATAGTATCATAAACGTATAAGATATTTTCATAATCCATCTAAAAAATATAAGGGATAACATAATTTTGGGAATATCCTTGATCATGCATACAAAAAAGTTGAACGGTACACATGAAAACCCATACCAAAATAACAAACATTGCACATGTCATAAGGTGGAGAAACCATACCAACCACTATCAAATCCTATAGAGAAAGAAAGAACATGGTAAAATAATCCACCCTAACACCAATTCAAAATATACTTGTCTCTAAAAACTCCATCTCAAATGACCATGCATGGTAACATTTTCCTTATTCAAAATTATCCCTTAAAAATCATTCTCTAAAACCCTACTATATGAAATGAGACACATCCATCAAAACAACAAAAAAACTAGATTTCAGTCCCACTGGTCAAATCAATCATTCCCAACAACCATGAAAAAACCTAGATGCAACCCCATTGTTCAAAAAGTTCATCCATTCAACAAAAAATAAATCTATCCACCTGAGATACCAATTCACCATCAGACCATCCACACAGAGCACTATGCTCTCAACAATAGCCCCACAAAACCTATATGAATCATAAGATGGAAAAATTAACCACACATAGTAAATATCCACAATAAACAAGGAAATTTTTATTCATATTTAACACACTCTTTCTTTAATTTCCACATAGATAAATCAATGTTTATCACAGAACAATTTTTATCCTGGGGGATCCATTTAATTTACCAGATGTATCTGATTAATCAATTTTCCATGTTCACACTCGTTCAACAGATGATTAATAATACTAATTCATGAATTCAGTTTGATAATGGAGACCACTAATGGCCATGATTTTCATAAGTCATATATAAAACAAGAATACCAATGTATATCAAGGATAACAGATAAAATAAAACAAACATTATCATCATCATCTTTCCATCCCATCATTTATTACTAAGGTATAAAAACATGTTATCATTACAGGCCCTTCATCATCATAACATCCATAATTTAGATTTGTATTTGAATTTATTCTCAATGAGACATGATATTACCCATATCACATGATACCCAATTAAAAGAGATATGAATAAATTCACACATTGAAAAACAGATGATCAGTAACTCCTCATGAAAAAAAAACAGTGGGACACATAAGCAACATGAGACTCCAAGGAAACCTAATCTGAATACAGAAACCCAACACATGAATCTCTAGGGATATAAAGTAGTGGTTATACCAATTGAATAATAGAAACACACGAGGGAGAGATGATCTATGATTAGAAGAGCCAGATCCTATATATATGGAAGTGAAATAGTTTCAGGGTCCATTAAATTTGGATAATTGTCAAGATTCTCTGGATCAACTATTTTAATGTCCTAAAAGTGTTAATATATTATATATAGAACTATTATTCATTGAAATTATTTTTAAAATACTCAAACATGGTTTTAAACTCCATTTGTGTCCAAAAAAACATAAAAGGGAGAAATTTTAAAAACAAGAGAGAACAAAAAAATTTGGGAAACTATCAAAAAGAGTCACTGTTTTTTGAGGCACAGATGCTGAGCTACCGATGCTGGGCCACTAATGATGAGACACTAATGTGAAGTACCAACACTAATCCATCAGTGGTGAGTCACCGACACAACCCAGCGAATGTGAATCATCGATGCAAGCTATCGACACTGAGCTACTGATAAAGACCTACTGACATGAGTCACCAACATGACCTACTGTCCCGAGTCACCAACGTGACCTACCGATTCTGAGTCATCGATGAGAATTACCAATACAAGTCACTGATTCCACCTAATGACAATGATACACCAATGCCCGACCTGCACATAATGAGTCACAGATTCTTGACCTACCGATGGGTGGATCTACTGACGCCTTGGCCTACCAATTATTTGTCTTACTGATTTCTTGACCTACTGATTCCCTAACCATCCAATGGAAAACTCGTAATTTTAAAAAATTCTTGTAATGAGTGACCCTTTCCTCCTAGAACACCCTAAACATTGGATTTTTGAAAAGTAAAGGTGCAGGGAGGTCTGGGACATTACAGGAATAATGAAATTATATAAAATAAAATATACACAATAAATCAGAATTCATATCATATGATTTTCATCTTAAAAATGTCAAGATTTATATATGTGTGAAAAGATGACATACAAATCTTGATACATAAACCAGAGTATGGGAGGAACATTTAAGTAAAGAGATTATGGAATGCGAATATTGATATATGAATGGGTAATCACAAATGTATAACACATTAATCATGGAATAAATATGTGCTAACATGGATAAATAATCATAATCCATATAGAAAAAAACAAGAATGTGTAGTGATCATAAACATATCTAACTCCTATCATTATTGACAAATTAATATTTTCCATGATTAATATTTTTAAATTTTCAATAATACATGTGATTAACACTTTAAACATTTCAAAAAGTTTTATACATAACATTATGAACATTTCAATGATTTTTTCTTTTAACATTTTGAACATTTTTGTAAGGTATATTAATAATATTGTTAACATTTCAATAAGGTTCACGATTAACATATCTATATTAATAGAAATTATGTTGTACCCAATTCATCAGATAACTATAAATGACCCACAAAACACATATTGATTAAAATGAATATGCATAGCATAAAATCATGAGAACATCAATAATTCCATCAAACTTTAATTAATTCATTGGAAAAATGGTTTTAATGAAAAATTCCAAAAGAAATTATCTTAATCTGTGTTCATAAGTAATATATATGGTATCAATGTATAAAATTCGTAATGAGTCATAACAAATAATAATGGATATTGTAATAGATGAAGAAAGAATTATAAGAGCAGTAAATATTTCATTTAGAAATTAAAAAAAATTCCTTCAATTTTGATAACCTTTATTTTAAATAGTTTTTTTTTAAATTATTGGATGTCAAATTAAACTAAAAAAATAAAAATTTGTAGATGATTTTTGTTAATGAAATCAAATTATTATGGTATGAAACAGAATAAATGTAGAAAACAATTAAAAATACATATTCCTTTATCATTTTTTATGAAATTCTATGTCAACAGAAAATTATTACAATAAAAACATGAAAATAATATTCAAATTTTATAAAATGTAATTTTCTTTAAGATCATCATCTTTTATGGAGATGTCTCGAGAATGTTTACTTGTACTCATTTACATTATTTTGCGTATATTATTGATGGTATATTCAGGGTTGTTATTGGTTAAAAATTGTGAGTTTTTTAGGGTTATAGTGAAGTGTAGGGTTGGTGCGTATTTTTTCCATACCGTGCGACCACAAACAGAGAGGAAATTCACAACTAGATAATAGTTTTTCATCATGTTCACATAATTTGGAGTAATAGTGAACACCGCATAAGAAGGATCAATGTTTAGGTTCATGGATTGGAAAACCATGTTCCCTTACAGATGAAATTGATTGTGGGGTTTTAATTATCCTGAAAATGAGATTTAAATATTCCTAAACACACATCTTAATCCCAAATAGACCCCAACATGGATAATTAATATTTATCTTACTTTTTTGAGGATCCTGGGAGATTACCTTGGACTTCTTTCCAACTTTATTGTAAATTTTCAAGTCAGATTGTAGATATGAACCTCTACTGTATTTGATAATATATCATTAATCATTATGGATTTCACTATACCATTTCCATTTGGGAAATTTCCATTGGCTGATTAGTCATCAATGATTTGAGGTAGGTGTTCTAAATTCCAATCATTTAGTCATTATTTAATTATATACAAGTAATTGTGAGATGTCAATTTCCATTATTGGGAAATTTCTTTGAATATTAAATTTATTTATTTAATTATTGGGTATTGAGGAATTAGGGTAAATTGGGGAAAATGAAATTTGTAATGGAATTAATTATTTATTGAATTAATTAATGGGATATTGGAATTTTGAATTAGATTAATAATTTGGAAAAATAATTAATGGAAATTTTTGATTTTTATCAATTTTCATTTTTTTAATTAATTGGTGAAATAATTTTATAAGATATTGGGATTTAATAATTGGATTAGTTAATTTTTGAATTATTTAATGGATTATTGTGATTATGGAATTGATGAATAGGAATAATTGACTGTTGAATTATTTATTTGATTGTTTTTTTTTATGGAATTTTTTATTTGGTTTAATTAATTATAGATTTAATTAATGGATTTTTCTTATTAGGAATTTCATGAATTGTATTATTTAATTATTTAATTAATTAATTTATTAATGTGATTCTAGAATTTATGAATTAGGTTAATTAATTTTTTAATAAATTAATTTATATTTCTGATAATGGACTTAGTTAATTTGATTAAATAAGAATTGAATTAATTTGGGGACTGATTTGATGATGCAAATGATGAATCTGAATAATTAATTTCTAAATTAATTAATCGATTATATTTATTATAGAATTTATTGTGATGAATTAATTAATTGATAGTTGTTTCGATAGTGGATTTTTTTGAGAGGCTTAATATTGATTAACCAATTAATTATTCCATACATGTGATAAATTAATTTTCATTTGTGGGGCATGGTCTGCTATATCAGAAACCCACTGTGATAAATGATCATGGGACATGGACTGATGCTTCAAAATCCCATTTTGATAAATTGATTTTTGTGTGTGAGACAAAGTCTTCTACATAAAAATCCCATAGTGATAAATTATTATGGGATATGGACTACTAATTTACAATCCCAGATTGATTATTGGGGTATTAGATAGGGACATACATCCCAAATTCCCCATGGGGTGTAAGATGCATCATTATCTGCGATGATTTGGCATTGGAGTGTAGTTCCAATTATCCATGATATGATTTGAAATGAAATTAATTGTGAATTGGTTATATTATATGGATCATAGTTTATCATGGGTTGAAGAAGGTACTAAGAGATTGGGTGTCCTTGAGAACTCAGGGGGTCAACGTGGTAAACAAATAGTAAATGAGTAAATGTAAACTATTAACCCTATTTAGTGTATTTTATTCATTATACAACTATATACAATGATTTATTAGATTTTGTTTTCAATTTTGTTGGTGGTAGAGTATGGATATGTACTCAATCCCCACCCAGGAAACCTGATTGGTACACAAATAATCTTTATGATTGCAAGATAGTATAAGAGAAAAGGCCCAATGATATATGGATGAGTTGGGATGAATCATAAATGAGGGAATGACTAGTGATTTTGGGAGCCACATTTTATGTTTCATTATATTTATTTTTTTGGTTTTTCATATTGAAACATAAAAAATACCTTTTCATTAAATATATAATATTTAGTTTTGGTATTTTATTTCTTTTTTTATCATGTTGTGATATTGGGATTGTTGATAGTTATATCACTTGGTTATTGTTATTTATTTCCATCAGTTTTTTACTCTGATATAGAGGTTATCATCTCCCCATGATTGATATTACACCCTCACTGCTAGTAGGAAGACATTTTTGTATGGGGAGGTTCTCTTGAGGTTATGTTGCAAACCATCTTAGGGAAATAGTGTGTCGAATCTTGGTTATGTCATTACAAAGTAAAATCTAATCTAGATTTCATTTCTTCGATTCTGTATTACTATTTGGGGATGGTGGATAGGATTGAAGGAATTATTGGTCCATGGAACAGAGCTCGTACATGGGAGTAACTAACCCATGTATGGGGGAAACGCCAAGTATATAGGGTGGGATTGAAATTATTGATGTGTGTTGTTATAGTTTGATGTTATTTCACCTAGGGAGACGCACTTGTTGTGTGGTGTGATTGTTGTTTATATGATTTTATAATATTTGAATCATGTCCTGGTATGGCTCAAGAGGACATCATACATGTAAGATCCTAGGTTATTCTGGAGGTACAGATGTTTTATTATTTGGTTAGACTCCTCATAAACATTCTATTTAGATTAGACCATAAGTCAGGGTGTGGTCCAGTTCGTTATGCTTGGGAAAGAATAGGTTGTGAGGTTTTAGGATGGATGGATTCTTATTACACAAAGTGAAAGGGAGATATGCATCATCTAATCCAATTTCACTATGTTTAATGTTTTTTCAAGTACATTTCACAATGGGTATGGGATTTTCCTCATGTAGGGAAAACTTGGAATTACAAACCTTATAATGGGCATACATGTCATGTAATTTCCTGGTAGTTTTTTAAATAAATAGAGGTAGTAGCCTCTATTTATTCATGCAGAAAGATTTTTACCCCTCCTTTAGTGCCTAAAATCCCTATAATATAGTATTTCTAATCTACCACCAACCTGAACTCAGATTCTCCAACAGTCGGTCAGGTTAGAACTGCATAAGTAAGTACTCTATGCTTTTTTCCATTCTTTATTCTTCGAAACAAATGTTTTTCTATTTGGATTTATGTTGATATGACCAAATTCTTCATTCTACATATTTTCTATAGATTTCTTCCATACAACGATGAACAAGGACTTTATAATTGATAAACACTCTACTGTCGAGCTAAGATAGGTGGTTTATGATTTTATTTCAGCATTTGGTTCTTTTTAGAGTGATCAATTGTCATACCTCGCATTCGACATTTCAACACAACCCCATTTTTAGTGGTTAATTGTAGTATATTTAATTTGATCCAGAGAGGATTTCCAATTGTTTTTCTATGGTGTGTTCACACACTTGACCCAAATCATGGTCACCCAAGGGTAGGACTTTTGAAAACTCATTAGTTATTCCTTATTAAGACACCCAAGGGGTGCGTTCTTATGCTATCTAGATTAGTGGAAGCCTAAATATACGTAAATGTAAATTTATGGATTACTTATGAGATGTATTGCCTTTATACCTTGTTTTATAAAGTTAATCCATGCTTATAATGATTTAATGACATAAATGTTTTAGGTAATAACTGGTGGGTATGTTTGTTGGTTGTTTATTTATTTCATGAATGGTTTAGTAGGAAAATAGTGATGAATGGGTCTGAAAACCCATGTGACATGCTGACTGTGAAATGGAATGAATTAGTGGGTATACTCATATGATGTAATTGATGATGTGAGTGGGTATAATAACATTGAATTAAACTGTTTAAATTAAATTAATTAATGGGTTTTAGATGTCATCGACGACTCTCCATGGATCAAGAAAACAATAGTGACACCATGGGCTTTTTATGCCCCTTGGGGATTGATTCTATGAAATTGCTCAGGAATTTCTTCCTCTGGATCAAGATTTCATGGGAATGCATATGATATATTGGTACAAATGCACCTATGTCTATAACTATTCTCTAGACCAAGTTTTCATTAGCATTCCCATGGGACTCGACGAGGATGCCTCGATCTTCAACACCTTGGATTCGGCCCTTCAAGGTCTAGAATTAATAACACGGTAAGTTCGTAGGTTTATATTATGAATGTATTATACAGAAAGGCCACGGGATACATTACTTATTATTAAAAAGAGGTTTTGTCTTATGATACACTTCATTATACAGTGAGGTCGTCAGTTACATGAGATGGGTGAATTTACGACAAGGTAATGTGACTTGTTTACTTGTTTGGAGAAAACATTTTATTCAAGGTTCCTTGAAAGGATATTGGTATTAATTGACTGGAGAAGTAATATTTCAGGGAAACTTACACATATAGTAATATATTATATACACTTGTTAGGATGTTACATGTTGTTGTTAGAATTGTATAGATATTTTAATGGAAACCTACTTGGATGTTTAACTCAATCCATATTTTGGCCATCCTGGGGACCCAAAAAAATTATATGGTTTTAGGTGTTGAAAGGTGAAAGCTCCCTAAAATAAGTTGTTGATTATGGCTTTGGAGTAGGGGAGCATGGGACCATGATGAGGCTTATGAAGATAAAAATGAATTTTTTTCCTTCTTATCATTTTGGATACATATATTATAATATATTTACATGTATTTTTCATGATATTTTATAGATCCTTGTATCATCTGCATCATTGTATATGATCCATATTTTGTGATTTTTGTCTATTCTTCCTATTTATGTGTTGTCTACTTGTTTATATGCTCCAGCTAATGAATGTATTGACTTCCATTGTGATATAATCTATCAATGATGGAATAGTCTCCCTAATGACTCACCTAGGACCTCATTGCTAGTCAGAATCCTTTGGTGTTTGGGGGATTATCTTGAGGCCATGTAGGCAACAGAGCATAGGGAATGGTTGATAGGCATCCGGTTCTAAGAGGTTAAAAAGTGGTATCTGAGGGAGGTTTTACATTCCAATTTGACTTACAAACTGCCAAAAAAGTCTATGATATGAAGGAAATGGAATTTGCTAATAATTTGTGACTGGGATTAGCTGCCCCATGTATAAGGATAATCCAAATTACCTCTAATGGTATTTTGATTTTTGGATTTTGATTATTAAAATTGATTTGATTCTACCGTTGGGTGACACACATGATTTATGTTGTTACTATTGACATGATTTGGATTCTATTTCCCTTTAAACATGATGAGATGAGGGTATTCTATCTCATGAATCATATATTATCATGTTATAATACCATTCACTATATTATGAAATGCTATTGATAAGCAATTACTTATTTCATGTTGTTGTGATAGATATTGTGGTAGTTGTGCCTGCTTGTGTGATAGGCCTTGTATAGAGGATAGATGAGTGATGTCATCATTCAATTTATAAGGTGTATGATACCATATGGATCTGGAAATGATGAAACAATGAAATGAAAATGCTAAAGTGACTCTAAAATGTGTAAGTTGAATGGGAACCATGTTCTGGGATCATGAGGTGTTATGGGCCCTCATGGGTTTTGGATTTGTAAACTCTTGGTGGATTTTTATATATAATTGAAATGTGAAAAATAAAAAGAAACATGAAATGTGGAATTGGGATGTGACCTATACATGGATTTTGAGTGTGAAAGAGGCTTAGTTTCTAGTGGTTTGGTGCCTGATCAATATATAGTCTTGGCCGTAGGAGTAGGCTATGAGTTATTAGTTGTATTTAGTAGGGTTTGACATATCCAAAGATTTTGTCCTATGAAACATTGATATCATTATTTTTTGAGGCATGTGATTGTCCTTGAAGAATAATTCCACCATGAAGAGCTCTTGTGGTACACAAATGGGTGGTGGATACAACTACCCAGAGGGGGTGGGACATGCCATAAGAATTGATCCTCTTTTTGTTAGAGTTATGGTACCAATGATTTTTTCAATATATAGGTGATGAGGCACAGTTTTTTGAATGCTTCTATCACTATATGATAACTTTTCAGGGAGATTTGGAGAATTCCTTGACTATAGATGAGTATAAGTGGGTGGTATAGTAGTAGTATCCTTCCATGTTTTTGGGGGATGGTGGTCTATAGGCTACTGAGATGTGCCTTTAGACCGTGTTAGAAATTTTCGATCATCTGGAGACACATCCTTAGAGGAGGTTTAAGCTAGCAACTTATATGATACTTAGAGCAGCAAAGCATTAGTGGAATGTTATGAACTGTGATGAAGGGCTATGAGATATGTGTTGGATTTATTAATAAACCAAATAATATGTCTATAATTACACCATTACTCTTTAAGAACACTGGACAAGTGAGTTTATGCATTTGGAACATGGGGTCGTGAAATTTATGGAGTACTCAGCACGATTTACAGAGCTTCTATGTTTTGCGCTAATTTCCCTTAATCATGAGTTGTATAGAATGAGACGCTTCAAGTAAGGACTTATACATGCTATCATATATTAGGAAAACATGTTAATATTGAATTAAATGACTAATATTATGAATCAGGTGCAACTTATATATCGGAACCTGATGGATGCTTGGAGTTTATAATAGGGAAGTGCTATTTCACAATCCAATGGATCAACATTTTTATGAAAGAAGAATAATTTTGACGAATCCCATGATATGTGTTCCAATCAGTATTTGAGTATTGGTGGATTTGTGTACTATCACTAGAGTGGTAGGTGAGGCCACATAAAGAATCAGTGTGACCTCTAACTAATCTAGTGTCAATCTTATGGCATGATGGGGATCATGAAGTGGTTTTAGAGCAATTTCTCTCAAGCTATGTCTAGTAGGGGTCAGATATGAAATCAGGTTTGGGGTAAGGTTCCTCAAATCAATGTCAGGATGGGAGGTGGAATAGAACTAGATAGTTCTGATGATGTAGTGGTAGTCTTGTTGGAGGTAACTAGATGCTAGTTACAACTAGTCATAATAGTAGTCCTACTCCATGTAGTAAGGTTGTATCAAAGGGACATGTAACAATCCAGCTCTATTCTATGCAGTATACCCTCAAGGAACTAGGTGAAGGAATTTCTATACTTAGATGTATGATCAAAGTATCCTATACTATTGTGTCTGCTCTTTTTGATATAAAAGTATCACATCGTTTTATATTTTCACTTGTGGTGAAAATCCATGGTCTTTTTCTGTTTTCTTATGAGGGTGTTTTGAAACTAGACATATCAATGGAAATAGGAATAGAAAATTTGATAAAGTTTAAGGATTTACCTCATGAGTTTGGAGGGCATCACTTTGTTAGGGTCTTTATGTCCTCAGGGTGACATGGTTTTGATTACGTTCTCAGGATGGACTAGCTTGTGGATTATCAAGATGTTGTTTAATGATATCTTCAAAGGGTGACTTTTATATTATCATATGGTGTGGTGTATACTCATGACAGTGAATTGGATTCCCAAGGAAGTATATCTGGACCACATAATTGTGGTGTGGTTTGGATGACTAACCAATTCGCTAGTTTTTTTGGATGATCAGGGTGTGGCTTAAGCAGAAATACCTCCAATGGTGAATCATTTCCGGGATGTGTTCAAATAAAATATTTTTGGTCTTCCTCTTGAGATAGAGGTAGTGTTCTCCATATAACTAGTTCCAAGAGTTACCCTAATATCAATTCTAAAATATAATATGGCTATGATGGGGATGCAATATCTCAAGAGGGAGCTAGAGGATTCAGAGGAGATGTGGTTTATTTGACCCAGTACTTCTATGTTGGGTTCACCTATCCTTTTATGAAAAAGTAATATGAAACTATTTGGATATTTTTGGATTAATGGAAAGAATACCAGATGATGGATAATAATTAATACCCCTTATCATCGATAGATGGCCTATTTGATCAGCTTCAAGGAGCATGATTGTTCTCGAAAATCAACATGAGGTCTAGATATTAACATTTTCGTGTTCAACCTTTTGACATTCCTCATATAGGATATTGTATCATGTATTTCCTCTATCATTATATGGTTCTCTTATTTTTTATCATGAACATCCCAACAGTTTTCATGGTGTTGATAAACCATGTGTTCCATCCTTACATGGATATATTTTTAGTGGTTTTATGGAAGATGTCTTGATTTATTCTCACAATCAACATGACCATGCCATCCATCTTGAGATCAATTTTAATACACTAAGAGAGCATTATATATATGCTAAAATTACAAAGTCACACTTTGGTATAGATTAGCTTCACTTTTTGGGTCACGTAATCTCAGAGACAAGATTATCAGTGGACCAAAAGAAGATGAGACAAATAGTTTCATAGGAACAACCCATGTTATTTTTTGATAAAAACTAATTTTTGGAGATAGCTAGTTACTACATGTGTTTTATATAGGAAATTTTACACATAGTAGCATTTTTTAATGTATTTACTTAGAAGGATGTGAATTTTGTATGGTTAGATTATTAAGAGACAACCTTTCAGGAGCTAAAAGGAAGGTTGAAAATATTACCAATCCAAATAATTCCAATGAATGGAAAAAAGATACATAATGTAGTATGATACATTAGGTTTTGGACTGAGGGTTCTATTGATGCAGGGAAATAGAGTGGTGGTGTATGTGTCTCAGCAGCTGATGCCACAGAGGAGGAATTACCCTATGCGTAATCTTGAGTTTCTATAAGATGTATAGTCACTTGCAACGTCATAACTGGTGGTCAGGCATGAAGTGTGTGGTAGAATTTTTTGTTACGGGTGTTCCAACTATTAATTGGTGCAGGTAGATGATCAACAAATATCTAGGCATTTATATTACTTACATAATTTGGAGAGGAAATGGGATGATTTCATGATGGATTTTGTGAGTGATTTACCAAGGTCACCTCGAGGTAACGATGTTGGGTGGGTTTTTTTATAGAATCCAGAAGGTTACTCATTTTATGGCAATCAAGGACACTTTGTTGTTTATGATCATCGGAATTCTTATATCCATGAGATAGTGTGATTTCATTGGGTTCTTCTCATTATCGATTCAGATAGGGATGTTCAATTTATGTCTCATTTTTTGGAGAGTTTTCAAACGGTACTAAGTACACTTTTTATTATGAGAACAATATAACACAATTGGACCGCTAGAAAATCAAATTATATAGTACATGTGATAGAGGACATGCCGCAAGCATGTGTCCTAGATTATGGTGGTTCTTGGAAGAGTCACATTCCCCTATTTGAGTTCACCTATAATAATAGTTATCAAGTGATCAGTTAGATGGAACCTTATAAGACATTTTATAGTAGGGTATACTGATCACCACTGTGCTGGTTTGAGATAAGAGATACACCATTATTGGGACATCTTCTAGTGTAGGAGACTTATTATTAGGTCTAATAGGATATGAATTTGATGGATATTGAAAATTATCATCATAAATCGGACATTGATCGCCGCAGATGACCTCTAGAGTTTGAGGTCGGGGATCAGCTTTTCTTCTGTGCTTCACCAGGGGTGTGAAATAGAAAATATGAAGATATAGTAATTTATAATTATTCGGGCCATTCATGATTTTAGAGAGTCAGGTTTGTAGAATATCTTTTACTTTTTCCATATAGGTATCGATCCATGAATGATGTATTCTACATATCTAGGTTGTGCCACTCTCATTTGTACCCACATCACACATTTGTACAGAAGGATTATGAGCTACCAATTGATGCATCCTTTGAGGAATATATGATTCGTATCATTTTTTAGGAGTAAAAAATTATACGAGGTTGGTCAGTTCCCCTTGTATGGATTCAATGGAAGCACAACTGTTTACAAGATGAGAGTTGGGAGCATGATGGTGCCTTATGTGATCATTGGATATAGTTGATTTTTTATGAATCTTGACCACCCTGAGGAGTAAATTCAAGGTCAAATTGCTTTTAGGGGGGATATTAAAAGATCCCATGTTTTTTAATGTACAAAACAATATTTTTTTTGGTTAAACTCTTATTAAACATTCATTTTTTCTTAGAACCTATGTTGTGACATTGTCTGAGTAGTTGTTCTTAAGAATGAAGAGGTTGAAAGGTTCTAGGCGGGGTCCAAGACTATTACACGACATGATTGTCGGATACACGTAGTGTAATCTAATTTCATGTTGTGTAATGGTCTATGTAGGACCTTTCATACCTTGTATGGGATTTTTCTCATGGTGGGGAAACCATGAATTGCATGCCATGTAACAGGCATACACATTGTGTAAATTCACAATAGTATTTTTAATAGAGGCAGTAGCCTCTATTTTTCATGAAGAATAGATTTTTTTTCCACTTTTAAAGCCTCAAAAACCACTATTATAGATTTTAAGATCTATCATATATCTGAACATATATTCTAGTTCCATCGATCGCATCAGAACCACATTGGGAAGTACTGGATTTCTTTTTAGTCATTATTGATTCATCAGAACAATGGATGCACAATTTTCATTTAGGATTATATTCCCTAATTTCTAGTTCTTCATCAATTCATTGTATTTCTGAATGAATATAAGGAATCCGAACTTGAAACTGTATGATCACTCTAATACTATGAAATTTTCTATGTTCTATACTTTTATCTTGACTTTTAGTGCGTTTTAGAGTGATCAACCATTATTCCACCAATCCGAATTTCTGGCACGACCCTATTTTGGATCGGGTTACATATAATATATATAATCCAACATAAAAATGATTCCCATAGGTTAAGTTGTAGTGCATTGGTGACCATGACATGAATCAAAGCCACCCATGGGGTGAAGCTTTTGTAAATTCCCTAGTTATTCTATATGAAACCACCCACGGGGTGTGTTCATTTACATAACTGGCTAGAGTAAGCCAGATTATACATAAATGGAATGAGATGGCTTGCGTAAGAGATGTAAAACCTCCTTTCCTTATGTTATCATGTAATTCCATGCTTATATTGATTTAATTTTATAAATGGATTTGGTTATAATGAGTGGGTATACTTTTTGGATGTTTTTAAATTTCATGAATGGTTTATTATGAAAATAGTGACGAATTGGTGGGTATACCCATGTTACATGATTAGTGTGAAATGAAATACATTAGTGGGTACACCCATGTGATGTAATTTATATTTTGAGTGGGTATAATCACATAGAATTGAAATTTTTAAATTGAATGAAAGAATGGTTCATAGATCCCATGGACAGCTCTCTCTGGATCTATAATAAGGTATTGGATACATGTGTTTGATTATTCCCCTTGGGTCTTGATTCCATTGGATACCTTAGACCTTTCTACCCCTATGATCTATCTTTCTTCGGATCATGTAGGACATGTTGGTACCTGAATTATTATTACAGAAAGGTCATGGATAATGACACAATTAATTATATTGATAGGTCGTGGGTAACATGTGATGGGTGATTGTATGGAAAATCCATGTGAATCAATTACTTATTTATATCATCGTTTTTAGGATATATCTTTTATTAATGTGTTCTTTGAGAGTATGTTGGAAATAAATGACTATAATAGTAATATACCATGGGAATTTACAATTACATTACTTCCTTACAAACACTTGTTATCATGTTTCATATTGTTGTTCAAACTTTATAGAACTTTAAGAGAAATCCTACTGGTTTTTTTATCTCACACCCTATTTGGGTATCCTTGGGGAACCAAATAGATTATATGGTTGTATGTTTTTATAGGGGCAAGCTCCCTAGATTAGGTTTTTGTCTTTTTATTTGGAGCAGGGGAGCATGGGACCATGTTGAGGTTTGTGATGCTTTGGGAACATTATGGTCTTTTTGACATTTTGGATACATGTATTTTACTTTACATCCATGTAATGTTCTGGATGTTTTATAGATAGATGTATCATCTACATCACTGTATATGTACCATCATTTTAGATATTTATCTATTACTTCTATGTATATGTTGTCTTCTTGTTTATAAACATTCGTAATTGAATGTGTTGACTTTTGCTATAATATACTATAGTAATGAGGGAATAGTCTCCCTAATGAATCACATATACCCTCACAACTAGTCTATATTTTATGGAATTAGGAGATATTTTATTGAGGCCTTGTAGCCAACTACGCTTGGATAAATGTTTGGTGGCATCCGAGTTTGGGAATGTAAAATGCATGCTTCATTTTAGGTAGTCTGGATTATATTTTTACATGCATCATATTCAGTGTACGTGGGTAAATGGTTTATGTGTATGTTGTTGAATGTGAAATGTTTTTAATCGCTTGTGAAATTGAGAATAAAATATACTTTTTATGAAGAAGAATGATGTAAATGATGAAAAATTTGAATAAATGGTTTTCTAATGAAACATGAATAATTTAAACGATTTGACCCTTTATTAACCATGATCTAGATTTCTTATGATTAAGGGTAGTGTTTTCACCTTAGTTTAGATCATGTGGAGTGGTTTGGATGAATAATTTGTGACAGATTTATGTGAATCACAGTACATGGGTCAATAATTCGTCATGTGCCCTAAAAAATGTGTTTCGAATTGTAGAGATATTCTCCCAAATTATGGTTTTTGATAGGCTTACAGTAGGTTATGGTTGGGAATGATCTACCAATAATGGAACCTGATGCACCGAGTATTCCAAATGAATGATTCAAATAATAGTTCTATGTTAACATTGATCTCATTATGATGATTATGTAGAGAGATCCATAGAGTGTTTCGAAGAGTATGTATTACCTGATGTGGGTGTTTTAGTTACTATACCATCTGTATTTCCCTAGGGAGGCGGGAACTAAGGATGATTATTTCTAGATTGAGTCCATCCAGATAATACATGACCATTTATAGACTCTATATTGAAAGAGGGTCAAGTTGTATACATACATGTTACAAGGATCGGTGATGTGACGGTGTGATATTCAGTCTCATAATGGGTAGGATGAGGGAATGGTATAGAAGGAATTTTTAGAGATGTTCCTATAACACTTTTATCCATAGAATCTTTGATATGATAGTGTACCAGAGTTAATGAAATTTACATAACGAAATGTGTACATGATGGACTATGCTGGTCACTTGGCTGAACTACATCACTTTTCTCCAATGATGGAAGAAAATGAGACACGTATGGAAATGTGGTTTTAGGATGACCCTAAATAGGACATTATGTCTCAAGTTAATATCTATATGTAAAATAACTTCTATGAAGATGCTTATTTGGCTATAGAATCTAAGGGGAGCCTAAATGAATCCTCCAAGGGAGGATTGGTTAATTTTGTGGAAGGATCAATGTGTACATATTTTGAGATAGAGAATCAAAATAATGAGAATAATAGGAATGGTTATAGCAAGAATATTGACCATGAGAGAGGCCAGTCATTCTGGACCATAGCCGAGTGACCTGTCACCAATGTGGTAGACTGAACCACAATTGTTGGCATTTACCCAACCACTAGTAGTGTTATGATCTTTTGGTTGGATGGGGCATCTACATCGGTTCTTAAAAACACACAATAGATGGTTTCTGATGGATATACCTAAAAAAGCATATAATTGTAAGAGGGACTTATACACTATATTGATCTGGTAGTTATAGTTCTATTGTCCATTGCATTATAGGAAGTATACAAGATGATTCTAGGCATGACAACCTATATGAGCAGGGTCGTGTAGCTCACACGACTTATACCATATCAAAGGGTAGAGGGGCCCTAAAATTGAATGTATGTTGGCCTACACATGATAATAGTGAGGATGTACTATTGACTATTATAGGTACTATTCTTATCACTTTTATGATTTTAAGTGCCTCATTTTATATTGTTGCCTCTCGTTATTTTATATATTCCCATCTTGCGAATGATTTGATCCTAGTTTCTTAATAGGGTTTCGATGATAGATACACCCTTGAAATTATAGGTGAGAGACATATGTTTGTGTAAGGGGTGTTCTCTCAAAGTTAAGGAGTATCTTTTATATTGGGATATTTACATCCTTTACATATATTTATTTGATCTATTTATGGGTATTGATTGGGTAGAATCGTACCGACCCAACATTAAATGTATATGATGTAGAGTTACATTTATATATTCCGAGAGTGAAAATAATATTCACCATGGTGACTGGGATATAAAAGTCCGACAAGTAGGTCTAGTTAACAATTAAATGGGGGTGTTAACCACCCAGGATGGTAGTTTATAGTTGGATGATATATGGGTAATGAAGAATGTCATTCCACATGTAGGGGACCAGTTTGAAGATGTGTTTCCTAAATACATATTAGGGATGTCACCTGAGAGTGATATGGAGCTGGAAATTGTGCTCAAGCACAAAAACAATCTAGTTTTTATTCCATTATATTGAATAGAACCAATAGAGATTTAAGATATCAGAACTAATTTAGAAGAGTTGATGGTAAGGGGTTTATACATCCAAGTACATCTCTATGGGGGCTTTGAGTATTGTTTTCTCAGAATGATGATAGAACACTATAGATTTCAATCAATTACAAGATGTTTAACAAGATTCTTATGATGAACCAGTATCCTCACCCACGAATCAGTTATATTTTTGACCAACTAAGAGAATCATCGGTATTCTCCCCGATTGACTAGGGTTAAGGATATCATCAGTTGAGCATTAGACATTCAGATATACCTTTTATTTCTTTCAAAAGTAGGTACCAATTTTTTTAGTTTTTTAATAATGATGGATAGGATATTAAAAACATCAACAATGTTTATGTCCTTGAGAAATGTAATTTTCATCCCATACAAGGAAAATTTTCTTGTAGTGTTTTTGGATGAAATATTAATGTACAACAGGACATATTATTGTCATGTCCAATATCTTAATATCATTACTAGTGTACTGGGATAGAATTGAAAATATTTCAAGATATATAAGTGTCAATTTTTGATAAATTGAGTACACTTTATAGGTAAAATCATCATAGAAGAAGTGGATTCAATTGACCAATAGAATGTTTAGGTATTGGATTATTGGAAAAATCCCATGAATTTTTTTAATATCCTTAGCTTTATATGATTAAATAGATATTATTGATGTTTTATCCATCACATTAATTTATTTTTAGCACCTTATTATTGATTAACCAAGAACTTGGTAATGTTTTAATGGAAAAAACAATGTGAGAATGCATTAGAGGATCTAAAAAAGAGCATGACAATGAATCAAATCATGATCCTCCCAGATCTTGGTGAGGATCATATGATGTTTTTTATGCTTCTAAAATTGGACATGGTTAAGTATTGATGCATGATGATTGATTAAATTCATATGTGTCTTGGTAGTTGAGTCGACATGAAAAGAACAAACAAAATCAGGACCTTAAATTGGCTACTGTGGTTTATTATATGAATTGTTGGACACATTATCAGTGGGGAGAAAAGTTTACAGTGTATACTAATCATAATAGATTAATGTATATCTTTTCGTAGTGGTGTTTTAATAACTCGCAATAGATATGGTTTTTGTATATATAGTCTAATGATTGTGAACTAGAATATACACATGGGAAAGGAAACTGTGTTTCTAATGCTTTAAATTAAAAAACAAAGATTCAAGTAGTTCATGAGTCCAGTGTCGAGTGGAAATTGATGACTTTTCTATATGAGATTCATGTTTTTGTTACAGTTGGCGAAGATTACATATCTTTTATATTAGTTTTAGTGAATTAAACACTTATGAGATAGATCAGGGGTATGTAATAAAAAGATTCAGAATTTTTGATATTGAGGGAAATTATTGATGTTGAAAAGACAACTTCAAGTAAGAAAATATATGAAGATGATATCATCTAATTCGAGAATCGTTTTATTGAGCCTACAAGTATGTAAGATGAGATGATGCATGATTTTCAGTCCTCTAAGTGGTTGGTGCACTTATGTTGGACTAAAATGTACCATGACCTATGCTAACATTTTTGGTGGCAGAACATGAAAAAAAGAGATAGCTGGGTTTGTCAAACAATGTTACACCTACTAAAAGTTTAAGGCTAAGCTTCAATGACACTGTGAATTAATATATTCATTTCCCATTCCGTAAAAGGTTGTGGGACTCTGTTACCATGGAATTTTTTTCAGTCTCTTAAGGATGCCTCAAATGAATGACACTATATATGTTTTTTTTAACTATTTGAAAAAGGATTGGAATTTCATACCTCTATAGAAGATTTTCCTTGTGTATCAATTTGGAGACTTGTACATTTAGGAGATAGTCAACTTCAGGAACTGTAATGGATTATTGTTTTAGATCATGACTCATATATATTTTTGTTTTTCTAGTATGGTTTGCAGAAGGATCTTGCTACAGATGTTCTATTGAGTATTTCATTCCACCCATAGAATGATGGTTAGTTAGAATGTTCTATTCAAGATGTTCAATATATTCTTCTAGAATTTATCCTTTACATTGGTGGATCATGGGAGAAGAAATACGATTTTTTGGTTTTCTCTTATATTATAAGTTATTAGGTGACTATAAAGATGGGACCATATGAGGAAATTTATGTTTGGACACAAATATCACCTTTTTTCTAGATGGAGGCATGTGAGTCAGAGTTGTTGGGTATGAGTCTCATGCAAGAGACTTCAGAGTATGTGAAGTTGATTTAGAAGAGTATGTCTATGGATTAGAGTAGACATATGTCATAAGATGTTATACATCGACAACCCATATAGTTTTCACAAGGTTATTTTTTTCATTGATGTGTCTCTGAGATTAGGTCATATTAGTAAATGGAGGCAGGGAAAGCTAGCGTCTAGGTTTGTTAGAGGGTTTGGGGTTTTGGAGGGAATCAGTCTAGTGGAATAATGAAATGATCTTATATTGAGGTACATATCTATTCCTGACTTTTTTCATGGGTCAGAAAATTGACAATATCACCCTAAACATTCTCATGGGATCTATATGGATGATGTTGTGATTGATACTGATGCGTCCTTTGGGAGCCTCTGATATGTTTTTTGTATCATAGTGAGAAAGTGTTGTGCGGAATGACCATCATGGTAGTTCGGGTATTGTGGTAAAATATTAATGATTCAAATGAATCATGAGAGAGGGAGGAAGATATGACGTCCTAATAGACTGACCTTTTTAACCCCAGTATTTAAGAGATACATTGGTACACAAAATTAGGATAATATGTTATAAGTTGGGAAGATTGTAAGATTCTAACCATTTCTAGAGATATCTCGAGCATGTTTATAGAAAACCATTTACATTTTTTGATTAATTTATTTCCAGGTCTTATCTTGGGTATGTTTTGTTGAAAATTGGGTGTTTTTTAGGGTTATTGGGTAGTTCACTACTAACATATTTTTTACCAAACTATTCTCTATTCTATAGTAAATAAAGAAACCCCAGATATAGAGGGATTGTATGGATGGTTCATGGGTTTTCAAACTATGCACCCTCTTAGGAGTAACCATGATCCCCTCCCTAAAAGAGGTGCATATTTTGGAAAACTATTAGTCGCATTCCCAAAAATAGTGTGTGGGGTTTTAATTAACTAAAAAAAGATTAATTTTTTTTGTGAATCCCCATCATAACCACAAATCAACACAAACTCGTCCATAATCTATTACTCTATTTTTTAGGCTTCTAAATGATTGCCTAGGTCTTCCAACCTCTATTCTTAGTGATATAATGTTCAGACTATATATCTTCACCTCTCCATAATTTGATTCATGATTGTGTTCTTCTTCAAGGATTTAAATTTTCTATTTAAATTTTGGGAATTTACATTAGTAGATTACTCATCAATTATTTGAGGTAGGTATTCAAAATTCCATTCTAATAGTCTTGATTAAATTTTGTCTTTGTAATTCTATGATTGAAAATCCCATTATTTGTAAATTTTAGATATAATTGAATTGATTTTATTAATATCTATGTACTAACGATATTAGTTAATTTGGCGAAATTAAATTGTTGAATTTAATTAATTAATTAATTAATTAATTAATTAATTAAGACGATATTTGATTGTTGAATTGGATTAATTATTTTGAAAATTAATTAATGGATGTTTTGGTGACTATGTAATTTTAATTTGATTAATTAATTGGTGAATTATATATTTGTGTATTTGGATTGTTGACTTTGATTAATTAATTATTGAAATAATTAATGGAATATTGTGATTATGGAATAGATTAATTGGAATAATTATTTTTTAATTATTTATTGGAATTTTTTATTATGGATTTTTTTTATTTAGATTACCAATTTTTTGAATTATTTAATGGTTCATTAGATTATGGAATTTATGTATTAGATTAATTATTTATTTATTTAATTAAATAATTTTTGTGATTATATAATTGATGAATTGGATTAATTAATTTTTGAGTCAATTAACAAATATTTTTTATTATGTAATTGATGAATTGTTTTAATTAATTATTTAATTAAATATTGTCTTTTTTGGCGATGAAATTGAATAATTAGATTAGTAAATTATTTTATTATATAATTCATTCTTGAGATTATGGAATTGATTGATATTAGATAATTAAGTGTTTAATTAATTAATTATTGTTGTGAATTATGAATTTTTATGAGAGGATTAATATTGAATCACTCTTTATTAAAGTGATACATTTGATATTGTGATCCAAGTGATAAATTTAAATTCATTTTTGGGACATGGTCAACTTCATCAAAATCACATAATGATAAATTAACATGGTACAAGAACTACTGCTTCAAAAACCCTTAGTGAGAAATTTCTATTCAAGTATGGGACATAGTCTACTATATAAAATCCCCATATTCATAAATGAGTGTGCAAAATGGAATACTTAATCAAAATATTATAGTGATTATCAATGTGTGGGACAAGGACGGAGGATCAAAATACTCATGGGGTGGCAGTCATGACATTCAATTCTAGGAGTTGTCATTATACTATGGATATAATGGGGCATGATATTATGTGAAATGAAATTAATTTGGATGTGGTTATGTTATTTGAATCTAACACTAGCATGGTCCGGAGCAGATATTGTGTTTTCATGTGTCCTCTGGATCCCACGAAACTATGTGGTTATATAAAGACTAATTTATTAAATGAAAATTGTATTATTTATTGATTGTAAGTTATTCATAATAAAAATTATTATTTTTTGACTGGATATTGTTTTAGATGTCATGGGGGGGGCATAACAAGTTGTACTGACACCCTATAAAGGATTCCTAATCAAAACCCCAATAATCATAATTTTTACAGAAAAGGATAAGTGAAAATGTCATGTGTTATATGGTTGTGTTGGGATAGGGATTGAATAAGGGAACCATATGTGATTTGGGAACCTCTTGGGAATATTCAGTGTCTTTATTAATTTTTGGGTTTTCAATATTTTCAATTGACATGTACTTTGGTCTGGAATATCTATTATTCTATTTTCGTATTGTATTTCTTGTTTTGTTAACTTAGGATATTTTTTTGGGTATTAGTTATACCACCTGGGTATTTCTATAAATTTATGACTTTTTATTACTCTGATTATTATGGTATAACCTCACCAAGATTAATATTAGACCCTCACTGGTTGTTGGTAGGCTCTTACATATGAGGATGCACACTTGAGGTCATGTAGAAAACTGGCTTAGGGAACCAGTGTGCGGCACCTGTGTCATGTTGTTACATATTAATTGAAAATTAAATTAAAAATCTATTTGAAGATATAATTTCATCAAAAAAAGTTAATATAGATATTGAGGATAAATATTCCCAATTAAAAAATGATATATGGTCTCACCACATAGAAATATCATACATCACCCTAATATATATTAAACCCCCACTTTAATTCGGTATCCTCTAACATAAGGGTAGGTGAAGGTTCCGGGCGCAGCGGAAGGGTGTGGGTGGATGTGACCACTTGGATTTTTTTTCATTAACAATGATCAATCCGGGATCAATACGAAGATAAATGCCAGTCTCTATGGATTGAATCACATAAATAGATAAATAAAAGGAATATTCCGAAACCACAAAGTAGGATCGTTACAGGTTGATTATAATTAATTAAATAAATTGAAAAAAGTAATTTTTGGGTGTTCTTTCTTTGTTGATATTCTTGATCACGTTCTGATGTGATTCGTCATTGCGTCATAGAAGCCAATGGTAGACTTCCTCTAAAGGTGATCCACACATGCACCATGTATCTATGGACTTCACCAAAGGTGTCTCCAGGTGCTATCATGGAGAAACCTTTACTTGTGTTTTCCATCTGAGATCGTCTTGCTCTGATGGGAGAGGATCTCTATAGGTCTTGAGATACTTGGATACACATAGTGCGTGACCCAATAGGCCTCTTTCTTGTTGGCATTAGGCAGGCTTGCCTAAAGTCCAATATTACTGTCTAGCAACGGGTCAAGGAACCCAAGATAAAGACGTTGACATCACATTGACGTGTCACCTCATAGGAATTCTTATTGTGAAATTTAATCCCTTTGTCTCAGTATCTCATCAAGAAGGTTTCATGGTAGTGTCCTTAACCTATATGCTTGATCCTTCATTCTTTGGCTACCTGAAATAAGCTCATCGTTTACACCATGTCCAGGGAATTTCATGGGACACTTCTATTTCAATCAAATGGCCGAGATGTCAACTTCCATAAATTGAAGGGAGAAATCTTCCTCAACTTATCGATTAACAACATGTCACTCATGACGCACCCAACATACTCTACTTCCCACCAACTATCTATGTGATGGTTTTTTTATAAATCTAAGTATGCGAGTGATGACATGAGTTAATGATAATCTTCCAGTATAAGGGCCATTACACATGCTCATAGATTGTAATGTCTGATGACACCAAGACATGTAGAATTGTTACGGGCAGGTCTATTCTCATAATCACTGATCTTGTAGATTAATAAGTGCGAACTCTATGAGAGAGAGTCTTTTCTACTTATGAATACTCGCACATGACGGTTTTCATACTATGTGTCCTATCACAATATTTCATCCAACTACAAAACATTATTTAAGAATATTGTTATAACATTTCAAGGTTCTCATCATAGCATGGATCTTCCAGGACCTTATTAATGCAACAAATATTCTAGGACATTATTATATTATAGTTATGCAGAACAATGAACAAAATATAATAAGAGAACATTCATGTAATCAAATTACAACAAGAGTCAGTTATCAGGACACCGACCCTTAAAAACTCCGACTTGGAATAGAGCCAACTGCCTACTACTTTTAGTCCACTAGACCTCACATAATGATCATGTTTATGGTGATCCATGGCTTTAGTCAATGGGTCTGCCATGTTGTCTTCCGTGGAAATACTGCTCACTGCAACTTCATGTCTCTGAGAAAAATACCTCAAGAGATAATTCTTCCGAAGTATGTGTTTTGTCCGATGATGTGACCTAGGCTATTTTTAAAGTTCTGTTGCTACAGTATTATCACAATAGAGTGTGATAGGATCTTTACTGCTTGGTACTAAGTCCAGATCTTGGACGATGCTTCACATCCATACTGCTTCTTTAGCTGCCTCAGAAGCTGTGATATACTCGGACTCTATTGTAGATTCTGCCACCACACATTGCTTGGGGATCTTCCAGCTCATCGCACCTTCATTCAAACTGAAGATATATCCAGTCTATGAATTCATTTCATCTTGATCAATCTGGAAACTAGCATCTACATGTCCTATGATGACTAGTTCCCCATCTCCTCCATAAACATGGAACATATCCTTAGTACACCTCAGATACTTAAGGATAGTCTTAACTTCCATCCAATGGAGGTCTCCTGGATCAACTTGATATCTGCCTACCGCACTTAATACATAAGCAACATCCAGCCTCATCCATATCATAGCATACCTGACTAAACCAAACACGGATGCATAAGGGATTCATTCCATTTTCTATCTTTCATCATGTGTCTAAGGACACATTTTCTAGGAAAGATTAATGCCATGTGACACTTTCAGCAATCCCCTCTTGGATTGTTCCATACTGAATCTTTTCAGTATTTTGTAAATGTTTGCACTTTGACTCAGGCCCAGCATTTTCTTGGATCTATCATGATGAATCTTGATCCCTAGAATATATGCTTCCTCGTCCAAGTATTTCATGGAGAATCATTTATGAAATCATGCCTTAATTAACTGTAAGACAGGTACATCGTTTCCAATTAGTAATATGTCATCAATATATACTATTAGGAAAACAATTGCACTCCCACTAAACCTCTTGTATACACAAGTCTCACATTCATTCTTATCAAATCCCCATTCCCTTACAGCTTCATTAGAATTAATGTTGCATGACCTTGATTCATTATTTAATCCATAAATGGATTTCTGCAGCTTGCATACCTTGTTGGAATCCTTTGGAGTCACAAACCATTCAGGTTGTGTCATGTAGAAATCTTCTTGGAGGTTCCCGTTTAGTAATTCTGTTTTGACATCCATTTTACAAATTTCATAATCATGGTAAGTGGCAATGTCTTATAGGATTCTGATGGATTTCAGCATCAAAACCGGTGAAAATGTTTCATCGTAGTCATTTCCTTGACGCTGCCTAAAACCTTATGCGGCCATCCATGCCTTATAGGTGCTGACATTCCCCTCCATGCCTAGTTTCTTCTTGAATACCCATTTATTACAAATAGGCTTTACATCTACTGGAGGATCTACCAAAATCTAGACTAGGTTTTGGTACATGGAATCCATTTCAGAATTCATGGATAATTTCCACTTGTCTACGTTTGTGCCTTCAACTGCTTCCTTGTAGGTAAGAGGAACATCATTGTCAACCAATATTGAGTCACCATCCTTGGTGAAAAGAAAACCATATCATTATGGTTATCTCACTTCTATCATGCTACTACGCAGTTCCTATGTCTCTGGAACATATTATTCTTCCACGAGGATTTGTGGAATCTGTTCTTGAACCCACTCCTATGTATCTTGAGCCTCGACTTCATCGAAGACTATCTCTCTCCCACTATATCTTTTGGAGATGTGCTCCCTCTCAAGGAATATGGAATGTATTTCCACTGTATCCTTTTTTTCTGAGGGGTTGTAGAGGTAATATCCTTTTGTTTCCTTGGGATATCCTATAAAGATACACTTTGTGGCTCGGGGTGCAAGTTTTTAACCTGAAGAGGCCTTAACAAATGCTTCTCTACCCCCACATATTTAAATTCGATAACATGGATTTGTGTCCACTCCATAGCTCACATGGAATACATTTTATCGATTTAGTTGGTACTTGTTTTGGTATGTGTGCTTCTTTTTGTAACGAATATCCCCAAAAAGATAATTGAAGACTCACATGACTCATCAATGATCTCACCATGTCCTACAGGGTGGGGTTCCTCCTTTCCCTTACACCATTCTACTGAGTTGTGTAAGGAGGAGTGAGTTGAGATAGAATCCCAAACTTCAGTAAGAAATCAATGAAGTCCTGATTAAGATATTATCCTCTTATGTCTGAGAAGAGTTTCTTAATCTTCTTACCAAGATGGTTCTCAAATTCATTCTTGTATTCATTGAACCGATCAAAAGAATATGACTTATACCTCATTAAGTAAATATATCCATATCTTCTAAAATCATCAGTAAAAGTTATGAAATATGAGAACCCACCCCTTTCTTCAACTGGAAATGGTCCACACACATCTGTGTGAAGTAATTATAGAAGCTATTTAGCCCTTTAACCTTTCACACTAAATGGGGATTTGGTCATTATTCCTTGTAGAAACACATGACATACATCAAGTGTTTTTAGTTTGAAAGAATATAAATACCCATCTTGATGTAAATTTGTCATATATTTTTCAATAACATGACCTAGACAGTGATGCCAAAGTTGGGTATGGTATGAGTCATGTGAATTGAATTTTTCTCAATTTCTATTACTTTGTTTGTGTAGTCTAACACATAAAGGCCACTATATAAATGTTCTTTACCAAAATAAATTCAATCCTTATTAAAGTAGAAACATTTATTTCCAAACATGAACATGAATCCATCAGTATTTAATCTGGATACTGAAATAATGTTTTAAGTAATATAAGGCACATAATAACAACCCTTTAACACCAAGATCATTCTAGTTGGCAATGTGAGGTTGTAGTCCCCGATAGCTACAGTAGTAAGTCGGTCTCCATTGGCTGCTCGAAGATCTACCTCACCTCGATCAAACTTTCTGAATCTACTTGGTTCCTGTATTTGGATATAGATGTAAGCACCAAAAGTAGTATCTAATACCCAATTGGTGGAAATAGATAGATTGCATTCGATAACAAATTCACTTGAAGCTTCCCCTTACTTCCTTGGATGGGGGCAGTTTATCTTCTAATGGCCCTTCTTTCCATATGCGAAACAATCAACCACATGTTCTCCTGCCTGCCCTTTTATCTTCCTTTACTTGGAAGGCCTTGAAGAAGCTTTGCGCTTAAAGTCCTTCTCCTTCCCTTTCCTTTTATTCACCATGAGGACATAAGGCTTTTCACGCATCATGTCATTGTCCACATGGCGAATGAGGATAGGAAGATCAGACGGAGACTTCTCAATGTTGTTCATATTGAAGTTCACAACAAAGTTTGAGATGCTCTGGGAATGTTTTGTTGGAATGAGATTGATACCCTGTTCTTTGGGGAGTTTAAACCCTAGAACCTCCAATCCCTCAATGTAGCCAATGATCTTGACTACATGAGGCCCAGCTAGGGAACCCTCTACAAGCTTTCTCGGAAATAGAGCCTTGGAGGTCTCAAACCTTTCGTGTCTTGCTCTCTCTTGGTATAGGCCACAGAGGTGATCGAGCATGCTGTAGGCATCTATGTCTTCATGAGAATTCATGAGATCATTACACATTGATGACAACATCAAACATTGAACTTCGAGTGCATCACTCAAATGTTGATCATAGACCAAGAAATCTTTATCACTCGCCCCTGGGGTAGGCAGATCAGGAAGTGAGGACTCAAGCACGTAAAACTTTAATTCATGATGTAGGTTAACTCGAAGGTGCCTAAACCATTCATGAATGTTACTGCCGGTGAGGATATATACCTTATCCAGAATTGATCACGGAGAAAATGTGGATGACGAGTTTATCATTTCGATTTTAAAAATTAAAAGAGAAGATTTATCAGTACCTTTTGATTACATTTTATGAAAAATAATAAATGAATTTATTAATTCTCCTACTATTTTATCACGTCCCAATGGCCCTCACTATGGAACTCAGAATTTACAGTTGCTTTGACATTCTAGTGGCAATGATCCATATTCCCCTTTTCATAACCCCAATGAGGGTTGGTCATTCTATTTGAAGGTATTTAGGTAGGTAGGTCTTTTTCAAGTGTGAGCTTAAATTTCCTTGATCTGTTGAGTGGGCTCCACAATCCTGAAATCCTGACTTGGATTTCCTCAACTCTTGCCTCCAATATTACATCAAGTCTAGAAAGGGATACTCCTCTTGATGTAATATGGTTAAGTCAACCCTAAGCCTTTCATAAGGGCTTACTTTATAAAAGTAAGTGTCCCATCAAGGGTTGGTCAAACACATAGTTTTGTTGATTCTTTCCCTTAATCAAGTAACAGAAGGCTTGGTCTGACATAAAATGGTATTGAGGGATTTTAATCTTTTATGCATAGTTTTTCATTATCACATGCTTGTTAATATTAATTGATGCTAGATTAATTGATTTACCATGTTTTGATAATGTTTGCACATAGTTCATTTTTTATTTTATTCCATCATTGTATGCATTTTCATTTCATTAACTATGTGATCCCGACAACACATATATAATAATTAAACATGAGATCAGACAGAAATAAAATAAGATGTCATGATTATGATATTCTATTGGTTAGCTTATCCAGCGGTTTTGATAAGCTTACCCTGACATAGGATAAAACACCTTGAACCGATGGTTCGTGTTTTGCAGCTCCCACCTATCTACCATTGTATTTCCTGGGGTTGGTTTTGCCTCAGCTTCAGGTTTTGAACCGTCTCCTCTGGCTTGGGAGATCCTCCATTACATGAGGTTTACATTAAATAAACCATGGGTAGACAGACCCTACATATTATTGGAAGAAGGCTCATAGGCCAAGGAATTTAAATGAAACAAATTTAAATGAAACCATACACACATAAAAAGGGTCTTTGTTCTATCTCATGATCATCCATAGCATGCAATGCCATTTACGCATATTTAGAATTCAAATTATTTTTATTGTTCTTTTATTTAAGATAAGTCACGCTTGAAATTAATTAATTATGATCTTATAATTAATCAATTCTTTATCTTAAATTCCTTTTTTAATTTCCTTGAGATTATTCTCATACATATCCCTTGTACAGGTCTTTGTACTTTTGGAGGAAACCTGGTGAAATTTCTAGAAATTACACGGTGTGTACTTTATATTTACACAGTTCATATTTATTTTCCCCCTTTATCCAAAGTACACATAATGTAATTTGGCATCTTTTTTCTACTTTGTAAATTTTGGAGTACACGGCATGTAGATTAATCTATAAGGGTGTGTACTTCATTGTTACATGGTTACCAGCCTAGAAATACCCTGTACGAGGTACATGACTTCTCCTTTGTGCACGGTTTCACTTGGGTCGGATCAGACTACATATCATATTGCTCCAACATACACATCGTGTATTCCTATTCCCACGCGTCATTCATTTATGGTTAACATGGGGTAATAAATACATAGGTGTAATCAATTCACACGGCGTGGTTTGGGAGACCAGTACCGGTTCATTGAACCTAAGTACACGATATGTATTTTTCATTACACACCATGTATTTCTGTGTTGTACAGATAGAAAGAGTGGATCCTCCGGATGAGTTCCTCGTTTTTATTTTAATCAAAATTAAAATTAAAAGGCCATTTCTGAGATATGAATGAAGAAACTAAGGAGGAAGAATAAATCTCGTTTATTCGGATTTATAGAACGATTTATTTCGAATTAAATCAAATATAAATGTGTAAATTATCAATGAAAACAAGGTAACTATAATCATCATTGTAACCTTCCTCTGATACCATTTGAAGGTTCTGGGTGCAGCGGAAGTGTGGGGGTGGATGTTCCCACATGGATTTTTTTCATTACCAATGATCAATCCGGGATCAATATGATGATAAATGCCAGTCTCCATGGATCAAATCACAGAAATAGACAAATAAAACTAATGTCCCAAAACCACAAAGTAGGATCGTTACAGGTTGATTATAATTAATTAAATCAATTGAAAAGAATTTCCTTTTGGGTGTTCTTTCTTCATTGATATTCTTGATCACATTCTATTGTGATTCATTATTGCATCACAAAAGCCAAGGGTATACTTCCTCTAGCCATGATCCAAACGTGCACCACGTATCTCTGGACGTCGCCAGTGGTGTCTCCAGGTGCTAGCATGGAGAAAACTTTTCTTGAGTTGTCTATATTAGATCATATTGATCTGATGGAAGAGGGTGTCTCTCAGTCTTGAGAGGTCTCTTGGAGGAAGGAGATCTTTCGATCTTGAGATAACTCTCTAGAAATGTTGTGCACAATGATTCTATTGTGTGTAGAATACAAGTTAGGGTTGTGAGGATATTTATAATCGGGTTTGAGGTTGTAGAGTTATGATAATAAATAAATGTGTTATGCATTTTATTTATTTCATTGACTCTTATTGAAAACCACCAGGTCTAATAATTAATTCCTTGACATGCGCCAACACAGAATATAATAAATATCATTTAATATAAAAATATTATATCCTCAAAATCCTGACTGTAAAAATACACGGCGTGTAATCATTAACACACGGTGGGTACTTGTTCTCCATAAAACTACCCGGCGTGTACTTGTTTTTTTATTTCCTTTCCAAAATGAAAAATACACGGTGTGTAATCCTTAATACACAGTGTGTACTTGATTTCCATGAAAAACTACACAGCGTGTAATCATTAATACACAGATTATATATCTTGTTTTTCATTTCCTTCTTCATCCATCATTAAAACAACATAGGCTTCCTTGAATAATTATTAAACCATATACAAGAATTATCTTTATTCTACTTGAGATACTTGGATACACATAGTGTTTGACGCTCTAGGACTCTTTCTCATTGGCATTATGCGGGCTTGCATAAATTCCAATATTATTGTCCAGCAATGGGTCAAGGAACCCAGGAGAAAGAAGTTGACGCCACATTGACATGTCACCTCATACGAATGCTTACTATGTAATTTAATCCCTTTTTCTCAATATCTCATCATACAGGTTTCATGGCAGTGTCATAAATTTTTATGCTTGATCCATCATTATTTGAATACCTGAAATAAACTCATCATTTACACCATTTCCATGGAATTTCATGCGACGGTTCTATTTCAATCAAAGGGTAGATATATCAACTTCCAAAAATGGAAGGGAAAAATCCATCCTCAACCTATCCATTAACAACATGTCACCCGTGATTCACCCAACATACCCTATTTCCCTCCAACTATCTACATGACAGTTTTTGTAATTAAATATAATTGCACAATTCAATACATGAGTTAATGATAATATTCTAGTCTATGGACCATTTGACACGCTCGTAGATAGCAATGTCTGATGACACCAAGACATGCGGAATTGCTTCTAGCGAGTCTGTTCTCGTAATCTCCCATCTTGGAGATTACCAAGTGTGAACTCAATGAGAGAGAGTATTGTCTTCTTATTAGTACTCTCCCATGAAGGTCTGTATACTATGTGTCCAATCATATTATGTCATCCAACTGCAAAACTTTATTTAAGAATATTGTTATAGAATTTCAAGGTTCTCATCATAGCGTGGATCTACCATGACCTTATTAATGCAACAAATATTCAAGTACATTATTATATTATAGTCATGCAGAACAATGACCAATATATAATAAGAGAACATTCATGTAATCAAAGTACAAAAACAATTGGTTCTTAGGACACCAACCCTTACAGTAGGCACACCTGAGGTCATGTAGCAAACTGTCTTGCGGCACCAGTGTGTGGCACCTGTGTTGGGTTGTTACATATCCATTGAAAAGTAAATTAAAAAATTATATGTATATATAATTTCATCAAAAAATATGTAATATGGATAATTAGGATTAATATTCCAAATTTAAAAGAAGAGATATGGTCTCACCAAAAAAATATTCGTTTACTTAAATTTAAAACCAATGGGATTTAAATTGAAAAGAAAGAATGTAAACCCTAGAAATTATAATTGGAGATTAAGATATATGTGTTCTAACAGAATAAAAATATATATTATCCTAAAATATTAGTTCATATATATGTAATCTCTATATAAAAGTGATAATATAGAAAAAACCCATACCTTCACTCTCGACACACTTGATATCACCTTAACCTCCTGTATAAAAATAATAACCATCATAATCACATATTTATAAAACATATTTACATATAGTACCTTTTATATTCGTCAATGATAATATTTAATTTATCATATAATATTTTTATGTTTTTTATTTCCATCCTTAGATATTGTGGATTTTGATTCTTTCTTAACGTTTTCGAAATGGAGATGTAAATCTTCTTTAATTGATAACAAGTTTATACTTACTAGATTATTCAAGTTAATGGAATAATTTTTGTTCATGATTATTTAGTCCAATTTTAATTTGATATAAATTATGTATATATTCAATGGGAACAAAATCCAAGAAGAGCATGTTTTGGGAAATATATTGATAACAAAAATTTACATTATATAACCAATAATGTTTTTTGAATCACACTTCTACGACCATATATATATCATAAAATAATCATTAATAGAATAAATTAAAAATATTAATATCTTGATACTTCTTCATGATGAAACATTTGATGTTGGTATATATCATCATTCATGTAGGTGGTTGAACTGACCTAAACAAGAACATTCCATACTACAGAATGAGTACGAATTTCGAGTTATATAATATAGTAAATTTTTTATAGAAGGTTAATGAGATTAACATAACATTATTATAAAATTGAATAATTATTCAAATGCGATAATATGAGATGGTAATTGAAAAAAATTCTACAAAACAAGATAATTTAATGAATTCTATCCTTCTTGATATAGTTTAATATATTTTGAAGAATTTAGGATTCATTCCGGGTCCGTTCGTCATCTCTGTACCATTTTCTATTATTTAATAAATAGTCAGAAGCATAGATTCTGGCTGGACTTGCGGGGTAGGATTCATTCCAGGAACCAGAGGCTACCAAATTCCTATGAAATATTAAAGAGAAGAACTAAGTAGATATTCAATAGATACCAAAAAAAATTGGTGGTTTTAGAAAAGTATTGGAGGTTTTATTTTATTAATGATTTTTAATTGAGTTTAATCAATTTAATACTATATAAAGTATGAGGTTTTAATTTTATAAATTAAATTGATTCAAAGTGGAATAATTATAAAAGGGGATTTTTTTATAAAATCATTTTACAGATATGTTTTAATGATATTTCATGTATTTTCCAAATATCTTTACCCAATTCATTTCATTTTATAATTACACAGATACTCAATTTTTCTCATAGTAAATTTTTATATGCAAAAAATAAAATTATGCTCCTTACATAATTAATATGTGATGATTAAAAACTTCCTCTCATCTTAATGTGTAACACATATATAATTAGATATTTTAATTAAATATTATAAATTTATTTCATTTTAGAATTATTTATTAATTTGGGATTATATAATTTTCAATTATATACCTTACCAATTAGATATACCTAATGACCTTGTTTCCAATGATGATATATATATAAAGGTTTTGTTTCATTCCTATATATCTCATTCCTCCATTAAAAATCATTCATTTTAATAATTTACTTCTCTCTCATTATTCCTATAATATTTATTATTCATTGTATTATTTCTATAGTTTCAATTGATGTTATTATCATCAATAAAAACCATGATGATAATGATTTTATGTTTTTGAAAACAATTATTCCTTTCATTCCTCATATAATTTTTGTAATATTGTTTTAAGTTTTATTCTCATATTTTGTTAATGTCTTTCTTAAAATAATATATTTTATCCAAAAAAAATTATTCTTTTTAGTTTGGTATTTTAGCTGAAACAAGCCATCTGTTAAATTATTAATTTTTAAATAAAAATACATAGAAAAAACATGGGTGGTCACATTCTAAACACGTTATTATAATTTTACCCTCAAAATTTCATGACATTGATGAAAAAGTGGGTACTTCTAAACCTATTACATATGTTTATTATTTTATAAATTCTTCATAAATCGGAATTCTTCATAGAATATTATCCTGGTTATTGGTCCAACTTTTTAATACATTATAACTATAATCTATAATATATATATATTTCTAAAAAAATTATTATGTTCTAGTTATAAGAACATTTTTCCCTATACAAGTTAGTTTTTGTGTCTGTCCATCAGAAAAATAAATTATGGGAAATTTCAGGTACTTGGGGGAGGGTCAGTGAAATTATAATATGATAAGATACTATAAAAAAATATTTAGTATTTTTTAAAGGGCATTTTTTCAGTGGTTCAATTATGTATTCTACCCAATTCTCATTAATATCTTATTTAATGATATCCAGAAGAATATCTATTATCTAACATAAATTTCAGTATCTAATTGGTGATAATCAGTATATATATTCAATCAAGTATTGTATATTTTTATTTTTCATTGAATAGTGTGAATATTCTCTAAAAATTCTTATATAATATATAGTCCTAGATTTTTCTGTTTTAGAAATTCTTCAAAAAAATATTTATTTTTATACTGCCTCATATGGTGATATTTAATTTATATAATGGATAAAATTTAAATAGGATAACTCTTCATCAAGGAGGTATTGATCTCAACCTCATTTGAAATGAATTTGTAATGTATCTGAATATATCATCCAGAGTAAGAATAGTCTTTTTAGATTGGCCACCAGTTTAAGGATGACAGGAAATATTAAATCTCATCACTATATAAAATATTTAGGGTTGAATTCTCTGGAACATCATGGTGAATATCATATCTCAATCTTATATTATGGAAAGTGATACTCCACATTTTATATATATATATATATCACTGAATGGTTATTGGGGAATATCTTGTTGAATATAAAATAATTGTGTTGACATCATAATGATATAAAATAACTCCAATTTAATTATGCCCTTTGGAAACCATAGTATTAACCACAGTGAAATTTATGGAAATGTTATCCTCTTCTAATATAGTTATAGATAATACAAGGATAATAACTTTAGACATTTTTAATTCTACCATAAAGTTCATTCTTAGAGAGCATCAAGATACATACTATGAAATCTCTCTCATCATGTGGTCCTGTGAGAAATTATTCATTAAGCCTCTTTTTATCATTGTTCTTCGATGAAGGATATAGAATATTGAGCTGTATAAATCATCCAAAAAATATGTCATCTATTTTTTTATTCATTTAATACGTAATTTCATACTAGATTTTTTAATTTTATCAATAATAGTGTTGAACATAAAAATATTTCCTACCTTATTCTATATCATTATATCACCCAACATGCACTCCTTTTTCATGAAAAATATTAATGATTGATAATTCCTTTTGGTATGATGGTATTCATCCCCATCAATTTTGTTTTTTGGTTCTATCTATTAAAACTTCCTAAGTATTGGGTCTCTTTAAATCCTCTACATGGGTAAGTAAGCATGTCCTTACATCTATATAAAGAATCCACCATGTTTTCCTTACATGAGTTGTAATGCACTGGGTATTTATAGTAGTTGATCACATCAATCAATAAACTATTGTTCAATTTCATCTCATTATATGTGAATATACACCTAAACCACTAATGAAGAGTATATATTTTACACTGATAACCATACATATTATACATCATCAACATTAATGATAATGTGAGTGCCACTGCCTCAAAATCAGGAGTCTGGAAATTGTTCTTATATATAATAAATTGAAGTGGGGAATGGTCTGCTACCATGTCATTATAAATGATAAATCTCCCTAGTCAATAATTTTATGTATGAATATATAATGTAAACCCTTCTATAATATTGGTTTTTTTAGTATTGTTGCAGTGATTACAAACACATGTGATCCCTAAAAATTTATTTTAATTCTTTTTTCAATAGAATCCTAACTCCCAAGCATGTTAATTGTCTTATTTTTTTTATTCATGATGAATTTCTTCTAAATAATTGATAGTATCCAATAATTATATGAAGAAAATAGATCTATTTTATATTTTTGTTCTTTGAGAATTAATAATCACCAATATCTTGAAAGGATCCACATATATAAAAAATTTTGTGATTATGTGGCCTAGTGATTAAACTCCCTATTGTGAGAATACATATATGATTTATTTGTCAAATAATTTATCCTTCCTCAAATTGAACACCACAATCTTGAAATATTTTTCATGGCATTACATTCTCATATGATATATAAAAAAATCATTTCCAATGACTTCTATAAATTTATTAGGGAATTATCTTAAAACTATATTTATCATATCCATGTAGACATCTATTACATTTATATATTTGAAAGGAATCGTTATTAATTAAAAATATATGTATTTGGTATCCAACGGTGTCTTGCAGAATCCAATATTTTCACCCGTAATTGATGATATCCATATTAATGATCAATCATTGTGAATTATTGATCCCATAACAGTTAGTCAAATAAATCAATAGTGTAGGTCAGATGATATTTATTCAAGATAATGAATTAATAATTTTCAAGATAATAAACGAATATATATATAGTGATACATCTTTAATCATGACGAATAGAATGGGTACACTACATTGTGATACACTTTGGAACATAAATCCTATTTCTATATACTCTTAGTGTCACGTATTCAAATCCTCCCATTCAAATAAGGCCATTCATTAAGGGTTATTTGATATTGGAATAGAATCACATATGAGTCATAATTAGTATTCATTGTCAATATTTTGGGGATGAGGATGGAAAAAATTATTTAAATACATGAACATATTCTTCAAGAATTGAAATATATTCAAAATTATTATTTTCCCCATAAATTTGAGATAAATAGCTTTACTGAATGGGTATATTGACTAATATAATTGATGAAATGTATATAGGATATTTATAGTCATTTATTCAAATAATTAAGATCATAAGTTTATTCATGATATATATTGTGACTTAAATATCCTAAAAATTTATATGGTCTCTCTATAGAGAGTGTTAATCCATAAAAAAATCCCATCAAACTCAACTAATTAGAGAATTATAGTATTTATAGAAATCCCACTCACACTAAATTTTATTAAAAACGATTTATAGACTTTAAATGTCACCATCATACAACAAGGGGTTTTTTTAAAAAATTTCAATATCTAATTTTTTAGTTTATTTTTAATTTAAAATAGAAAATTATCTAAATATAAATGAATTCTTTAAAGTAGAATCAAATAATTATTTTTAGTTCTTATAGAATATAGAGCCTCATTCTAATATTATTCGATTGTTTTTTACATAATTTTCCATAAATTAAAACCAAAAACATTTGAGTTATAATGCATTTAGGTGATTAAAAACATAATATAAGAAATTATACATAAGTTACATCATCTTTATTTTGATATTCATAAAGTTATTTTTAATCATATTAATCCTCCTTTTCTATATACGATATCACATGGAATACATATAGAATATGGTTGAGTTATAATTCTTAGTATGGGAGGAAACATGATAGAATAATATAATGACTAGGACATGCGGTATAATAGAATGTTATAGTGAGAGGGTCATATATCATAAAATGAAAGAATATAATAATGAAGATGATATAATAGATTCATGAAATCATTATAAATCAAAAAAAATATAAAACATAATATTATAATAATAAGTTAACGATTAGTAAAAGGAAATCATGACATAGTATCCTCAAATATCATCCAATACACCATAAATGATATCTCAGGTAATGAAAAATGATATGATTAGTTTGGGATATAAAAAATGGGGTTTAATATATTGTGGGGTTTTCAATAAAAAAAAATACTTTTTAATCTTTCTTTTATTACAACTACATATTATAAGGTAAAATAATCTTTTTTGTCTATTCACACATTCATCCTTGCATAAAATACATCCAAAGACCCACATGAGAGGGAAATACAATCTTAAGGATCACATTGAAAAATAAATTCTAGTCCTTGGTGTTATTCTAAAATAAAAAATATAATGTGACCTACTAGAATTCACAAGTTGGTTATACACTATAGTATCCTGATTGAGTGTGAGTGTGTATCATGAACGACTCGGTTTTGTTCATCAAATAATCAATTGAATATAATTTATAATGATGATGAATGGAATAAAAACTAATGTTTCCTTTTTCAATTTAGGCAATTATATAGTTGTTGATATTCTACCATGTCTTCTTCTTATTATACTTTCCTTTATTTAATACATTCATTGAAGAAACACTCTTTGACATTGTATTAATGACCCCTCACACAAACCTTCTTCCTATTCACATCAACTATTATTTGTGTAGAATATCATATAGAATAATTATAAATCATATTATTAAGTTTTGAACTACACACCTTTCAAATTCTTTGACCATTTTATTCTTCTTTTTTGGGAATGAAAATTATACATTTTCATTCCAATTTATTCATAACTTCAACACATATATTTTATTCATGGGACATACACTATTAGATCTTCTGTTCTCCATGATAATAAAATAATTCCGTTAGTTGTATACTACATCATTTAAATACATAATAATTTCACATAAAAATTTAATTCATTATTCTTATTATTAATAATTAAAAAAATTCCACCTTATTTTATATATTTTTTAAATTATATATATAATTCCAATCATCCAACATCATTCAACCACTTTTCATATTTCCATTCATCATTTAAAACAATTAGATCACATTGGATATATTAATCATAATTAATGAGGTTAAATGAATTCATATCTTAATTAATATAAGATATTTATTTAGAAAAAAAATATTATATTATCATATGGACTCAATTATGAATATATTATTTTAACCATATCATCTTCTCTCATTACTATTACATTTTTGTATATTATTTAGGAAATAAATCACTAAGAAATAAATTCCCTGTGATTATTTAAACCAAATCTTCATCCAGTAATTTTAAATGTATGGAAAAAATTCTCAAACTTCCTTATACCTTAATTTTTAATCCTCATAGATTTTTAAACAATAATTTTTTCTTCACACTATGTGATTCACTATGTTGTGTCAAACCCAATGTCAAACGTACTGACAATTTTCTTATTCCACTAAACAATTACATTATGTTTCAATATTCCATAAAATAAAAATTAAAAATAAACCAATATGTATCCATTTTAATTTTGGATACCTAGTTAATTCCTAAGACCAACTCTTTGACATTGATAGGTTTTTTATTTCACACAGGTAAATATTTATGTAAAAATTCCTAATGGACATTCACCATAGTGTGGTACTCCTACTTTTTCCATGTGATAAGATATCAAAACTAATTTATAAAAACATACATGGCATGTTGATTTCACCAATTCCCAAAAAAATCCTCAGCCTACACTCTTTATTATTTAACCTTCTCCTATGACCCTAAAGTCACTTTAAAACAGGTGAATAAACATCACCACTTGAGATTTTTTTGTTGAAAGTAAAATAAAACCCATAAACCAAATTAACTACAACTTCCCTGCAAATATAAACCTTACATGGATTCCATAATATCTACTAATTCTATTGAACTCAATAATATCCCTTTTGGGGATTTTTAAACCATGGAACATTAATAAATTCTAAAGTCAGCGAAGATAGGAATGAATTGTTCAAAAATTTTTGCAATCATTGTTGGAACATCTCAATGTAGGAAAAAATAAAATTGAATATTAAAATAATATTTTCTATAAGAGTAAATTTCATTATCTTCAACAAAATATCAAACACCTCTTGGTTCCAATATAGAAATAAACTATTTATACCGATTGATTAATAAACATCTTCTTTCCATTAACTCCACTCAATCAAATCAAATAACAATCAATTGGAACCTAATTGAGTATGAACACACATTATTATTATTTTCTAAATATATTCCCTTGATTATATTCCTGATATGTTCTTATATTGTTGATATCCAAACAAGTTATAATCTTTTCTATACCATATCACATCATTTCACTTTTTAAATCCACCCTTAAAATATATTCCACCCTTAATGAGATCCCTATTCAAATTGGTAAACCAAATTTCAATGGATTAATCAACTTATGCAGTTTATTCATCCTTTTTGGCCATATAAATGTATAAATACATAAAAGTATTTATGATTTATTTTTTATGAACATTGATAGTATAAATAATAGATAAAAAGATGAGAAAGAAGATTGGAATATTTACATCTCATCCTTTAATGAATAAAAGTAAATAATTCATCAACAACATACATGAATTAGCATAAAACTACACCTTTCATAAGAAGCCACATATTTTGTACATGATTTTTTGATATACCATTTTAGATTTAGAGAATATGTGTTCTTTAAATATTCTACAAAACACCAAGCCATTTTCTCTTTACTCCTGCTTCACTTATATTATTCATTTCTAAAACGAAATGAAAATTTTGTTAAAAATTTTAGAAATAAAATTCTAGGATATTTCTATTAAATATTAAACATAGTATTACTATTTTTGTGTGTACACATTTTACAATAATTTATGGATTCAAAAATTTCTAACAGACTCCCATCATCTTCTTTGTTCCTCTTACAGAGAATATTCTCATAAACTTCTTTCTTTCTCTTGACTCTGATATGAAATTATTTATAAAATTATTATTGAAGATTTCAATATAGTAGTATTATGAGAAAGTAGTCATTATTATTGACTTATTGGTCACATTATCCTCACATATCATTCAATCATTAAAAAATAATTCTTCAGTATGCCATGTTTTTTTGAATTACATCTTTTTAGAAATTATTTGATTATTTGGTTGTCTCTCCAAACATGTATTCTTTCTAATACACTTCACTGATTTAAATGTTCTATATATTAACCAAAACATGCACAATATTCTCATATTATATGTTGAACCAATAAATAAAATAAAATAAATATTTTCACCAAAAATGCATAGTGTGTCTAAAAACATAAATATCTAAAATTCATCCTTCAAAAAGAATTATTTACCTATATATTATTAAAAACAATTCTCGAAACCCTAAACATTATCCTCTCATTTATAGATTTTTTTTCATTATTTTTTCTCTTCAAACACAAGAGAATATTTATTTTCAAATTCAAACTACACAGAATAAAATACATTTTAAATAATTTTCTCCTTTGTGATTTTCACATCTATTTTCATCTTCTATTAGGATTCACTATTTTATATAGTGATTTTATGATATTTTTAATCAATTTTTGAATACCATATTTGTTATAATATTATTCATGTCTCAATTAAACCACAAAAATATCTATTTCTTGGAATAATTATTTTTATTAATGAATTAGAAAAATAATATATGAAATTTATGAAATAATAATATTTCTCTAGATGATTGAAAATGATGAATTTTTTCTCATTAATATATTCATAACTAATGTAATTAAAAAATTCACACATATAAATTTCCAGTGTGATTAATTATATGAATCCTTTAACAATAATCTCTAATTCTACTTCCTTCAATATGAATTATGTATTATCAAACTCCACAATACTAGATGTGCTCTTAAAACATTTATTTGTTTTCTATAACACAACATACCAGTAGATACTCTTATTTAGATTATTTTTCAATATGAAAAATATTATATATTTATATACATATTCATATATATTTGATAAAATATATTATTTTCTTGATTTATATTCACTTTCAGACTCATTAACATCAACTAAAGAAATTAATGTCTTCCCCTCACTACCACTTATCAAACAAAAAAACTTTTTAACATCACCTTTTAATTTAACTTTATTAGATATATATGTACACATTATAGTAAAATAATAATTATTTCTTGAAAAATATATTAATAACTATTTATTCTAAAATGTATTAAAATTTTTTCCTTGAATCATTATTAGAGGAATCTTATTCATCTTCACTTTTATCTCCTTATATAATTTAATAATTTTAAGTGAAATATACAATTCTAAAATATAAAATAAACATCAATGAAAAATAATAAATAAATTTTTTTTACCTTTCTCGAAACCTATTTTTATCATTAAGAATATCTACTCAAAATTCATATAAATATATTCATTGAGATATGTACATAAAAATTACTATTTTCTTCATTGAATTCCTAAATTTTATTTGGAACATTTATTCATAAATGAATTTCAAATAGGTTTCATCTAATAGAACTCTTAAACATTTTCAAGTTTTCATCAATCATCTTTATAAAACTAAAATGTCTGAAAATACTTCAATTAGAGGATACTTTAGTATCACATATGTTTTGTAGAATATAAATAATCATCTCCAGAATATTTTATCTTCATGATTCCCATCACATCCTCTTATGTTGTTCACTACCTGATTTAACCTTATAAATAATTTATTAATACATTCACCATCAATAATAAAAATATCTCTATATTTTATTTTTAAAATTTTTGGTTCTATTATTTTGTATTCGATATTTTCTTATTTGATATTCTCTATCTTGTCTAAAATTAATTTATCTACATTGATACCCATTATTTTTATCAAATAATTTTCTAAAAAATGATAACAAAATTTCATTCCATTCGTTCCTTTTAATCTCAAAATTAAATCTATCATCAAATATAATGTTTTTCCTTGATAAATATGTGTTAATATATAAGTCATAACATATAAGACAAACATAACAAATAAAAAAAATAATGTAGAACTATTTTATTCAAAATATTGATATTTTTTCTATTGAAGGTGGGATCTGCATTATTTTTCACTAAATTAATAATATCTATAATTGATATAAAATCTATATCACAAAATCAACACCACTAAAATTATTCAACATAAAAAAACTCATATACTTCATCACATATAAAATATAGAGAACCCAAATATACATAGTCATATCACTGGTGAAACCAACTCATATATTATGTAAGAGGAATAGTTTAGGATTTTAATAAAATATATTGTGGGATAAATAAACTTTTGGAATTTAAATCCAATTTATTTTTCATCCATACCATGTTACATCTCTCACTTATTATGTTGAATGGTTATCTCAATCTCTCATATCTACTTTTTTTCCTCTAAGTCACAAATGAATACATTCACACAATAGGATAGTATATTTATAAGGTTTACCATTAAAAATGAACGGTTCTTCCTTGGTGTTATGTAATATTAAATGATATTTTATTACCCATTTTAATTCACTTTTTATATTTTTACTATATTCCCTTAATATTATATGAGTTTGGATAAACCACAACACAATTTATTTCATTCCACCCATAGGTGCATCCCACACTATAAAATTATAATTATAATATAAATTAATGATTTTATCAAAAATTTAAACAGATATCATGTTTCTATATGCTTAATTATCTTCTTATTCTTCTAATATTTCTCTTACATTCAATGTATTATTAAAAAAACACTCCCCTTATTTATTTATATGAACTACTATATAGACACACCATATTACTCTTCACAGTATCACATATAATTTATTCTATTATTTTCAAATAAGTAGACTTATGCTTCTAAAATATGAAACTAAATACCCTTATAATTATTTCTTCTTTATCTTCACCTTCTTCAAAGTGAAGTAGACTACTCTAGTTATATTCCCATTTATTATTTGAAAGAACGAATATATTTTATTCAAGAGACTAGAATTTTCAGTTCTGATATTATTTATATTCTAAAAAAATTTAGTCATTAACTATATTATATTTCATCTAATTCTGTATATTTCTAAAATGTGACACCTTGTTATTATTAATCTTGCAAAAAAATCAACACCTTATTCTTGGTTGTAAATTAATTTCAAATTCAAATTAAATATCCATAATTATTTTAACCACATATTAAATTATAAAACTTATTTTCAAATCATTAGATCATATTATACCTCTTAGTAAAAATTTGTGTGGTTCAATTTATTTTGAGAACAAGTATGAGATGCTCTTGGTTCAACAATATATACATATCAACTAATCCACTAAATACAAGTAGTACAACATAAGACCATTGATAATTCTCTTATCACCCTAATAGGTTGCATTTCATTTCAACATTTTATCATTGACCATAAAATTCTTTATAACGTGTTTCAAAAAATAATTCATCATTCTATTTTGAACTTCTGGGAAGGCCATTATATAAATTCACAAAACTGTATATCATAATCCTCATTTTTTTAATAGAAAATTATTCATCACACCACAGGATTACCAAATTCTTATATCTCACTATTTTAGAGTTCCCAAAAATTTTCTTATTTCTGTGATCAATGCCTCAACATTTAATTATTTCATAAAATTGAAATATAAAATAAAAAAAATGTTTCCTTTACTAGATTTTCTACTCATACAATCCCCACGATTAGATCTATGGAATAATAATATTTTTCTTTCATATACGTAGTGATTTCATATTCAATAGCCATTGAACACTAACGAATACAATTTACAATCAATTTTACCATCATATAATATAAATAAACACATTTTTACATACCAACAAGGAATTTTGTAGTCACACCCTCAAAATACATCTCAAAAACCACTCTCTGTTCATTAAAATATTTTATGATCATCTAATAACTCCAAAATAGTGTAATTAATATCACCTCATGTAAATTAATATAAAACATGGGTTTTAACAAGGTCTATGTGTGAAGAAAATATAACAAACCCAAATATTATCCAATTTGTATTCTATTTACCTCCATTCAAACAATATTATCAATATAAAAATTACCTGATTCATTCAAGGTATTTATAATTTTGAACCAACACATATCAAATCAATATAAAAATTTAAATATATTCCACGTAAGGAATTACTATATACGTAACATTTATATGAAAATCTCCTATGAAATTAATAGATGACGTTATCATATATCATGGTGTTATCGAATGATATTTCATAATGATTCCCAATAGAGGATATAATTAAATCTTTTAGATATTCATATATGAAATAAAATCCCTGAATCATATACAAGAATTTTGAGTAAATGTTTTTAGGAAATGGTGGAAAAGTATTAATAGAAAGGATCTACTAAAAGGTTTTTTATGAAATGTTTCAAAAATCATTAATGAAGGGGGGAGCATGGATTTTTATTAAAATTATTAGCATGGTTATCTGTAAAATATTGATAATTATATTATATTATATATACAGAAAACATTAAATGATTATCAAATGAAGGAATTAATTAATACAAACCTTCCAATTATCTGGATAACTTTAGGGAGATTATTGGGAATGAAATTTAAAATGTGTATAACCCTAGTAAAGAATGTTGTAAATATATATATGTAGATTTATTTGTTTATATATTAGAGACATATATATGTAATATTTAAAAATTAATTATAATAATAATTATTTGAACTCTCATAGTGAGATAAAGCATAACATAATGAAAAGTGTGTGCTTTAGTGAAAAAACATATCCCTTGACCCAATTTGAGTGTCATGTTTTTCTAACATGTAGGATAAACCAAACATGTTTCATTTTTATTTTAATTATAAAATTTTTCATTTATATTTCATATATCATTATTTATTTTTATTGGTTTTAAATGTTTTTTTGATATATCATGTTAATGATCATTGTACAGAGTACATTCATGTCTTGGTTCCAAGGTTACAACTATTTGTATATTATTATTGATTTTTATATAAATCTATCGAAAAATTAAAAATTTTATAAAATAATTTAATAACATTATTTGAGTTAAAATTATTACATTTATAAAAAAATATTAGTTTTAATTAATTGTGTGTAAATTTCATTGTTTAATGGTTAGTTATTTTATATAGTTTATTAATTTGTAGTTAATTAATTTGATTTTAGTTAATGAAAATTTTTATTTACCAACTCTATAATATTAAAAATATTGATATATACTTATTTCTATAATGTTTGGCCATTATTATATTACTATATTCATACCTGAAGGTGATGATGAAAAGTGAAATTGTTTGTTCATATAGGCGGTTAACCGACCATGATATAAAAAATCATTTTTGAGTAAAATTAGAGGTGAATATATAATATATATTGTATTGACATAAAACGATTTTAAGTATATTTATGTTATTTATGTCATTATATCATATTGGATGGGATATAATTGTATGAGGTATAATAGGAAAATATTATATGGTCTTGGTTAAGAACATTACATTCTCCTTTGTATTTCCTCTCTTAAACAACATATTATTGGTATTTAAATGATATTTAGTTAAAAAATACATATGTTGAGGTAAATATAATAATGGAGATAAAATTACATATTTTGGGTAATTTATTGTTTTTTAATGAAAATATAATTGTATTGATAAGGGTGATATTTCTAAGGGGGAGAGAGATTCCTTTGATAATAATGTTCATTAGTTTATTATTTTTTCACGAAAATTCCCATAGTGATTATTCTTATGACTATATATTTTAAATGTATCACATGATGAAATGAAAATTGATTTACTAATAACAAAATGTGTAATTAATCATATATTTAACTTATATGGTAAAATATCATATTAAATAATCCATAAAAATACAATATTTTCAGAAAAAATATAAAAAACAACACCAGGTTAATTCAAAACTAATTATTCCATAAATGATGTGAATTTCTTAAAATAATTTTATAACTATGTGAAATTGATTTTCTAATTTAAATGATTATTTATGGAAAATTAATAATGGTTATGTCTTGATCAATTTTCAAAACCCTTGAAATATTTCTTATGGATTCATAAAATTATGTTATAATTTAAGAAATATATATTACATCATTAAACTATTCATTGAAACAAATTTTTATTTATACATATCAATTTATTAAAAATATATATTAAAAAAACATATATCATTTAACATATTATGTAATTATTCTTTATTTTTGGAAATTAATACTTTTAAAATTTCTAATAAATTAATTTTATTAACATAATAAATAAAAATATTATATGAAACATTGATAAAATAGTTTTTATCAGTTTTAAATTATCTTCTAAAATAATAAACACATGTTAATTTCAAAAGAACATTTTTTTAAAAAAATTATAGGCCATTTTATTTTTCACCCTTTAGAAATTTCTCCCAAGAAATTTTATTTTAAATAAAATGGTGAAATGAATTGAGGGTAATTATATTTCATAACATCATTTAGTTTCCATGATAAAATACCATTCTTATGGTTTCATTAAAAGGCTTAGACTTGGTGAATTTCCATATATTAATTAGATTTTTATCTATAGTTATATATCTACCATGGCTCGTCTTTATATGATAGATAATGCTCTGATTTTACCATCATTATATTCAGTACTTGAGATAGATCTAGAATGTAGTTCATTAAGTGGATATTTGGAACATTCCATATAGTAGACAAAGGTTTAATTTGACTGACCATCAATGGGCCACTATAATAAAGTGATCAAGATTATCAATGTAGAAGTTGAATATGGGATATAGTATTTCCTTCTTCAAAAAACTCATAAATCTCTTCTTAAAAGATATATAAAGAAATAAATTATCAAAAACCTAAAAATACATTTCTCATTGATGATTATCAGTGTAAAAATACTTTTGAATCTATTCTAGTATGATGGTTTCACCGACCTAATCAAATCATGCGAGTGTCCTATATCTCTTCCCATTTAGATATATTTAAATTGATCTATATGAATAGTTTAGTGGTTGTTTTTGTTGTCTGTGAACATAATCCAAGGAATATTCTTATCATAGATTCAATTCAAACTTATATATTAGTATCTCATGTTATCCTCAATTTTATGGATTGTCCTTTAATATTGGTCCTCAGTCTGGGGGTGATTGGTCATGATGATGTTCAAAATTTCCTTTGTTTAATATTGAATAATTTTCCAGAACATAGAGGTGAACCATAGATCATAATAAGATACAACTGATAGTGGTTCTTCATAAAACCTCACCACTTTTAAGATGTATATCATTAAAAAATGATTGAGTAAAATGTCATATTAATTCATTATAAATGGATAATTCCTTATATGATGGTCCGCTATAACCTATATGGAATAATAATATTAGAATAGATTTAGTAAAATTAGGGAAAAATCCATTGTGATCTTCTCTCATTTTAATGAATGTATGGGTAAGGCTTTCATCATCCATATGGTAATTCTACATTGTACATTCACTTGATGTAATGATAGTTATATAGATATATATTAAAAAATTCATTTTTATATTTTTCTACAAACACTGCCCTCGGAGGTATCAATACAATATTTTCTCCCTTGGTGGAAACTGAAGGTCATGTTTTGTGAATCATTAAATATTTCAATCATTATCTCAAAAATTTAAACTTATCATAGTTTTCAATGAAGAAAAATAAAAATATATTTATTAATGAAAAACACTAATGATTTTTGTAAAGTCTCGGTTCTGGACGCCACCCAGAGGTGCCCCATACCCGGTTGGTCACATGGGCTCAAGCGCATTTCCCCGAATGCCAGAGGCCGCCGACTTGCAGCGAGGGCCATGGGTGTGATAGTGGGGAAACTATTACCTCATTAAAAGAGTACACAATGGAAGTAAACAACACACATGCAATAGCAGAAGCAGTAAACATCCATATAAGAGTAAATAGAGGAAGACTGAGATAAAGAAACAACTGGAGCATACATATATATAAATTATGCGTGATACATATGTATAGGAAAGTATCCAACCAAGTCACAATGTTGTAAATACAAACAGTACTTAAAACAAGTACAATAGAAAGATAAATAGCTCCTCAGCATAACAAGCCTAAGCTTGGCCCCCTGCTCCCCATCTCTACAGCAATCAAGAACCGGATGTGGAAGGTCGCTTGTCTTTTTCTATACCTACAACAATACAATCGTTTTGGGCCCAAAATCATGACCCAAATATGGTGTGAGACAAAAATCCAAGTAGGCAAACACTCAAATCAATGCCTAACAGTCAGTGAATATATGGAAGTAAAAGTACAGAAAGCAGTAAACAGGAATGTAATTAGCAGACAATAATCCACAGTTTCTAACATATAATTTACAAACAAGTAAGAAGCCACTCAAGCAAGTAGAAAAAATAGGTAACCCTCAGGGTAGTTCTCATAGCCTAACCCCGATGGTTCAACATACAAGTACTAGCAACCCTCTGGGTTGCACACACAGTCTCACCCCTCTGGTTCAGCTAAAGATACACTCTCTGGGGAATCTCCCACCATCAATTCCCCATATAGTCTCATATTGTAGTGAAGTCACTCTAAGGAAGAACTCAACATCTCATTCCCCCTTGTGGCCCGCGTCGAGGAGCTACAGACACTCTGAGGAAGCACTCAATGTCAATTCCCCATGTAGTCTCGTATTGTACTAACAGTGCTCTGGGGAAGCACTCAACTTTTCATTCCTCATGTGGCCTATGTCAAGGAACTGTAGACACTTTGAGGAAGCACTCAACGTTAATTTCCCCTATGGTCTCGCATCGTGTTATAAAGACACTCTGGAGAAGTCCTTACATCCATTCTCCATATAGTCTTGTACACTAGGTTCCTACAGCCCTGTGTAATTTCAGCAAGTATTGCATCACGTAACGGCCAAATTATCCTCTAGAACTACTTGTATAGAATTCTACATCAACTCGGCATGAAGGAGCAATAGTCACACCATCATACAATACTAGGCATGGAACTGGCAATAACCTAACATGAAAAACTAGACCAAATGGTCATAAACATGTAAAACATGTGTGGGAAAGGCATCCAAAGCACTGTAAAATTACCCTATTCACAAACGATAACCTTTACTCAGGCATATATGAAAATAAGGGAAAAAGGGTAAAACAGTAAACACACAATACCCCATTCAAGGGTATTGGTGGAATTGGCACAAATTACTCCAAGACATTCTACAGAAAGGTACAAATAACATACCATGACATTAGGAGATCAATATACCAGATCATCAAAGATTGATTCTCCTTGTAACATCACAGATCTAAGAAAACGTCAAAATCATTCAACCTAGGATAACATGAGAAGGAGGATCAATTGGGAAATGAATCTCTAGGAGAAGGAAGAGCTTACCGCTATGATTCCAATGTGATTGACGATGGTTGATTCGAAGAACGGGCAGAGGATCAGCGGCTCAAATAATATTTGTAGTCGTACAGTCTCTCCCGGATGAAGAAAACTGAGAAGAAGACAGTTCTGGGGTTAAGACATGACCCTAGTGTGTTTAATGAAAAAAATAGTACATGCGTTTACTCAACTTTTCTGTACTCTGCTTTAGGCGGCCTCCACATCACTCACACATGGCCTTGTGTATGGTCATGACACGGCTAGAACACGGCCTCGAGCGGCATCAAATTACATGGTGTGTACTTATAATGTACATGGAATTTACTTAAAAAATTTCCAGATTTTCCTCTTTTTCCAAAAAATGACCAAAAAAGAAAAACATACCTGAAAAGGAGATCCAGGTTCTTACAAGCTTTCCCCCTTAATGAAATTCATCCCTGAATTTCCCTAGTGTGACGTATAATAAGAATCCCTGAACAACTCTGGCCACTGAGCTCGTACATCATCCTCCCTCGCCAAAATCTCTTCATGTACTCGCTCATGCTCCAATAGAACCCATACCAGAGGAATAGAACCGCCACATAGAACCTTTGTACTGTGATCAACAATCTGAATATGATTCTCCTAGAAAGAGGGTTCCACCTCCAACTCTACTTCCTTGGGTTACAAGGAATGAGATGGGTCTTAAAAGTAACATCAAAGTTGAGAAATGTGGAAGACGTCGTGCATGGCCTAGTACCTCTGAGGTATCTGCAACTGATGGGCGTCAAGCCCAACTCTCTGCAACACCTCAAATGGCCCTATGTACCATGGTGAAAGCTAACATTGTCTCCCAATCCTTATGTTCCCCAACCTCGGTGTGACACACAAGAAAACCTAATCCCCAACCTCGAACTCCATATGTTATCTCAACTAATCAACATAAGTCTTCTGATGAGACTGTGTTGTAGCCATCTTCTTCTAAATATACTCTATCTGGTATGTGGTCTCCTGAACGAGGCGAGGTCCTAGCAAATCTGCCTATCCTGCCTCCAGCCAACATAAGGGTGATCAGCATTGCCTACCATACAAAGCCTCATAAGGTTCCATCTGAATAGTTTCATGAAAACTAAAATTGTAGGAAAACTCCACAAGAGGTGTATGCATCTCCCAAGAACCTATAAAATTAAGAATTCAAGCTTGGAACATGTCCCCTAGAACCTGAATCATATTCTTGGACTAGCCATATTTCTGGGGATGGTATGTTGTACTCAAAAGTACCAGTGTACCCAAGGCCTTCTAAATCCCCTTCCATACCCAAGAAGTAAAATGCGCATCCCTGTCTGAAACAATATAGTGCGGAACAACATGTAGACGTACAATATCTCGGATGTATAACCATCCCACCTCATCAACACTGAAGGTCTCCTTTATTGAAAAGAAGTGAGCAACCATTGTAAGCCTATTGATGACAACCCAAACAACATAATTCCCTCAAGGTGGAAACAGAAAACCGGTCACAAAGTCCATCGCGACATCATTCCACTTCCACTTTGGAATGGGTAACTACTAAAAAAGAGAAGCTGGTCGCTGATGCTCCACTTTCACATTCTAAGAAGTGGAATAACTCAAGGTAAAACCATCCACATCTCTCTTTATACATAGCCACAAATAATGGTGGTATAGATCACGATACATTTGGTGATGCCAGGATGAACATCCCAAACTGAGGATTAAAAATCCCACATCAGTTCCTCGCGTATGTCTACTGGCACCCATACGCATCCCTAGATACGCAAGATCTCATCCTCACCTACAATTCATCCAGGAAGAGGTTATACTCCTGACACACTCTCCCATAGAACTAGGCCTTCAGAATCTGATATCTTCCTCATTCTAACTCGATAAGAAGGGTAGAGGTAATAGCTACAGAAGATAGTAAATTCTGTCTCTATCTATCAAGCAGCTCCAAATGCATTTGAGAGAATAGTTCCATAAGCTTCCACTCACTGTTGTCCTCTTGAACAGCATGTATCTGTGTTCTCCTGCTCAATGCATCAGCCACTATGTTGCCTTTCCCAGGTGTATAGGAAATATCGAAGTCAAAGGACTGAAGATAATCAACCCACCTGCGCTATCTCGGATTTAGATCACGCTGAGTGAAAATGTACTTGAGAATTTTTTGGTCAATGAAAACCAAAAAATTATCTCACAGAAAAAAATTTCTTCAACAGCGTATGTGATGAACAACTACCTCCAGCTCGAGATCATGCATCGGGTAGTTCCTCTCATGTGGACTTAACTATTTAGACCCATATGTAACGACTCCATCTCCCTACATAAGCATAGCTCCCATCCCGATACCTGAAGAATCACAACAAACAGAGTAGCTCTTGCTCGCCTTTGGAAAGACTAGAATCAGTGCTGAATTCAACCTCCCTTTCAGCTCCTAAAAGGCTGACTCACAAGAATATGACCATAAGAAGTTCGTACCCTTCTTAGCTAGACCTGTCAGCGGTACTGATAAGCATGAAAATTCTTATATGAAGCATTTTTAGTAACCATCCATCCCTAGAAAACATCACACCTCAAATACGTTCTTCAGATTCTCCCAAGAAACTACTGCTCTAACTTTTCTAGGTCTACTGATACTCTTGTCTCTAAGATAACATGACCCAATAATTGAATTTGATCCATCCAAAAGTGGAATTTTGAGATCTTAGCATATAATTGATTCTCTCTCAGTATACTCAGAACAATCTCAATATGGGTAGCATGGTCATGTCGAGTGTGAGAGTACACGAAGATGTCATCCAAGAAAACCACCATGAAGGATTCCAAGTATGGATGGACCACTCGGTTCATCAGTTCCATGAAAACTGCAGGCGCCTTTGTGAGGCTGAACAACATAACCATATACTCATATAGATCATACATGCTCCAAAAATCTATAAGAAGAATATCAGATGGTCTAATGCGCAAATAATGATAACCGAACCTCAAATCGATCTTCGAGAACACCTGGGCTCTTTGAAGCTGATCAAAGAGGTCATCAATCCTAGGAAAGAGATATCAGTTCTTGACCATCAACTGGTTAATCTTCTAATAATCTACACAAATACTAAGGGTTCCATTTTCATTCTTTGCAAAAATGACAGGCGAACCCCAAGGAGATTTACTAGGTTGGATGAAACCCTTTAACTGCAACTACTCCAACTGCTTCTTGAGCTCCTCCAACTCAGGTGTAGCCATCCTATATGGAGGAATGGACACCGGTGCTGCTCCTAGCATGTGCTCAATTGAAAAGTATACCTCACGCTCCGAAGGAAAACCTAAAAAGTCCTCTGGAGAGACATCCCTGAAATGATCCACCACTAGAGGAAAGTCTAACTGCAATGTCCCTGGTCATCCAAATATAGAGTAGCAATCTAGGCTATAAATCCTCCTAGCCCAGGATGCTCAGGTTCTACTCTACTTGTTTGGACATCTTAATCACCCAGATGAAGAAAAGATCCACCCTCTTGTGATATTAAACTCACCCTACGGCGATAACAGTCGACAACTACCTAGAAGGGGACTAACCAATATATTCTAAGAATGAAATCATAGCTTATCATCTCCTGGACATAGAGGTCCCATAATAAGTGGCACCCTATAACCTCAAAAGGGAACTCTCTACAATGATGTACAAAGACTTCTCTAGTCCCCAACGGGGTGTCTAGAGTCAAAGTATCGTTAGAGGAAAATATACAGAGCCCAAGGATCTCCACAATAGAAATAGAGAAAAAGATATGGGTATCACCAGTATCGAAAAAATATGATGATAAAACTGAGTCTACTAAGATTGTACCTTGAACTATGGGAGGTTTGGGATCCTTCTCCTGTTGGTTCTGCTCTATCACAAAATTTTGGCCTACTGCATAGCCCTGTGACCCTGCCTGACCGCTCTGAGCTGATCCACCCTACTATCTCTGAAAGACTGGTGACTGACTGTCATGGCCTTGACATCCACCTTGGATTGAATAGCTGGATGAAATCCAGTTCCTAGACTGGTGAGAAAATTGTGGTGCTACTCCTGAATGAGGAGTCATGGATGAACCCCTTTCACTAGCTATTGGTGAGAAAACCGGAAAGAAGCATTGAAGGTAACCCATATTGCTGCATGATCGACACTCCACTAGGTCTCTCTGGCACTACGTCCTCATATGCTCACCCCTACCATGCTAGTAGAATACCAGCTAACAACCTAAAAATGTGTCTCGCAACCTCGTATCACCACACGTAGACTCCCTACGGTGCTTCAGGCTGTCAGCTGGTGAAGCACTAACTCTAGAAGCAGAACAGCCCTGGATATTAGCTCTGCAATTTCCCAGATTGCGCTACGCAATCAGTGCCTTGTTTATGATGGAATTGATGAAATTCAGCCGGATGATATTCACATGTAAGCAGATCTCCCATCTGAGACCATCCTCAAACATTCTTCCCATGTACAATCCATCTCCACCTTATAGGGGTGTGAAATTTTGAATCTTGGTGAAACAAGAGGAATACTCCATGATAAAAAGAGTACCCTTCTCTAGAATCATAAACTCCTAGGCTCGGTCAGCCCTCAAGGTCTCCAGATAGAACTAGTCATAAAAGACGTGCAGAAACATATCCCACGCCATAACCTGCTGATGACCTGCCTTTGAGATCACATCACATCACCTCTTGGCGGAGTCTCATAGCATGTAGGTAGCGATATTGACCTGCCTCTCTGGTGGTGTCTCCAAATGTTTGAATATCATCATCATGGAATCTATCCATGACTGTGCAGCCTGAGGTCCTCTTTCCTCTAAGATGGTGGGAGGATGCTGCTACTAGAAAACCCACGTCAAGTCTTCCATTGATGTGACAGGAGGCAGAGCTCCCTGGAAGGTCTGCATCATCCTCAGAAAGTCTTCCCTAAACTGTGCATCAGTGCCTGGAACCAGTATCACTGATGGTGCCACGGCTCGCACAATAGGAGAATATGCAGGATGTCTCTGATCAGGCATATCTAGCAACTGATCACCACCTAGAAACTGGTGTGAAACCATTGGATATCTCGGTTCCATGACTCTACAAGGTCAAATGCACCTCAGATTTAGGATTATCAGAAACTAAAAACATGAAGGACATGAAGGTAAAAAAATATATCATTCAAGTACTCCAAAACATGACTACAAAGTGTGTATAAAGACTACACAACATGTTCCCCTAAGTCATTTTCATGGGCACGCACTCCTGTCTAAACTGGTCATGTAACACCCCAAATACACAGCGTGTTTTCCAAACACACAGCGTGTACTTGAATCCTCTTACCTGCCCGAGTCCTTCTACATGGTCTAGCCACACGGCTCTCTTAATACAAAACTACACGGCATGTTCAAGAAAGACACGGCGTGTACAATACATGCTTTTCCTGACCCATGCTGTTAGAGACACGGTTTGACACATAGTTGACACTACACGGCGTGTCCTAGAAAGACACGACCTGTATAAGAATGGTAACACCGACCCGTGTTGTTAGCTACACGGCTGGCTCCACGGTTAACTATACACGATATGTTCCACGGGGAAACGGCGTGCACTTGAAGGGATTCCCCGACCCGAGTTGTTTGTGACACGGCCAGGTACCCAGGTCATACTAAACAGCGTGTAAAATTCAGAAACAGTGTGTTTGTGAAAAGATAACACGACCAGTGTTTTTCATGACACTGTTGGGGTACCTATTTTAGACTACACGGCGTGCTAAACTAGTACACGATGTGTTCCAACAAGAACTTTCACAACCCTGTGTCCCTTCCCACACAATCAGTGACACGGCTAAAAACTACACAGCATGTATTTGTAAAGTACACTCCATGTATTCTGGGTTTTTCCAGACATTAGCCTTAAAACTGCATCGGAGACCAGAAGACACAGAAAACCGGCGTTAAAGATCAAAATTCTAATCTATGAGGGGCCATATTCCGCGCGAATCAAATCTTGGAATCTTATAGACGTTATAACAAAGATAACAAGCAATGATACACCAAATTTCAGTTCATGAGGGACCATAATACCACATGAACCAAAGTTTGGAATCCATCCAAGAAAAGCAATTTACAAACAAATTCCCTATCAAACAGTAGGGACGTTACAAATCATCTATCACATTAGCATGAATAATATAAAAAACGTCTATCACAATGACATGAAATCACTAATGCATCCTAGATGGCATGGCAATAATGCATGGCATGTGATTTATAACAAGTGTCTATATGATGCATGAGATGAAATACCCTCATCTCAATGGTTTTTGACATTAATAGAACCACAATAACAACAAAGGTAATAGAACAACGCATGTGAATCACCAAACAGTGAAATCAAATCAACTATAAAATTGCAAAATAGTAAAATTGCAAATAACAAGGTGGTATGGATTTTCCCTATACACGGGTTAGCTGTAACACCCCAGGTAAATAAAGAATATGAAATTTCATATTTATCCATATTTTTGAATAAAATATTTAAATGACTTTAAAGGGGACGCTATGCTCGATGGCGTACCCAACACGCAACAACGAGTTTCTTGGAATCTTACGTTGCACTCTATTAATAAAATAATATTATTTTAAATGGTAGTTAACATGTAGCTGTTGTAAGGGCGGGAATGGATAGAAATAACTAAAATATGATTATATATGTTTTTAAATGTTTTTAAATTTATCCAATAAAGGATAGAGGCTTAAAATACGGAAAGAATTCAATTTTAGGCATATATGCCCTAGTTTTCACTAAAGGTTCACTTATCGCCTTTTGATGGAGAACCATCATTAAATATAGTTTTTCTCACTCTTATACATTCTATTGGACTAAATAAAACTCTTCTTAAGAATCGGGACATCAAAATTTACTTTGTGTAAATTTTTGGTATCTTTCCGATAATGTTCATTTTTTTAATGAATAGTGTAAAATGTTGTATTTTAATTCAAAACCTCTTTTTAATATAATTTATTTATATGAATAGATTATATTTTGAATTGTTTTTAAAGTGAAATTAGAAAATATTTTTACCATTAAATCCAATAGTGGCCGTTGGAATTAATTTCACTTTGAAATCAGACTTAAACTAGTGTCAATCTTTTGATACTTATTGTTTTATAAAAACACGCTATTTTCTCTGACAGCAAGAATTAATTATTAAATTAATTAATGTGACTAATATGTTTTGAATTTTTTAAAACGGACTTAATTTTTGAATTAGGAATATCAAATATAGCTTAGGGTGACGTTTTGGTATTTTTCTGAAAAACTCCAATTTTTTATGAATAGTGAAACCACTAAGTGGTAATCAAGAAAACTGATTTTTCAGTTAAATGAAAGTTTACCACTAATTTGTATTGAATTTTGAAAATCCGACATACATGGTTGTCATTAATATGTAAAATGTGGTTCAATGGGATGAAAATATTTTTTTGGTGAATAGTAACTTTTTTTCATTAATCGTGATAAGAGGTAATTAGTGTCATTTAAGGTAAAAATGATATTATAAGAATGTGAAAACACCATGAAACTTGTACTACACCTATTGGGTGAGTCATGGCCGACCAAGACAAGCCATGGGACAACTTGGGGACCCCATGGAGCCACTTTAGTTGGAAAATGACAATAATATATTTTTATTTAATGTTAAAATTAAATTGACACAAACATGAGTTGTTTTACTAAAACAGTTTTTAAGTGGGGTTACACAAGTCCCAATTTTGATTATAAATAGTCATTGGAAAGCTAAAAAGATTTCCTACATCATAGTGATTTGTTTTATAATTTTTAGACTTTAAATAAATTAAATTATTTATGACATAATAATGATGGAGCGATGACATCATTATTTGACGATTTAAATAAAATGGAATGATAATGTAAAATCTATGAACTAAACATGTCCAAAACTTATTGGATGGGTGGATTTCGAACCCTTATCACCTTATCCACGAATTATATCAATCTGGGACCTTTTAAAACCGAAACACAATTTCAAATAAAGTAATATTTCTTACTTTCCAAAAGTGCCCCTCCTCTCCTCTTATAAAAGGCCCCCACCTCTACCTCATTTCACAGACTCCTCAAGCCTTTGGCTCGGCCAACCCCTCCCCATTTACACTCTCCACATCCCTCTCCTCGTCCTAGAGGATTCCCTTTGGGCAGAATCCTTTCAAAGGAAGCATTTAGGCTCAAATCAAAAGGAGTTACACTTTTAAAAGTAATTCATTCTCCCATGTTCATTTGTTTTATTTTGCTTCTCCAACCCCCTAAACTCTTTTTATTTATTTATTTTGTAAAAAAACCAGTATCTTCAATATACTATGATGTTTTTATAAGATTTAATCGAGCTACACTCTCACACAACTACATAAAATGGTTAAAGAACATACGGTTTCCGTGGATGGCGAAATTGTGTCTCCCGAAACGATGATTGTTCAATACTCATTTAACACCTTCAAAGGCGGCCATTATGATGTCACTATTTTTATACATTATATATAATATGTTTATGTTTTACTTATGCTTATTTATTTTTCATTTGTGTCTTACCTTTATGGCTTCCATTATGGGTATACGCGATATCTACATTTTAGGAAGTGCGGACTACCACCCCCTAAAAGTGATGTGATTCGTTAATGCCATACGTGGGACGTATAAAGGATGGATTTAATGTTATTATATATTATGTTATACTGGAATTATTATTTAACTCTATATCATTATTATTTATTTCCATTAAAGTATGAGATAGAAATGAAAGTAGCGTTCATGCGTACATACGGCTTACCGTCTCCATGAACGGTGCATTTAATTTCTTATCCCCAAATGTATTGTACTATTATAAGTACATATATATAATGGATATATATGATGTATGATAAATCTAAATGATTAATATAATTCTAGAATTAAAATATACATACCTCTCATATAGTTTTAATTCCATTAATATGACATAGAAATGAAAGTAGCGTTCATGCGTAAGTACGGCTTACCGTCTCCATGAACGGTGCATTTCATTTCTATCCTCTAAATGATTATGTGATTTTATAAATACATGTATATGCTGGATATATATGATATATATGATATCCAAATCAGGAATGTCATTTTTGGATATGAAGAACCTTTGACCACACGAACAACATGTAATTGTAAGAAGTCCACTTTCGACTTAAGAACCAAATACCGACAAAACAAACATGATTAACTTAAATGATTAAATAATGTTTATAACATGGTAATAAGTGATATAAAAGAAATAATGAACTTTAAAAAGGTTCTTAAGGAAGTATAAATTAACTCAAGCTTATTATTCAGGAGATTAAAGAAAGATCGAGTCAAGTCGGACCCGAGGTAAGAGATCCTACACCTCTCTTTCTTTTTAAGTACACTCTTTTATGTCATTCCTTTTAAAGCTCATCTTTATTGTTATTGGGATGTTCTTTTATATTAATCATACTGTAATTTTTATGTTCATGTGATGATAGACCCTATTCTCTCTCATCAATCCATTTTGGATGTTTTGAGTGGCGCCGATAGGCTGTCAAATTTTCGTAAGAGATCTAACCACTCTCTTTCTTTTAAAGTACCCTCCTTTATGTCACTTCTTTTAAGCTCCTATTTGTTATGTTGGGGGATTTTCTTTTATATTCCTCTTTCTGTAAACATTATGTTTATGTAATGAGAGACCTTATTTCGTCTCATCAATCCATTTTAGATGTTTTAAGTGGCGTCATTAGGCTGCCGAGTTTTCGTAAGAGATTTTTCATCTTACTTTTATTCCCGTGAGATTTATGCTACATTTTCCACAATTTCCATTGAGTGGTTTATGTACTTCCCACTATTACAATCCTATTGTAATATAATTCCATTTATGGGTATTTACATATTCATTGTATGACACTTCTTCAATGGGGTGTACTTTTCAAAAGTTACCCATGTCGGTAAGGGAACCTTTCACCCCTTTTTTTAAAAGACTTCTTTTGTTGGGTCTTTTAATTTACATATTGTTATGTTGGGATATGTTCTCATATATCCTTATTGATGTAAATTTTATCTCCAAGTGATGAGATACCCTTTTTTTTATCTCTCATCAACTCATTTTGATGTTACGCCGTTAGGCTGTCAAGGGAACTTCTTAACCCAATTTCGATTTCTTTGGGTTCAACATGTTGTTATTGAATATGTAATCCTTTGAATATGTGTGAATGACCTTTGATTATTTTAAACATAATATCCACTTATATTTTGTGTATTCATTTGTCACACATAATTATGTAAATTGATTTATCCTTAAACCAAGGATACCGTCTTTGTAAGGGACTTCGTCTCAATCTCCTTTCACTGAGGCATATTTCGTTTTATACACAACTTTCTTTTATACGGTGTATAAACCCTTTGACTTTTAATTTTATAAAAAAGGAATCTTTTTCTACGAAGTGTTTTACTAAAAGACAAAAAGGAATGTTTCTTTTAATTTACGCGGCGACAACGACCTTTTCCGCCACCGCGAGTATTATTTGGTCTTTGGCTTTCTCAACAAGCCGTAATGTTTTTAGAATAAAATAAATACCATATACTATTTTATGTATTTTGGTATTGAAAATGGTTTTGAAAAAGGATTCTATTATGTCAATATATTTATGATGTATTGTGATTGAAATGTGGAAATGTTATCATTCCTTTATATTGGTTTTATGTTTTATGATTTTTTATTGGTACTTGGACATTTTAACGGGTGGTTACGTTATAAACCATATGACGGGTGGTGCCGTGAATACCCGGACAGGTGGTTACGTTATAACCTCCAATTCATTGGGTATGGAAGTCGGCCGTATGGCTATTCCATTAAGTATGTATGGAAATTGGCTGTATGGCTATTCCATTAAGTGATATGTGTGGAAGTCGACCGTATGGTTATTCCACTTAAGTATGTTTATGTCCCAAGTTACCTTTGTATATGTTATGTCTTCTTCATATGGGTTTTATGGTAATCCGTTGGTTACAAAAAGGTAAGTAATGATACTTTTTTTCAGTGAAAAGTTTTTACTACTTCATGAAGGTGAAAAGTATTACATTGATAATGTATTCATGGTTTACTTGTTGTTTTGAAAATATAACAGTTTTCATTCTTTGTGTATCCCTTACTGAGCTTCTTATGCTCATCCCAAGTTTTTGAAATGTTTTTCATAGGACATAGCGTGGAATAGGGTCAAGGATGGGATCAAGGGAAAGTCATGCTACCAAAAACATGGAACTATACATGTTTCTTTTAAAGAGTTTTTATTTTATGGAAATTTAGTAGAAGAGACTAATTTGTAATCTTTTGAGATGTAATAGTTATGTCCTAATTTTCTAAAACTCTAAACCTGAAAAGATCCTCAATGTGAATTACTCATTTAATTCAATATTAAGTAAGGTTTAAGTATGGGGCCTTATAGTTGGTATCGGAGGTCAGTTTAGATAACTTTAGAGATTTGGGTATTCTTTAAGAATAAGTGACATTACCATAATGGTTAGGATTTTAGAAAGAGTCCTATTTTTAGATAAAGTGAATGAGTAAGTGTATCTTAGTGTTTACCTTCCTCATTAGTACATGATGGTTTTGTTGATATACTCACACTGAAATTTCTATTTTTAGTGAATGGATGGATCTAGAAGGCACCAAAGAGACAACAGGTTTGAAGGAAACTGTGGTGGTTCTCTGATTAAGATACTAGATAAAATGGAGGATTCAATGAGCAAACTCGTGGTTGTTCTAAACCAAATATCAAGGAGTCATGATCAACCACTTCAACCTTGGTGAGTTCTCTAATGCATCATGTACGAGATGGCCAACCCGATGTGGAAATTCAGGTAATAATTATTAAGGTAACCATTAGGGTTTATATGATACTTAATTTTTAGGTAATTATGGGTTACTCTATGATATGATGGAAAATGAAAGGAATGAGATAAACTTGAGGTTAAAATAAGTTATGATTATTCTTGAAGATTTTATCTCATTTTGGGGAATGTTTTAAGAATTATATAGTTTTGGAAAAAGGACAACATGTAGACCGTGTGACATCCCGTCGCGTCGGACAAAGCTGCTGGAATCGAACCCACAACCAATGTGCGACTGGTATTTATCGCCAACCACTGGACTACGTGAAGTCCCTGGTTAGTTTTGCTGATTCATTCTAGTTATATGATTTTATGAATTAAGAGTAAGTTGATTTTGGGTTATTTATGAAAATGATTAACCTATCATGGAGGATATGTGATTAGGTTAACTACTTTTCAAAACGAGACTTTAGGAGCAACTGATATTGTTTGGAGATAAATGTTATGATTTATCTTGGAAGACTATGCGACTAAATCCTTCAAATATTTGGGTTTCAATCTTATATTGGTTTACTTTGAAGAATTTGATGGAAAAATTGATTATAGAATGGTCCTCGTTGAACTTTGGGTTTTGTTGGACAAATTTTGGAGATTAAGAATAGATTTTCTTTTTATAAAGGGTTATCCTTTTCTGGATTATCTGATCTTGTACTAGACTTTTTGGTTTTGGTTTTGGTTAAAGTCTAAATACATGGGAAGTATATAGTTCTATTTTGTGGATTAGGTGATTCTCTAGAAGTTGATTATAGTACTCTTAATGTGAACAAGTCTTCCTAAATACTCGTCTTTTGGAGAAAATATGAGTTTGTGTAAGGAATATAATAAAAGTTGAAAGTCAATATGATAAGTGATTATGTTTCCTTATGAATAATTTCCTCAATAAAAAGTAACTTAAAACAAAAATGTTGTCTATTAACTTTTCCTACTGGGGAATCGAATACCGTTTAACCCATCATAAGTTTGTGATTTTCTCGTGGTTAACTTTCTCCTAAACATGTTTTCTATCACTCTCCATCCGAACATGACCCTTTGTTTTTTCCTCCATGTCCATATTTTCATACTTGGAATCCTAGTATGGGTTAACTCGGGTGGCCTTTTTACTTATCTCTCTTTATTTTAAAGTGTTTGTTTTACCGACTTTTGTTTCGATGTGGGACTTTCAAGGATGTTTCCAAGCGCAATTTTAAAATTGCGAGGACGCAATTCCCAAAAGGGGGGAAGGATGTAACACCCCAGGTAAATAAAGAATATGACATTTCATATTTATCCATATTTGTGAATAATGTATTTAAATGACTTTAAAGGGGACGCTATGCTCGATGGCGTACCCAACACGCAACAACGAGTTTCTTGGGAATCTTACGTTGCACTCTAATAATAAAATAATATTATTTTAAATGGTAGTTAACATGTAGCTGTTGTAACGGCGGGAATGGATATAAATAACTAAAATATGATTATATATGTTTTTAAATGTTTTTACATTTATCCAATAAAGGATAGAGGCTTAAAATACGGAAAGAATTCAATTTTAGGCATATATGCCCTAGTTTTCACTAAAGGTTCACATATCGCCTTTTGATTGAGAACCGTCATTAAATATAGTTTTGTTCACTCTTATACATTCTATTGGACCAAATAAAACTCTTCTTAAGAATCGGGACATCAAAATTTACTTTGTGTAAATTTTTGGTATCTTTCCGATAATGTTCATTTTTTAATGAATAGTGTAAAATGTTGTATTTTAATTCAAAACCTCTTTTTAATCTAAATTATTTATATGATTAGATTATAGTTTGAATTGTTTTTAAAGTGAAATTAGAAAATATTTTTACCATTAAATCCAATAGTGGTCATTGGAATTAATTTCACTTTGAAATCAGACTTAAACTTGTGTCAATCTTTTGATACTTATTGTTTTATAAAAACACGCTATTTTCTCTGACAGTAAGAATTAATTATTAAATTAATTAATGTGACTAATATGTTTTGAATTTTGTAAAACGGACTTTATTTTTGAATTCGGAATATCAAATATAGCTTAGGGTGAATTTTTGGTATTTTTCTGAAAAACTCCAATTTTTGATGAATAGTGAAACCACTAAGTGGTAATCAAGCAAACTGATTTTTCAGTTAAATGAAAGTTTACCACTAATGTGTATTGAATTTTTAAAATCCGACATACATGGTTGTCATTAGTATGTAAAATGTGGTTCAATGGGATGAAAATATTTTTTGGTGAATAGTAACTTTTTTTTCATTAATCGCGATTAGAGGTAATTAGTGTCATTTAAGGTAAAAATTATATTATAAGAATGTGAAAACACCATGACACTTGTACTACACCTATTGGGTGAGTAATGGCCGACCAAGACAAGCCATGGGCCAACTTGGGGACCCCATGGAGCCACTTTATTTGGAAAATGACAATAATATATTTTTATTTAATGTTAAAATTAAATTGACACAAACATGAGTTGTTTTACTAAAACTGTTTTTAAGTGGGGTTACACAAGTCCAAATTTTGATTATAAATAGTCATTGGAAAGATAAAAAGATTTACTACATCATACTGATTTGTTTTATATTTTTTAGAAATTAAATAAAATAAATTATTTATGTCATAATAATGATGGAGCGATGACATCATTATTTGACAATTTAAATAAAAAGGAAAGATAATGTAAAATCTATGAACTACACATGTCCAAAACATATTGGATGGGTGGATTTAGAACCCTTATCACATTATCCACGAATTATATCAATGTGGGACCTTTTAAACCCGAATCAAATTTTCAAATAAAGTAATATTTCTTACTTTCCAAAAGTGCCCCTCCTCTCCTCTTATAAAAGGCCCCCACCTCTACCTCATTTCACACACTCCTAAAGCCTTTGGCTCGGCCAAACCCTTCCCATTTACTCTCTCCAAATCCCTCTCCTCATCCTAGAGGATTCCCTTTGGGCATAATCCTTTGAAAGGAAGCCTTTAGGGTCAAATCAAAAGGAGTTACACTTTTAAAGGTAATTCATTCTCTCATGTTCAATTGTTTTATTTTGCTTCTCCAACCCCCTAAACTCTTTTTATTTATTTATTTTGTAAAAACACCAGTATATTCAATATACTAGGATGTTGTTATAAGATTTATTTGAGCTAAACTCTCACACAACTACATCAAATGGTTAAAGAACATACGGTTTCCGTGGATGGTGAAATTGTGTCTCCCGAAACGATGATTGTTCAATACTCATTTAACACCTTCAAAGGTGGCCATTATGATGTCACTATTTTTATATATGATATATAATATGTTTATGTTTTACTTATGCTTATTTATTTTTCATTTTTGTCTTACCTTTATGGATTCCATTATGGGTATACGCGATATCTTCATTTTAGGAAGTGCAGACTACCGCCCCCTCAAAGTGATGTGATTCGTTAATGCCATACGTGGGACGTATAAGGGATGGATTTAATGTTATTATATATGATGTTATACTGGAATTATTATTTAACTCTATATCATTATTATTTCTTTCCATTAAAGTATGATATAGAAATGAAAGTAGCATTCATGCGTACGTACGGCTTACCGTCTCCATGAACGGTGCATTTCATTTCTTATCCCCAAATGTATTGTACTATTATAAGTACATATATATAATGGATATATATGATGTATGATACATATAAATGATTAATATAATTCTGGAATTAAAATATACATACCTCTCATATAGTTTTAATTCCATTAATATGACATAGAAATGAAAGTAGCGTTCATGCGTACGTACGGCTTACCGTCTCCATGAACGGTGCATTTCATTTATTTCCTCTAAATGATTATGTGACTTTATAAATACATGTATATTCTGGATATATATGATATATATGATATCCGAATCAGTAATGTAAGTTTTGGATATGAAGAACCTTTGACCACACGAACAACATGTAATTGTAAGAAGTCCACTTTCGACTTAAGAACCAAATATCTACAAAACAAACATGATTAACTTAAATGATTAAATAATGTTTATAACATGGTAATAAGTGATATAAAAGGAATAATGAACTTTAATAAGGTTCTTAAGGAAGTATAAATTAACTCAAGTATATTATTCAGGATATTAAAGAACGATCGAGTCAAGTCGGACCCGAGGTAAGGGATCCTACACCTCTCTTTCTTTTTAAGTACACTCTTTTATGTCATTCCTTTTAAAGATCATATTTATTGTTATTGGGATGTTATTTTATATTAATCTTACTGTAATTTTTATGTTCATGTGATGAGATACCCTATTCTCTCTCATCAATCCATTTTGGAAGTTTTGAGTGGCGCCGATAGGCTGTCGAATTTTCATAAGAGATCTAACCTCTCTCTTTCTTTTAAAGTACTCTCCTTTATGTCACTTCTTTTAAGCTCCTATTTGTTATGTTGGGGGATGTTATTTTATATTCCTCTTTCTGTAAACATTATTTTGATGTAATGAGATACCCTATTTCCTCTCATCAATCCATTTTGGAAGTTTTAAGTGGCGCCGTTATGCTGCCAAGTTTTCGTAAGATATTTTTCATCTCACTTTTATTCCCCTGAGATTTATGCTACATTTTCCACAATTTCCATTGAGTGGTTTATGTACTTCCCACTATTACAATACTATTGTAATATAATTCCATTTATGGGTATTTACATATTCATTTTATGACACTTCTTCAATGGGGTGTACTTTTCAAAAGTTACCCAAGTCGGTAAGGGAACCTTTCACCCTCTTTTTTTTAAAAGACTTATTTTGTTGGGTCTTTTAATTTACATATTGTTATGTTGGGATATGTTCTCATATATCCTTATTGATGTAAATTTTATCTCTAAGTGATGAGATACCCTTTTTTATCTCTCATCAACTCATTTTGATGTTACGTCGTTAGGCTGTCAAGGGAACTTCTTAACCCAATTTCGATTTCTTTGGGTTCAACATGTTGTTATTGAGTATGTAATAATTTGAATATGTGTGAATGACCATTGATTATTTTACACTTAATATCCACTTATATTTGGTGTATTCATTTGTCACACATAATTATGTAAATTGATTTATCCTTAAACCAAGGACACCGTCTTTGTAAGGGACTTCGTCTCAATCTCCTTTCATTGAGGCATATTTCGTTTTATACACAACTTTATTTTGTACGGTGTATAAACCCCTTGACTTTTACTTTTATAGAAAAGGAATCTTTTTCTATGAAGTGTTTTACTAAACGACAAAAAGTAATGTTTCTTTTAACGTACGCGGCGACAACGACCTTTTCCGCCACCGCGAGTATTATTTGGTCTTTGGCTTTCTCAACAAGCCGTAATGTTTTTAGAATAAAATAAATACCATATACTCTTTTATGTATTTTGGTATTGAAAATGGTTTTGAAAAAGGATTCTATTATGTCAATATATTTATGATGTATTGTGATTGAAATGTGGAAATGTTATCATTTCTTTATATTGGTTTTATGTTTTATGATTTTTTATTGGTACTTGGGCATTTTAACAGGTGGTTACGTTATAAACCATATGACGGGTGGTGCCGTGAATACCAGGACGGGTGGTTACATTATAACCTCCAATGCATTGGGTATGGAAGTCGGCCGTATGGCTATTCCATTAAGTATGTATGGAAATTGGCCGTATGGCTATTCCATTAAGTGATATGTGTGGAAGTCGACCGTATGGTTATTCCACTTAAGTATGTTTATGTCCCAAGTTACCTTTATATATGTTATGTGTTCTTTATATGGGTTTTATGGTAATCCTTTGGTTACAAAAAGGCAAGTAATGATACTTTTTTTTCAGTGAAAAGTTTTTACTACTTCATGAAGGTGAAAAGTATTACATTGATAAAGTATTCATGGTTTACTTGTTGTTTTTAAAATCTAACAGTTTTCATTCTTTGTGTATCCCTTACTGAGCTTCTTATGCTCATCCCAAGTTTTTGAAATGTTTTTCACAGGACATAGCGTGGAATAGGGTCAAGGATGGGATCAAGGGAAAGTCATGCTACCTAAAACATGGAACTATACATGTTTCTTTTAAAGAGTTTTTATTTTATGGAAATTTAGTAGAATCGACTACATTGTAATATTTTGAGATGTAATAGTTATATCCTAATTCTCTAAAACTCTAAACCTGAAAAGATCATCAATGTGAATTACACATTTAATTCAATATTAAGTAAGGTTTAAGGCTGGGGCCTTATATTATCTACCCTTGGGCACAACTTATTACCAAGTACCTATCCCATCCTATCCCTGTCTATAGGCTCCAAATAACAAGTCATTAGAAAATAATGTCTCTGATACCACTTTGTAACATCCCAGTTCCGAAAGCCATCCAGAGGCGGCCTGTACCCGGTTGGTCACATGGCCTCAAGGGCATTTCCTAGAATTCCAGAGGCTTCCGACTAGTAGCGAGGACCTTGGATGTGATAATGGGGAAACTATGCCGTCATTGGCAGAGTACACAGTAGAAGTAAACTACACACAAGAAATAGCGGAAGCAATAAAAATCCATAAAAGAGTAAACAGTGGAAGACTGAGATAAAGAAACAACTAGAGAATACATATATATAAATTATGCATGATACATATGTCTAGGAAAGCATCCAAACAAGTCACAATGATGGAAACACAAACATTACTAAAAAAAGTACATAAGAAAGAAAAACATCTCCTCAGCATCACAAGCCAAAGCATGGTCCCATGCTCCCCATCCTACAGTAATCAAGAACCTGAAGTAGAAGAGCGCATGACCTTATATATTTCTGCAACAATATAATCTGTTTGGGCCCAAAAGAATGACCCAAATAGGGTGTGAGGCAAAAATACAAGTAGGCAACCACCTGAAGATACGTGCCTAACAGTCAGTGAATATATGGAAGGTAAATGTACATAAAGTAGTAAACAAGAAAGTACTTACCACCAAACAATCCACAGTTTCTAACATATAATATATAAGAAAGTAAGAAGCCACTCAATCATGAAGAACAAATAGGTAAACCTCTAGGTTGTTCTCACATCCTAACCCATATTGTTCAACCTACAAGTACTAGAAACCCTCTTGGTGGCACACACAGTCTCACCCCTCTTGTTCAGGTAAAGATAGACTATATGGGGAAGCACTCACCGTCAATTACCCTTATAGTATCATATCGTACAAAAGGTGCTCTGCGGAAGCACTCAACGTCTCATTCCCCCTGTGGCTCATGTTGAGGAACTACAAACACTCTGAGGAAGCACCCGACATCAATTCCCTCTGTAGTCTCATATCATACTAAAGGCGCTCTGGGGAAACACTCAACATCTCATTCCCCCTGTGGCCCACATCAAGGAACTACAAAAACTCTAAGGAATCACTCAACGTAAATTTCCCATGTGGTCTCACATCGTATTATAAAGACACTCAAGAAAATCCCTTTCGTCCATTATCCTTATGGTCTACTACACTAGGTTCCCGCAACCCTGTGTAAAGTCAACAAGTATCACGTCGCATAACGTCCTAACTACCCTCAAGAACTACTTGGATGGCATTCTATAGAATCTCAACACGAATGAACAATAGTCGCACCATCCTAAATTACTAGGCATGGAACTGGAAATAGCCTAAGAGGAAAAACTAGACCAAACGGTCATAAATAGGAAAAAAATGTGTGGGAAAGGAATCCAAAGCACTGTAAAAATACCCTATTCACAATCAATAACCTCTACTCAGTAATATAAGAAAAGCAGGAAAACAATAAAGGAAAAATTGGAAACACGCAATATCCCGTACATGGGTATTGGTGGAAGTTTCAAAAAATACTCAATGACTTTCTATAGAAAGGCACAAACCACCTACCTTGACGTTAGGAGATTGATATACTTAACCTTCGAAGCTTGATTCTCATTGGAAGATCGTATATCTAAGAAAACGTCCAAAATGATCATCCCATGATAACATGATAAATATGAGGAATTGGAAATGAAGATCTAGGATAATTAAGAGCTTACCGCTATGATTCTAACGTGATCGACAGTGGTCGATTCGGAGAACAGACAGAGGCTCAGGGGATCGGAGAAGATTTGAGGCTGTACTGCCTCTCCTAGACAAAGAACACCTAGAAGATGATAGTTCTAGGGTTTAGACGTGACCCCAGTTCATTTAATGAAAAAAACAAAGTACAAAGCCAGTATTTTTGAAGTAAACGACATGTACTCACCTTTTCCATACTCCACATTAGGTGGCCTCCACATCACTCACACATGGAAGTGTGTATGGTTATGACACGGCCAACACACTGTCATGGGCGACATCAAAGTAAATAGCATGTACTTTTAAAGTGCACAACGTGTACTTAGAAAATTTCTAGATTTTCTCCTTTTTCCCAAAAAACGACCCGAAAAGAAAGACATACCAAAAAAGTAGATCTGGGTTCTTACAATTTTCATTTTTATATAACCACCACCATTTCCTTTATCTGCACATTTCTTCCAAGATCTTCCTTAATCATCATTAGAATGGATTTTTGCGAAATAATTTGAGAAATAAAAAATATGGTTTGTTTTGCTATGATTATTATGTCTATTCTTTACATATGTAAGAGTATTATGTCTTTCCCAAACCTCATCATAGATAATGATTTAAAATAGTTTCTATATAGAGAATCTTACAAATTATTTTACATCCCATATAGTAAGGAAAATAATATTTATAATCCTTTATTATCTATAATCACATTTTTAGGAATCTAAACTAGTTCTATATGAATATATATGTTGTGGATATTATGATATATTTATATGTTTCATCATTATATAATTAGATAATTACCCCAAACATTTAATTTTTGGATTAATTATTCCAACTCTATATCAGGCTTAGGATAGTTTTTTGCATTGTTATTTAATTATTGAGAATCATATACTGTCACATTTTCATTATTCATAAGCATAGTATTGGATCTATTCAATACTGATTTGTTGGAGGTTATAAATTAATTATCAAATGATGTTGATATGTGTAAAATTATAGTGATAAACCTATTTTTAATTTCTTCATGTATCTATTCACAATCATTAGTCCCGAATTTTTTTTGTCCATATAAATTTATCTTAGCTAGTTGGTTTAAAGATCATATAAAAATCCTCAAAATCATTTATAATACCTATAGAACTTTGAAAACTGTAGACCTATATTATATATGTTGACATATTCTATTATTTAATTTCCTTTTACTTTTAATGTTTTATATCATCCCCTAGTGGGGAAATATTACGCTGAATCATACATTATAGATCAAAAACAAACATTTACCATTCATTTCAAATAACCACCCATTTTTAATATTTTTATTATAAAAATAAAATGTTCCTCATGATTCTATTCAATTTTAGATTACATAAGAATATTATCTATTAAGGATACAAATATTTTTTGTTAATACCTATATATTATTTTTATCAATTCTATGAAAATTTTTGGATCATTGGTGAGTCCAAACAGTATTACTATGAACCCATTCATTCTTTTCCTTTAATGAAATGTATTCATCAGAATATCATTTATATTTAACAATAGTTGATAATATCCTAGAGAAGATCCACTTTAGAGAATTATTTGTTTCCAAAACAAAATAAAATATCCCATAAATATAAAGCATTAAATACTTTTTCATTATCATGGTTTTGTTGATGTCATTATAATCACTTGAGAGGTAGAGCAAACCATTCTTCTTAATAAAAAATGGGACTAATTCACCCCATGGTGGATCAAAATGGAATATGAATCCCTTTTCAATAAGTTCAGATAGATTATTCTTTATTTTACTATTAAATCGGGTTATATTCTATAGGTACTCTTTTATATAGTTATATCTCTTAAAAGAAGTTCAAATTAGAACTCAATATCTCAATGAAGATGTAGGAAAAAAACATGTTATGGAATAAATTGGAATATTCCCATTAAATTGGCATGTTTTCATGGGTGATACACTATTTTTAATTAGTCATTTGAGAAATATATGATTTATCACAATGAACAATATTTATTCATGAGAAGAAGTCTACAAAGACCATCCTCATTACACATTACTAGAATAATAGGATTGTTTGGTATAAAAAATTATTTCATTCTATTATAATTTGAGTATGGATCTATATAAATGCATCCATCCATTCCCAACATGGCATCAAATTCTTCTAAACTTTTTAGGAAAAAATTAGTGTGCGATTCAAAAAACTAATATTAATTGTTGTGGATTTTTAAATTTATGATGCAATGATTTCACCACATAATGTTTTCACTAATAAATAAATAATACATTATAGGGTTGGTGATTGAATAAATTTAATAATTTATCCATATATGAATTAATTAATTGAAATAAATTCTTATAATACATGTTTTATCCATTAATAAATTAATAGAGCACCTATCACCTCTTCATTTTTGTGTTCCACATCATAAATAGTTATATCATATTTTATTACATGCTATTTTGACCTTGGATGTTGTTATCGTCAATAATCATTAAAAACCCCAAGATATGAAAAATTAATTGTATAGTTTCTATGTTCCTTGAAGATGAATCATTTTTATATAGTCCATGGAATTCATTGATTCCTATATTCTTTTATCATATTAGTGGGTGTATTCATCTACCTTAGATGTTCCTTAACTTGATAAACCTCCTATTCATACATGAAACATATCCTAGTTCTATTTAGGTAGTTTCTGGGATGATTATTCCCACACTTATGATGAAAAGGATGTTTAATTTTCTTCCCTCTGTTGGATTTATCAATTTTACCACAATATTGAATCTCTATTTTTTTCATTTTATCTATATCCCATCATAAACAATTTGAATAAATAATCTCCAACCTAAAATTTAGGGAACATTAGAATATTAACTCATAGCCGTCAAATTATTAAATCACTAAATCATTTTGATAACTCAAATTTAGAAATATGGGTTCATCTATACTTTTTAGGTAAATGAAAACTCTTATGTGAAACCGTGAATGAATTATGTTGTTTACCTTATATGATCCAATTTATTATTCCTATTTTTTCATAACTCCAATGAATTCCTAATAAATTTTATGATTTATAGTGAATGAAGAATATATAATATAAACTATTTTCTTCAATAATTAACTCTCTTTTCATTTAATTTAATTCTTGGGATTAATACTATCTATTAGCTCCAAACACTAATCAATATCTCCCTCTAAGTTATTGATGTCTTTTTGGAATTTAATTTTTCCAAATAATTTGATGATATATTATGTATTCTCAATGGGTTGAACCCATTGTTTTATGATTTTAGGATTGAATACAAAATAATATTATGTGGCCTATGTTTTATAAAGGAATCAATTTCAAATTTATCATTATTTAGAAAAGTGTATGATCAACATGATTAAAATTCTTATTCATGACATTAGTTACATTATAGATTACTTCCTTGATGTTCTTGACTCCTTTTTTACACAAATTAAAACTCTTATTAGAGAATCCATTAAATTTCCCATTGTAATTGTTGTTGGTATGCCTCCTAAAATATAAAACCATTATAAAAAAACAATGAAAAATAAGGGATGAGAATAAAAAAATTAATAATCATATAATAGGAATATATAAACAATAAATTAATAATTGAAAAATAACATGTGTACCCTAACAGATGATTTTCTATCATTCAATAATATTTATCCATTTTCATTTAATTATTAGCTCTTCTATCCTGACTAGATATATATTACTTCATTAAATTACACAATACCCTAATAAAAAATATTGAAATCACTCAAAATTGTTCTTAAATAGAATTTGAATCTATCAATAAATGTACATATAGAGTAAGACCCTAGGAGTGTAGTTAGATAAACATATTTTTTAAATCTTAAAGTATTTTTTGATAACAAATCATCATTTTTCACGGTTATTACCCCTATGTGTATCTATTATAGAGTTATGACCCACTTGTTTTTATCCTTAATAGGATTTCATGACAGTAAATCATATTATTAATTCCTTAAAATCATTATGGACATATTCTAAAAACTAACACATAAGGTTTTAACTCATAATTTCATATCCTATACCCCCAAAAAACAATAAGTCTCTAAAATATTGAATATAGAATCAGTATCTGTATACATAATTAATTTCATGATTTCTATTATAATGTTCCATAAAAGATAACTCATATATCTACAGTTTTATGTATTTGGATGATTGTAAACATCATATAAAAACATTAACATTAACTATATAATATCTATATTGATCTCAATAAATTGATCTCAAATTCCATTAAAATTAGTTTAATATATATTATTTCCAATATAATACATACATAATTGGGGTGAGTTATAAATTCCAATTAGGGAGATAACATGACAAAAAATATATAAAAATGATAAGGGGAATACTTATAATTCATAAATATAAATATAATATATCATCGAAAAGAAGCATAGAATAATTAGTATGATTTAATAATATTAAAAAATCATATAAATGTGACAATAGAATAAAAAATAAAATTATTAGTCTATTACACAGCACACTGACTGAAAAACATGGCATAGTGTGCTTCGATAACAACCCATGCAACAGACATAGAAACTCATGAGATTGATACATTTCCAAATGAATTGGGGGCACTATAATTTTGAGACTATCCTTCACAATATTTATTTATATTAATATGTATTCCATTTAAGGAAATCACATATAACAAATAGTTATAATGAAAAATCATGATAACAAATTAGGTTAAAAAATCTTATATCATTGAATAATCAAATATCGTTTATAAAGAATCCCAATAGATAATGTAATTTAGTCTTTTGTATATTCATATTTCAAATTAAAATCATAATCCTAAACATGTATTTAATTTTAAATAAAATTAATCTGAAATGGTAGAAATGTATGTATAAAAATGAATTAATTTATACATGAATAACATTAAATGAAACTTAACATATTATTTTTTAAAACCCCTTGGAATCCAAGGAAGTATTATATAAAATCTATATAATTTAGATATTTTATTGAATGTAAAAAAATGATTGTCACATAAATGGAATAATTAATTGGAATGTTCTCATTAATCAGTTATGCCTTAAAGAGAATATTTATTGGGAAACATAAAAAACATGAGTAACCCCAACTAAGAATAGGAGAAACCAATAGCTATATAGGAAAGGGAGATATCTAAACAATATATATAATTTCATTAGAATAATAATGATTGAATTTGAGTTAGACAACGAAATAATAACCTTATCATGAAAACTTTTTTTGTAGGTCTCTTACCCCTGGTCTAGATTTGGTTTAGTTGTCTCTCAAAAATCCCAATTAAAATAATTATGTATTTTAAAAAATTATTTTAGAACTTTTTTTTCTATATTATATATATAATTATTATTTTATATATGTTTATTATTTTTTTAAGATATCATGTCTACGTTCACTATCTTAATGTATTTTTTTCATGCTACCAATGTATTATTAGTTAGTAGATAATTGTCAAAAAAATAGAAATGAATCGATAACATTATAAGTGTTACTGACAAATGTTCTTTCCATTTTGAGAGTTTAATGGTTTTATTTGTTAATAAGTTACCCATTTTAAATTTCATTCATTTAGTGTAATTATAATTGTTTAAGGATTGGTAAATTTATCGAGCTTTTAAAAACATAGTTAAATTATTGGAATTAATTTAATACTTAGGTTAATTTATCAAATTTCAGAAATAAAAATGACTATAAGAAATATTTTATTATAAATATTTTACAATTAAATTACTATTTTATCTAACCATGAAGACAGTGATGAGAAGTAAAATTAACTGTCGATTGAGTTTTTGAACAAACCATAACATGGAAAAATATTTCATTTTAAAAAAAATGAGAGGATAATAGATTGTTGATATTCCAAAAAATTAATTTTTTCAATATTAATTATATTAATTTCATTATTTCGTATTGCATGTAATACATTTTGTGTGTTTGATAATAACATTATAATAAAGGCTCCGTTAAGAACATAACATCATCTTTTAGATGTCACCTCTTTGACAACACATTAATTATCTTCAAAAAAGACCATTGACGAATGTATAACATATAAGATAGGGTAAGGATGGATGATATAGATTTAGTTATATCTTTGGTATGGGATAATGTTTCTAATGTAATGAAAAATGGGTAGATGATGGTGGTTTTTTTATGACGATAGGAGTAGTGTTTTTAATATAATATTAATTATTTACTATTTTCAAGGAAGATGTACAATATTGATGATAATTATGATTATATAAATTAATTGGTGAATGAGAGTCTCATATAGTGGTTTCATAAATCAAATAATACATAAATAATCGTTTATTTAGGTAATAATGTAAAATAATGAATTTAACCATATATTTCCATTCAATGATATTCAACATGATCAAAAGGATAAAAAAACTCAAATATTTATATTTTTTGTATTATTATGCAAAAAAATTAAATTAATTTTATGAAAATCATTTTCTAAATATGAGGATTTCAACTTATAAATAAAATCCTAATTTATTTAAAAATACTAATCTTTTTGGAAAAAATGATCTTTTGAACACTGTAAAAATACATTTTATTCAGATACAAATTTATGTTATAAATTTTGTAACAATAAATAATTTTCATGAAAAAAATTTATAATTTTTTTTTATTAAAATATATAAATTTGATAATAAAATTAATTTTATAAAAATAAATTACTCATATTCATATAATATATATATAATTATTCTTCCTTGGGTTAATATTTACTTTTGTCATTTTTATCACTTATAAAATGGACTTGTGGAATAATTATCATATATAAAACATGTATATAACAAATGTAATTTCCGTTTAAATATGTTTATTAATATAAAAAAATGTTAATTTTGATGGGAAATTCTATTTGTTAAATTTGTTCACTTTAATGTTCCAGAGTGAATGATTATTGTACCGTTAGTCACTTCATTTTCATGTATAACATCGATATATGAGATTAAATGTGATTTATTATTCTTCCTTATATTTTCATGTTGTATATTTTAACCTTCATTATTTACTCTTGGATTTCTTCACATATTAGAATAATATGTAGACTCTTTGTAATTAAAATATTTGATTATTTGTGCTGAATTAGTTCGTACTTCATATCATCAACTATAATGATTGACATTTTCATCTCTTCTAATTATCTCTTTCTAGATGTGTGTTCCTTTCATTCTTGAAAATTTTTATTATTCTTTTTATGTAAGTTCCCAAGTGATTCCTCCAATATTTTTTGGAAAGTTAGTGGGGATATTTTATTTCCTCCAAGAGATTAACCATTCAAGTTTCAAGAGAACAACATTTTTTTCTTATCACAAAATCAATGAGGATAATTATAATCTCATATTTCCATTTCCATGTTTAGGGATAATCAACATAAAATATTGTGGAAAACAATATTTTATAAAGAGAATTCCTTTTTATGATTTTTTTGTCCACTAATGAAATGATTAATTTTTTCCCTCATTTATAAAAAAATAGTTCTGTACAAAAAAATTATTTTTATTTTTTCTTCTAAAGTAGACATGGAATGTATCTCCATTTTAACTTTTATGTGAGTTATCTCTATATATTTTTCTGTGGAGTTTAAGGAAAATATTTAACTAAAAACCATCTTAAACACTTTATATACTACATATTCAACATCATACCTTATCTTTGTGTCCTATATTGTGTTCCACCATTGTTCGTCCACACTAATCATGTTTTAAACAATTAAAACAACCTATTCATAATAAATAATGTTGATATATAAAATTATATTTCCATTATGTTATCCCATTATTCATCCATTAGTGGATCCAAAGGCCCACTCAATGAATTATTTCATTTCAACATAAGGTAATCTATATATAGTTATTCATTACATAGTGATTTTGGGAGTTAAAAATTATTTCTGATAGTATTTATATCTTTAAAATTATTGTTGATCAAACCGATTATATTTTTCAGTCCATGTCTTATTCTTTTTTCTTCCTCATTGGTGAATACCTTACACTATTCATTACACTTATTGTTAACATAATTCCTTCAGATTCCAACCATTGAATAAAATCATGAAGGTAAATATGAGTGTCATGTAATAATAATAATCGTATGAAATCATATGACAATGAAAATAAATCACAAAATCTCTTATATTATGACACGCTCATTTCAACATATGAAATATTTATATTCTCCCACTTAACATTTGGTTCATCAAATATTTTTTAGACTATTTCAACATAATATTACTAACCTAAAACAACAAAAATGAAGAAACCCCATTATATTAAAAATTAATGTGACTTAATCACAATATATGTTCATATGATGTCATTTTATATAAATATTCCTTAAATATCACAATAAATTACACTCAATAACCAATAGTTTAACTGTCTTGGGAGATTTGATGCATGAACTGATTATTTTACAATAAATCTTGAAAATATCCCATAATATTATCAATATATAATAACCTTATATAAATATCATTATTAATACTCTTCTTTAGTTCATTATGAATGCAATCATTGGAAATGGGTAGTCATAGATGCTCACTAATAATACAAGTACAAAATATTAATCGAATATCATATGGGAGAATTAGTGAAACATTTGTGCCTGCATAAATATTCAAAAAGTGTGAATATAAATATTTGAATCACACCCAATAAATATAGATTATAAATAATGAGTCATAACATCAGGCTTTCGTTATAATAAAAGTACAGAGTCAAACATTTGTGAAAGCATTAGTGTATAATCATGATCCAAGAACAAGAATATAGAATAAATATATAATTAAATATTTCAGGGAATGAGGAAACAGTCTATAAAATTATAGTATATATCAATAACACATCAATCTTGAAATAAGGGTGTGGTAACAATGAAAAAACCTTGATAAATAGAAAATAACATAGGTTTGTGGTGCATTCAATAACATTTTTTACTATCAAGAATGATGAAATATTTTCAATGTTAATGTTTAAATTTTAAAAACATTCCATGTATTAAATTATAAAAATTTAAATTTAAAACACTTATAATTTTTAACATTTCAATAAAGACCTTAATTAACAGTGTAAACATTTTAATACGGTTCGTGCATAAGACACTAAACATTTCAAAAATATATCCAACTAAAATATTTATCCCATAATAAATAAATCATTACACAAATAAATATAGTTTTATAAGTGAAAAAATCATCATTTATTCATAAAATAATACAAATATATTCATTAATATCTTGAAAAAAAATCATAATTTAATAATATCTTAATTGATTCATTAGAAAACAATAGGTTTGATATACACATTCAAAATATATAATCATATTTGATATAGAGAAATTATATGGATGGTATCATTTATACATATATTTGGTGTAGAATAAGAATCATTAAAGTAATTTAATATATATGGAAATTATTGTAAGATAATAATAAAAATTATCCTTAAAATTAGAGGAAATATCCATTTATTTTTGTTAATTTTTTTAGAAAAATTTCTAATAAATAGGAATAAAAATGAATTTTGAAAAACATTAAATTTTATGGTAAATTTTACTAAATGAAAATAAAAAATAATACTAGTAATATGACTTTATATATAAACATTTTTTTAAAATCAATGACATCTCATCAATCTTTTCTTAAGAAAGTAAATGTTGTTAAAAATCAATATACCAAAAATGTAATTAGAATTATCCTTCTGTAAAGAGTTTAAAAACCATTAAAATATCATTAATAATAAATTATATTGATATTATGACATATATAATAAAATATAGAGGAAACATATGTGTTGGAGAACAATTCTCGGTAAAAATGATGTGGTTTACACTACATAAAAAATTCTCTTCAATTGAATTTTAAAATAATGGGAAGTGAAATGGTAAAAATACATGTAGAACCTTTAATAACCATAGGTGTGGAAAATATATGAGGTTCAAGAGGGAAATGATACAAATTTTGTAACATTAATTTTCTTAACACAATCAATATTTTTATTTTGATTTGAAAAATATTAAAGGACGTGAATATTAATTGAAAGTCCAGTCAGATGATGATTTTTCTTCTATGAAATATCAATTTGATTATTTATGTAGATTATTTTTTACCTAAAAATAATATATAAGTAATAAATGTCATGATATCCTATAATCCATAAGAAAATATTATTTCATACATATTTTATGGTCAGATAACTATCTTTGATGGTACATTAGGTATGCTTTATTTGTTAGGATATTGATGATTATAAGTCGATTTAACATCATCTCAAAATGATTACACTTTTAAACTCTAATGGAAGTGGTTCTAATAAACAAATTGCATGCAGGAATTCCACATGTTATATGTCATTATATACTCTTACATGTGAATATGTGTACTGATCTTTATAATTGATATTATTATTAATTAATACAATCAATCTGGAATTGTGATGCATTGACAAAATCCATGATGTTATGTGTTCACCAGGAAGTAGGATTTATTTTCTGAGTACTATGTTATATAAAATTAATATATAATTTAATATAGTATTTTTCCATTAAAATTTAAAAATATTATATATCTGGATATTTTATTGAAATAAAACTATTAAATTAAAATTTCTTGTCTGTGGTTTATTTATTAGTTCATTATAAATAACTAATAAAATATAAATGGATAACATGGATTGAAAAAATAATTACCTAACATAAAAAATTAATGTATAACATTTTTTAGTGATTAAATTACATAGTGTCCATTTATATATGGTTTTTTCATCATTTCATTAACATCCTCCTAAATTGGTTCCTTTATGTATTATGAGATGTTAACATTAGACATTAGTTATGCATGTCTAATAGAATCAATGAAGTGTTGTAGAGGGATACACACTTATGATTTCTATTAATCACAATTATATTCTATTTGAATATAATATTTTCAATAAATATTACTCATAATAAAAAAGAAATAGTAAACATTTAGTATTTTAATACAACAATTATTCTTCCATAAATATGAATTAAATATTATAAAATATCTACTCATAACCTATATAAGTGAATATTTATTTTTCTCTTATCTAATTAGAATGTAATAAAAAATATTATTTTTAGAAAAATAAATATTTTTCTAAGTATTTTAATTTTAAAATAAATATATATTTTCATGGAAACAAAATAAAATAAGCATTTTTCCTTTATTTATTCACATAAAATTAATGTATATTATTCATAATTTTCATTAATAAATTAGTATTAATATTTACTTATTTATATGAATTATAAAATAAATATTTATTCATAATACAAAGAATATATTGTATATTTATTTATTTATTAAATGGATAGAATTTATTTAATTGAATATTTATTAAAATGATAGATGAATGTCATGGAGGATAGTCAATTAAGTAGGGTTGGGGGAAAATTGATATTTGACTCATGCATGGGTTATCACCTGCCCTCAAAAACAATATTAATACTTTAACATGGGGAATATTTAGTACATAGTATTTTATAATTGGACTTCTCTAAAAAAAATTGATTAAATCCCTAGACCTATATATTTATGTAAAAGATCAATTTTCATCATTAGCCACTATTAATATCGGTTATTGTACACAACATTTTAATATCTATAGAGATTCTTCTATAATTAAGAGCATGGCTAATGATTTCCAAAATTATGAGAGAATTAATGACCATCCTCATATCCCAAAATATTAATAAATTAAGATACATAATATCAAAAAAAATTATCACATGTTATAATCAACATGAATTATTAATGAAAATTGGTAACTCTATGAAAGAACCAAGTGTTCCATTGATGGGATCCTGTGATCAAATAGGATTTTGGATCCATATTATAGATATATTTTTTTGTACTTTTATATAACAACTATAAAAACACATGAACCATGTTTGAAGAACAAATATCATTAAAAATAAATATCTCAACACTGGAGAGTTTTATAATTATAAATTAGATTATAAATAAAATATGAATGTTCATGTATGGTTCCAAGATTAATTATTCATATTTCATCATATATAATAATGATACATTTCATTCATGAGAATGTTTTTTATTCATCATACATAATGAAAAATCAATATTTGAGATGGATTTAAGCATCATCAATTACATTTTGAATAATTATGTGTTATCAAATAAGTAAAGAGTTAGTTTATATTTATCTATTTTATGGATGATATTTTTGAAATTATTTTAGTGGTTATCATTTTACTTTATTTTAATAATATATTTTTTTAAATTACATGTTTATTTACAATAATATGACCATTAATAATTTAGAACAGGTGGAGAACACATGGAGACTTCATCAAATTGTGCCAAGGACTCAAGCTACATGACCTGATTACACATCATGTTAACTAATTACATGTATTATTGTCTTGTTCGAACATTTTCTTACACAATTTCTCCAATTATAGATAATAATGTTGTACATCATTGTATTTAATTTAATTTTACATTAATTACAGCATGTATTAAAAACTAGGGGTTATATGGTTTGTGTTGTTACATGACATGTATCTTTTGTTCTTTTTATGTGAATCTATAGGATTTGACAGTCATGTGATTAATGTAATTTGTGTGCAATTTATTAATAGTAATTGTAATTAATAACATATCACGTGTTGAATATAAATTGATAAACATGTTCCATCTATGATTGCATGATGTGTATCAAGAATAATAACCATTAAATGTTGTATAATTTAATGTAGATTAAGCACTGAGTCCCTAGGTGTATAATTTGATATGGATCTAGATAATTACAAATCATGAATAAGGTGTACATGTCATGAAATTCACACATGTTTACATGATGTACTTGAAAATCTGGGGTGTACACATGTAAAATTATTATATTTTATAGAAACATTAAACGAATCATTAAGACCAAAACCCGAAAATTTAACTGGAATACATGTTGTTTGAAATGGTTTATATAGAATTATATGCCTAACTAATGTCAATTTAAATTTAAAAACTACATGACATGATGACTTCATATAGGTTGAGTACATTAAAAATCCATTTTAATTACTAAATGTTTCATTGGTTGACGTGTGACTTGTGTCAATAGAAACTATGTTAACTACTACGTATGACATCCAAAACTACACTCCATATATGCAACATGTACTTTAACTGCACAATACATGACAAAAACCATTAAAGATATCATGTATCTCAAGTGGGTAAACTCCGTCATTCCTCTATATAAATTTTAAATAATTATGTAATTTTTTAAAAAATATATAATTTATTTTATTTTAAAATTAAAATTTATTGGATTTATTAAGTTTCTTATAATTTTCAGATTTATATTCTTGAATATTAATCTTTTATTTAATTAAAAAACACACTTAATTGAAGGAATGTCTATCATAATTAAAAAAAATTAAAATTGATTCCGTATCATTTTATTGTTATTCATTTTTATATGTGATTGACCGTGAGTCAGATTGGCCATTGTGAGTGGTGTGTTTTTTAGTTTAATATTATTAAATCGATTTTTATTATGTGATAATTATTTATAAAATTAAATACCATAGAATGTTTGTCGTCCCTCCCACCATTGTTATATAGGACATATGTGTCCATTGATTACATTATTTTTCTTATACTCCATGTTCCCCTCACATGGGTTTGAGTATAAATTATGTAAAGAATGAGACTCCAATGAGAGGTGGTGGTTCCGAACCAGATCTATATTGAATGTAAAAATGAAGATAAAAAATCTAGTCATGGACTATCTGAAATAAATCTCAGATTAGATAAAATATTTCCTCCCAAATATAAATTGATTTTTTATCATCTACAAAATAATTCAACAATTGTAAATATCATGAGAAATTTACACTATATATTTAATTTTTTAGATACATGGTTTCTTTTTTATGCGGATGTTTGTTTATATGATGATTTATGTAGATCACGTAAATTAAAAAATTACATATATAATATAAAATAGTGAAATTGAAAAATGAATATATAATTTTATCCAAACACGGTCAATTAAATATATAATATATAAAAAATATTAATATTAAATGTTAAATATAAAATTTAAAAAAATACACCTAATAAAAATAATCTTTAATCAATATTAAGTAAAATCCCTTCAAATTGCATGAAAAAAGAATGAAACCAAAGAACTAAGTGTAAGATTTTTCATCTTAAGGAAAAATATATTTATCTGAGTTTTCCACTAAATGTTTTTGTTTTCATTAATAGGTGGACATCATGTAAAGTACCCATAAAAGATGCCCAAGGGACTGATGGACAACTGAGAGGGGAAGTGGAATCAAGGGTCATGTAAAATTTATAAATAATTTAATTTTAATTAACCCTAGATGAAATATTTACTCTTGACCCGCAATTTATTATTTCCCACTACAAAACCATTTCTTATAGTAAATTAAAGCACTATAACAAAAGGATTTGTAAAATTAATGGTACTCAGACTTACTTATTTACTTGAATTTTTATGCACCCCAGTCTTGTATTCTCAACTAAAATCAACTTCATTTGCATAAAAATTTACAACAATTCACACAAACACAATATATTAGATCATAATTGATAGTATATCAATTTCATTTCATATTATCCACTTTCCTTGTCCAAAAATTATTTATATTTCTTGCCTTTAACTTGACATCATTAGCAGCTTCTTGCAATTTTCATAGAATGGAACCATGAAATCATTAATTACATGAATCTCACAAGTACTATGTATACCAACCATATATATTCATTTTTAAAAAATAATTAATTATTTTGATATATATTTTTATCTCTATAAAATATACTTATGCATAACGAATGGATCTGGATCAACTCATATTAGATTCTTTGAATATAAACATATCTTATTGATAAAAACATGAAACATTATCTCTAATTCAATCTCTATTTTACAGCTCTTCAAAAGAAGTTATCACCTAGATATCTTGCTCACATAATAATAACACAACATTGAATATATCTTCCCTTGATTATATACCCTTTAATATCATTTTATAATCATTCTACATGATAACATTGAAGAAAATGGGTCATCTCTTACTCACTTATATCTTCTTCCACATTAAAGGATGAAAGAGATTCTCTTTTTTCTTATTCAATTCATTCATATAGAAAGCAGTTAATTCATCTATTATTCACTAAGAGCATTAGTTTTCTATCATTCTAATATATAACTAAAAACAACAGACATCACAGTAGTATGATTCTTTTTTTCATTTAGTCTCCCTGATCTTCTCACATCTATATCTCTATAGATAGCTATAATAAATGAAATATATCATTTCCAGACATAAAAAATTGGATGTTCATATGAAAAAATGGCCACTAGTGAAAAATCACTATAACAGAATAATAATTAATGGATTCCAATTATCACCATTCAATTTTGTTTTCAATGAGTACTCAAAGAAAAAATTCCTAATACGATCTCATTTATGAAACTCGGCTAAATAAAATATTACCTTGTTTTTCATCATGATATACTTCTTTTTACCAAAATCATTCAAATATTTCTTACTTAAAGTATTCTAAATTCATCAATACAACATGAAAATGATATAAAGGTCATGGAATTTATATTATATTTTCAGGTTAACATAATTTGGATGTCATCACTTTTATCATGACTTGCTAAAATTACTTGAAATCCTTGTCATCTTCTTATTAGCCTTTTAATGGAATTATATTATGTAATGTAAGAAATGACTAATTTATTATCTAGGTTTGATGTAACTTTATCTACATTATTCATTAAAAATTGATAATTTTATTCTCTTAATCAATGAATATATACTGTTAAATTATCCATTAAAACTTCTAAAAAAAAATCATATAATGGATTTTTTAGTATCATGTGCTTTTTGACTCAAAATAACATATATTTATTCATTAGGTTTATATTTCATAATATTTATATAATTTTATAAAATCCAATATTAATTCACTAATGTTTCCATTCAATGAATTAAAACTACCTTCTCTATAGTATCATGAATGGACCGTACACTAATCTAGGTGTTAATTTTTTTTATACCATGATGAAGAAACTCAATTATCATAAAAAATCTATTCATCTTCATCAAATTTTATAAATAGGAAACTTTCTTTTTTATCCTACAAAACATCAAAAAAAATTGTCTTCATTTATGAATTAATCTAGGGAATTAAAATATATATGTTCCCAAGGCCTCATAATGTATATTTATGTTCTAATATATGTACTCTATTATATCTAAACTATTTTTGGGAATTTTATCAAGTTTTCATGAATTTAAATCATCTTAATAATTACTCTTATAATTTTAAAGGCTTCTATTCTGAATAGAATTCTATTTTGAGTCTTACGCTTAGTGGAAAATGATATAAGTGTTACACTCATTCCATTGATATTTTTCTACATCATCATGAATTCATACATTCCAGAAAACATATAGAGTAGGCTCATATACATATAATGAATCCCAAAGATAATGAATTATATTTAATATGAAGTCATTTTATTCCCACAAAGACATAAAAACATCACTTGATGTCCTAAATTTAGTAGAAAAGTCTAACAATCATAGTAAGAAAGATAATTAAACTCTAAAATTGAAACTTTTTCATGGAATCCAAAATGATTACTTCTGAAGGTAGATTCAAATGGACTAGGACTTTCTCTAAGGCCTCTATAAACATCTAAAAATCAACTTATATCTTCAAAAAAATGGATTTATTATAATAATTTTTGAACCATTTCGGCATAAAAAAACTTTTTTTCAACAAATAATATATTCAAATAAAAACATTTCAAGTATGATATTTTTACATTTCAGATGTAAATATACATTAATAATCTTACCCATATACCCATCATGGGTGAAGTTCATTTTATTTTTATTTATTAATTTAAAAATCCTTATTGAAATCGAATGAAATTAAAAACCTTTGGGTACTTTAGTTTTCCACAAAGTTGTTGTTTCAATTTCCATTAATTATAATTGGGATTCATGATTCAACTAAATTATTATCCCTGTAATTGAAAGTAAATACAATGGTGTGAAAATTATTCTCCCCATAATTTTTATTGTCACACCCCCCCCCCAAATTATCTAGGTGGTTATTTTTTAGGACTCCATTTAATTTTATTTTCTTCTGCTCAGTTATGTTCAATTCAAATTGACATACAATACCACATGAAATACAAGTTGAGATTTCAAATGATAAAATATGAAAGAAATATAGAGTATCCTGATTAAATTACTCTCCCATTAATACATCCACTGGGTGGATTTTACCAATATATATACTCTCAAAATGATTTCTCTCCCACTTTTATAAATTCCACAAATTTATATTTGAGAGAAGTAATTATATATAAATAACTACCTTATATTTTTAATTTAAAGTATGATATTATAAACATGATAATATAATCTGAAATGAGACTTGAAATTACATTTCTCTTAGTAATTTTCAATCAATATATCAACTAAATGTCTATATGGTCAAACCATTTATAGAATATAAGAGTTTCATGTTTTATCAACTATGATATCAATATTTTCACAAATAATAAATAATTTTTATTTCAATAATTTTTTGTTTAATACATATAGATTTTCAAAAAAATTAATAAAAAATATTATCAACTAAATTTACATATTAGATGATTTACTGTTCTAGGTTATCCCCAATGTCTAGATAATTACCCATTGATTATATAACCAATATAAATGAAAAGCGTGGTAGAAGGAAAATCACACCTCAAACATCAATTTTATAAAAATTAGTTAATAATTATAGATATATTATAATTTTATAAATGTATTAATTGGGTTTTGAAAAAATTTCATAGGAAATTAGAATAATTCCATTGATTTGGAACACAAAGGAAAATTAATCAAAGGAAGAGGTTAAGTAAAAATGTATAAATTTTGAAAAATAAAAAAAGGAGAAGGTCATACTGTGGAGTATAAACCATTCACTTAATTTTGTTCTCCATGGCGATCCACTTTAGGAATATTTATTTTAATAGAACAATTTATGGGAATGAGATAGTGGGGCCTTCCCCTCCCATGAAATCAAATTATATTTTGGAATGAGGTATAAAATTACACCATGAACAATAAATCCCCCAGTATTAAAATGGTTCACAAGAGAGGCGAAATCATCAGATCCCAACTAGAGAAACGAATTCATGCGTGGGATTAAGGTGGTTATTCCCCCCCCCCCACACCCACCCCCCATGATGATGAACCCATAACCCCACTGACCTACTCATCTGTAGGCCAAGTTTCTTTTGTGGACATCCAAAAAAAGAAGTCATGCTACCCACCCTACTCATCTATAAATAGACTCTAAGGTAGATATATATAGAGAGGATTTTGGGAGAATGGGAATGTCTTATTGATCAATGAAGGCACATAAGAAGTGATCACAACAAAATATGGACCCTTCAAGATGATTCCCTATTGTTAAAGGACCACCACATTGAAATATAGATGAAAACAACCTAAAACTAATTGGAAGTCTATGAACTAAAAAAACTCTATAGAAAAATTCACCACAAGGAATCAAACCAATTCCCCTTGAAAACTATGCATCCTACATAGCGAAGTGCTATATTGGTGGAGCCCTACCAAGAATAGCACATTTGTATATGGATGGAACTCAACCATACGTAGAATTTTTTTATGATGATGGAACTAAAATCCATGTATAAAACCACTATAAAGATAGAACATAGGTCTTATTACCACCATGGTACAGACACATTCCCCCTTCCAATATAGAAATACACAATTCAAAAGAAACCTCATACTATATAATGATATGCTATATTGAATGGGGTGAGATAGAGAGTTTTGTATCTTGACCCTAGTAATTAGCTTCTATTTCTGATGTATAATCGTCATTCCCTTGGAAAACTAGTCCATTAAAAATAGGTAAAATGGTTCATCCATCATATTCCACGTATCGACATAATTTGAAAAATCATCCAATGAATGCCTTCTGTTGGAAAACAAATTCCTTAAATCATGGATGTGAGAGAAGTTGGGTGTTTTTACCTATATGAACTATAAGGCCCCAGCCTTAAACCTTACTTATTCTTGAGTTATTACAAGATTACACATTGAGGATCTTTTCAGGTTTAGAGTTTAAGAGAATTAGATCATGAAACTTGCATTACATTCCACATTTAAACAAAGTGGTTACATAAAAGACAATATTCATTCTTCCCATCAACGGAAACCTATTTAAAATAAAACACAGATTCTTTCTTGACACATCCTTGACACTATCATCACATCATGTACCTTTCCCTTGACCTGTGAAAAACATTTCAAAAACTTGGGATGAGCATAAAAAGCTCAGTAAGGGTTATAAAAATATGGAAAGGAAACATGAGTTCATAAATACATAATAATGAAATAATACTTTACCCATAAAATATAGGCATATCAAATCATGAATAAATCATAAAAAACATAAGACATAAAGGTAACTTGAGGCATTCATAACATTTTTACGTAGGGAGTAACCCTCTTGGTGCGTTTGGAATACCCATCACAGTATATTCCCTAAATCTCTTCGGAGAAACCTTAACGTTTCACTCCTTCGCGTTACCCGATGCATTGGAGAGCTATATCGGGCTCACCCGCCCTTAGTTTATCACGGAACCACCCGTTCTTCATAACAATGCCCAAGAACCATAACATAATCATATCACATAAACATGAATAAAGGAAACATAACATTTCCACATTTCAATCACAATATAACATTTTAGGATATTGAAATAATGAATCCATTAAAAAAGAAACCATTTCCAAAACCATTTAAAAAATTTAATAAAGAGATTTTTGAATCAAAGTGTCACATACCACCTTAATGATTTTAACATTTTAAAACATTAATATCCATATAAATAAATCCTTAAAACCATTTTGAAAACATTGATATTAATAAGAACAAATAATTAAAACATTTAAAACGATATTTTGGTTAAAGGGGTTTTACCAAAATTAGAGACACTTGAATACAATAATCGAGGAATAACATTTAGTCAGAATTTTATAATATCATGAGAATAAAAGGATTAATGATATAATACTCCAAAGGACAATATATACACCATATAAGAGTGAATTTGTGCATAACAACAATGAGCCCTCACTAGAAATGTCAAATGTGATGAAATCACTTATAAAGAAGGTATCAATAAATTAAGGACAAATAAATCTCAAAAATATGTGTGAAAAATATATATACACCCAATATAAGTGGATATTAAGTTTAAAACAATAAAAGGTCATTCACACATATTCAATGGATGACATATTCAATGACTACAAGTTGAACCCAAAGAAATCGAAATTGGGTTAAAAAGATCCCTTGACAGCCTAACGACATCACATCAAAATGATTTGATGAGAGATAAAAAGTGTATCTCATCACTTGGAAATAAAATTTACATCAATAAGGATGTATGAGAACATATCCCAACATAAAAATATTTAAATTAAAAGACCCAATAAAATAAGTCTTTTAAAAAAGAGGAGGGTGAAAGGTTCCCTTACCGACTAGGGTATCTTTCAAAACATACACCCCATGAAAGAGAGACAATAGGTCATTGATGTAAATACTCATAAAAGAAAGTATATTACACAAAGAGTAGAATAATGTTCAGTACATACACCACTCAATGGAATTTTTGGCAAATGTAGCATAAATCTCACGGGAATAAAAGTGAGATGAAAAATCCCTCACGAAAACTCGGCAGCCTAACGACGCCACATAAAACTTCCGAATATGGATTGATGAGATCAAATAGGGTATCTCATCACATTAAAATATAATTTACATCAAGAGGAATATAAAATAACATCCCCCAACATTACAAATAGGAGCTTAAAAGAAGTGACATAAAGGAGAGTACTTAAAAAGAAAGAGAGAAGTTAGATCTCTTACGAATGTTCGGCAGCCTAACGGCGACAATCAAAACTTCAAAAATGGATTGATGAGAGAGAATAGGGTCTCTCATCACATGAACATAAAAATTACAGTAGTATTAATATAAAAGATCATCCCAATAACAAGAAATATGAGCTTTAAAAGGAATGACATAAAAGAGTGTACTTAAAAAGAAAGAGAGGAGTAAGATCCCTTACCTCGGGTCCGACTTGACTCGATCGTTCTTTAACGTCCTGAATAATAAACTTGAGTTAATTTCCCCTTTATTAAGAACCTTTTTCTAGTTCATTATTCCTATTAGATCACTTATTTCCATGTTATAAACATTATGTAAACATTTATGTTAATAATGTTTGTTTTGTCGATATTTGGTTCTTAAGTCGAAAGTGGACTTCTTACCATTACATGTTGTTCGTGTGGTCAAATGTTTATTATATCCAGAATCATATTAATTATTTGGATATCATATATGTCATATATATCCAGTACATGCATGCATTTATAACATTACATAATCATTTAGAGGTAAGAAATGAAATGCACCGTTCATGGAGACGGTAAGCCGTACGTACGCATGAACGCTACTTTCATTTCTATTTCATATTTTATAGAATGTAATAATAATGATATAAAGGTATATTATAATTACAGTATAATATCATATATAATATCATAGTTCCATCCTTTATACGTCCCACATATGGTATTTAACGAATCAAATCACTTTGAGGGGGTGGTAGTCCGCACTTCCTTAAATGAAGATATCGCGTTTACCCATAATGGAAACCATAAAGGTATGCCCAAAATAAAAAAAACAGAAGCTTAAGGAAAACATAAACATATTATATATCATATATAAAAATAGTGACATCATAATGGCCACCTTTGAAGGTGTTAAATGAGTATTGAACAATCATCGTTTCGGGAGGCAGAATTTCACCATCCACGGAAACCGTATGTTCTTTAACCATTTGATGTAGTTGTGTGAGAGTGTAGCTCGAATAAATCTTATAACAACATCCTAGTATAATGAAGATACTGGTGTTGTTACAAAAGAAGTAAATAAAAAGAGTTTAGGGGGTTGGAGAAGCAAAATAAAACAAATGAACATGAGAGAATGAATTACCTTTAAAAGTGTAACTCCTTTTGATTTGAGCCTAAAGGCTTCCTTTGAAAGGATTATGCCCAAAGGGAATCCTCTAGGATGAGGAGAGGGATGTGGAGAGAGTAAATGGGTAGGGGTTGGCCGAGCCAAAGGCTTGAGGTGTGTGTGAAATGAAGTAGAGGTGGGGGCCTTTTATAAGAGGAGAGGAGAGGCACTTTTGGAAAGTAAAGAAATATTACTTTATTTGAAAATGTGTTTCGGTTTCAAAAGGTCCCACATTGATATAATTCGTGGATAAGGTGATAAGGCTTCGAAATCCACTCATACAATAAGTTTTGGACATGTTTAGTTCATATATTTTACATTATCTTTCCATTTTATTTAAATCGTCAAATAATGATGTCATCGCTGCATCATTATTATGTCATAAATAATTTAATTTATCTAATGTCTAAAAATTATAAAAAAATAATATGATGTAGGAAATATTTTTAGCTTTCCAATGAATATTTATAATCAAAAGGATGACTTGTATAACCCCACTTAAAATTTTTTTTAGTAAAACATATCATGTTTGTGTCAATTTTACTTTTACATTAAATAAAATGTTATTTATGTCATTTCCCAACCAAAGTGGATCCATGGGGTCCCCAAGTCGACCCATGTATTGTCTTGGTCGGCCATGATACAAATAATGAGGGTAAGACATGTGTCAAGCTCAACTCATTTTATTAAAGCATTATTTTTATCTTAAACCACACTAATTACCACTAATCGCGATTAAAAACTTAATAAGTTACTATTCACCAAAAAATTATTTTAATCTCATTGAACCACATTTTACTTCTTAATGACAACCATGTTTGTCGGATTTTTGAAAATCAAAACACAATGATGGCAAAATTTCATTTAAACGGAAAATCAGTTTTATAAGTACCACTTAGTGGTTTCACTATTCTTCAAAAATTGAAATTTTTCAGAAAAATCCCAAAAATTCACCCTAAGCTATATTTGATATTCTGAATTCAAAAATGAACTCCGTTTTAAAAAATTCAAAACATATAAGTCACATTAATTAATTTAATAATTAATTCCCGCTGTCATGACAAATAGCGTGTTTTATAAAACAATAAGTATCACAAGATTGACACTAGTTTAAGTCTGATTTCAAAGTGAAATTGATTCCAACGACCACTATTGGATTTAATGGTAAAAATATTTTCTAATTTAACATTAAAACCAATTCAAAATATAATCTAATCATATAAATAAATTAGATTAAAAAGTGGTTTTGAATTAAAATACAACATTTTACACTATTCAGTAAAAAAATGAATTTTATCGGAAAGATACCAAAAATTTACACAAAGTAAATTTTGATGTCCCGATTTTTAATAAGAGTTTTATTTGGTCCAAAAGAATGATTAAGAGTGAACAAAACTATATTTAATGACGGTTCTCCATCAAAAGGTGATAAGTGAACCTTTAGTGAAAACTAGGGCATATACACCTAAAATTGAATTCTTTCCGTATTTTAAGCCTTTATCTTTTATTGTATAAATGTAAAAATATTTAAGAACATATATAATCATTTTTAGTTATTTCTATACATTCCCGCAATTACAACGGCTACATGTTAACTACCATTTAGAATAATATTATTTTATTATTAGAGTGCAACGTATGATTCCCAAGAAACTCGTTGTTGCGTGTTGGGTACACCATCGAGCATAGCGTCCCCTTTAAAGTCATATTAATATTTTATTCACAAATATGGATAAATATGAAAATGTCATATTCCTTATTTACTTGGGGTGTTACATCCTTCCCCCCTTTTGGGAATTGCGTCCTCGCAATTTTAAAATTGCGCTTAGAAACATCCTTGAACGTCCCACATCGGAGAAGAGTCGGTAAAAAAATCACTTTAAAATAAAGAAAGATAAGTACAAAGGTCACCCGAGTTAACCCATACTAGGATTCCAAGTATGAAAATATGGACATGGAGGAAAAAACAAAGGGTCATGTTCTGATGGAGAGTGATAGAAAACATGTTTAGGAGAAAGTTAACCATGAGAAAATCACAAACTTGTGATGGGTTAAACGGTATTCGATTCCCCAGTAGGAAAAGTTAATAGAAAACATTTTTGTTTTAAGTTACTTTTTATTGAGGAATTTATTCATAAGGAAGCATAATGACTTATCATGTTGACTTTCAACTTTTATTATATTCCTTAGTCAAACTCATATTTTTTCCAAAAGACGAGTATTTAGGGAGACTTGTTCGCATTAAGAGTACTATAATCAACTTCTAGAGAATCACCTAATCCCCAAAAGAGAACTATATACATCCCATGTTTTTAGGCTTTAACCAAAACCAAAACCAAAAAGGTTAGTACAAGATCAGATAATCCAGAAAAGGATAACCCCTTATAAAAAGAAAATCTATTCTTAATCTCCAAAATTTGTCCAACAAAACCCAAAGTTCAACGAGGACCATCCGATAAACAATTTTTCCATAAAATTCTTTCAAAGTAAACCAATATAATATTGAAACCGAAATATTTGAAGGATTTAGTCACATAGTCTTCCAAGTTAAATCGTAACATTTTTCTCCAAACAACATCAGTTGCTTCTAAAGTCTCACATTGAAAAGTAATTATCCTAATCACATATCCTCCAAAATCAACTTACTCTTAATTCATAAAATCATATAACTAAAAAGAATCAGTAAAACTAACCAGGGGCTTCACGTAGTCCAGTGGTAGGCGATAAATACCAGTCACACTTTGGTTGTGGGTTCAATTCCCGCAGCATTGTCCGACGCGACGGGTTGTCACACGGTCTGCGTGTTGTCCTTTTTCAAAAACTATATAATTCTCAAATCATTACCCAAAAAGGGATAAAATCATCAAAAATAGCCATAACATAATTTAACCTCAATTTTATCTCATGCCTTTCACTTCAATCATAACATATGGTAACCCATAATTACCTCAAAAGTAAGGATCATATAAACCCAAATGGTTCTTTATAACTATGTCCACAAAAGAAAAGATAACTATTACTTGAATAAAATTTTACTATACTAAACATCAGGGTTACACATAATATAAAAAGTCTTCTAATGTTACCCCATCATCAAAAGAGACTCAATACTCTTAAGAATTTCACCCTAACTCATCAAGCCCTCATATGTTGACATCTTACTCATTCAAAATTCTTCATGATCCATTATCCATTCTTTTCCAACTTATTTTGAAATACCTCTTTCCTACAAACAAAATCATGAATCATATCCTAAGATTCCAAAATAAGAAAACAATAGTCATGAAATAGTACATACCTTTCATTGGTCATTGTCAGTTTCTTCATCCTCAATTGGAATGGCATTAGGTATTGGTAAATGAATATTGGTACGCTCTTGGTGACCCCATTCACAAAACTTCTTCATAGGACATGTGTTTTCATAATGACCATGCACACCACATTTAAAACATTCAATTGATCCCTCAGAAAGAACTTCTTTCCCTTTCCTCGAGTCAACTGGATGCTTCCTTTTTCCATGGCAGGTTATTGCTTTATGACCTTCATTTCCACATCTATAGCATATTTCTGTCCCTTTGAAACATTTTCCTAGGTGTTTCTTTCCACATCTTTGACACATAGGTTTTTGAACACACTTACCTTTATGATTATTACCTGTACTTCCGTAGGGATTTGTTTCTTGCATATATGATGCCTTAGAGAAATCTCCAAGGTTTAGGTGGTCAATCATGACTCCAGATAGTTGGTTGAGGATAATCAAAAGAGTTCTCATTGCAGCTCCCATATCATTCAGTTGCTTGCTCAAAAAACTGTCACAGTTTCCTTCACATCCACTGTTACTTTGGTGCCTGCTAGATCCAGCCATTTACTAATACCAAAAAGGTCAGTGTGAATATATCAACAAAACCATCATGTACTAATGAGAAAGATAGACAATAAGATATACTTACTCATTCACTTTATCTAAAACTAAGACACTTTCTGAAATCCTAACCATTATGGTAATTGTCAATTATGCTTAAAGAATAACCTAACCTCTAAAGTTATCTAAACCGACCTTTGATACCAACTATAAGGCCCCAGCCTTAAACCTTACTTAATCTTGAGTTATTACAAGATTACACATTGAGGATCTTTTCAGGTTTAGAGTTTTAGAGAATTAGATCATGAAACATGCATTACATTCCACATTTAAACAAAGTGGTTACATAAAAGACAATATTCATTCTTCCCATCAACGGAAACCTATTTAAAATAAAACACAGATTCTTTCTTGACACATCCTTGACACTATCATCACATCATGTACCTTTCCCTTGACCTGTGAAAAACATTTCAAAAACTTGGGATGAGCATAAAAAGCTCAGTAAGGGTTATAAAAATATGGAAAGGAAACATGAGTTCATAAATACATAAGAATGAAATCATACTTTACCCATAAAACATAGGCATATCAAATCATGAATAAATCATAAAAAACAGAAGACATAAAGGTAACTTGAGGAATTCATAACATTCTTACGTAGGGAGTAACCCTCTTGTTTACGTTTGGAATACCCATCACAGTATATTCCCTAAATCTCTTCGGAGAAACCTTAACTTTTCACTCATTCGCGTTACCCAATGCATTGGAGAGCTATATCGGGCTCACCCGCCCTTAGTTTATCACGGAACCACCCGTTCTTCATAACAATGTCCAAGAACCATAACATAATCGTATCACATAAACATGAATAAAGGAAACATAACATTTCCACATTTCAATCACAATATAACATTTTAGGATATTGAAATAACGAATCCATTAAAAAAGAAACCATTTCCAAAACCATTTAAAAAATTTAATAAAGAGATTTTTGAATCAAAGTGTCCCATACCACCTTGAAGCTTTTAAAATTTTAAAACATTAATATCCATATAAATAAATCCTTAAAACCATTTTGAAAACATTGATATTAATAATAACAAATAATTAAAACATTTAAAACGATATTTTGGTTAAAGGGGTTTTACCAAAATTAGAGACACTTGAATAAAATAATCGAGGAATAACATTTAGTCAGGATTTTATAATATCATGAGAATAAAAGGATTCATGATATAATACTCCAAAGGAAATTATATACACCATATAAGAGTGAATTGGTGCATAACAACAATGAGCCCTCAATAGAAATGTCAAATGTGATGAAATCACTTATAAAGAAGGTATCCTTAAATTAAGGACAAATAAATCTCAAAAATATGTGTGAAAAATATATATACACCCAATATAAGTGGATATTAAGTGTAAAACAATAAAAGGTCATTCACACATATTCAATGGATGACATATTCAATGACTACAAGTTGAACCCAAAGAAATCGAAATTGGGTTAAAAAGTTCCCTTGACAGCCTAACGGCATCACATCAAAATGAGTTGATGAGAGATAAAAAGGGTATCTCATCACTTGGACATAAACTTTAAATCAATAAGGATGTATGAGAACATATCCCAACATAAAAATATGTAAATTAAAAGACCCAATAAAATAAGTCTTTTAAAAAAGAGGAGGGTGAAAGGTTCCCTTACCGACTTGGGTATCTTTCAAAACATACACCCCATGAAAGAAAGACAATAGGTCATTGATGTAAATACTCATAAACAAAAGTATATTACACAAAGAGTAGAATAATGGGCAGTACATACACCACTCAATGGAATTTGTGGAAAATGTAGCATAAATCTCACGGGAATAAAAGTGAGATGAAAAATCCCTCACGAAAACTCGGCAGCCTAACGACGCCACATAAAACTTCCAAATATGGATTGATGAGATCAAATAGGGTATCTCATCACATTAAAATATAATGTACAGAAATAGGAATATTAAAGAACATCCCCCAACATTACAAATAGGAGCTTAAAAGAAGTGACATAAAGGAGAGTACTTAAAAAGAAAGAGAGAAGTTAGATCTCTTACGAAAGTTCGGCAGCCTAACGGCGCCAATCAAAACTTCAAAAATGGATTGATGAGAGAGAATAGGGTATCTCATCACATGAACATAAAAATTACAGTAGGATTAATATAAAATATCATCCCAATAACAAGAAAGATGAGCTTTAAAAGGAATGACATAAAAGAGTGTACTTAAAAAGAAAGAGAGGAGTAAGATCCCTTACCTCGGGTCCGACATGACTCGATCGTTCTTTAACGTCCTGAATAATAAACTTGAGTTAATTTCCCCTTTTTTAAGAACCTTTTTCAAGTTCATTATTCCTATTAGATCACTTATTTCCATGTTATAAACATTATGTAAACATTTAAGTTAATAATGTTTGTTTTGTCGATATTTGGTTCTTAAGTCGAAAGTGGACTTCTTACCATTACATGTTGTTCGTGTGGTCAAATATTTATTATATCCAGAATCATATTCATGATTTGTATATCATATATGTCATATATATCCATTACATTCATTCATTTATAACATTACATAATCATTTAGAGGTAAGAAATGAAATGCACCGTTCATGGAGACGGTAAGCCGTACGTACGCATGAACGCTACTTTCATTTCTATTTCATATTTTATAGAATGGAATAATAATGATATAAAGTTATATTATAATTAAAGTATAATATCATATATAATATCATAGTTCCATCCTTTATACGTCCCACATATGGTATTTAACGAATCAAATCACTTTGAGGGGGCGGTAGTCCGCACTTCTTTAAATGAAGATATCGCGTTTACCCATAATGGAAACCATAAAGGTATGCCCAAAATGAAAAAAAGACAGAAGCTTAAGGAAAACATAAACATATTATATATCATATATAAAAATAGTGACATCATAATGGCCACCTTTGAAGGTGTTAAATGAGTATTGAACAATCATCGTTTCGGGAGGCAGAATTTCGCCATCCACGGAAACCGTATGTTCTTTAACCATTTGATGTAGTTGTGTGAGAGTGTAGCTCGAATAAATCTTATAAATACATCCTAGTATATTGAATATACTGGTTTTGTTACAAAATAAGTAAATAAAAAGAGTTTAGGGGGTTGGGGAAGCAAAATAAAACAAATGAACATGAGAGAATGAATTTCCTTTAAAAGTGTAACTCCTTTTGATTTGAGCCTAAAGGCTTCCTTTGAAAGGATTATGCCCAAAGGGAATCCTCTAGGATGAGGAGAGGGATGTGGAGAGAGTAAATGGGCAGGGGTTGGCCGAGCCAAAGGCTTGAGGAGTGTGTGAAATGAGGTAGAGGTGGGGGCCTTTTATAAGAGGAGAGGATGGGCACTTTTGGAAAGTAAAGAAATATTACTTTATTTGAAAATGTGTTTCGGTTTCAAAAGGTCCCACATTGATATAATTCGTGGATAAGGTGATAAGGCTTCGAAATCCACTAATCCAATAAGTTTTGGACATGTGTAGTTCATAGATTTTACATTATCTTTCCATTTTATTTAAATCGTCAAATAATGATGTCATCGCTGCATCATTATTATGTCAAAAATAATTCACTTTATTTAATGTCTAAAAATTATAAAAAAAATACTATGATTTATGAAATCTTTTTATCTTTCCAATTAATATTTATAATCAAAAATATGACTTGCATAACCCCACTAAAAATTTTTGTTAGTAAAACATATCATGTTTGTGTCAATTTTACTTTTACATTAAATAAAATGTTCTTTATGTCATTTCCCAACCAAAGTGGATCCATGGGGTCCCCAAGTTGACCCATCGCTTTTCTTGGTCGTCCATGATACAACCAATGAGGGTAAGACATGTTTCAAGCTCATCTCATTTTATTAAAGCATTATTTTTACCTTAAACCACACTAATTACCACTAATCGCGATTAAAAACTTAATAAGTTACTATTCACCAAAAAATTATTTTAATCTCATTGAACCACATTTTACTTCTTAATGACAACCATGTATGTCGGATTTTTGAAAATCAAAACACAATGAAGGGAAAATTTCATTTAAACGGAAAATCAGTTTTATAAGTACCACTTAGTGGTTTCACTATTAATCAAAAATTGAAGTTTTTCAGAAAAATCCCAAAAATTCACCCTAAGCTATATTTGATATTCTGAATTCAAAAATGAAGTCCGTTTTACAAAATTCAAAACATATAAATCACATTAATTAATTTAATAATTAATTCCCGCTGTCATGACAAATAGCGTGTTTTATGAAACAATAAGTCTCACAAGATTGACACTAGTTTAAGTCAGATTTCAAAGTGAAATTGATTCCAACGACCACTATTGGATTTAATGGTAAAAATATTTTCTAATTTAACTTTAAAACCAATTCAAAATATAATCTAATCATAAAAAAAATTAGATTAAAAAGTGGTTTTGAATTAAAATACAACATTTTACACTATTCATTAAAAAAATGAATTTTATCGGAAAGATACCAAAAATTTACACAAAGTAAATATTGATGTCCCGATTCTTAATAAGAGTTTTATTTGGTCCAAAAGAATGATTAAGAGTGAAAAAAACTATATTTAATGACGGTTCTCCATCAAAAGGTGATAAGTGAACCTTTAGTGAAAACTAGGGCATATACGCCTAAAATTGAATTCTTTCTGTATTTTAAGCCTTTATCTTTTATTGTATAAATGTAAAAATATTTAAGAACATATATAATCATATTTTAGTTATTTCTATCCATTCCCGCCATTACAACTGCTACATGTTAACTACCATTTAGAATAATATTATTTTATTATTAGAGTGCAACGTAAGATTCCCAAGAAACTCGTTGTTGCGTGTTGGGTACGCCATCGAGCATAGCGTCCCCTTTAAAGTCATATTAATATTTTATTCACAAATATGGATAAATATGAAAATGTCATATTCCTTATTTACCTGGGGTGTTATATGAACAATCCTGTTGGAGACCATTTAGAGATGCTACAATAAAAATCATATATTTTACATCATATAACACTTTGCAGTCGACCCACTCATACATTTACACCTAGTCATCAGAAACAAAATGGTAACCCTAAAGTAAATAACATAACCGTGGAACCACATTCAAAAGATGCAATGGATATACTACCCAGTCCTTATCAGACAATTCTTATCAATGAGATAAACATTTTATAGAAACAAAAATGGTGAACCCAATATTAATCCATATCCAAGGGGGTGGTGCTACCCCACCTCTAGCCTCATTCTCATTAAAAAGTACAGAGTTCCAAGAGAGATCATAAATTATACATGTATTCATGAGATGCTGCTTTAATGGAATTTGGATGTTTTTAGTAGTCATATGTATATCATGAATTCTCCCAAGATTCCTTTAATCCAATTTCATCTTGGAGGTTCTTGTAAATATGCATGTCATTTACTGCACCATATAGGCCCTCCAAAAAGAATAGAAATATATCACCTACCTGGGGTCTCTAGTGTGGGGTCTCAAAATAACTAATATGATAGTAACATTAAAATGGTACTCTCCCAATACTAGACGTATAAATATAGGCCATCTAGTAAATTAAGTCTTGCCATCCGCCCACTCAGCAGTGACTGGTTTTCTTGTACTAGGCGGCCCCATTAGCTATCTCAAATAATTTTAAGAGTATGTCCCTAGAATGTGACAATTATTTCCTATCTAATATTAGAGAGGTGTATGAATTCATCAACAATTACTTTATCCCTTCTTCACATGGTTTCCACTCAAAAGACCTTGTTGGGAGACGTCACCGCCAACACCATATGAGCCAGTATCCTCACTTTGAAGGGGATATCACTGTGAGGGTTGCTACTGATATTTAACGAATACATGTCCCATATAATTCCAACCAAGAAATATGAATACATTATCATGAACATGTCATCAACTTAATTTTTTAAGAGTATATCTTTCTGAAAAATATCATGGAAACCCAATGTATGTCATATATTCTTTCTCCCTCTTCTGGTGCTCACCATGAAAATATGGAGGCATATTACAAGTAAGGGAAAATTATCATTAACAAATTATAAGGCCACAACAAAAATAGGATGCATAATTATATAAATAAAAAATCTCTGGGGATGTTCACAAATCACTTTTTCCAAATATGAAGATAACCATCTATTGAAAGATGAAAATTCCTACTAACATATACCAAATATGTCATCAAAATAGGATTAGAACTACAGGAAGCCACTTATACCTTCCATGGAATGTGGAGCCATCCAATCAAATGTAGTGGCCTTTCAAAATAGGTAGAGTTAGATTTATACCCTTAGGTATCTTGGCCACCCATAAAACAAGGTGATAATCAAACATAACTAGAGTCAAATTCCTATAGATGCATATTAATCTTATCAGATATATACATTAATAAATGAGTAGATACAAATTATTTCTCACAATTATGAATCCCATACATCAAATATGATTGAAAATAGATAAAAAATTTGATTTATCCTAGCTATTAATTAGGGATGGACTCATTCCTCTATCCCAACATAGGAGAACTGGCAGTACCCACTAAACAAACAAGGAGTATCGAAGAAAAAACATATGCCTTCTCTGACATCATAATGAGAATACATCCCCATTCCATACAAATATTTGTCATATCATATCCTACTAGTGACGGAGGATCAAACAAAAAATTTAGTTCATATCATCTAGAACTATCAATGTATAGTCATGTTTAGAGAAATAAAATTGATTTGGGCCCACAACCTTGTTTCCCTAAGTGGTGTGACTCTATCAACATGATATCATGGTAACTCCAGATTAAACAAGAATAACTTCTCTTTTCTTGGAGTATCATTATCCAAATTCCAAAATAAATTTAAAATAAAATTGGTAAAAAACTTCTTTCGATTGTGGGATACAGGTCCACCCTGGTGGTTTCTCTAGGGAACACATATATCCCTTCCAGAAATCAAGATGCTCATCAGTGTATACTAGAAAATAATAGAGAATCACTAATACATTAACCCATATATGAAGGTCATTACCAAAATAAATTATCCTTATCCACCTGTAAAACATATCCCAATAATACATCGTGCCAAAGGAAACTAGAAAATTATGACCGTATTCATCACATTGTGCTATTGGAATTGGTAGTTCTCGATTCCATAAAAACCATTCAATAGATACTCATGATCCAATCAATCCCTTACCAAATGATGGAAGTGGAAAGAGTAGTTTTGAGTGTACTCTATTTAATGTTGTTACCAGAAACTATAAAGGTCCTCCTTAGATCACCCATGAAGTAATACTATGTGGGAATGAAACAATCAATCATGAGTTCCTATCTCATAGTGGGTTTCATGATAGCCCTCCTAATTTTCAGAAGATAAAACAACAAAAAGGAAATTACTGTTATTTCATCATCTCTGATGGTCCTCCCTAAGGTATAAACTTTATAAATTTTTCCTACAGTCATATAGAACACTATGATGGTATTACTCACCATGATTGCAGTCACTGTGAAGGACCTCCCCATGAAGACATCCATCATCTTGAAGGGCCTCCCCTTGCTTCAATCCATCAGGAAAATCGTCCTCATGATGCACACTATATAACTTATCTTCACGGAAGGATATCAATATATTATACTAGTCCTCACCATGATGGAAGTCACTATGAAGGTACGCCCTATGGTGATGTCTTGATTAATCAAGAAGGGAAAACCCTTTCTAATGTCCTCTGTGATGGTCCTCCCCATGGTATACATTGAAAAATTAATTCAGGTATCCAGACATCAAAACATGATGGTATTCCTCACTATTATAGCACCAACAATGAATTCCCTTTCCACAGTCACATTCTATATCGGTAGGGGGTCCTCCCCTAGCCAAAATCATGTAAAAACCCAACTTATACTGTTATATTTGGAAGGAATTGGTAAGACATTTTTTATAATCTTTCAAATATAAGAAACATCCCTTACCTTCTAGAATATTTACTGAGGCCACACTCATCTCATAAGCCACTTCCATACAGTTCACATATCAATGAAATCCTAACTAGCCACACAACTTCTAACGAGATCATCATGAATCATCCAAATGGGGAATATCATGTGGAGGAATATATGGTGTAAGATCAAACGGATAGGTTTCTCATTAGAAGAAAATTATCCAAGTATGACATAATAATTATGTGTTGTCCCACATCCACTTCTCAATTTTACATACCAATAATATTTTTTAATTAATGCATTCGTAACATTAATCTCAACGTTTGTAAAACTATCCACCACCTAAAAAATTATTTCCTATATTGAGTATGCATTCCATGTTAAAATAATGGGATAGATTAGTCATCAATTATACCTGGAAGTCCCCCATTTTCTAGTGACCAAAATCATAAAGGAGAAATAAATATCTCGAAATAACCTACCTCTATGTTCTATATAAGTTGTGTTGCATTATTATTAATGCCCTATCTATTATTCATATCAGGGTATTAAGAGATAAGGGACATTTTCTATTCACCCACTCTCTGTTCAGTACAACCCAATAGAAATTAAATCATGTAATGTCATTATACACAAATGGAAATAAAATGAAATCTATGTTCGGGAAAGACATCACAAATGACATGAACCGACCTTGAGTAAGTTCAAAAGTGTCAGGATTGCTGAGATAATCCATTGAAAAACTTCTGAACAATGAAACTAAGAATATTTAGGCGGGTCCTCTACTAAGAGAATCTAGTCATCAAGTGTATCTTGTGACCTTAGAATCAAATAATTCATATGGAGACCCAACTCTATATATAGATCACACCTGAATAGTAATGTATGAGATCAAGAAGGATTTAATAGTAGTAGAAATTTCTATTGTGTATGATCAGCCCCAACCCATAGGGATGGGGGAAATTTTAACCCAGAATTCCCCCATTAGACCAATGAATCTGGGCCATGGCATAAAAACAAATGAATGTATAAAAACCCATACCACAATGAATGGAGAATTTTTACCTCAACCAACCTCCCAGTGGACATTAGTCCATTCCCAATTAAGAAGGGTGACAAATAGACACATGTCATAGTTCATCCCATATTGTAATTCATGCCCCCAGATGTCTGGTGTATGATAAAGTCAAATAAAGGTTCCCTCTGAGTTACCCTTTATCATGAAACATAAAGATGAACACAAAATGGAAGGAGATGTTCGTAAAAAACAATGATAAAGGCTCTCATACCATTCAGTATCTAGTATAAGACCGACATATCCTAATGCATTGGTTAACATTATGGTCATTAATCCTATGGACCTCACTAAAAATAATCTTAATGCAAATGAATAAGGAGAATATGTGTACACCAATAATCTATTTTTCACTGAACACATAGGTGTATATACCCTAACCCAGAGGGTCATGCTGAATTTGGGATCTCCCTTATCTATCCTCCACTAAATTCATTATGAATATCTAAAAAATAGAAGCACAAAATCCAGGTCACATAAGACCCAATGCCTCTTCCCAATGAGAACGGTCACCTAATCCTCGAGGAAAGATTCATGTGGTATGAGGACGAAATAAAACCATTGAGGTGAATCAATGCCAAGATACTCCAAGGTACCTATCCAAAGAAAACTTCTCCTTAGGTTCCTTTATTATATCCTCAATAGAAACATCTAGTAGGTATACCTCATCGCCAATGGTTAGTCCTAGAAGGTGAAACAAGTCCAAAATACACATCCAAGATAGTGTGGATCCCATTAGTCTACCTAAATCAAATTATATAAGGAAATCAAGATTTTATTCTATTAGGGAAACAACCAGAATAGATTTTTTGTAAATCCACAAAGGTTTCCCCTAACCGAGTATCCACCTCAAGTACTTATAGCACCAACATAACCAACTTTTCCCCTTTCTACACTCACCCATGCCTAGGTTAAACATGAAATTCATTAAGGGCTAATTAATACCATCGAGTCATTACTGGCTTGATTAGAGGCCATGAAAGTATGGCATCCACTAATACCATCAGACCCCTGATTGGGTGAGCAATGTTTTTCCACCACCAAATTATGAGAATACCATGTTCCATATATTCAATTGATTAGGGGACCCGTAACAACATCTTATGCATTATGCATCTTATTTGTGATCCCATTATTGAATCCCTAAAAAATAAGAAGAATTGAAATATAGATGATTCAACAGAACCCTTATAGGTTCAGCCATTGTATGGTATACCTATTTTCTAGTTCTTTTGATAATAGGTATATAGGATCTCTAGAGGAAGTTACTTTACATTTTAGCTCAATATTGATTTTGAAAATAGTCTTCAAACTAATGAAATACAAATAGGGGGTAATGAAAGGGTTTCATAATTTATTTCTAGATGAAAAAGGTCAGATCTAATCATTGAACTTGTTGTTCCCTATAGATGAGATGCTTACTATGTGCATCGATACCCTCCGTGATGATCTATGAACACCACTAATCCTGATCAAATATATAACCGGTTTTCATGATATCTCTACCATTTCCAAAATAATAGAATATTCTTTATGAATAAGTAACCTAATGTCTCAGATATCCCCAATGGACCTAGGGAAAGTGTGGGATGAGTTGAAGTGACCTCTATTTTTCTTAATTCTCCCACTGCACATACTCTAGATTTGTGGCTTACATCGAATCATGAAGGCTCCCTAAACATCAACAAATACTTCCACATTTATAAGATGAATATAGGGGACACATGAAAATTCATTTCAAGGAATGGAGAAATAATGTTTACTCATTCGTGGATACCTTATAGCCATCATGAATTGCAAATTGTCTCATTTACTAGTGCCAAACCGGACTACTAATTTCGGTCTTGATGACCAGACAAATTATTATCTCATCCCCCGGATACTAGGACATTCTAGTAAAAATTATTCATCTTTAAAGGCCTCCTACAGTGAATGATAGATTCTGGGAAAGTTAGGCTAGGACCACCGACATCCTAAGTTGAATATATTTCCACCACTGTCCCAGATGAAGGATATAAGTGGATAGAAGTAGTCATTAAATTTTAGAATAATTTATATTGATGGATGACTCGTAAAACATAAAAATAATATAATGGAATACTCTATGTGCAGTGGAAGCAACCAATTGTTCCCCCAATAACTCTTGATGTAGCACAACAGACATCCTCGGTCCCCAAATTCTCCATGAGTTGACATTAAAAGAAGTAGTTTGACCAGAAATGTAGGGAGAAGGTGTATGAAGATGAACCAATATCATGTCCAATGCTATCTTTGACACTACCATATTTTATGCCAACAGATATGAAATTACGGGTATCGTCCCACCAAATGGAACCATTAGAAGAAATCTAACAGGTAGACTGATCATTAGAATATGAACTAGTATTTGAAACCACTAATGTCTTTCAATTAATGGATTCCTTCTCTGATGAAGATCATGGATATGAACATCAGTTCCCTGCACCCAATCAAGAAAAAAAATAAGTGGCTACAGGATCTATGGAAACTAGGGAATACCCATTCATGGTTGAAACCAACTTTCTAGCCATGCCATAGCTCAAACTATCATTGTTGTAGAAACATGTAGACGAAGCCTTTAGTAGACCCACCATGAACAAGAAAATTCACCTGCCTCAACCGAAAGACCCTCCAACAAAATCATCTTGAAATGTCCCTTAGAAGAGGAGAAACTGTATAATCTTCAATGACATACATGCATACCTTCTTGACTGATCCCCAAATGTACGTAAGTACCATCATCTCTTCTCCTCAGGGCTAACCCATCCTCATCCAATTCTCATGCCTCTAAATGGAATATTAAAGTTAATCCTTGTGTTAGGAAGCATTGGCCTTTGGATCAAATTTATGGTATTTTGTAACAATTGGATTCAGTGCCAGCCAATAAATAAATATTGGCTGCCCAAATTTTTTCAAAAGCTATCAGGGAAGAAATTATTGAATATTTTTTAAACCCCCATTAGATCGAACCCAAATCATCAACTTTTTTGTATACTAGAAATATACAGATCCCGAAGAATTCCACGATGTTATCTATTTCAAATATCATGCTAATGAAACCATTATGTAGAAAGACATCAAACCCTTAAATGTGTGTGAAGGATAAATGGTATCAATGACTAAAATGTATTTATTTGAAATGGATCTCGAGTTAATCTCATCCTACTTAGGAACATTATTTCCTAGGTTAAATGAAGATAATATGTCCTTATGCACCACAGCTCTGTTGGGATATGATAAAAGTGAATAGAATACCTTAGTCTAAGTAAAGATAAAAACATGGTTTGGAGACATAAAACCCGACTCATGAATTTATGGTCGTTAAAAAAAATAGACCCCTACACATCCTACTAGAATGTCCCTAGTTGCACTAGCATGAAAATATTCCCTTATCATACCAAAAGTGTATCAAATATTAAATTAATGGACAAAATGGATCATTATAGGTTGATAAATCCCCATTTGAATCTTTCGTGACACACTATATCGATGAAGGATTCAATGAGAAGGACTGCAAGAAACCCTTGGTTGATTGTATTGATTGGGACAGTCCTCCAAATGGTTTGGAATTGGTCCCTAACGACCTCTTCAAGCAGCTTAGTAAGGAATATGTACTACCCATTAATCACATAGAGTGCTGGAGTCCTTACTCGGAAGCGTATTCAGTAGTCCTCATGATTTTATTCATTGACACTGGGCCTGATAGTGTAGAAAAATCAATTGTTCCAAAAGACAATGATAAATAATTTATTTTATATTCCCTCAATCCATCCTCATGGCACTAGATAATACCTACTTCATCCACTACTGCCAAAGATAAATAAGAAACATGTCACTCCCACTATAAAAACCAACAATTCATCATGATACCACATAGGGGACAATAGTTTAATAGGGGAATTCAAGAATACCAGGTCCAATATACTCTAAAAGATGTAAACAAGGACAAAAAATTATAGACGGGTATGATTATCCATTCTATGGGTGATTACCAAACCATGACCCATGACACCACTCAAAAGTCCTTATACTCATTGGTGTACAGGAAAGAGGTATTTATACCCATCGAGTTCCAATTACCCTCACTCCACATTTCCATCTATTATTATCTATACATAGATGAGAAATTGCAGAAGTGACTAGAAGAATTAGAATTACTTGATGAAAAGTGATTGCATACTTTGCACAATTTGGATGTTTACCAAAACTAGTTTCCACAAACCATTAAAAAAAGGTTTACCTTCATTATTTCCATGATGTAAAAATGTTGTTGGTCCTCAGAAATCCAATGATACATAGAATGATCCTTCCAAAATTGAATCCAATGTGTATGGGGATATATGTCATAGTCAATTTCTATTCGAATAGAGAATATTCCATAATTTCAATGGATGGATAGCATATTATTGCTCTTACCAATGAAAGGTTCTTGAAGAAGTATTTCTTGTACTGGAAATTTATGTCTGAATTTCATGAAATTAAACTAATGGATATGAAGTCCTCACTATATGACCTTAAACTGCATATTAGAATCATCTTGATCGCTCGATGTTTAACTACTGGATAAAAAGTCTTCTATATATGACACTAAAATACAAAGAATAAATGTCCTGGTCGCATGACGTTAAATAAGAGGATAAGATTTCAATATTGTATGACATTAAACAACATCGCATAAATCTCCCTCACTGCATTTTGGTAAATTAAATGAAATACATACTAATCACATTATGTTGACTAGAAGGCTTAAAATTCCTCACTTTATAACAGTAAACAACATATCTTTCATCATCATCACTGCATGACATTAAACATCATGGAATAATTCATAATCACATGGCGATAAACTGTGTATATAATTAGTACCCCTAACCATAAACTATGTGTTTTTTTCATAAGCATGCAATGTTAAACTATATAGAGATCATTATGTAAATCAATGATCCATCACACATCAGTTATATTTATGTGGTAGAAGAAATAAATATCCATTTTTCTCTGTGTATGGATCAAACCTGTGTAGAAGGTTACTATTAAGAACAAAATATAGCCCGATTTCCACCCTATGGGATACATAGTGACATCCAGATCTCCAAATCTGAGTCCAATCATTATAATTGATCAAATTTCACCCTCCATGTGTATGAGTCAGATCTGTGCAGGGTTATGTTTTATATGTAAATATGGATTGATTCCCATCTCATGGGGTATGTAGTGATGCCTTTACAATGTGTCCTACTTAGCCTCCACCATAAAAACACCCCACCTAGCTTGTGTAGAGACCAACCCTATGCAGGGAGGTTTCTTCACAAAATTATGTATGAATTGATTCTCATTTCCAATGAGATACATTGCGATGTGTCAATTCTACATCATACCCTAGGCACCACATGATACCAAAATTCCCCTAACGTAACCTAAACATTCTCTATAAAGTGATGTGTTGTGACAAAAACCTTTGTAATCCTCATTTCTCACATGTGATAGACTGACACGTGAATAAGAATTGCAAGTGAGGGTTTTACCCACACACAAAAATAGTAATGGTACATGATAGGCCCATCATCTCAAAAAAGGATAAAAATTCCCCCTCCCTATGAATGGGTTAGACAGGTATTGGGAACACACACCCAAAACAATGTATGGATTGATTCCTGCCCTCACAAGAAATATAGTGACCCCTTGATTCTATGTCCCAGCCCACCCTCTATTAAAAATAATAATAAAATTACCCTTTCATGTGTATGGTTCAATCACGCATAGGTATGTTCATATAATTATGTTCAGATTGATTATCTTCCCAGTAAGAGATGTAGTGGCACCCTGATCAACAAATTTGAGCCTATATTTAAGAATAGAATTAAAGTAAAATGCCCCAATTCTTGGTAATGCCTTCCCTATGTTGAGGAATAATCTTATTCCATTCCTTGTTTCTCATACTACTCAAAACTCGGGTGGACTTATGAGAGTTGGTAGAGGACTCCCATAATGGTCAAAGAATATCAATCTGGTGATTGGGTGATATGGTCATAGTACTAAGACCTAAAAAGGCACACTAGAGATTTCCCATTTATAGAAAGGGAACCTATGTATTTACATTATGAATCTAAACTACATCATATATCAAGAACTTCATTTTTATTGATTCTCAATATAATGAAATACATAGTGACACCCACCCCCTATATCCCAGTCCATTCATGAAAATACAAAGGCCCATATCTCCAGCACATAAATGGAAATATTTTCAAGAGATTCCAAAACCTAGAACTAACGTTAGGGATCTGTCCCTTTCACACAAGTTAGATCTCTATAGGGGAGTCCATACATTACTACTAATCATGGTATATATATTTATTGCGTGTACGGATTCACCATTTCCATTGTTTAATATTCATGCTTTTAGAAATTTCATATCAGTATAAACCTCGATGCCCATTGAAAAAGGAAGGGTAGTGTCATATGGACACCTTTGTTTGACTATACAAAATATTCCCTAGAGGATCTATATATATTTTCCACAAAAAAATTCCTTTAAACAAAAGGAAAATTCATCTTCATGAGATTCTTTCCTTATATAAGTATGCTTAATTTCTTCTATGCTTCATATCACTCGTCCAATTCCACAAATTCCAAGCTCCATGGATTATAGTTTTTTTCCCATTCACATCATGATTATGCTTGAATATCTGATCCCGATTAGCCTCTTATCACTTCTATATTCTATGAAAAGTTTTACCTATAACATGAAATTAAAATATGTTTCAAACATCCTCACCGCATGATGTTAAAACTATATAAACAAACTATCCTTATGGCATAAAATTAAACTATGTAATACCATAGTGTCCTCAATTGAGAGGATATTTCCTTAGGAATTGGTTTACTTACCCTATTTTCTCAACACACAATGTACGTCTTGATTCCTACCTACACGTGATATGTAGTGATTCCTAGATTTCACATATTCGTCCAGCCACATTTTGACAACCCAAAGTTTTATCAATTAAATTACTTTATTGTAATTATTTTTTATAGTATAATAACATTCGAAAGCACCATAAAATATAATTATACTAAATATCATGTGACCATTAAACATAATTTTTCCACTTTGATCTTTTCAATTTCTAAATTATGACCTACATGGTTGTGTTCAGGATAATGCTTGGAGTCTAATAGAACAAACATAATTTTTGGTGAATTGTAACATACACTTATGATTAGTAACCTTCCCTGGTGAATATTAATATGACCCCTATGAATATTAAATATTAAAAAATAATAGTAACCTTTTTAATGAATGATTAAACAAAAATTTGGAATCTTATAAGTGATAATTTGACCATAGTTAAAGTATTTATATTTTTGTAAGTCATCAATAATTAATTATAATGACAAATAAAATTTAAAATAAAACTTAATTTCTTAAAATGTGTTCATAAATAAAAAATTCTATGTCTTATAGTTTTATTATAATTTTTTAAGACCTTATGTAATTTTTGAAAGCATTATAAAATCAGTTATAATTTTAAAAACAGTATTTTTCAAGTAAATTATGATTTCAGTAAAAAATTAAATTAATCACATTTACAAAATTATTTTTGAAAAATTGACTAAATTTTTTAATTTACACATTGAGAAATGGATAGTGTGCATTTTATATATTTTTCTGAAATACATGAATTTTTTATGAATAGTGATAAACCATAATTTACAAAATTACATAAATACACTAATTATAAAGTCATGTATGATGTCATAATGATGTAAGCCCAATTGGTTTGGATTAAAATTATAAAATTACTTTACATATTCATGGAAGACTAACTATTACTTTTCTTATAGAGAAATTATAAATTAATGAATATTATATGGAGAAAACCCCCCTCTCCTCCACTTAAAATACCACCCTTCATACCATCATTTTATTACACCTCTCAAGATTCAATACATGCCTATAATCTACCAAAATATCTTCCATAGCCCCTCTACCACGACCATGATCTCTTTTATTCATCAAAATTCAAAGCCTATGCTCTTTAAGGAGGATCTCTATAGGAGTATTCAAGAGGTAATTCCTCCCTCTCTTTTCCTTCATTTTCCTTTCAAATTTTTTTCATATTTTATCTTATCCTCAGATTATATTAACCAAATTTCATGATAACACCCGTATTGTTGATATAATGGTATGATATCTTGTAAATAGAATATTACTCATTACACTTGTCCCTCCCTCTCTTGGTTAATAAAATGAAAGCATTTCCCATGATGTGTCAATTTACCTAAATTATGGGCGCTGCACATATTGATTCCTACAAATCCTTCATGGCTTATAATAAAACCATAAAATGGTTGAAGAAAAATTTTAAATTGTATTTATCATCGTGTTTTATGTTCTGTAACTAAATTATCTTCATGAACTAAGTGAAATAACAAACCATGTTCATAGTGATAAAAAACCACCATAATTAACCAAAAATGATTGTCAACAAATTTTATCTAATGATTAATCTTCATGGTATATAACCAAATTCATTATATGATCATTTATATCTCTAGAATTTCACTAATAATATATATTAAAAATTCTAGATTTTCCACCACAATTGAAATGATCGTCATTTCAGGAATACAGGTTAACATTTCATAAAAGCTACGATAATTAACAGTCTCAAATAATGAATTTAAGCTCTATAACTCATCTTGAGGCCCATAGAAGAACATAATGAAAACATAGTAAACTATGTTCATGGATAAAAGGTTCTATAATTTCTAATTAATCAGTATAATGTCATTATATAGAACATTTATGTGAATAAAGAACTCAGGTACAAGGTATGGGAAATTCTCGAACCCAACTTTCTTTCTTAGGGTTCTCTATATTTCACTCCATTTTTTATATCGTTACTCAATAAAAATATTTTCTTCATCATTACCTTAACTTTTCTAGGATATATATGTTATATAATTGATTTTATGAAAAACACAATGTTTTCCAAAACCACTCTTCGTTCAAATAAACACTCTCTTTTTTACTTCTTGATTATTGTTTCATTGTTCACTCATGGTTAATTGTTATATGTCAAGAAAGATATTCCATATTTATTTTAGGGATAATTTTTTATGAATGTATGATTTATTATTTGAAACCCATTTCTTTTTATGGGTTATGTTATGTTCAAGTTTTACATATTTGTAATGTGGGATGCATGAAAATGTAAATATAATGATATGATAGGTGCAGAAGAAATTATATAATGCAAATATGAATGTTTGAATGTGACGGGTGCTCCTAGAATTACACAATGATCTAATGTATTGGGTAATGTGATGAATCTCATGACTAAAAGTGAAGTTATGTGTGATCATGATGCTATAATTGTTCACAACTATGTAGGGTAGATGAAAAATAAAACATGATGGTTATTTTTTATGCATTTCCGCATTTCAAGTCAATTATTAATGTTTCCTCCAATGGTTTATTTGTTGATGTTATGATTATGCTCACACCATTCTATATATTTCTTATCTATCCTTTTACTAGGCTTGAAATCACCCCCTTTTGATGAATATTCTTAGGTGACTATATGTTCTAAGGAGAGGTCAAGGGATAATAAGAAGTTAGGGAAGAAGGAATTAAATAAATTTATATGCTAGATGTTTTAAATTTTATGTTTGGTCCTTGTTTTCCCAAGACATTAAACGTCTAGAACATCTTTGTGTAAAATTTTTGTGTTTTTTCTCATTATAATGATGTATTAGTAATTTAAGAAACAACTAGTTCACTATTATTGGTTTTAGAGGCAAGGTTTAGTTAATTTGGGTATTAGGATTTGTGAATCTTAGAGGAAAACTCTAGCATGAGACTATGTAAAAATATGCACACAAGAAGCTTTAGATAGGGAACCCATAATTTATTATTTTAAATCATAAAAAATGAATAATTTAATCATGACTTGTTGAATTATGTTTTGTTCTGAACATTTATATTTTAGAGAATGGTGGTAACAAAGAGAAACCAAACCAATACCACATGCATGGGCCAATGCATCAACTGCTCGAACGATATCCCAGTGCATTGGGAGGTGGAGTTAAAAACATCATGGCGATTCATACCCAACAATATCAGGTTTTTAACAATAACCATAATAATTGGTATGCCCTTCTTCACCTTCTATTAAGAAACTGGATATCTAATGTTTTATGCATCAACAACCACCAACATTTAGTGGATCTCTCGATCCACTTGTTGCGGAATAATGGGTCAACTCCATGGAGAAGATCTATTCTGTGGTTCACTATCTTGAGACCGATATGGTGACACTATATGTTTATCATATAGATGTATCGTCCAATAAATATTGGGTTTGATTAAGAATAACATGCCAAGGGACGAAATAGAAGAGATGGAATGGGAAGACTTTAAGATCATGTTTCATAATAAGTATTTCCCTTGAACTATTCTAACATAGATGGGGAGTGAATTTATAGACTTCAACTAAAATGAAGGATTATATTTCACAACCTATGAAGAGAGTTTCACAAGTCATGAAAGGTATTTTTCATGTTTTTTAATCAACAATGATAACAAAATTGATAGATTCTTTAATTGATTAAAACCACACCATCGAAAGGATCTTGGAATTTGAGACATTGGAAGTTATGAAGAAGTTGTTTGATATGATATAAATTCAGAGTTGGTGTTTGGGGAATGATCCCATAGATATGGTGATATGAAATGGAAGATGGAGTTCCAAGATAGGGGATCTAATGATAATGGTGGGAAGAAAACAAAACAACTCGCGCACCAAAAAGTGGGAAGTTGCATTTTGGGAACGACCTCAAAGGGATGGGGAAATGCTTCAAGAGCGGGAATGAAGGACACCATGCATACGAGTGTTAAAAATACAAGACATGGAAATAGAATTTTGGAAAATAATGGATAGAATCGCCATGCTTTAAATCTAAGACTATATGGAGCAAGGGACCAATGCAAGCCAGTGCCCCAAACCACATGTCCTTGAGGGTAATCAGCATCAGCAGCCACCAAAGCCCAAAGAAGATAGGAAGGATTATGCCATCACTATTATAGATGTGAATCAAGATAATTATTTCGTATAAGGTATACTTCCTATTCACTAAATAATTGAAAAAGACTTATTTGATTCCGGTTTACGTATTCCTTTATTTCATGAAAAGTTTCTAGAATTATAGAATTGATGCCTCAAAACCATGATGTATAGATTTTTGTAGAAACACCTTTTAGTTAAATCATTGGAACCCAAGTGTTGGACTCATCTCCTATTATCATATGAGGAATGATTCCTCCAGTGAATCTCATAATACTTCCCTTGTTGTAATTTGATGCTATAATGGGAATGGATTGGATATCATTATATTGAGCACATATCAATTGTTGGGAAATGGAATTATCTTTTCATATTCCGAAACATCACATGATCCTATTAAAATGAACGGAAGATCATGAATATCCTTTGAAAAATCCTTCAATAGTGTGGGTGTTGATACACCATGAATAAGAATACCTAACCCAAATGGTTGAGTCAATGGGTAGTTCCATCCTTGTAAAAATTCACATAGTGAGTGAATACTGTGATTTATTTCGATGAGAATTACTCGGAATTCCCTCAGATCGTGAGGTAGAGTTCTCAATAGAACTCATACCCAGAGCTTACACTGATCTCAATTTTTCCATATAGTATGGATCTTAACGAATAGGATGTCTTAAAAAAGTAGCTGGAAAAAAATTTGGACAAAGGGTTCATATTCCCTAGTACATTACCATGGGGTGCACCAGTGATATTGGTGAAGAAGAGGGATGAAGAAATGATACTATATATCGATTATCGGGAACTCAAAAAGATCACCATAAAGAACAACGATCCAATTCAATGTATTGACGACATGTTGGATCAGATATGAAAAGCACTATACATCTCAAATTTGGATCTTCATTATGGATATTATCAGCTAATGGTGAAGAATGAAGATGTTCAGAAGAGTTCCTTTCGAATAAGGTATGGGCACTATGGGTTTCTATTGATGACCTTCATACTTACTAATTCTCAAGTAATCTTCATGGATATCATGAAGAAAGTCTTTAGACATTACCTTGACAACGTTTTAGTAGTGTTTATCGAGGATATTCTCATCTACTCTAAGAGAAAGGAGGAACATGAAGAACATCTAAAAATTGTGTTGGAGACATGGATAAAGGACAAGTTGTACGCCATGTTCCTAAATTGATACTTTTGGATGAATAAGGTCACATTGATGGGACATGTGATCACATGCAAGGGAATTTCTATGGACCCTTTAAAAACAAAGGCGATTGAGGAATGGCCCAATCCCTTTAGTGTAACTGAAATCAGTAGTTTTCTTGTAATATCCAGGTACTACAGATGTTTTGTACAAAATTTTTCACTATTGTCAAGCCCACTGACAAAGTTAACAAGGAAAGCGGTAATGTATGTCTGGATGGAATAATGTGAGGGAATATTCAAACATCTAATGATAAGACTGATCAATTTACCTATACTCACACTACTGAAAAGTGGAGAATGTTTTTTGATATACAGTGATGCATCAAAGAACGTACAAAGTTGTGTACTCATGAAAATCTAAAATTTGATATCATATTCCACGTGAATGTTGAAGATCCATGAGAAGAAATATCCGACACATGAACTAGATCTAGCATCTCTAAGTTTTTCCTTGAAAATTTGGTGACACTATCTTTATGGTGAGAAGTGTGATATATACCCCAACCACAAGAGTCTAAAGTATATATTCACACAAGAGGAGCTCAAGAAGCCTCAATGGAGATGGTTATATATAATCAAATATTTGGATTACATTATTCACTATCATCCTCGAAAGGTGAACATGGTAGGTGATTCTCTAAGTAGAAAATAACATACTACTCTATCCATGTTGTAGATTGAGAAATAAAATATCTTATTGGATCTGAATAAGATAATTTTGGAAATCATACGGTCAGGGGATACATCCTAACTTTCCCAAATGATTTCATAACCATTAATCCAAGATATGATTAAAGAGGCACAAATGGATGATCTGGAGTTAAAAAAAAGGTGAATATAGTAAATAAAGGGAAGATGCAAGAGTTTTATATCGATGATGAGGGTGTGATTTGGTTTGTAACATGGGTTTGTGTGCCTTTATAATCCAGGATAAAGAAGGAGGTATTAGAAAATGCACATAGCTCAATTTTATCTATCTATCATGGTAGCACCATGATGTACCATGATCTCCAAGAAGACATCTAGTGGGATAACATGAAGAAGGATATTATAGAATATATCTCAAGGTACTTGGTATGTTAATAAGTTAAAGTAGAGTAAAAAACCCTCAAAGGGTTGATGCAGCCATTGCCTATACCCATGTGGAAATGGGAGAATGTAATAATGGACTTTGTCATGGGTCTCCCGAAAACGTCGAAGGAAAATAATACAATATGCATTGTGGTTTACCGACTCACTGAGACTACACATTTTATTTATATGAGGGATGATATATCAATTAAACAATATAAATAGATCTAATTGAAATAGTGGTGAAACTGTATGGTGTTCTACTCTCGATTGTCTTTGATCATGATCCAAGGTTCACATATAAATTCTATTGAATTCTTCAACATGCTTTGTGTAGTGAATTAAACTGTAGCATGACCTATCACCCCTAAACTGATAGACCATTTGAAAGGACTATTCAGATACTTGAAGATATGATAAGAGCCTACTCACTAAAATTGAATGGTGGATGGGAACTGTATATATCAATTTTTGAGTTTATATATAAGAATAACTTCTATGTAAGAATTCTTATGGCTCCATATAAAGTGTTATTTCTAAGGTGATGTATAAATCCAACATATTGGGATGAAGTTCGAGAATAAAAACTACTTGGACCTAATCATGTGTAAGAGATGACAGAGAAGGTACAACTCATCCAGAAATACATCAAACCTTCTAAGAGTTGGAAAACGAGCTATGCTGATAACTATCTAAAGGACTTGGAGTTCAACTTTGTAAATAAAGTCATCCTTCAAATATCACCATGGAAGAGAGTCATGTGATTTTGAAAGAAAGGGAATCTAAGCCCAATTTATATTGGCCCACTTGAGATCCTTGACCACATAGGAGTTGTTTCCTATCAGATTTCACTTCCAAAGAATATGTCTCAAGTTCATGGTTTGTTTTATGTATCACTTATGAGGAAGTACATACCATATCCCTCACATGTACTGATCACAGAGTTGATACAACTATAATATGACCTCTCCTATGAGGAGCAACCAGTAAAGATTCTAGATAAAAGAGATAAGGTTCTATGCAACAAGACAACCCACCATGTCAAATTGTTGTTGAGGAACCATAATTTTGATTAATCTACATGGGAACTAGAGGAGGTGATGAAGAAGAACTACCCTATCCAATTTGTGTAAAACACAATTTCAAGTGTGAAATTTTATAAGGTGGAAGAATAAAATGACCCAAGGGTTTATCAATAAAATTCCATTCTTATACTTATTACTTATTGTATAATAACATTAGGAATAACCATGTCATATAAAGATACAAAATTTTTTGTGACCATTAAAAATTATTTTTCAACTCCAATGTTTTGAATTTCGAAAATCTATCATACATGGTTGTGTTCAGGATAATTTTTGGAGCCTAATAGAACAAACATGGTTTTTGGTGAATAGTAACAAACCCATATGAATAGTAGCCTACCTTTATGAATATTAATATGACCATCTTGAAAATTAAATCGTCCAAAATAATAGTAACCTTACTAATGAAAGATTAAATAAAATTTGGATATCTTATTAGTGATAATTTTACCATAGTAAAAGTATGGGTATTTGTGTAAGACCTAAATAATTAATTATAATTAAATAATTAATTTAAAAGAAAATGTATTTTCTTAAAATGTTTTCATAATTTAACAATTCTATGTTTTATAGTTTTATAATTGTTTTATAAGACCTTATGTAATTTTTTAACGCATTATAAAATCACTTTTAATTTTAAAAACTATTTTTTTCAAGTACATTATGATTTTAAATAAAAAATATATAAATCAAATTTGGAAAAATATTTCTGAAAATTGGAATTCATTTTTGGATTATAAATGTTGGAAAATGGTTATTGTGTTGATTTGGTATTTTTCTGAAATATTTGAATTTTTATGAATAGTGAAATAACATAATTTACAAAATAAGTTAAATTCACTAATTATAGATTCATGTTTGATGTTCTGCTGATGTAAGAACAATTGGTTCAGATTCACATGATACAATTACTATAATTTATCATGTAAGACTCATTATTACTTGTATTTTGGAGAAATAATAAATTAATGAATTCTATATTGAGAGAACCCCTCTCCCCTCCACTATAAATACCACACTTCACACCCTCATTTCCACACATCTCTCAAGCTTCAAGAAATGCATATATTATTCCCAAAGATCTTCTTTAGCCCCTCCCCCATGTCCTGGATCTTTTTTCTTCATCAATAGACCAAGCCTAGGCTCCTTAACGTGTATCTCAAGAGGAGGATTCAAGATATAATTCCTCTCTCTCTCTTCTTTCATATTCCATTCAAAATTGTTTTCATTTCTCCTCTTATGCTCATCTTCACTTATCCAAATTTAATTATTACTCCAGTATTTTTGATATAATGGTACTATATAATGATAATGTAAAATTACTAATTATACTCCTCCCTTCCTCTCTCTGTTAATAAAATGAAATTGATGCCCATGATGGGTTAATTTACCTAAATCAGGCACAATGCACTTCCTTTTCCCTTTAAATCCTTCACGGCTACCAATAAAACCATCAAATGGTTGAAAAAAGATTGTAATTATTATTCCTTATTCCCTTTTATGTTCTATAAGAAACTTATATACATGAAACTAAGTAATTTTATAAAACAAGTTCATTTTGATAAAAAAACAACCCAAATTAACCAAAAATGATCATCAGTAAATTTTATCTAATGATTCATCATCATGGTACATAACCAAATTCATTATAACATCATTTATATATCTTTAATTTCACTAATAATATATATTAATAATTTTTTATGTTCAACCACAATTCAAATGGATATCTATTCATAAATACAAGTGAACTGTTCCTAAAATCTATGCTAATTAACACTCCCGAACAATGAATTTAAGCTCTATTACTCATCCAGAGGCCCATAAAATAACTTTATGAAACCATATAAAACCATTTTATTGTATTAAATGTTCATTAATTTATAATTTATTTATATTATGTAATTATATGAGTCATTAATGTGAAAAAAAATTGCGATACTAGGTAATGGTAAATTCATGAACCCCACTTTCTTTCTGGAGGTTCTCCCTCTTTCACTAAATTTTTGGTATGGTTACTCCATAACGAAAATATGTTCATAATTATATTACCTTTTCTTGGATATAAATGTTATCTAATTGATTTTATGAAAAACTAAATGTTTTCCAAAATAACTATATTATTAAATATACACACACTTTTTTACATCTTCATTATTGTTTTACTCTTCAATCACGGCTAATGGTTCGTTATCAAGTGTGATATTCCCTCTTACTTTTTGGGAATAAATATTTATGACAGTATGATTTATTATTTTAAACCCATTCCTTTCCATTGGTAATGTTATGTTTAGGTTTTATATATTTTTAATGCGGCATGCATGATAATGTAAATATTATGATGTGATGGGTTCACGTAGGATTATATAGAGAAAATATGAATGTTTGAAGGTAACGGGTGCACCAGAAATTATACAGCACTCCAATTCATTGGGTAAAGTGATTAATCTCTTGAGTAAAATTAAAATTTTGGGTGAACATGATTCTAGTATTATTCTCAACAATGTGTGGTAGATGACCCCTATGACATGATGTTTCATTTTTATGCATTGCCACATTTCAAGTAATTTATTAATGTTTTTTACCTTGATTTGGATATTGATGTTATGATTATTCAACCCTCATGCGGTATTTTAATTTTATATTCTCTTACTGGGATATTATCTCACCCCCTATTGATGTATATCCTCAGGTGACAACAAGTTCTAAGGAGATGTCAAGTGACATTAAGAATCTAGAGATGAAGGAATTAAATAAATGTTTATGCTTGATGTTGTAAATGTTGTGTTTGGTCTTAGTTTTTCCAAGACAGTAAACCTATTGATCCTCATGGGGTAATAATATTCTGTTCTTTATATTTATAATGATTTAATAGTAATGTAAGAAAAGTCTGGGTAGATATACACCTCCCCCAACAAAAACAAAATTCCCCTTCCCTATGTATTGGTCAGACCATCATAGGTTACTTCAAGGACTACATACATGTTAATTGTTGTCCAGGTAGGATATTTAGTGAATCCAATAGTCTCATCATGGACCATCCACCCAAAAAGTAAAATATTCACCCTATGTATGCATTATAGAAATATAGGGTGATATCTGTATAGAACTACATATTTCTTGTCTCTTTCAACTATTTTCACATGCATTGTATTAGTGTTTTATAATGGATTAAGGTGAATAAATAAATTATATGAAATAAAAATAAATTACCAAAATGAAAATAATTACATTATTTAAAAAAAATCTATAATATTTTTTATCCAGTTATTGTTTTCTCTATATGATCATATAAGATTTATTTAAATGAAGGAGTGGTACATTGTATAAATTTCATAGAATAAAGGATTAAATAGTTCCCTTTCATGGATATGTGTCCCAAATATAGTTGAATAAATATAATAATGTTATAAGACCCAACTTAAATTCATCCAATAAAAATTATGATGATAAATGGTGGCATAATCAATTAGTTTTAAACAAGGATAACCTAATTTACCCTTTTATTAGGTTGATAAATATTTATTGTTTTTAATATTCCTTATGAAAAAAATTAACCAAAAAATATTAACTATTATTGATTATTTATCATCTAAATGTTTAATCCATTTTATCAACTAAAACTCATATATTTTCAAGAATTTAATTTTATAATGAACCTACAAAACATGCCCAAAACAGATTTTCAATAAATGTATTTTTCAGGAATAATATGATTTTACATTAACTATTAAGACTAGTCATCATCATTATTTGAATTTCAGTTAAGCTATATAGATATATAATTTATAAATTTCATTTAATTATTTCATCATTAGTAGTTATTTAATTTAATTAAAATAAATAATCATTATTCACTAATAAGTAGTTTTCAAAAAAATTGGTTTTATATATAATATTAAACATATACCAAAGTCATTAAAATTGGGCATTAAATTTAAATTAATTCGAATATTATAAATAAAATGGTTTAAATGTAAAATGAATAATTCATTTATAAAATAAATTAACTTTTGAATTATATGATTTAATGAAAATACAAAATTGTAATACAGAATTCTATAATATTCACTACTTAATAAAATTTTTTTAAAAAATTACAAACAGTTCACCATAAGAAAATTTTGATGTTCTGAAAATGAATATTAATATTATCTATATCAATAAATTTTTCTAAATCTTTTAATAATTATTTATCATTTTTCCTTAAAAACTTTTTAAATCCCATTTTTATTAAAACGTATATTTAAGAAAAATATAATTTTAAAAAATATTTGATTGATTCTTTACTAATAATTTATCATTGCATTAATATATAATTTTACCATTATATATTTTCATTAATATTTTAACACTATTAATTCCACCCAAAATAATGGACAAGATATAACTCTCATATTTAAATAACAGTATTTTTAATTTTGTTTTGGCTAAGTGTTGTGTTTCATATGTGTAATCGAACATAATTTTATTCTTTAAAAGTATCATCATGTTACAATCTCCAAAAAATCAAAAAAAATCATCCTAAAAATAATAATAAAAATTGAAGTCAAATTGTTCCCATCATTATATACCATTATTGAAATCTCAAATAATAAAAATGGTTTATAATACTTCCTCAAGATATGAGAGAAAGGTGAGTATAAATTTTATCTAGAATAACAAATAAAAAAGTATAAATGTAGGAAGAAAATGTGTGGATTGGAAATATGGTCATATAAGTAAATTCTAATTCCAAAATAATGATGGGTAGTGACACAGAACATTGATCAAAATAAAGAGATTGAACATGTGATTGCTAAAAACTGCAAAACTATATATAAATGATGTTTGAAAATATCATTAAATAATTATAAATTATTGTAATAGGATAATATTTTTTTCAATATAATTTTCCTAGAGTTGTGGAAATACATTACCATCTAGAAATATAACATATGGAAATATAATTACTCAACATATTGAATTTTCATACAAACAATTTCATCCTTCGGTTGGGATTCAATAAATTTACACATCATCTCTTTATCCAAGGAATGAATGTCCAATATGAATTTTCCATCCCTAAAGCACTAAAATAAACATTTAATAGACTGCAATTTACATTAAGAATAATTTTTTTTTCATTTTAACCTAACATTTTACCCAAATTAGAAATGGTTACTAAATTGTAAGATAATAGCAAAAAATGGATTATTCGTCATATTAATAAACAATACATTTCTCATCTAAATTTACACCTATGGTTCATAATATTTTATTTAACAAATAAATAAATATATTTTCAAAATAACCTCAATATATCTTTTTAATTTTGTTTTTATTAACTAATATTTATTTTAAAAACACATATAAGACTTAAGTGTAATATATACCCCAATCTAATGAATCTATTACAAAAATATCATTAGTCACCTCTAAAATATAAAAATTCAAAAATATTTTATCATATAATATTTTTATAAAAATAAAATAAATATTTATGCACCAAATAATTTAGGAAAAAACAATGTCATATTAACCAGGACAGAAGTTATGCTTGTTGTAGGATATTTACCATTATCACCCATTGTTTATGGGATTATGATTCAAAACCATGATATATGTCACGAGTTTTTCCTCAGAATGTGGTTCATAATTTTTTTAAAATTATATTATTATAATTCCTGTTACATTCCAAAAAATCTGATGAATAGCTTCAAAAATAACACTATTCATCAAACTAGTTTTCATTCAAAAAAGTCTTCTACAAAACGTGTTTTTTTCTACCAAATAAAATTTTTCTAATTTACTATTATTACCTTAAAATCAATAATAAAATTAAACCTAAATGTTATCAATAAAATTAAACCTATTTCCACAAAATATAAAATAATTTCACAAAAAATAACTAAATCATCTACTAACCTAAGGGTTGTATTTCCATTAACATTTCTGAAAAATACAATTAATCACCTTAAAATACTATGAAATAAAATATAAATCTGTGTAAATATTTCTATAAACATACGATCAACCATACACTTATCAACCCATTAAACTTTAGGTTTATCCCATATCTCTATGGAATTTCATTTGTGTAACACCCTGAAATTCTGTGAATTCGTTTTTTCAAATTAATTTATCTTTTTGATATTTTTCATTTCACATCACATTATATATATATATATATATTAAAAATATAATTCAAACATTTATTTTATGAAATATTGGATTCCTGCTATACACAATAGCGACTTGCCTTGTGTTACCTGCAGTACTGACTTGGCGGACGTTACATGCAACATAAAGATTTCTATGAAGCATCATTTTATTTTTATAATTATTTTAAGGAGGTAATTATTACCTTTACCACAAACATAGTTATACTAATAGTTATAACTAATTTTCAAAAATTATATATAGTTTTTTTATATGGATAAAATAAGTTAATGAAAGATTTGATTTTTGGTAATGACCTTTTGTGTTTAAAAATATTGTTTTCTCAAATAAACATATTATAATGATAAAATAAATTTTTTATACATTTAGAAATTTAATTTGATAAAATAAAGATTATTTTTTAATTTATAAAAACAGATTTATCTATGGGTGAATTTTTTATACTTTTTAGAGAATCTTCATTTTTTGATGAAAAATGAAAAATACTTCTTTTTAGTTGAAAAAATCATTTTATTTTATATAATTTTTAATGATTTATTATATTATAAATTTTTTTAGGACAAATTAGTTCAATTATACATCTATTAATAAAATTATGGCCATTATAGTAAATTGAACTATGAAATTGAATATAAAAACATAACAATCATTTGATTGTTTTTCTTCTTTTAAGAAACATTATTTCTCCCTGTCTACAAGATTAGAATCAATAATAGTTTATCCAATTATATGAATTAAATTTAAAAAAAATACATACAAGAATTAATTCAGAAAAATATTTATAGTCTAATTATATAATAATTATTTTTTTACTAAAATGATTAGAAATGGTGATTAAAATTAATTACAACGATTATGGTCTAATTAAGCTTAATCAGGGACTAAACCCTAATCATATGAGACAAAATAACCAATAAAAATGTAAAAACCACATTAAATGGACTTAGTGTTACCATAAACCTAAAATTATTGATTTTATCGGATTTTTAAGATGTTTTTAGGTAATAACATTTGTACACCAAAGTTGTTTTCAAAAAATCCAAGTGAGTCATTTTCATTCCCTATAAATGGCCACCACCACTCCAACATCCTCAAACATATAAAAACACTTAGTTTATTAAAATATATACCCAATAATATTCTCAAAATCCCCCCTTCCACATTTAAATCTTTCATTTGGTAGATAGTAATCTAATAAAGCCTTTTGCATAATCAAAAAGGAGTCACTCGATTAAGAGGCATCGTCTTCTCTCAAGTACTTCCTTTTATTTTATTTATAATCCAAATCCACTATATTATTATATGGTTTTATAAAAAAACCAGTAACCTAAATATAATTTTATGTTTTTATTCAAATGGTTTGACCTACGCATCCACATACCTTCATCTAATGGGTAATGAACATATTGTTATTGTGTACGGTGCACTACTGTCTCAATGAACAATAATTATTCAATTATCCATTACAACCTATCATGGTAACCGTTATGACAAAAACATTGTTTACATATAATATATATTATATTTATATTTTCATAATTCTTCTTAAATTTTTTTAGAATATAACTCTCGTCATTCCACCTTATGTAAATATAGTAATTTTGATTTATGAAGTCTACACTATCTCCCCCTCAAAGCGATGTGATTAATTTCTAAACTATATTGAATGTATTAAAAATGAATTTAGTTAATATATATTATATATGTGATATAATAAATAAACATTAATAATGATATATTTATACATATATACACATATATTTATTTTACCTTCTTTCTCCCCACATGACAATTAAATAGAAATAGAGTTCATGTACATTCGGCCTACTACCTCCATGAATGGTGTATTTTGTTGCATGCATATATCATCAATAGATTATTATAATACAAATATAATTTTTATAAATTATATTTATATCATGGTTTACATTCTGGAATCATTCCATAACTATTAGTACCAACAATATAACAGATTTTGTACTTATGAAAACCAAAGAAATTATTACTCGATGTGAAACCTTAAAATAGGATAGCTAACAGGAGAGTAATATAAGGTTATAATCAAACCATATATGGTATTATGTATCATAAAATGGGTTTTCAAAATATTGATAATAAATTTATATTTATTATACATGTGATTTGAACGATTATGGAGAGTGTCAAGACACAAAGTAAGTGGATTTTATCTCACCTTTTATTTTGGGGAGATACTTTTTAAGTTATGCACTCTCTCACTTGGTTTGGTGTATGTACGTAAAATTATTGTATTACATGTATCTTATAATTATTTTATGAGTTCAAACATATGAAATTTATGATCTTTAGTTCATGGGTTATAAGATTAAAATGTTTCCAAATTGATTAAATAGTTTAGTCTCAATTTTCAATCTTAGAGACTCATGCTTTATTTTGAACACAAGTTTTTTCGAGGTGTATATAATCCCATTTCACATGTTATATGATGAATTTAATTATTTTCATGATATTTTAATCTCCCATAAATTTATTTTTCTTATATGGATAGTATGATCTCAAGTTCCCAAGTTATAATAATATTTTGAGACAATCTTATCACATTTAAAGATTGTTTATGTTTATAATTTCATTGATGAAATTTTATAATAAATATTTAAAAAAATTCAAGAATTTTCATACCATATGAATGTTAATGATTAATTATTATATTGATACCAATTCATCCAATTTTTGGTAGATAATATAAATAAGAATTATTTTATGAAATTCCAACTTTACCTTCTATTCGGTCAGAAATTTTTGTACCTTTAAAATATTATATTACAAATGAAATGTTTTTCTAAAAATTTTACCATGAAAAAAGAATTTAATTTTTACCTTGTACAACATGTATGGATTTACATATTTCATATCCATTGAAGCATTATTTTTATGTTTAAATTTTAATTTTTAAGGAAATTGTTTTAAAATATTTTTTCAGAGAAATGATTTTAATAACATTTTCAAGCTTCCTATATAATGTTTAAAAAAAATTTGATTTCAAATTTTTTGTAATCTTCTTTTAGATGTTATAAATTATTTTTAACAAAATGAATTTCAATATTATTGGAATATTTTTTTTATGTTTTAAATGATTTTATATTCAAAGTTATTTCAATCCTCATTTAAAAAATTTCAAATTATTCTCAAAAAAATGGGTTTTAAATCATTTTCATCCTAAATTCATATTTTTTCATGTAAAAAAGTTTTAAAAACATTTTCAAACATTCTTTATAAGTTTTAAAAGTATTTCAATGAAATATTTTTTTTTTAAATTATCGGGTAATTATTTTATTTTTTTCAAGGAAAAAAGTTTTCTAAATGATTTCATTTCTTATATATATGTTTTTTGTGGTATTTTATAAGAAAATTATTTTAAATTGATATTATGCCTTAAAAAATACATTTTTTCAAATATGAAATGTTATTTTCCTCAAGAAAAGTTTTTAAAATATATTTTAAAATTATTTTTCTTCTAAAATGAAATCTATTGATGGTACTCATACCACAATAGGAAATGATTAAAATGTTCTATTCATATATTTTCTATGAATGGGTTAGGGTTAATGTCTTGATATTTATAAAACTCGTTTCACTTTCCTATGTCATATGTTTATGAAATCTTTTTCTCATTAATGAGGTATATTTTAATGAAACCTATTTTTTATTCAGGGGTTATATGTTTATAAAATTAGTTTCTCTTTCATGGGGTATTATTTAGATGAAATGGTTATGAAGCCACTATTTTTTCTATAGGTCATGATAAGTTTTCATATATATGGTAACTATTTCATTGCATGGGTTATGATATAATTATTTTTTATTTTGGGGAACATGTCTGTATGATTGAATTATGAGATGGGTGGGATGTATATATACCTCCAACGCATTGGGTAAAGCTTTATATCTCAGGATATAGTCAAGAAAATAATGGGAAATGAACTCCATTCAATATTACAGGATTATAATAATAAATGAATTCAGATCCTTATAACAGGAATGTAATGAGGGGTGAACTCAGTCTAGTCATAAATGGATAGAATGAGGGGTGAAATCATTTTAGTAATATAGAGATTCAGTAATATAGTCCTCGAATATGATGTAAACCCAATTCAGTAACAGACTTTTTCTATTGAGAAGATCTTGGATGAAATGCCTTGACTACTACAGAAATCATTTTATATGCATATGTGTATTAAAAAATTCCATGTTATATTCTTATGATATGCTTTCATGGATTATGTTTTCATTACATTATGATTCATGTATAATGATATTTTATGATTTGTGTGATGATTTATGTATATGATCTTTCAAATATAGAGTATGATATTTTATTTTCATGAAAATGATCACATACCCCTATGCTCACAATTATGATGACATATCTCCCTTACTTACCCTTACTGAGAATTTGAGATCACCCATTTCTTATATTTACTTTACCCTAGTTATGATGAATGGATTTAGGTAGAAGTACTAGTGGGTGATATCTTTATGGGAGATGTTCAATATCATTCACCAGGATATTCATTTTTCTATCATGCTTCCAATGATACTAAACTATAATGGTTCTGAGGAATGTATTTTTGTAATGTACTGAATATTCATCTAAAATGATGTAACATACACCTTTGTCAATCTTTTTTCACTATAGTTGGTATCAATGGAAAGTGTTATTCATCCTTTTGAAACATGGATGAGAACACCTTAGTGTGATCCCTATGTATATTTCTAAGAATATTTATATGTATGTATTTAGGGATAAGTATAAGGACGAGTTACGTTTTAAGAGAATGTCATGGAATATTGGTAAACGTTATACTAAGTGGTTTCCTAGTAATACATCCATTTATGGATACTATATGTATATGTGGATCTTGGATAGATTTACATAGGGCTTAAAACTCTGACAAGATGTTCTAGGCCTATCTCAGGGTAATCTGTCAAAAAATAGGCCTTCTTGAACACCTAGTTTGACACTCTCGAGGGATATTATTTAGGAATTCATATACTCTTCATGAACCATTAGGAAGGATTTAAATATAATTTGGCTATGAATAACCTAGGATGAAACTAGGGTGTCATAGTTCAAGGAAGGTTTCATTATTTAGACATCCAATAAATAAATATTTTCATGAATATGTGGTTCTTTGATATGATAAGTAATAACCACAATATTCTTATTATATTAGACAATGGTAGAAAATGTAGGGAACTAGATTAATGTTTAATGTGATGGAATATTACTTGATTAGAATTCATGAGGGATGATAACTAGGGTGAGATATTTTTTGATCATACCTAATCATTTTTCAAAAAAGATGATAAACATCGTATACCGTCACAAACTCTCGAACTCAACATGGAAGAAAAAGAAGGAGTTTCCTAAGAGTTTGTGTAATGGAGACCATGGAGTGAAAAATATTTTTTTCTATTATGTCAAAAATTTGGAAATAATCATATATGTTAATGTCTTAGAGGAACAATATTAGGTTTTGATTGTAGATAAGAAGGAAAAAAATAAGGTGACTAAAAATGATAATGATGGATTTGATTAATGAAATGGATGACAATATTAGAATCCCTAAGACATCATGAAAGACTATATATTTTATTTTTGGTTTAAATAGTCATTATGAAACTCAATTTCCCAAGCTAAAAGCTCCTGAAGGGAACTAACAAGGAGGTGAGAGTAATTGTTATATTGCTAAATATGATGATACTATAGATGAAATGTGAAAGGAAATAGGTATTGTCTAATTGTATAAGGTATACATGTTAATTTCATATGGATGGAGTGGAATAAGAAAATATTTTTTGGGTTCGGATTCAAGATGTATGTTATATGAAATGTGAAATATATAATGATTGTTCAGTATATGTTTTTCCCTAAAACATTACAAGAACATATTGAATGAAATAGATGGAATATAAATGTGATATAATGGAAATGTGATTTCAATGGAAAATACATGATTAAGGGAAAAATAACCCTTTATTATGTTCTTTATGTTATGATATTATTATTTGGATAAATATATATATGATATGAAAAAGTAAATTGGAAGGTATTGATTACCTTGTAACTGATTAGTGAAAATATTTAAAATTAGTTCATGAAATCATAGATGATGATTAAAACATATTGGATTTATGGAATATATATAGTAATATATAGAATAAGAAATCATTCATTTTTTCTGAGGTGGCGATAATCCATAGGCGGCGATAAGCCTTGCTCCATCCCCTCCCATGTTAGAGGGGGAGGGAACCTTGCCACATCCCCTTGATGTTCAGGCTCCTCCCTTCATCCCCTTTTCGAACCCTGACTACATTCCTTCCTTTCCTGATATTTTTTTCAGTCTGAAAGTCCCTGAAAGCTTTGAGGGGAGCCCTCTTCTTCTGATCTCAAACTAAGAATTCTCAGAGGATTCATCCCTATTGGACCAGATCATGATTATGTATTTCAAGTGTCACTGACCATCAGTGGATATTTATTACCGCTTCATTTTTTGATAAATGGGGTTTGTAAGAGTGATTTGTTATTGGCCTCCTCGGCTCTAGGAGCATCATGATTTGGTTTCCTCATAAGAATACCTGATTTTCTCATAGTCGAGTGTGCCTAACTCATGGTAAGATGCTCAGTTTCCCTTATTTAGATGTTCATATGATGTCCATGTGAAAAGAGATCCCACAAAGATGGTGATTTGGGAAAGTTTCCCAGAACATCCTCTTTCATTACACAATCCCTTGATTCTTTGTTTACTAAGAAACCTGGTGGGGTGGTTCCTCCATACCGATAATCGGACCTATTTGTTGTGTCCCTCGATCTCTCCAAGGGTGTGTGTCGAGGATGATGTCTAAATGACCCCCATGGAAGCCTTATAGATTGAGGTGGGTGAGGAGTTTAGATATAAGCATAATGTCATGTTTGAATCCTGGCTCGATTATTGTTCCCTATGAAAGATTCATCGTAATAGTATGGAAATATGTTGGCCCCAAGTGAGGCAAACAGGGAGCCACTATGGAGGATCAGGCGGACTGGGTACACGGTGGTCATCCTATCGATAATAGTTCAGTCTGTGTAAGGGAGGGTGAAAGTTTAGGAGAAGGTTCTGACGGTTCTTGGCAGGGGATCTGCAAGGCTAAGGTACCCACGGGTTCGACTGAATTATAGTTTAAAAAACCATTTAAGAATACTCCACCAGAACCTAGTGAAGTACGGAATTTGAAAAGACTATGGAGAGATTTTGTGATCCCCATAGCACCAAGGTCGTTTATGGGGGTGACCAGGCTAGTGTGGTTGTTCAGGATCATTCAAAACTGATGAAGACTCATTCTCAGGATTTGGGGTCCTTCAGTGAATCATCACCCCTGGGTGTGGTTATATTTTAAACATGCTCATGTGTGATGGTTGTGCATTTTAGTAAGAGAAACACCCCACCCAGGGGGCTACAATCACCTGGAAATGGAATGTGTAAGGATGAATAGGAGTGGGAGAAGCCTTCAATTAAGGTAGGTAGACCTTTTTTCACATTCCAGGGATCCAGCTCAGATAGTATTTTGTCCATCCTCCACATAAACAAATGATTTGAATGTCTAAGCCATGAGGGAGAGTCTGTAGGCATTTCCAACTATCCTTCTGAAGCTGATTCTCTTGGAGGTTTTTCCTAAAGAAATATTGGTTTGTGAGGGGATATGAAGGGTTGCACAACCAAAGAAAGAAGAAATGGAGTAAAAAAAATAGGTACCCGGGATGTTTTATTGTTTCTAAAAGGCTAAAATATAATGGGAGGAAAGACTACTCTTATCTTCCTAAACAGATGGAGACTTGGTCGGCCAAAAACGAGAGTAAACCCAAGGAGCACATGTTTCAGCAAGAGACATGAGAAGAGTTTAGGAATGATGATTATATAGTGGCCCATGTTCAAGCGAATGGAGTGTCAAATGCCTATGACCAATTCCAGGGGAGTCATAAAATGGAGAAGCTAATGCTAGAAGGGGCAGATCCTATTTCCCCCAAAAAACAACTTGCAGATGGTCCATCAGTTGGCCTGTAGATCTTGGAGGAGAAAGAGTTTGATTCTCCGCTGAAACTAATCATGAACTATGGAGAAGATATGAAAGAGGATGTTCCAGTGATAAAGGCAGTGAGGGAAGACATTGATCAAATGATTGGAAGACTGGTCCAAGTGGCAGTTACAAGGGAGAAAGCAGAATGGATTGACAAGTAATATCATATACTGGTCAGAGTCTTCAATACAGAGAATATTTGGAAAGTATAATACATTTAGGCTTGGGAGTATATAGCAAGGAACTATGAAGAGAACATAGGGGAAGATCCAAGCTGCTAGGTAAATTCCATTCCCTGGAAATTGTATAGGGATGGTGACTCCAATTGCCTGAGATATGAGTTTAATTGTTCAGTTGTAAGCTTTGATGCTTGAAATGTTTATTTGTAGGGTTCTCACTTCCCCCTTAAAAGATTTTGAAAATAAGAAAGAAAATTAGGAGTTTGTTACCATGTTCTAATAAAATTTACCATGAGGGTATTCGAATGTTTGGAATATGACAACCAAGAGCTAGTTTGTGATATATGGGGGGTCAATGTTAGGTCGGATTAACAGAATTCTTTATATGATTTTTAATTTTTATATTTCAGAATGGTTATAAGGTTGTATATTCATGAAAATGGTAATGTAAACATCAGAGGGATTATTTATGTATTGAGATTGTATTGAAAGCCTTGGTTAAAATGAGATTTAGTGATTAACCTTATTTCAATGATTTCAAAATAATTTAATATTGGATATGCTATTAGTATGGTTTTGTAGGACACAATTTATGTCAGTTGACAACAAATCAATTCCGAAAAAGCCATGGGTCATGATACCCTGACCGAAGGAAAATATAGGTTTCATGACTACCACTAGCCTATGTGATGTCCTTGTAAATGTATAATAATTTTTGCAGATGAATTATTTCTGATGAAAAAGAAGTGTTACTTTTTCAGTTTTGATACTAAAGTATTAAAAATAATGTTTTTTAAGAAAAACTTTTGGTACGCTTTTATATATTTTATTATTTTATGAGCCTTATGATCTTATAAAAGTAAATTTTAGCACTTTAAGAATAAAAGTTCATTTATGGAGGTCCAATACATAATGTAATGGATGAATTTGAAATTGATAAAAGCATAACTAAAGAGTGACCTATTTTTATAGAAATATATGAGGTAATTATATTTTTTATATTATTGTTCAATAGAAGAATTACTCAATGTTAGTATAACATTAAAAATAAAATGTGTGTTCCTAATACCTTAATTTTTGTAGAAATGATGGCCTTATAAATCATCATAGATTTATGAATTTGAGGCCCTCAAATTTTATTTTATCACTATATTACTTTTTATTTTTCACCTAAATCACACTCTATATATATTTATACTTTTCTTCCCCATGACATATCATCACTCCCATCCTACATTCTTCTATGTGGAAATCTAGTTATATGTTATATTCAGAAAAAATAATGGTTCATACATTCCATTTTTAAGGATGGTCATAGTATTAATTTTTGCAATGTGGGTTTCTATGAATGAAACATTAACGTATTAAAACATTTATAATCCAGATGAATTTTGACAGTTAAATTCACTTTAAGGGGGTAGAATTTTAAACCTTGATATTTTGTGAATTGTTTTTTTTTTGAATAAATTTATCCTCTTTATATATTGCATTTCCAATGACACTATTAAAATTTATTTATATATATAAATATTAAAAATCTATGTCAAACATTCCTTTCATGAAAAACTAACTGGAATTGCGCTACACATAATACTGACTTGGTTGCGCTACCTATAACACCAACTTGGAATATGTTACACGCAACAGATATGTATCTATGAAATAAAATTTAATTGATATATTATTTAAATGACTTAATTATTAGGTTTTTAGTAAACATATTTATAGGAATAGTAATGAATAATCTCAAAAAATTATGTATAATTATCTTATATAGATAAAACATATTCATAATGATAGATATGATTTTTGGTAATGTCCTTTTGTGTTTAAAAATAGTGTTTTCTTGAATAAAATATTATTAATAATGAAATTAATTATAATAATATTAATAAAATGAATTTTATAAAATAAACGTCATTTGTTAATTTATAATGTTGAAATTGTCTGTGGATGTTTTTTTCTAAGTTTTCAGAGAAACATTATTTTTATGAATATTGTAAGATACTACTTTTTGCTTACAAATTGTCCTTTCATTTAAATAATTGTTAATGTTAAATTATATTATAAGTTTGTTTTAAGGTCAAATTAATCCATTATATATATTAATTCAATTTATGTCATCAGAAACAATTTCACATTGAAATTTAATAAAAACATGACAGTCTTTTGATCCTTTTTCTACATTTAGGACCCACAACTTCGTCTCGTCCACAAGATTAGCATTAATATTAATTTTACTGATTCTATGAATTCAATTTTGAAAAACTGACACAAAACATTATAATCTGCATAATGTCTGGTGCCTAATTAGATTCTACAGATTTTAGACAAAAATGATTAGTAAAAGTGATTAATATTAATCATAGTGATTAATGTCGAATACATCTTAATTAGAGAGTAAACCTTAATATATGGGGGGCCAATAACCTAAAAACATATCCAAAACCATTTTTCTTGAAATAATTCTCCTATAATCAATAAATTATTGATTTATATTTTTTGTGAATTTATTTACATAATAACATGTGTACACTTAATTGTTTACAAAAATTTAGAGTGAGTCCTTTTCCTTCACTATAAACAGCCACCACCTCTCTTACATCCCACACATATCAAAAATCTTATGTTCAGAAATTATCTACCCAATACACATACGAAAATAACTCACTTTATCATATAATCCTTACCATGTGTAGAAGGAAATCCATGGAAGCCTTTTGGCACATACCAAAAAAAGTGACCTTGTTATGAGGTATCATCTTCTCTCAAGTCCTTCATTTTATTTTCCTTATCCACCCATTACACTCTCTTTCTTCCATGATTCTATAGAAAAAAATAGTATCCTAAATTTACTAGGATGTTATTATGATAATTTTTATTAGCTAAATTTACACAAAACTCCATCTAATGGGTATAGAACATACTATTTAAATTAATGGGGAACTATCACCTCACTAAACAATGATTGTTTAGTTTTTTATTACCAACTATCATTGTGGCCATTATGACTGAAAATATGTTAATATATGATAAATATTTTATTTATAATGACTTTATTATTCATTAATTTTAATTTATAACATACATTTATATTTCATATTTTTGTAAATACAATAATTTCGTTTGAGAAAGTGTGGACTACCATCCGCTCAGAGTGATGTGATCCATTCACACACTACATGGTTTGAATTAAGGATGAATTTAGTGAATATATATAATATATATGATATAATAAAACTACTATAATAAATATATATATATATGTATATATACATATATTTCATTTACTTTATTTCTCTTAACAATATAGTTAAACATAAAATGTGTTCATGCATACGTACAACCAATCATCTCCATGAACTGTGTATTCCATTTATACATATTTATTCAATAGAATATTATAATAAAATTATAATATATATAAATTATATTTATATCATTTTCTACATTCTGGAATCATTATATAAGTATAAGTATCAACAATAAACAAAGTTAAGTCACAGATGAAAAACAAAGAGAATGTTACCAAAAGTAACAGCTTAACAAAAAATGGCTAACATGTGGTTAATATAAGGAAGTAATAAAACAATAGATGGTTTTAAATATAAGAATATTGTTAATTAATAGATTTATAATAAATTTATATTTATTATAAAGGCTGTTTTGTGAGTATGGTGAGACTCAAGACACTAGGTAATGGGATTTTATCTCACTTTTTATTTCTGTGAGATACATGCTATGTTTTCCACGGAATCCTTTTGTGTGGTGTATGTAATTCACAAGATTGTATTCTATATATATTTTAAATAATTTTATGGGTACTTACTAATCCATTTTAGGATATCTCTTTCACTGTGTATATGTTTAAAATTTTACTAAATTGGTGATATAGCTTTGTCCCAATTTTCATTCTTTGAGACTCATGTATTGTTAGGAAGATAAATTTTCATCGAGGTGTTTATACATCTATATTACATGTTATATAATGAATTTAATTCTATTTGTGATATTTTATTTCTTCATGAAATTATTTTTCTCATACATGGATATTATTATCCCTAGTAACCCTGTTATATGAGTTTATTGAGATAATCTTATCACTTTTCGAGCTTATATATCTATATTATTCAATTAATGAAATATTATGATAAATATATCAATAAAATTAATTAATTGTTTTATCATATGGTTTTTAATGATTTATTCATATATTTGTACCATTCATTACACTTTTTGTTCTATAGTATAGTTTAGAAAGTGTTTTTAAAAAACCTTACATTATAATCTCTTCAGTTAGAAATCTACGTACCATTATAATATTGTTTTAAAAAAATTATTTCTAAGTTTATTATACTATTATCCTATGATAATTAAATCACATTTTACCCTTTTTTATTTTTCCAAAATTTTAAAAGGAATATTCTTGTCACTTTCCGAATGAAGAAGTTTTCCAAATTGTTTATCATGAAAATGGAATGGTCTTTTTTCCCTGAATTAAATGTATGTATATTTTCACCTTAAATCCTTTAAATCATTATATTCATGATTTAATGTTAATATTTAATAATAAAATAAAGGATATTTTAAATGAAATGGTTTTCCAATAAATATTCGGCTTCTATTATATGTTTTTATTGAAAATTGTTTTCAATATGTTTTCAAGACTCTTCTATAGGTTTTCAAAGTGTTTTTAAAGAAAAAGCATTTTAAAATGTTGTAAAGCTTATTTTATATGTTTTCAAGGAAAGAGACATTCAAAATGATTTAAAAATTCATTTAGATGATTTGAATTTATTTTTAATGAGATGTTTTTCAAAAAAGTATATTCTTATTTAATATATTTATATGTAAAAATGTTTTCAAAATATTTTCAATCATTCTTTATAATTTTTCAATGTTTTTTAATGAAAAACATTTTGAAAATTCATTGAATAATTTTTTTTTGGTTTTGATGAAGAAATTTTTTCAATGTAAATTTAGGTATTCTTTATAAATTGTCATGGAAGATTATAATAAAATGATTTTCAAATGGTTTTATTCATAAAAAATACATTTCCAAAAAAGAAAGAATATTTTCCTTAAGAAACATATTTCAACTATTTTTCAAAAAAAAACATCCATATTAGATAACCTATATTAATGTTACTCATGCCCTTCTAGGATATTATTTAAAGGTTTTATTGATATTTTTCTATGAATGGGTTATATTGAATGGAATGGTCTTTATCAAACCAATTATTTTTCACTGGATATATATTTATGAAATAAATATCTATTTTATGGGTTATATGTTTATGAAATATGTTAATATTTCACATGTTATATGTTTTTGAAATCCTTTTCTATTTCATAGGTTATTCATTAGATAAATTGGTTATGAATCGTATATACGTTTCAATAATTTTTGATATTTTAACATGTTTATGAAACCAATTTAATTTTATGGGTCATTATATAACTGTTTATGTTTTTTGTTAACATAAAAGTATGATTTCATTCTGAGATTATTAAGACCTGTATCTCCCTACAATGAGTTGGTTAAATATTTATATGTTATGAGATAGACATGGATAGAATTAAAAATGAACTCATTTCATTATTACAGGACTCGAAAAAAAATGAACTCAGTTTAGTATTCAAAATCGTGGATGATTGGTGAACTTGGATCAGTAATGCAGGGTTGGGATGAGGGGTGAACACGGTTTTAGTAATATATTGTTGGAATGAGGGTTGAACTCAATTCAATAATACCGGGATATAATATTGTGTAAATCTTGTTCGATAAAGGACTTTTCCAATATGATGGCCTCAATAGTAATCCCTTGACTAATATACAAAATCAATTTTTTTGTTATTTTCATAAAAGACACTTTTAGGAATAATAGGAACCACATGAGGCTGATGACCCCATAAAATTTCAAAATTCAAAATCATGCCCAAAATAAATAAAAAAACATAAGAAACCTACATGGGAACTAAATCCTAAAAATCACACTGAATTGGAAGAAATGATGATTCAATCAACATCAAAACATAGAGTCATCTTCAAACTGTCACCATCATTGCAAAATTTCGATACATTGCCTCCTAAGTCCACTAGTGAGAACATACCACTAGAACATCCTACCACCTCTACACCAAATATATTAACGTAAAATAGAAAACATCTTCAACGCGACCGAGAAGAATCATTGTGTCATTTTCATCACATCAGCACCAATGGTATCAAATCTTAGAACTAAGGATTAAAGGGACAAAGAGGACAAGAATGATCCACCATTGACCCTGAAGACTTCTTGATAATCACATCCCAAATATTCATTCAACCCACCCCTCGAGAACAAGTGGGATATGAGTAGTGTAATGTTAAATCTAGGGTATATTAGAAGATTAGGGACCTATACAATGATACATGACTACACCAAAAATCCCAAACAAAACAAGAATCTTGAAATGAAACTACAATAAATCATACACAAAAAAATCAAACATCAATATAGTAGAAATTGAATTCAGTATTATACGTGACTCTTAGAGTATTGTTAGACAATCTACACACCCCAAAGCCTCTATGAAACAAATTACACAAACCAACTAGGTGAGCAGTGCCAAAACTAGAAGCCAAAGAAGTAATAATCAGGAAAGGCCAAAATAGAAAAGCACATTTGCAGCTGAGCCACTAACCTAGGTCGATGAGACCACCACCTTGAAAAACCATACCTAAAACAACATTAGTGTTGCAAGCCCTCCTAGAAGAAAACACCAAGTGAGGATGAAATCTAAAAGAATGAGGGAATGGGCAGACAATGTTGAAGAAGAATTGTTCTTGCCTCTACCAACTAAGGCACCACTAAGGAACCCTAGTTGAGATTGTTCAGGGAGATAAGCTTTTCAGAGGTGGAATTAACCCCTTAACTACTATAGAAATCATTATATATTCATAGTTGTTTATCAGCATTAAACGTTTTATTCATATTTTATTATTATTTTGTTATGTTATTTATTTTATTTTTATTAATGTCTTATGAATAGAAATTTTTATGTCATGATTCATTTATATAATCTTAGATATGCATGTTATAATCATTAATTTTCATCATCATTTTATCATACCACTATACTCACAATTATGCCTACATATCTCACTTGTTTTCACTTACTCTGAAATTGAGCCCACCTATTTATTATGTTTTATTTACCTAAGTGATGAACAATGGTTTTTTGTAGAATTAATAAATTAGAGACCTTTGTGGGAGATTTTGATGATCTTTCACTAGGATATATGATTTTTTTTCCATATTTTCCAAGACATTAAAATATTACTGTTCTTGAGGATGCATTTATTTAATATACAGAATATTCATCTAAAATGATGTAATATCCAGGTATATTAATACTGGGTCTCTATAATAATAATCCATTGGTTCTATTCTCTAATTTATCATCATGGTTCATAGTGAAAATGTGAATTAAAAAAAGCATATCCCATTAGAGTGTCATATTAGTTTGAAATCAACAACAAACTCACCACGAATCAAAATGAAGGATAAGATAAACTCAATAAACTCATTTAATGATTATTACCCAATGATAATTTTTTTCCAAAACAACATCCATTTATAGTATCAAAACTCGGATTTATTTTTAGGAAAACTACAAAATCAACTTATTTTCCAAACATTAGGATAATATCCTCTACCTTGACATATCACATGGGGTTTTTACTAATTTTATAAAATCCCAATGACCATAAAAAATAACATAATCTTATAGAAACTATAACGACTCACACATTTACACATATTATTACAGGTTTTTTTAAATAACCATCCAATAAATACAACCCAACAATCAAGAGGCCTTGTGTCTTTAGAATACTCGGTTAATAATATATCAAAATAAAATGAAAATATAAAATCATTATTTTATACTATAAAATTATCTTTTAAATCCTTTTGTTGTCCTAAAAATTTATAAGATAACCAATGTAATAAATTAAAAAATGGGTTAGTTATAAAATCCAACTATAGAAAAAACATGATAATGAAACATAAGGTTTGAGTTAAATGATTAACATGATGTCATAAAATAAAAGACTCATGAGTAATACCATGTAACAATTACAGAAATAAAATTTTATAATAATATCAATGAAATATAAGAAATATGGTGGAAACATATAATTATACATAAACATGACTCTGGGATCACAGCCTTGCAAATATGAAATGGTGGACGAAGTTTAATAATGGATTTTTTTTACTCTTTAATCCCATAAATAACATATCATGTTATTATGGTTTTACACAATGATTGGGATTGTTACATTTGTGCACCCATCATAGGATGTTCTTTGTTATGTGTTCCGAAAAAAAGTTAATCAATAAAAATGGGTATAAATAATAATAACCCATGGAATTAAAATGGGATTTATATTCATTACTTGTATCATAGAGGACGAAAATTTATAATTAAGGAACTTGGGAGATGATCATATGACATGTATTACCCAATCAGAGGAAGGTATTGTAAGATATTTATATATCTTAGACATATATATATATAGAAATGATATATAATGAATCTATAACATCAATGGTTGTTATCATTGATTAAAATTTATTAAAAATATTAATTGGTTATTTGATGAAAAATATACACTTTTCACTTTCAAATCACTTCAATAAAATCAAAAAACATACAAAATATTATAGAAAACATTTTAATAGAATACAACCGTGGAAAAATAGAACTAAATGTACAAATAATTTTTTGGTTATTAAGTTAGTAAATTTTATAAATGTTTAATATAGTATAATAAAACATTCCTTCCCCAATTTCATGAAATTTTAGAAAATTATTTTTAAAAAAATTATAAAATGACTTATTTTAAAAAACGAAAAACATAAAAATCGATTTAATTTTATTTAATAGAAAAATGTATATTATTAAAATAATTCAAAAATATATTATAATTATAATATAAAAATAGAATATAATTATTTCATAACTAAATAAATATATATGATTGGTAATAATTATGAACAACATTCATGATCTTTCTTTATTCAATAATGGTGGAAATAAAAACCAAATATGTAATCTTAATTATTAACCATATGACTATAAAAGTGATATGTTTCAATAAAATAATTTTATATTATTTCCCTCAAATTATCCTTGATCATAAATAACTTCAAAAATATATAAAATGATAATATAAAGACTTTACTGATATTGTATCTTCTAAATAAAATCTATTTAGATGACGTAAACTGGTTTTTAATTTTTTATACCATGACATACAAAGAATTCATGAAATAATATGTATGCTAGTTAAAATATAAACCCCATAAAATATATTTTGTTCATAATCATAAAATATTTCATAGTAAAGTGAAATTTATATGAAATCCCTTACAAATATTATACTATTTATGTGATATAATATCAATTAATTTATTATTTTAATCAAATGTAAATCATTATATAAATGTGGAAATACAAAATAACACATTCATAATTAATTACATACATAATCTTAAAAAACTTAAGATAATGAATATGTAACAGATCCCAATTAAAACAACTTGAGGTATGAGACATATTACAACATTGTATGATTCAAGTTAAATTGCCTTGGATAAAAAATTTGAATTACAACATAAAATTTCATGTTTTATAAATGATTAATTATATAACATTAAAAGGGGAATTATATTAAATATTTAAATGAAATTTTCTAGAGAATATTTAAATATTCATTATTCAAAGGAAATTGAGAAAAAATCCTTTGGCTGAAGACTGATATTTCATGTGCCTTATTAAATAATTAATAACAATTTTAATCTTTATTATTCATTTTATTTTATTTATTATAAAGATATATTTAAATACATAATGATTTTGTTTTAAGTTGGACGTATTGATGATGTTCGGATCCTATGTCCAAAATCAATTCAGAATGTTTACTAAGCATGAATAGATTATTATTGAATCATATATATAGTAGTAATCATGAAATTAGTTTCATTTCATATATAAATTATACTTTTCATACTAATCATTAGATATGGGTTTGAAGAATTCACTTCATTACAATCATGGAGATGATTTGTCATATGTTTGAATGAGAGACGTTTCCATTATTCAATGATCATGAAGGAAAAAATTATATAGTTGTTTTAACATTACATAATGATAATTATTTCATAAATATCAACCCATTAATAATCCATCAATGTGATGTGGTACTGAAATAAAATTCACATCACATCATGGATGTGGTAATAAACATATATGCACGGACAACGTTATATTTTCTCCTTGATTAGAATGGTATGAAAACCTATGCTATATTATATTTCTATAATAAAAATTAATTATTGTATATCGTATATATACAATAAATTCATCATCTTAAATAGCCATGATAGGTGACTATGGAAAACAATTGTGTTGTTTCTTAAGGCGGTAGTACCATCTACACATAATGAATAGATTTCATTCCCATTTTATAGAAGAGGAGATGGATTTCTTTTTTTAAAATAAAATAATGAAATCTCAATATATATAATATAGTTGTGTTTTTAAATAATTATATTCGAATAATATTTAAAGAGGAAGAAAAAATTAAACAAAAATGGTTGATTGAGGACTATATCTCTTCATTAGAACACCTCTTAGAGTTAACATACGAATTATACATGAGTCAGTTTAATAAAAAATCCAATGCCCCTATGATATACGGAGGGATTATGTAAAATATTTTGTTTAGTCTTTTCTAAAACAAAATGATCATGCAGTTTGGGGGGTAGAGGGTATGAGTTGTCTTTCTTATAAATGGGGGGAGAGGACCCACTATGAAATTTCATAAAAGAATACTAAATGATGGAATCATTCCCATGAAAAATGCTTAAAAATAAACATAGATTCAATATTAAAAAATTATTATTTTTAAATATTGATATAGAATATGATTTACATAGATTTAATGGGAAATAATACCCTTATCTTTTGGTTTAAGAACTCGTAAGCATGTTTTAATCTTTACCATAATAATAAGTTTTTTAAACTGGATGGGTTACAATATTAATTATAAGATAAAAATTAGATAACAAATGTTAAATTTAATATATTGATGACTATTTATCTTCCAAATTTATATATGTCATTATTATTATAATTTTCAAATAATTTAATATAAAATTATTTAATATATAATTTCATTAATTTCATTTTTTTACAAAATTATTTTAAATTGACTTTACAGACATGATGATAATAATGAATTTATAAATAATACATTTAAATATTAATAATACATAAATGAGGACTATAAAATTGTTTTCGATATATAACATATTCCAAATACATTCCTGTTAATGATTTGAAATTTATTCTCATTATGGTTTCCAATTATTATACAAGCATTGTGAAAACATTGTATAACCTCTTAGGGTATCTATATAATCACTAAAATTTAAAAATTAATATCATTAAACACAAAATAAAATTTAATATTAACTCATGACTTATTTTTATCCCAATATAAACAAATAAGGGATATGTAAAGGCAAGACAATAACATTTTTTCATTTTTGTTTCATAAATTATTATATAGGATACTTAAAAAGAAAAGTGTCATGTAAATAATTTAATCCTGAGAATATGGTGGAAATGGTCTAAATACATTAATAAAATATTAATTATGATGAAAAATTAGTGCCTTATCCCATAGTTTTAACCCAGGTTGTCTCGATTTATGCCTTTTCTATAATGATAAAATATTACTATTTTTAATATTCATTATGACAAAAAATTGAGCTCACCTTGTTACCAAATATTAATCATATTGATTGAAACTATTGAATGATTTTTTCAATTTTATTTAAAATAAGGGGATAATTAAATTAAAAAATGATCCATAAAAACATGTCAAAATTAGTCTATTCATGAAATATATTTTCAAGAAAAATATAATCTTATATTAACTACATGAATAGTATTAACTTTTATATGAATGTAAATTCATATATATATATATTTTAATTTTAATTTTAATTTTTTCTCACTATGTTTAATTTAATTTAATTATAATTTTAAAATATTAGGCTCTAAAAAATAGTTCTCAGGAAAAAAAATCAATCTTAAGCATAAAATTAAAATTACACAAAAATCAAAATATATATAATTTAAGTGAAATCAATTTGATGGTTATAAATATAATAGTTCAGGAATTAGTTTTGTAAAAAAAAATACTATGATTTTACATATAAAATAAATAATTTAATGAATAGAATCAATATTATTAGAAAATTTATAATTTTATCTATTCACCTAAATATATATCATTTCAAAAAAATCTCAAAATCTAACCATAATCTAATTTTTAAATTTTTTATTTCAAAAAAATATCCATTTTTTCCCGAAAAAAATTCTAAATGATCCCTCAAAAATTAAAATTTTTCTCACAAAAATTAATAAAAGTAATTTGGAATAAATTGTATTTTGGGTGAATAAAAAGTATATACTAAATATTTGAGTGATTTTTTTCTAATAATTTATCAATACATTCAAATTGAGTAGGAATTTATATATACATTACAAATATATTAATACTACTAATACCCACCAATTCAATGGCTATGTTATAATAATTATATTCCAATAAAAACATATTGTGGTTCATTTAGGCTTATTATTTCTTTTCATATATTCTATCAAATATACAATTATTTGTTTAAAATATCTGGGTGTAACAAAATTCCTTTTTGAACTACACTACTATCATAATGTTGATATTATTTTTTGGCATCTCGTATTCTAAATCCTACCTGATAATGAGTAAACAAAGGTGGAAAATAAAAAAATCCAAGATTAATAGAATATGATTCTTATATCCAATGTGTAATGACCATGACTCTTGTATCCTAGAGATAGGGGTCGCATTATTAAACTAGTAAAAATTATAAATAATAACATCACCAATTATTTATTAATTTAGTAGTATTAAAAACCCAAATACATACTTGAATTCTATATTTCATTTTAAAAAGTTAAATAAAACATGGTACATTCTTTGGGATCATTTTTATTACCTCTAGAATATCCATACCTATCAATATTGATAAATTTATTAGAATATTGGGGAATGAAAAAATATTCAAGGGGTAATATTATATGATAATTAATGAAATACATAATATAGAGTCTAAATTGAGCATGAATAATATAGGAGGAACAAAATATCCTAAAATAATGTTGTCTAATTAATCATGAGTTTTAAACTTATTCATGGATATAAAAAAATTTCAAACATTCTCATTGAAATTAATAACATACCACAAAATTGTAGGATGAATAATGTCATAAATATAAGTTATACTATCGAAATATTGTGCCAAGACATCTAAAAATATCGCCAAGGCCACGTTCCACGATATCTTGAAAATTATATATGGCTTTGAGTAAATACAAAATCTAGTTTGTATCGTGAAACCTACATTTCCATCATCGGTTTATATAATTTTAGGCCCCACCTGTAAGTTAATATTTGAAATTTTTTCATCATATCAATAAACAACATAACATAATAAACATGCCTAATTAGTAAATAATTATATTTAAGGGATGAACTAGAAAATGAAATCATGATACATTCCCTAGTAAAGATGATCAGAAACCATTGACAAAAATGTAGTGCATGTTATCATATTAATATTTCCTTAATAATTAATATTATTAAAAAAATAATTTTGGAATATATGAAAATATGATCAAAATACCATTATAAAATATCTGGAGATAAATGCACTTTTCACTTTGAAAAAAATAAATTTATTATTTAAAAAATTCCAATATATAAGTTATTTTTTAAATATTGATGAAAATTTATAAAAGAATAAATGAAAATTGAAAGTAATTAATGGTCATTATTATGTGAAATTCTATTCATACAGAATGAATTAAAAAACATTAGGTTTAACGTTTGGTAAAATGGTCAAAAACACCTCATTAAGAAAAGAAAAAAAGAATATTTATTTTAAATAATTTTTAGAATATTAAAATATTGTTAAAAATTTCATTAATAAATAAATTTATTATGTTAAAAACATAATTTTAAGAATTATAAGAATATATGGCTAAAAAATAGAAATATCCCAATTAATTTGAAAAGTATGATTGAATTTCATTACAACCATTATTTCGATATCTTGATTACATAAATAAATGAAAATGATTTAAAAAAACTTAATTTTTATAAATAACCTAATGATAATAAAATATATATTTTTAATATAGAAATGTCAAATAATTCTCCCATAAGTGAGTTCAAAATATACAATCCTAAATAGTGATGAGATTCTGATAAGAATAATTACCTCATTTTTGACTTCATTCATATTGGTCTTCACCAACCATATAATAAATATAAATTTATTATAAATATATCCTAAAAAATATAAATATATTAATTACTTATAATATTGAATACATAATTATTAAAATGTCTTTGTTAAAAAAAATTATTCAATGTAATAATGGATTTGTTTTTCATGAATGTTACAGTTTGGTAGTTTTAGTAATTTTACATTTATCATGGTTCTATAATCTCAAAAAAAACATATTATATAATTATTTTATATATTCATTATAATTTTATTTATATTAATCCATAAAAATAGGTATTGAAAATTTAATTAAACGATTCCAGGAGAAGGTATACCATATATACGTACGAAACATATTTTCACATTTTATGGATGGAATGAAAGAAAGGTAAATAATAATTCACAATTCAATAATAATTATTAAAAAATATACATTATATATATTAATTAAATATATCATTATTATCATACATGTAAATTTGAGATGAATAATAGAACACAAAGCTTTATATACATGGTATCCCATACATACACAATAGAAACTTTATCATTCTCAAAAGGAAAGGAAGGTAGTAAGTTATATATAATATTATAATTCACGTAGAGTAATTATGTCATAAATATTATATATATTCAATAAACCCACCATAATACATATCCACAAAATATAGTGATAAAAAATAAATTGTATTGCTATTTGGGGTGATAAGCTATATGTACGCATGAGTGATACTTTCACTTTCCATTTAATGGAAAATAGAATGAATAATTATGTTTTCACAATAAAAATAACATTTTACATTTTTAGGATTTTATAGTTACTATTTTATGAAAAATAAAAATATCTTAGTGTTGGTAAAATAATAAATAAATCGAAATAGGTTTGGTATGATGAATACAACTGCTTTGGAGGCCGCCTTTAGATCCAATCTTTTGGAACATATGGTTAGTTTTTCGAAGACACCAAAACCTCTATAATGATGATATTAATGTTTATAAGAGATAATAATAGGGACTGATTGATCTAGGTTGTCAAATTTTCATAAAGATGTGAATTAAGGGGCATCCCTTTATAAATTAGGGAATGGACCTGCTTTGAATTTTTAGAAAATTTAAAATTTAATTGTGTCATAATCAAGAAAAATACTTCTAAATGATCATATCATTGAAAATAATTTATGTTGTGATTTAAATATAATCAACCAATCTATTTTAATAATGATTATGTTGTGTTTTAAAACATAACACTTCTTTTAAACCCTTAGTTTACATATTTTATCATTAACATATGCAACATATTTTTCATAGTTAAGGGTTTATCATTATACATATAAAGTTACACTTGACTCATAAATAGAAATAAGATTAAATTATTGACCATATATTATCTGCTTGTTGTTTTTTAAATTTAAATTATTTTTCAATAAACACTACGCAAAAATTTGTATTTGGTGGCGGTTTAAACCGCCTCAAAATCGTTCTACGATAGTTTTGGATAGCCGCTGCTAAATCTTGTGTCCGGAAATAATTAGCGGTGGTTTTTAGCAGCAGTTTAAACAGCCCCTAAATAGTATTTTATTTCCTTAATTTCTTTAATTTCTATTTTTTATATTAGTAATTTTTTTTATTTTTTTTATTTTTTGGTAATTTTTTAATATTACTAATTTATTTATTTATTTATTTTCGAAATTTACATATTATAATTTTTTATTTTTGTAATTTATTAATTTTATTTCATTTATTAATTTTTTAATTTATTATTATAAATATTTATATTAGTAATTTATTTATTTTATTTGTTTTCATTCATTAATTAATTGTTTGTTTGTTTGTTTTCTTAATTTATTTATTTATTTTATTATTTTATTATTTTCATAATTTTTTTATTTATTTATTTGTATTAGTAAAATATATATATATATATATTATTATTATTATTACCACGCACATGCCTATCTGAAAGCATAATTCTAGGTCCATGCACATGCCCATCCACATTACCATACCATATATATAAATTTCGCACTAGGTGAGATTTGAACCCCTATCCTCTTGCTTATTCTCCAAAGAGTTTATCATTCTACCAGGCTCTTCATGTGGTCAATAAATCAAATATAATATACTTATACATATATATATGTTATTTGGAAAAACTAGTGATGCATAAAAAATTGATACCAACTAACTAATTATTAATCAATAATTAATAATCAATAATTATTTATCAATAATTATTTATCAATAATGATTAATCAATATTGATTAATCAATAGTCAATAATCAATAACTGATTATATATAATATATAATATATAATATATAATATATAATATATAATATATAATATATAATATATAATATATAATATATAATATATAACATATAATATATAACATATAATATATAAAATATAATATTTAAGACTTCATATATAATACATAATATATAATACCTACTATATAATAAAGAACATATAATATATTATATAATAAATAATAAATAATAAAAAATAAATAATAAAAAATAACTAAATAAGAAATAAATACTTAAATACATAAATAAATAGATAGATAAATAACAATTAATTATTAATTATTAATTATTAATTATTAATAATTACTAATTGGTAATTATAATACTAATCATTATTAATTAATAAATGATAATTTAATTTTAATATTTAATAGGAAATATTCAATATTTAATATCTAATAAATTATTAATTATTAATAAATAATTAATTACTAAATAATTAATAAATATTTGATAAATACTACATAATAAATGAACAACAAATGAAATAAACTAATAATAAATTAATATTTAGTAAATAAAAAATAAAAAATAAAGATTAAATATTAAATATTAAATATTAAATATTAAATATTAAATAATAAAATTAAATATTAAATATTAAATATTAAATATTAAAATTTTAATTAATTAGATAAATAAATATTAAAAATAACAAATTTATAATACCTAATATCTAATAATTAATATTTATAATTAATAAATAATAAATCATTAATTAATAATTAATAATTAACAAATAAATAATGTATAACGAATAAATAAGAAAATATATACATAAATAAAAACTAATAAATAATAAATAATAAATAGTAATTGGTAAATAATAAATAATAAATCATCCATCATTAATAATTAATAATTAATAATAACTAATAACTAATAATTAATAAATTATTATTAAAAATTAAGAATTTATATATAATATTTTCTATTTAAAAATATATAAAAAATTAATAATTATTGAGTATTGAATGAATGAATAAATAAATAACAAATGAATAATAAACTAATAATAAATTAATATTTAGTAAATTAAAAATAAATTAATAAATATTAAATATTAAATATTAAATATTAAATAAGAAAGAATAAATATTAAATAATAAACAAAATATAAATAAATAAATTGATAAATAAATAATAAATAAATAATTATTAATAATAAATAATAAATAATAATTGATAATTATAAAATAAATAATTCTTAATTTGTAATCAATATTTTAATTTTAATATTTATATACAATATTTAATATTTAATAAATAATTAATAAATAATTGGTATTTTAATAATAAAAAATAAATAAGTAATAAATAATTAATAGATAATAAATAAATAATAAATTATTGAGAAACTAATAATAAATTACTATTTACTAAATTAAAAATAAATAATAATGAATAATGTATAAAAAAATAAAAAATAAAAAATAAAAAATAACTAACAACTAATAAGTAATAAAAAATGACTATCGTATAATAAATAAATAAATACATATATAAATAAAGAGTTAAATAAATAATAAATAACAAATAATTAATAATAACTACTAACTATTAAATATTAATAATTAATTAATAAATAATTAATAATTAATTAATAAAAAATAAAAAAAGAATAATAAACTAGTAATAAATAACATAAAATTATTTATTACTAAATTAATAATTAATTAATAATTAATGTGTACATAATAACCAAATAATAAATAAATAAATAAATAAATAATATTTAAGTAAATAATTATAATTAATTAATTATTAATTAATAATTTCAGAAATAAATTAATATTAAATAAATAAACAAATAATTAATTAAATAAATCATAAAATGTTATGATCATCTAAAAACCCTAAAAACACTGAAATGGCCATAAAATATGATCTGAGACACATTTTCTAGTGCAACAACCAGTCAAATTGAATATCGTGAAACGAGTTTTGATATGATATGTGGTACAGACTGAACAGGAAACTAAATCAAAATTTATAACCGTTTGAATTTTAAGAAATTGGTGTCTGTAACTAAAACCTCTATTTTGGAGGCCTTCTAGGCCTTTCTAATAGAATAAAAAGGGCTATATTACTCAATTAGTTGGTACCTGACCTATAAAGCATAGAGCTCATCACAAGTTTAGATTTGATATGTGGTATAGCTGAAACGGACCCCCAGATTAAAAGTTATGATCGCTTGAAGTCTGAGTTCGATTTTCAACTTTTTAATTTTGAATACATTTTTTGTTTTGATTATCCAATGATTTAAATCTCACATTGTTTTTTCTAATTTGATAAACATTTATTTGACTGGTTTTGGCACTGAAATAGACTCTCAGATCAAATGTTAGGGTCATTTGATGGGAAAGTCTGTTCTTCTACTTATTGAAGAGTTTCTTTTAGTTTAAAAATATTATTAATTAATATTTATAAATAATAATTAAATTAAACATTATTAATATATTAAATTGTAAATAATAAACTATATTTTATTGTAAAAAATAAATAAATAATTTTCTTAAATGTTCTTAAATTTGTTTTCTTAAATTTTGAGTCGGTTTTCAAAAAAAAGGCCACTATATCATGGCAGTTTTTAAAAAAACAACCTTTAAAATAGATATTTTTTAAAAGAAATATTTTAAATTAAAATAAAAATATTTTTTATGAAAATTAGAAGCAGTATTTTCACAACAGTTTTAAAACACGCCGCGAAAAAACTATCACTAAACCATTGTTTTCCTGTAGTGAAATTAAATAAATATTATTTTTATGAAACGAAATTCTTTTAATTTTTGAAAATGTTCATTTAAATTGGCATCAAAAACATTAAGATAATTTTTTAACTAAAATATAAAAATTCAAAAAATCCAAATTATGTTATATATATAAAAAAAATCATGTAGCACAATTACTCACCAAAAATTTAATAGCTTGAATTTTTTAAATATAATTTTTTGCATTAATTAAAAAAATAATGTATCAATGATTCATATGAATTTATTGTAATTATATAATAAATAAAAATTAAAAATGAATTACCATCATGATTGTAATTTTTTATTCTCTAAATAAAAATTTATATTCCTCCACAACTTTATTTTGTCACTATATTTAAACATAATAGATATTTAAAAGTATGAGAGTGAAATTTTTTCTCCACATCAATGGTTATATATTTCATTTTCCTGGTATGTTTTCAATTGAAAATATAATTTGAGAGTAAGGTGGTAAGAGTCAAATTAAATTTACCAAATAAGAATTACAATGAAAAATTATAGACTTACCACTTAGTTTTAACCTAGGTTAAATAGATTTACCCTATACAAATATAATATATTTTACCATGGTTACAATTCTTATTCAACAAAAATTAATGGGACCTATTAAAAAAATTTGATCCTATTATTTTAATATATGGAATAAATTTATTCAAATACAATAAATAAAATTTATGGAATCTATTTTTACAATATGTTGTAAGACGTTTCTAAAACTGGTTTATTGGAAATTAAATTTTTATGATTAAAGCTACATTTATTAATATCTCATGACTAACAAAAATTTAGATGAATGCTGAAAACTTTTATTTAGTATATGACATTATTATTTCATGAAAATCATTCACTAATAGTAATCAATTAAATTTAATAATATAATATCACGTTTATTTGTATAAAAACATTTTCCCAATAACCCTTTATATTCATTTTACATGATTTTTATATCCATTTATACCAAATTAAAAAAACATTATTTTACACAAAAATGATTTATAATTTAATTTTTATTATTAGTATTCAACAATTTAATGCCTATATTATAATGTTATACTATATTTCGAACCATTTATATATGGGGATTCATGTATTTCAATATCTCAAAAACATTATTTAAATAGAAATACTTCATAATATCACTAGTTGTTACACATTTAATCACACGATCATCTATGTTTAAAGATATACTAATGTAACATAATGACATATATTCTTATAACATTTTATCAAATATTTTATCACTTGATAACGAGAAGTAAAGGATTATGATAAATTAGATTTTCCAAATAATATACCATTGTAAACTATTTGAGGACTTCTTATCTAGTAGACTTGAATTCAAACTGATAGAGTATATAGATTGATAGTATAGTCTGGTCTTATATTTTGCAAAGTAATTATCCATCAATCACATAATATTATTTGTACCCTCAAACATTTCCCTATTATTATAGGATTACTAGATGAATACTATTGGTAATTTAATTATGAATATGATTTCTATGCTTTACTAGTGGTATAAGGAAATGTGGGAATAATGTCTATCACTCCTAACACTAAGAAAAATAAAATAAAAATCTGAAAAATCCAACGACCAATATTAATCAAATGGATACTTCTTAGATTTTTTTGAAGAGATAATGAAATCAGAGGGGATAAAAATAATATCAGCCAATTTTATTATCATGTTATATGAAATTCCATTATAAGATAAATTAAAATTAATTGAAGGAGAAATAATCAAATTCTTATTCTTTAGTTAAATTAACTATTATATATAATACTTATGAGATAAATATTGGTTATATGTTATCCAATATATTTGTTTCAAAATATAGGGGCCATGTAATATTAAAAAAATTATAATATATTAAGTTATTTATTTATGTATCTACCGATGTGTTATTCAAAAATAATACTAATATAAAAAAACCATAAAAAGAATTGATTCAAGATTGAAAACAATTTTATTGTGAGCATAAAAAAAATATTAACCTTAGTGTATATTTGGACATAATAGTATAGTATTTCATATTTTATTGTTACGCTATTATAATATTTCAAACATGATAATTTAGTGAATATTGAATCATTTAATTCCGATCAACAATGATTATAAATATAATTATAATTCTCAAAAAAAATACTTGAGAAAAGATAAATTTTTATCCAACTAAAACCAATATTATTTTATAAGTTTACATATGCAAGGATCAATAGTCATTATTGAGGAAAGGAATTCTGTATACAAACTAACACTTCATAAAATTGTAAATAATGAATCTTTTATAAATAATTGTAAGCCCCAAATCCTTAAAATTAGTTCAATAATGCTATGTGAACTGAAATATGGGTGTGTTAGAGTAAAGGTCATAAACGTCATGATATAAATTTTATGAAATTATTATAATTATGATTATTTGAATTAATATACATGGTAAAATTGTGTTATATTCTCAAGATGGGATTATTATATATTATTAATTACAACCAGTCCTTATAAATATTAAATTTATAGGTATTCATAATCTCATGTTACCAGATAAACATCTAAAACATGATGATAATTAATACAATATCTATGTTTTCCCTAATATTCATTAAAATTATTCCATTATTTCTTCCAAAAACATGTTTCATGGATAGAAATGAATGATCTAACCATCAGAAAACTATATTGGAAATAGATATCATATTTAAAAAATATTTAATTTATTAGTACATTGTTTCATGTATTAGATTTGATATTTTTTTGAGTAAAATGCATACATCAAATTAAAATTCTTGGTGGATATCAATATATTATACTATTATTATTCTATATATTAATTTCTATAACATAGAAACATATTAATCCTGAAATAATATATTTTTATATAATTGAGTATTTACTATTATGAAGTTGTGTTAGAATACATAATATCTATAGTTTTAATGATCTTTATTCAAATTATATAGAATAGTTATAAGAGTTCTGTGGGGATGAGTTTTTCAAAGGAAACACACTATATATATTGTTAAGACCAAAAAGATTCCTTTATATTTACCATGTTTGGTGATATATATATATATATATTATACATTAATAATTATTAATTTTATATGTAAATGGTCGATGTGAATAAGATAAAAATACTCTTTTTATATGAATTCAATAATGGTTTCAATGTAACAAAAATCAGGAGATCAGTATTTTCGATGTTTCTATAACTAATACTGCTGGAGATTATTGAAGGAAAAATTTACACATATGGTACGTGATGATATCAATAACATATGATTTATTATCAAAAATTATTATACAATCTTAATAAATTGCTTACAAAAAACCCATTTCAAATTTTTTTATAGTAAATACATTTTATTAATAATTATTATTGAAATAGAAATTGATAATTTTTTATTATTTGGAAATGAAAATTTGATTAATGGGGACCCTTCAGAAGATGTTGAAATGAGAAAATCAAAAGGGTCAATATCACCAATAATTTCTAGTATCACATGCATGATGCACAAACCCACAAATAGATAATTGATTTCCTAGTGATCATAGGAAAATATTTTGGAATTAATGTGTGCTATGTTACTACAAGAGGTTATTAACATTTTTATTGTTTTCTAAAATAAATATCAGAATAATATTTGTAAAATATATATTTAGTATTCACTTTTTTTAATCTCAATGAATGACTTTTTACAATAATGACATAATGTAGTAACCATGATATTGTGATTAATATTTACAAATATAGTTCTTTGGGTTTCTAAATCTAGTCATTGTATATAAGTTGAAAATATATTCAATGATATATGATGAAATAATTTGTAAATTATTTATTTAGATTTCTTTTGGATTGTAATATCACATAAAAATAAAATTTTAATGATAGAATTTCATAATATTTTGTTTCAGAATCTATCTCATATTACATTATTTATATGTGGGTTTCATATTTCATATGTATAAGGCATAATAGGAAGATACCAAATAGAAATATATTTTCTACATAAACATTTATTTTGAACTATATGATTATAATTAAGAATTTTTCCCATGATTAGATCCAATTAAATGAGAAATTGGAATACTATTGGTTAACGAGATGTTTTTAATCCTTACATAAGATTACTTTGATCTAGGATTTCAATAATTATGAGGTAGTATGAGTGATGAAATTATCAGGTCCAATGGCATCCATACCTATAATAACATAATACATTGTTTTTCTATATATAACATATTAAAAGATTTAATAATGACTTATTAAAAATATTCATTATACCAATAATAGTAGTTTTATAATTATTATCATAATATTTGACTGTGTTATTATCTTGGATGTCAATTTTCTAACAATGTGTCAACAAGAAAGCTCTTAGGGGCACTACGTGCTGAACCCCTCCTAGGGTTTCAGCAAAGGCGATGGCCGCTGCACTGGACCCTCTCCCCCTAGCGGGGGAGGGGACTTCATTGAGCTGCAAGGGTGCGGGGTCCCCCTTCACACCCTTCTCGAACCCAGATCTACTTCCTCCCTTTCCCCAAGCCTCGATATGTCTGAAGGTTCTGGATCTTAATGAAGGGTGCCCTAATCTTCTTCTTTCGCTTTCAGAGATTCATGAAGCCTCTTCCCTTCTGAATGTCACCTTGGTGGCTCGGATCAAACAGTCTTGCCCCATGGTTGATTCATTTGACCATCATGTTGTCGCTGTGTGGGATTTACATGAGCGAGCGACGATGGGTTTGCTCGATAGTAGGCATATTATTATTCGATTCTCGTCGGAGGAAGACCTCATCAGAGCCTGGTCTGGGGCCCCTCGCAGCCTCAACGACACTCAATTGTACCTTTTTAGTCGGTCGAATGATTTCCATATGCGGCGTGATTCTACGATGATGGTAGTTTGGTTGAGTTTCCCTAATCTCCCACTCCCTTTTAAAAATCCTTCTCTGATTCGAATGTTGGCCAATTTGGTCCGGAGATATCTCGGTTCCAATAGCTGAATGGAGTCCCTATGCCACCTGGTTTGTTCGCACGTCTGTGTGGAGGTCAAAGTGTCCTTGGTTCCCTTCTAGTACGAGTGAATTACAGTGGGTAAAGAATTTAGGTGTAAGTAGTCGGTGTTTTACGAAGCATGGTCTGAGTTCTATTCGGGATGCAAGCGTTTGGGTCACTCGCAACCTCTCTTTCGTTTGGGGGGCACTGACTTCCTCCAAGGAGACTACCATGGATTGTGTTATGGGGAGGCAAGCCTCCGCTGAACCTGGGGTGCCTTAGTAGAATATTGTAGGTGAGGTTCCTGAGAGTACAAATGCAGGGGGTTCGCTGAGTGGACCGCAGGAGGTGGTTCCCATAGTGGTGAGGATCCTGAGCAGTCCCCAGTTGGTGTGGAGCCTGGATGTGCTGATGAAAGGGGTTTGTTGAACGATCCGCATGAGATGAAGGAAATTTCAGGGATTGGCGGATCTGGAGAGGCAGAGGATATGTATGGAGGTTCCCACAACCGGGAGGTGCTAAAATTGGAGGATGAGGGAGTCTGCATGTGGCAAGGCAAGGCCTCGTATACTGAGGTGTTATGCTCGGATGGTGGTAAGATCGATAGAGGTGTAATTCTCTTTGAACAGGCTGGCAGGAGTACGGTTTCCTAGTGGGGGGGGGGGCTCTATAGAGGTTGACGGTATTGAGATGGCAAACCGGTTTGATGCTCTGGTTGTTGAGGATCCTGAGTATGTGGAGAAAGTAGAGACGTCTTTAGATGGAGCGTCCAGTGATAAACATTCAAGCCATTTCATTGGTGATACAAAGGACGCGGACCAGGAGTGAAGGTATCCTAGTCCGAGGTGGATCAAGAATAGAAGGGGCCAATAGAAGGAGAAAAAGGACTATTCATATTTTCCCTTACTGATTGAGGCCTGGTCGGTGAATATGGCAAAGAACAAACCGAAGGATTATGACACTCTCCTCCCCCCCCCCCCAAGGGGGAAAGCCAGTAACAAGAGAGGGATGATAATCCTCTTGATATGCTTATGAGTTCGGATGAGATTTTGATAGAAACTAGTCTGATTATCAATGCACCTAAGGATGATGCAGAAAGAATGATGACGAAGACGCTTAATGTGGAAACCAATGATGAGCAGAGTGATTGGATGGACAAGAAACATTTGATTCTGGTTCGGGTGTTTAACAACAGAAATATCAATGTAGAGGAGTACATCCAATCTTGGGGAAAGCTGGCATTCAGATTTGAAGATATTCTTATGGAGCAACCAGACATCCAGGTAAACACCATAACATGGAAACTGCTTAGAGAGGTTAAAACGGGCAGGCTGCAATTTCACTTTCGTGACTTTGTTTTATCTTTCAGTTCTTTACTCGGTTTCTCACTTTCTTCCTTAAAAGTGTTTGATAATAAAAATTTAAATTTGTAGGGCAGTAACAAGGTGTCAAAAGGTGAATACTTGGGAATTTCATTTCATGATGTATTTTCATGAGTCAATAACATTGTCAAAAGAATATATTTTACAATGATATGTGAAGAGACCTACACTAGTTATAGAAGTAAATCATATGATATGTAGTTATATCCCTTAATATTAAAAACATTTTCAACAACTTAGAACTAATAATACGGTTAGTATTTGGTTTTAGTGAAAGTGAGGGTTAATTTGAGTTAGTTCTCAAGAATAAAATATGTTATACTTTTTATTGCATGTAAATTCTTAAAAAATAATATAAATTGAATAACCTATCACTAAATGATTTTTCTATTTTGTAGAATCTATTTGATAATATCTTTAAAGAATTTTTCACATTGAAATGACGTATATTCAACCACTATGATATAATCTTCAATGTGTGCTGAAAATATTCCTGAATAAATCTTATATAATTAGATAACAATCTTCAATTTGATTTAGATTATCTTTAAAAATATTGTTCTTGACTCTCATAAGAATATGATACAATGTATATAATATATTATATAATAAATAATAAATAATAATAAATAAATAATAAAAACTAAATAAATAACAAATAAATACATAATAGATAGATAAATAAATAACAATTAATTTTGAATTATTAATTATTAATAATTAATAATTACAAATTACAAATTGATAATTATGAAATTAATCATTCTTAATTAATAATTAATATTTTAATTTTAATTTTTAATATGCAATAGTAAATATTGAATATCTAAAAAATAATTAATATTTAATTAGTATTTAATTAATAAATAATTTATAAATACTATATAATAAATGAATAATAAATGAAATACAATAATAATAAATTAGAATTTTGTAAATATAAAATAAAAAACGAATAAAGAATAAAGAATAATGATTAAAGAATAATGAATAAGGAATAAAATTTAATATTAAATATTAAATAATAAATAAATAATAAATAATAAATAAATAAGTTAATAATAATAAATTAATAATTTATAATAACTAATAAATTATAATTAATAATTAATAACTAATAATTAATATTTAATTAATTAATATTTTATAATTAATAAATAATTAATGAATAACCAATAAATAAATAATAAATAAATAAATAAATAAATAAAAACTAATATATAGTAAATAATATTTAATAATTAATAATTAATAAATAGTAAATAATAAATCATTAATAATTAATAATTAATAATTAATAATTAATAATTAATAGTAATTAATAATTAATAAATGATTATTAAAAATTAAGAATTTATAAATAATAATTTATATTTAAAAATATCTAAATAATTAATAAATAATTAATAAATATTGCATATTGAATAAATAAAAAAATAAACAATAAATAAATAATAAACTAATAATAAATTAATATTTAGTAAATTAAAAGTAAATTAATAAATAATAAATAATAAATAATAAATTAAAAATAATAAATAATAAATTAATAAACAATAAATAAATAAATTAATTGATTAATAGATAATAATTAATTAATAATTAATAATATCTAAAAATTAATAATTGATAATTATACAATAAATAATTCTTAATTTCAAACTAATATTTTATATTTAATATTTAATATGAAATATGAAATATTTAATAAATAATTAATATTTTAGTAATAAATAATCAATAAATAACTAATAATTATTAAATAATAAATAAATAATAAATGACTGATAAACTAATAATAAATTAGTGTTGATTAAAGTAAAAATAAATAATAAAGAATAAAGAATAAAGAAAAAAAATTAATAATAATTAATAAATAATACATAATGAATATTTAATACTAAATAAATAAATACATAAATAAATAAAGAGATAAATAAATAAATATATAATAATAATTAATACTAACTAATAACTTATAATTAGTAATTAATAATTAATAAATAAATATATACTTAATTAATGATTATTAATTAATTAATTATTAATGAATAAAGAATTAATAATTAATTAATTAAATAATAAATATAAATTGAATAAAAAAATAGTAATCAATAACATATAGTAAATAAATAAATATATTTATAATTAATTAATAATTAATATGTACACAATTACAAAATAAAAAATAAATAAATATGTAGATAAATTATAATAAATAATATTAAATAAGTAATTATAATTAGTTAATAATTAATAAATACATAAATATTCAATAAAAAAATAAATAAATAACCAATTAATTAAAGAGATCGTAAAATGTTAAGATCATCTAAAAACCCTAAAAACAATGAAATGGCCATAAAATATGACCTGAGACACATTTTCCAATGCCACAGCTAGTCAAATTGAATATCGTGAAATGAGTTTCGATAAGATATGTGGTACATGCCCAACGGACACCTAAATCAATATTTATAACCATTTAAATTTGGAGAAATCGACGTCTACAACTAAATCCTCTCTTTAGGAGGCCTTCTGGCCTTTTTAATAGATTAAAAATGGCTATATTACATTATTAGTTGGTACCAGACCTATGAAGCATAGAGATCATCACAGGCTTCGATTTGATATGCGGTATTGCTGAAACGGACACCCGGATTAAAAGTTATGGTCGTTTGAAGTCCGAGTTCGATTATTAACTTTTGAATTTTGAATAGATTTTTTTCTTTTGATTATCACATGATTTAAATCTCGCATAGTTGTTTCTAATTTGATAAACTTTTATTTGACTGGTTTTGGAACTAAAATTGACTCTCAGATCAGATTTTATAGTCATTTGATGTCGAATTCTGTTCTTCTACTTATTGAATATTTTCTTTTAGTTTCAAAATATTATTAATTAATATTTTTAAATATTAGTTAATTAAGACTTTATTAATATAGAAAATTTTACATAATAAACTATATATTGTGTAAATAATAAAAAAATAATAAAAAAATAATATTCATAAATTTTCATAAATTTTTTTTCTTAAATTTTGAGGCGGTTTTCAAAAATTTGCCACTATATCATGGCATTTTTTTTTAAAACCCACCGTTAGAAAATGATATTTATTTAGATGAAATTTTTTAAAAAAATTAAGAATTTTTTTAAAAAAATTAGCGGCTGTTTTTTCACCGCGGTTTTAAAACACGCTACAAAAAACTACTGCTAAAACATTGTTTTCTTATGGTGAAATTAAATAAATATTTTTTTTATGAAACAACATTCTTTTAATTTTTCAAAATAATCAGTTAAGTTTTCTTCAAAAACAAAAAGAGAATGTTTTCACTAAAATATAAACATTCAAAATATCCAAATTATGTTATATTTATAAAAAAACAGGTACCACAATTACTAACCAAAATTTTATTACCCTCAATTTTTTAAAATTAATTTTTTTTATTAATTGAAAAAATAATGTATCATTGTTGAATAAGAATTTAGTGTAATTATATAATACATTAATATTAAAAATTAATTACCCTCATGAATGTAATTTTTTATTCTCTAAATAAAAATATATATTCATCCACCACATTATTTTGTCTGTATTTGTAAACATAATATATATTTAAAAGTAATAGAGTGACATTTTTTCTTTTCATCAATGATTATATATTTCATTTTCCTAGAAAATTTTCCATTAAAAAAATAATTTGAGAGTGTGGTGATAAAAGAAAATTAAATTAACCCAATAAGAATTATGTTGAAAAAATATAACCATATCACTTAGTTTTAACCTAAGTTAACAAGATTTACCCATACAAAGATAATATATTTTACCATGGTTACAATTCTTATTCAACACAAATAAATGCGACCTATTAAAAAAATTTAACATATTATTTTAAAATATGGAATAAATTTTATCATGTACAATACAAATAATTTATGGAAATTATTTTTACAATATATTGCAAGATGTTTCAAAAATTAGTTTATAGGAAAATAAGTTTTTATTATTGAAGCTATAGTTATTCATATCTCATGACTAACAAAAATTTAGATTAATGTTGAAACAATTTATTTAATATATGACATTATTATTTCATGAAAATCATTCACTAATAGTAATCAATTAAATTTAATAATATAATATCACATTTATTTGTATTAAAAAATTTCCCCCAAAACCCTCCATTTTCTTTTTACATGATTTTTATATCCATTAATAACGAATTAATAAAAAACTAATTTATTTTACACAAAAATGATTTATAATTTAATTTTTACTATTAATATTCACCAATTTAAGGCCTATATTATAATTTTATACTATATTTCGAACCATTTATACATGGGGATTCATGTATTACAAGCTCTCAGAAAAATTATTTAAATAGAAGTACTTCATAATATAACTAGTTGTTACACATTTCATTATATGACCATCCATGTTTAGAGATATACTAATGAAACATAATGACATATATTCTTATATCATTTTATCAAATATTTTATCACTTGATAACGGGAAGTAAAGGCTTATTATAAATGAGATTTTTTATACATTGTACCAATGTTAACTGTTTGAGGAGTTCTTATCTAGTGGAATTGAATTCCAACTGATGGAGTATATAGATTGATAGGATAGTTTTTTCTTATTTTTGGAAAAGTAATTATCCATTATTCATATATTATTATTTGTACCCTTGATGTTTTCCTTGTTATTATAGGATTAATAGATGATTACTACTAGAATTTTAATTATAAATATGATTTTTATACTTTACTAGTGGTATAACGAAATTTGGGAATAGGGTCTATGACTATTAAGACGGAAAAAATTAAAATAAAAAACTAAAAAATCAAATGACCAATATTAATTAAATGGATTCTTCTTATATTTTTTTAGAAAAGATAATGAAATTAGAGGGGATAAAAATAATATCAGCAAATTTTATTCTCATGTTACTTAAAATGATATAGGAAGATGAATTCTAATTAATTGAAGTAGAAATAATAAAAATACTATTGTATAGTTAAATTAACTATTATATATAATACTTATGATATAAATATCGGTTATATGTTTTCTAATATATTTTTTCCAAATATATATGGACCATATAAAATAATAATATAATAATTGATTAATTGATTTATTTATGTAGCTACCAATGTGTTATTCCAAAAAAATCTAAAAGTATGACAAAACCATAAATAGGACTGATTTAAAATTAAAAACAATTTTATTTTGAGCATAATCATAATATTAACATTAGTGTATCTTTAGACAAAACAGTATAGTATTTCATATTTTAATGTAACACTTTTATATAATTTCAAACATAATAGTTTAGTGAATCTTGAAACATTTAATTCTGATCAAAAATAATTATAAATATAAATATAATTCTCAAATTAAATACTTGAGAAAATATAAATCTTTATCTAACTAAAACCTATATTAGTTTACAATGTAACATATGAAAGGATCTCTAGTCATTATTGTGGCAAAGAATTATGTATACAGACTAACAGGTATTAAAATCGTAAATAATTAAACCTTTATAAATAATTTTTAACCCAAATTCTTTAAATTAGTTCATTAAGGCTACGCGAGATACAATATAGATATGCTAGATTTATGGTTCTAAACTACATGAAATTAATTTTATGAAATTATTTTAATTCTCGTTATTTTAATGAATATACATGGTAAAATTGTGTTATATTCTCTAGATGGGACTATTAGAGATTATTAATTACAACCAATCATTATACATTTTAAATTTATAGGTATTAATAATCTCAAATTACCATATAAACATCTAAATCATGAGGATAATATATATAATATCACTGTTTAGCATAATATTTGTAAACAATATTCAATTATTTCTTCCAAAAGATGTTTCATGGATAGAAATATATGATCTTACCATCTGTAAACTATATTGGAAATTGATATCATGTTGAAAAAATATTTAATTCATTAGTACTTTGTTTCATGTATTTGATTTGACATATTTTTTTGAATAAAAAGAATACATAAAATTAAAAATCTTAGTTGATATCAATTGATTATACTATTATTATTCTATATTTTAATTTCTATAACATAGAAACATATTGATCATGAGATAATATATTTCTATATAATTGAGTTTTTACTATATTGAGGTTGTTTTAGAATACATAATATTTACAATTTTAATGATATTGATGCACATTATATAGAATAGTTATTAGAAGTCTTTGGGGATGAGGTTTTCAAATAAAACATATTATGTATAGTGTTAAGACCAAAGAGATTCCTCTATATTTACCATCATTGGTGATATATATATATATTATTCATTAATAATAATTAATATTATATTTAAATGACCGATGTGAATAATATAAAAATATCCTTTTTATATGAATTCAATAATGGATTCCAAGTAACAAAATTCATGGGATCAATATTTTTTATGTTTCTATACCAGATACTGCTGGAGAGTATTGAAGGGAAAATATAAACATATGGTATATGATGATATCAATAAAACATGATTTATTGTTAAAAATTATTATACAATTTCAATAAATTGATTTAAAAAAAATCCATTACACAATTTATTATAGTAAATACATTTTATTTATAATTATTATAGTAATAGTAATTGATAATTTTTTATTGGTTGGAAAGGACAGTATCTTTAATGGGGACCCTTCAGAAGATGTTGATATGAAAAAATCAGAAGGGTCGATATCACCAATAATTTCTAGTATCACATGCAGGAAGTACAAACCCATATATGATTAATTTAATTCCAAGTGATCATCGAAATATCTTTTGGAATTAATGTGTTCCATGTTTCTACAAGAGGTTATTAAGAGTTATTTTGTTTTCTAAAACAAATATCACAATAATATTTGGAAAAAATATATTTAGTATTCACTTTTTTTAATCTCAATGAATGTTTTCTTACAATAATGCATAATGTTGCAACCATGATATTATGATTAATATTTACATATATGGTTATTTGGGTTTCTAAATCTAGTAAATGTATATATTTTTAAAATATATTGAATGATATATGATGGAATAATTTGTGAATTATTTTTTTAGTTGTCATGTAGATTGTAATATCACATAAAAAATATTAATAATACATTTTCATAATATTTTTTTAGAGTCTATCTCATATTCCATTATTTATATGTGGGTTTGATATTTCATATGTATAAGGCACAATAGGAATATTACAAATAGAAATATATTTTCTACATAAAAATTTATTTTTAACTATATGATTATAATTGAGAAAATATCACATGATGAGATTCGATTAAATGAGAAATTAGAATACTATTAGTTAACGAGATATAGTATTATCCTTACATAAGATCACTTTGATCTATGATTCCAATAATCATAAGGTAGAATGAAATATGAAATTATTAGTTCTAATAGCATCCATATCTATAATAACATAGTACACTGTTTTTCTTAATATATCTTAAGAAAAGGTTTAATAAAGACTTATTAAAAATTTTCAGTATACCAATAATAGTAGTATTATCATTATTATAGTAATATTTTACTATGCAATTATCTTGGATGTAAATTTACAAACAATGTGACAAAAGATGAATACTTGGGAATTTCATTTCATGATGTATTTTAATGAGTCAATAACATTGTCAAAATAATATATTTTATAAAGATATGTGAAGAGGCCTACCCTTGGTAGAGAAGTACATCATATGCTCTGAAGTTATATCACTTATTGTTAAAATAGTTTTTAACAACTGAGAACTAAAAATATGGTTTGCAATTCTCTCTATTGAAAGTGAGGGTTAATTTAAGTTAGTGCTCAAGAATCAAATACCTTATACTTTTTATTAAATATAAATTCTCAAAAAATAATATAAATTGAATAACCTATCACAATATGATTTTTATTCTTTGTAGCATCTATTAGATAATATCATTAATTAATTTTTCACATTGAAATGACATATATTAAACAACTATGATATAATCCCCAATGTGTAGTGGAAATATTCTTGAATAAATTTTATATAATTAGATAACATTATTCTATTTGAAATATATTACCTTTAAAAATAGGGTTCTTGACTCTCATAAGAATATGATACTTTATATCATGATGCCTACACTTGGAAATATCCATGATAAGAGGTTATAAGAACAACCATACCTAAAGGAATTCCTCATCTTATATGTCACTAGATATTTAGGTCTTTCATTGTCTATAATGATAATTATACATGTGATTGTTATTAATTAATGTCAATAGTTAATTATATTTATTTCAGGATAAAAATTATGATTACTTGTTTTCACATAGAAGTAAGATATATTGTGTGTATTATGAGTGATTTTGAATTAATGAATAAGTGAATATAAGAAATTTTCCTTTATATTAAGCGTCATGATTTCTTATTGTCTTTGATTAGAATGTAACTATCATTGTAAAATTCCATGGACATGGCTTACTGAAAAGTTCATTTCAGATAGTCATAGAAAGAGAAATTTGGTACATGGGTTGATAACACAAGTATGTTACCTTCATTATTAATAGATACCAAGTCTAATGGATTATTTTACATTATGATCATTTGTATATTTTTTCTCAATTAGTTTAATATTAAAATCATCCTCTATAGGTACCTTTCAATGTTTTTTCACACTAATTTTGGATATAAGGAATGTATTCATATTTCTATTAATGAAGAGGTTTCGAGGGCCACACACTTAGTGTATTCATTGATCTCAGTTAAATTAAATTTTTCAATAATGGTATTAATAAAAAATATTCTTACAATTTAGAAATTAAATATATTTTTTATTTACAAATTTATAAAATTCCATCAATAATGTGAGTTAAATATTAAATTAATATTTATTCCAACTCATATTAAATATAATGATTTTATACATTATTAATTTACGTGGTTGTAAATATTGATTATTTATTACAACAAATATTCATTTATATATGTGATTATTAAATTCAATATTTCTTCCTGAGATTATCGAATAACATGTTTATATATATATATTATATTCTCAAGGTTGTTAATAGATATTTTTTATTTACAAGAACTTGAATAAATTAATATAAATATTCATTTAATCATTTGTGTACAAAAATATATGTTTATTCATATAATTGTGAATATAATATTTATTTATTTATTCATGAAGTTTGTAATATTTATTTAAGAAATATTTATTCTTTGTTTCAATAAATTCTATTGATGATTATCTGGAAAATTAAGGCCCTATTTTAAATATATATTCTATCTAATATATAGGATAGATAATTTGACGTGAAATATTATTATTTCATTAAATTGGGTAATATATATATATTTTAATATTTTATAAACATCCATTTGTGAAATTATAAGTATTTGAACCCTAAATATATAAATTCATGAAATATATCATATTTCAGGTTTACCTGATCTGATATTGATTATCATGTAATATATTCTCCAATATCAATGTCTTATTCAAGATTGAAGGATGCCCCTATAAATTATCTCACGATTAAGAAACATCTCCCCCATCATCCTCCTCAACTCTCTCTATCATGATTGAGTGATAAAGAAACATGATTTTTATGAACCAATTTCCACTTTCATTGATGACACAACACAATTAATAAACAAAAATAGTAGCACCAATAGACGTGTTGGTCCTGTTTTGAGATCAAACAACTTGTGTGGATCAATGAAGAAGTTATTCTTTTTTTTTCATCCTCAAATAAAAATGTAAAAAATATAATCTAAAATCAAATGGTCAAAACATTCTTTAAATAAGTATCTTAGGACTAATTAATTTTTTTTTATTAAATTGATTATTAATTTATCATGAATGATACTATTAATGGTTTAATGTGTTTTTAATTATATATATCTCAATAAATTTCTATGACATATCATTCTTCACCATGTTATTATAGATTATTCATTAGAAATTATGAGAAACCATCATTGGAAATGGGCCTAAATGGATTTAACTATTCAATGAAAATTCACATATTCCCCATATTGAAGTTCATAAATTTGAAATTTTGTTTTTGATTTGATATTATATCAAAAATAGTAACATTCACACTTGAATTCCATTGAAGTATTTGAACATTATGTATAATAAAGATAATCATATTAATAAATTATTTTGAACCCTGTAAATGTCTATTCATTTTTATTCTTTTCAATTATAATCTTATATGTCTTATATATTAGTTATTTAATGTTTATTTTAATAATAAGATAATTGTGATATAGAATTTTTATTACAAGTTTTATAATGGTAGTCTTAATTAATTTTCATTAATACAAATTTCATCATTCCGTGTATATTCAAGATAATGGAATCATTTTTATATAGTGGTTTATTCATTCCCATAATAATTTTATGAATTAATGTGGTTTTTATGAGAATTAAATCTATGATGAAAAATGTACAGGTAATTTGTTGATAATAACATGTTACATCATGTGATCATTTGTTTTTTTTTTGTTTCTCTGTTTTTAGACCATGTTAATATCATTAAATATTGATTCATATTATATTTCATTTGAATTAATGTTTTTTTACTAATTCATGATGAATATTATGATGTTTGTATAATAACATTTCAATGCATCGTTATACTGGTCAAAACAATAGCATATCAGACTAGAGAATTATAAACATTATAGAATTACTAGTATCATTTTTAATGAATAAAAAATGATATTAATAAAAAATAATCAAAATATGGAATTTTATTTTGAATAATTTGATAAGAGAATGTACCTAAAATATGTGTTGATGAAATATATACTTTCTTTGTTTAATTCACTCGTTGTTGATATAGCTTAATTCAAAATAGAGGGTTTAAGATTCTGACATGGAGTAGAGTTTAAGAAATCTATTTAGTCATTAGGGAAGGAAAATGGGACGATATTTTGGATAAAAACAAATGGTATCAATTTTTAGATAGGTATATGAGGAGTCCTTTTATAAGTGAGTTTTTTATGGGATTTACCTAATTTCACACCCACTAACATATAAGGTTATTATTTTAAAAGGATATTGGATAAAAATTGGAAAAATAATGGAGGCGTGGTCTCTTTTGGTTTAGAATAAACTTCTAAAAATATTTATAGAGTGGTATTTATGATATTTTATGTCGTTAAGACAACGTTTTACCCTTTTCCTTCATTTTACTTTTGTGATGGTTACTAAACTTTTAACTGTTCATATTTTTAAATGTATAAAAATGAAATTAACCTTCTGTAATATCCCAAAGAGCTTATATTGTATTTTTATACTTTTTTACTACATTTGTTTGTTCATTAAATGGTTTGTGGTTGTATGTGGAGTCTCAAGGGTGTCCTTGTGGTTCGAGGCATGAAAAGGGGTTTGTAAAGGCTATCTAGTGCATGTTACATGTTTGAGAACCATTTAAGGGGGGAGCCATAATCTGCGTGTGATTAGATAGAATGTATCAAAATGGACACTATATGTTTTTTTAAACCTTACATAATTCCCATAAGACAATGTGACATATCCCCCTCTTGGATAGAGGGTGGAACACGATTGGTGAATGGTTTTTAAAACTATAGTGCCAAACCATGAGTCTCGTCAAAAGGGGTAATTTCCCAATTTACCCCTCATGCATTAAATATTCTAACCCATTTGGAATCCCTTCAATATTCCAATATCGTTTATGACAATATTCTTCCTCCCAAGATCCCATTATATTATTCTTTTTAGATTCTTGTTTTTTTGGAGTGTGTTTTTCAAAAATCGATGATCAGGGTGAGTATAACACTCTACAATATTATTATTTTTTGAAAATTCATTGTGTAACTAGTATTCACCTTCAAGATCCCTAAAACCAGGTTTTTCATGGGGATTAAATTCGTGATATTTATTGGATTTTTTTTATTTTTAATCAAGGTATGCGGAGAAGAGATCATTCATCTATAAACGTGAGATAGGTGGCCAACATGTATATCCCAGAGTCATGATACCCTAATATATATTTATTTGGTTATGTTGTATACCTTATTATTTTTCATTTGATTTCTATGGTATGGAATTATAAATAAGATAATTTAATAATGAATTGAACCCCTCATATTCTTCATGGGATCAAATAAGGATTAGTAGACTTGGTCTAAGGAAACTGATGCAGTCTTCATCACCATGAACATATAATTGAGTTACTAAATAATAAATTGAAGGATTTGTGGAATGAATGAAATGATAAATGTGTTTAGCTTCATTAATGTAATATTAGGTTTTTTCACTAACATGAAATTGTTAAATGATATATGACATGCATGAGGAAAATAGTAGATGAGAATAATGATAAAAGAATCATGCTTATGATAAAAAATTGTATGAATGGTGTTTTAGACTAAGGCTCTACTCACACAGGTCGAGATAGACTAATCCTCTAGGCCCTACCATGATATTGCAAGGGTTATGGTGTCCTATAGAGGCTCTATTACCCTAAAAAATACATGTGATGTGAATTCCTAGAATGAGGTTCTAGGGAATGTTCTTATATATATATATATTTCTAAAACAAATGTCCCCATAATTTTGGTAACTTGACTCCATTGAATGTTTTTTATTTGATTGGAATTAAGCAATGAGGATTGATAAATATGGGTAACAAAAGGAACTAATGATGAAAGTGGCTAATATATAATTAGTTAAAGATTGAAAAACAAAATTTTTGATACCCTGTTTTTTACCATACATTTGTGTACACTGTTTGTGATATCATTTATTTTACTCTTTAATTATTTATATAATTAGTAGATCATATTTGTGTTATAATAAAATTTTAATATTTAGTTATACAAAATAAAAATAAAATACCATGATGTGTGTAATATTTCTATATATCCATGGACTATTTATAGTTTAAGATATCCCCTTTATAATTCCAAATTAAAAAACATTTCTTGTTAAAATCAAATGTATAAAAAAATGACTTCTCATTAAATATAATATTATAACTGCATTAATTTCATCCAACTGACTTCAAGGGATCCTAAAATAGACTCAAGGATTATAATGACTGTAATAAACAAATAAAATTAAATTCAGACATGTTTTTGGGTAGTTTGATTTTATTATAATATTACCTTTACCTTTAATTTCGATATTTATATTTTACCATGTAAATTATTTTTTACTAAAGTAATTATTCGTAATGTCAAAACATTAAAGGTAATTTTTAAAATAATTTAGAAATTTTGATTAAAAATATGAAATAAATTTTTCCAAATTCATAACCCATAATTTATAGTAATTAATTTAAAATTAATCATCATTGTCAAAACGTGAAAATAGTTTTTTAAAGTAAAACCCATAAAAATAATGAATTGCAATTATTTCAAATTTAAATGTGAAATTACATTGAATTACAAATGTTGGATTAAATGATAAAAAAATAATCCAATTATACATTAAAAAATTAAAACTATAATATACAAATATAAATAAATTAGATTAAAAATTAGTTTTGAATTTAAATATAATATTTTCACTATTCAATAAAATATTAATTTTATTAGGAAAATACCAAAATTTCAACCATGGTAAATTATGATGTCTGGATTCCCAAGAATATGTTTATTTTTTCTTAATATAATTTATAAAAGTGCAAAAAAATGTATTAAAAATGGATTCTCCATCAAAATTTATTAAAATTGTATTCTTTAGAGAAACACACATTTATTCTGTAAAATTGTATTTATTTGTATATGGTGTGTAGAAAAAAAATAAATTTAATTCTAAACATTATATTGAATTAATATAATAAAAAAATACTGATGTTGTTATTTTATAAACATAATTATAAACATTTCATAAAAATTCATAAAAATACATCCCTTATATTGAATTGGCATTTAGATTCATTTTAAGTTAAGTTAATAACCGATGAGTTGTTATATAAACATCTGTAGACCATATTTTCATAATTTATTTAAAATTGCTCATTCACTCCGTCTAACAACTTACTGAAAACTATATTATTAAATAACAATATTAATAATATATTACTTTTTGGTATATCTCAGTCTTGTGTGCAATGTCGGATTTAAGAGAAACCCATTGTTTCTTGTTGAGTACACTATCAGACATATCAACACATTTAAAGTAAAATTAATATCTAATTGATAAATATTAATAGATATGAAAAACCCTTATTCTATAATTACCTTGGATGTTAAACTTTTTTGAATAATGATAAAAATTAAATTTTGGTACATTTAGATATTTTATTTTCTAATATAAATGTTATTTATTTAAATAATTATTTCAAAATTATCTTAGGTTTAATTTTTGGGTATTTTTCAAAATAGGTAAGTATTTGAATGAATACTGAATAATATAGTTTTTATTGAAAATTTTCATTTTTATTTAGGGAATTTATATGGTTAAGTTTGATTAAAAATGTATTAAAAGTAAAATTAGTTCAATTATATATAATTTAAATCATTTTATATCATTGGACACTTTTTTAAATTGAATTTTTATATAAATGTTTTTCTATGAACATTTACTGATTGGAAAATTCCATCCTCATCACGTCAGGGGGTTTAATTTTAAATTATATTTTTCCAATTCATTGAATGTAATTTGAAAAAATCGATTCCATATTTTTAATAAAAACATTTTAAATTATATAATAATTTAAAAATAACTTTCTTATAATATAAAATTATAAAAATAATTACAATTATAAACAATTAATAATGTAAAAAAATGGGTTTATCAAGAGTTAAAATAAAAAAATACTTGCAAAAAAAGAACCATAACATATCCAATTCCCATTAAATGGACTTATTTATACATTATAATTTATTATTCCCATGATTTTTCCTTTTTATATACTTTTTTCATGTGAAAATTTTTGTTATGTCTTTTAATTTCAATAAATTTCAAGTGTGCCACCCACCTTAGTTATAAAAGGACACTGATTCTTCTCTCTTATTCACTCCTAAAAACCCATTTTTTGATCAATAAGATACTAAATATATTACTTAATTTCATACTATAACCATATAATCCTTATTTTTGTGAAAAAAGAAACCTACTCTTGATTTCACATAAAAACTAATGATGCTTCCCCAAGAATAGTTAATGTTCTCTAACGAGCTTTTTATTTTATGTATTCCTTAATATCATTTATTTCTTATTAACAAATTATAATATAATATCTTTATTATTATTTTTATACTATTATTTTATTATGTTAACTTAATTACCTAAAATCATATCCCCATCCGTTAAATGGGATATGAAATCATCATTGACTTACATGGCAGAATACTGCCTCGTGAACCCGTGATACTCATTTTCCATCACCACATTTCAAGGATGGATTTAATAATGGATTAAATTATTATATATATGATATTTATGATATTTTTATAATTTTTTAATTATTATACCACATATAACTTCTATATTTTCTTTCATTGGACTTTCAATAATGTTTCTCATGTGTACAGAAGACTACCGTCATGGGAATCAATGTGATTCATTCATGATTTGAATAAATGGTAATAATAATGGGATTAATGGAAGTATATGATATATATTAAATAAAAATTATAATATAATGTAAATATATAATTAAAATAATTTCTTCTGTTGCATTGATAAAATGGATATAGTGTTCATGGATACATACAAAATATCTTCTCTATAAATAGTGTTTTTTATTCTCTATCTCAGAATTTTTTGGATTACTATCAATAAATATATTATGAATATATATGATACGTATTTCATGGTTACAAATATGTATATTATTGATCCATTATCAATGTATAAGGACAAAAAATAAAAAATAAAAATTTACATGAAAAAAAATCATTTATTTCTCAAAATGTTTATTTAAAATAGAATTTTTAATAAATAGGTAATATAAGGTCATAAGTAAATCATATGGTGTGTGATATATATAATTATGGACATGAAATATATTTATAATAAACATATATTCATTAAATTAATTTATTGAACTTATAAAACATAATTCAAGAATTGTGGTAGAGAGTTTTCCCATGTTTTTGTTTTTTGTGAAATATGTTATATTATGCACATATCTTTTTTTTATACAGTGAATATACGACCCTTCCACATGAAATATCATGAATATATTTATTCTCGTGGTTTTATAATAATAATTTAGTAATATTATTTTATGGGTCTTATGGTTCAATATTAACAATGTGTGATGGGTTTTATGTTACAATCTCATATTTTATCAAGATTTTCCATGATTATGCTCCTAATGATGAAATATTACAACCTATTACTAAATAATGACATGAATTTTCTTCTCTAATATTTTTTTAATGAGAATAATATTTTCATCTTATTTTTCAATCATTATGTATTAAAGAGTTAAAATGTTAAATTTTATGAAAAAACATATTTATTTCTCTCTTTAGTCGAAACCCCTTTTCTTTGAAACCCTTATTTTCTAATAATGTTTTTTATTTTTTAAAAAATATAAATATTCTTGAATAAAAATATTCATACAAATTATTTAATTGAATAAAAAATTTCAAGTAATCTCCCTGTCATTTTCTAAAAAACCTCGTTTAGATTTTACGAAAAATATGAATAGAATCATTATTTTAATGTGTATAACATGAAAGGACTTCAGGGATGTCATGAAAATTATTTTATTTGAATGTTATTTTATATCTATTAGAGCTTATTTTCAATGAATCAAATTTCTAGAATATTTTATAAATTTTTAATTTTATAAAGTGTGATTTTTAAAGAAAGCATATTTTCATCAAGAAACATTCATAGTGATTTTTCATTCAAAATTATTTTCCATCTTAGATGAAGTACTGTAGTGTTAATTATGTTTTAATAGAGATTTTATCCAATATTAACACAATTATTATTTCTCTAAATGGTTTACAATTATGATTACATGATATTTTATTAACTCCATTTTTCTAAAAGGGTTACACAATGTTAAAATGGTTTTGTAATTTTCTTCTCTTTACATGGGTTATGCTTATATGAAATGATGAAATGAATAAAGAAAACTACTTATTTTTTCGTATGTTATGTATTTGTGAAATTTTTATGAATCCCATTCCATTTAATGGGTTTTGATATGAGGAATTTTTTGTTATCATCTGCACACATATATATTGTTTTCAATATGTGATAAGTGGGAATTATTTATCCCTTAAATTCATTAGGTAAATAGTGATACATCATTATATTAATACGACTATAATGGTAGGGGAATCATGTTTTATGGAGGTCTTCATCCATGATGATATTATTTATAGTGAACATTGACTACTATTTTGGTTTAGGTTGTGACCACATTCTACTATGATAGTCTTTTAAATGAGCCTCGAACTACTATGGAATTCATTTTATGCCCTTATGTGTCTTAGAAAAATCTATGACTTATGAAAATGTTATGATATCATACATCAAATTATTTGATTCCAATATAATTCATGTCTTATTAACGACCTTGATTAATTTCTTAACTCTTGTTAATTATATATGATATGTAGGGTATGGTTTAGATATGTAATTATCTTGTTATCATACCCTTAGACACATGATATGCTGGTATATCCCACCGTTAATCTAATATCACCTTTTCTAATGTTTCAATTACCAAGGTGATTATATAAGGTATCATTTTTGATATGTCATAGATGGGTTCTCATTAATAAGAATGTAGTTGGAAATAACATAGATTAGTTATGGTCTAGTCGATTATGTATCCAATAATCAAATGGAAATAGACTTAAATGATTCTGGCATGGATTGTTCCTTTATGTAATTAGTATTCCTTTATTAAGATATAATATTTATATATGATAATTTTGTAACATTATAGTTGGTATCAGAGTATATGGATAGTTAAACCTTGTAATTTCGAATGAGAAGACAATAGTGATATCCTAAGGGATATTTATGAGGATATTTCTAAGGATAAGTCTTTGGGTGAGTCAATGTAATGTAAAATTTCATGGAATTTTGGTAAATCATAGAGTGAGTGGTTTTTAAGAAATTTTTTCCATAGATAGATACTACATGTACATGTGGATATGAAATAGAGTTACGTAAGGGTAATAAATACAAAACTATTTCATATTTAAAGATATAATCATCAATTGGTGCGCAAAAAATGGTCTTGTTGCACACCATGTTTGACAATATTGTGGGATATGATGTGGAAATTCACAAACACTTCACAAAAAACCATGAATGCTTTTATTAGAAGATGACTAGGAAATAAACAATGATATACAAGAGGTGTTAGATAGAAAAAATAATGTTTCATGATTTGGACATCCTATAATTAATTTCTCATGGATATGTAGTTCGCCACTATGATTATTTTTTCTTGAAATATATTTTTTGGTTTTACTAAATCGATGGAAAATGAATAATCTATCTCAGTGATGATTGTGATGTAAAATGGAATTATTTTCCACATCAGTATCCAAATTTGTTTATGTGTTTGAATTAAAAATATCATTGTTATGACAACACATCTTAATCAATATATTAATCATGTTGAACTTCCAAACAAATAAAGGACTATAAAACATTCCGTTGAGTCCTTCATTAGGAAACATTCACCACTATCTAATCGTTTTGTTGATCTTATTATTTCCGAAAAATGGACTAGTACAACTAAAAAGATATTTTACATTATCATGTGATCAGAAAATTAAAAATTGATTATGGAATTCAATCACTTTCAAGGAAAATCTTATCAATGGTGCAAGCTTATCAATAATACAGGGGAACATGATGAAAAAAATCCATAGAGTGTGATGGGTTTAAGATGTTATTTTTAATTAATTAATTTCTCTATATCCTTCAAAAAAATATAGATAGCGTTCCTTGATCTATACTATAAGGGTGGTGAATCTATTGGTGTCTATGATGAAGCATTTATAAAACTTGTAAGGTACACATCTGGAATTAGAAACCATCCTAAAAATGAATTTTATCAATCTTTAGGTGTATAAGGTGAAGTATCCATGGGTATCTTTCCATAATGGATTACAATAGTTATGAATACATCATTTGATGTACTATCATGGTTGAAATGGAGATTGGAGTAACCATTAATTTCATGGTTTTGATAAGAAAATGAATATGGAGTTCAAATAAACTCTATAAAACATGGAAATAATATAATGTGCTTTCCTTCACACTCAATGTTTGGAAGGAAACATGATATAAATTTCTTTAAAGGTAATAGTAAATTCTCTATTTATTAGAATGAGGGTTAAATATAACATGATTACTAAATTGATTGGTTGAAGTTATTTAATTATAAAAATATATATAAAGAAGTAAATAATGAACCACCAACACACTAGTATTTCAAATGAAATTAGTATGGGATTTTTTATAATCATTTCCAAAATATAAAGGTTAATTATGATTACCAATTTTAGTAACTTCTTATAATGATGGAAAATGGGATATCTCAGGTGATAACTATTTCTGATGGGGGTGTGATAACGATGTGCTAAAATAAACACATACCCTCCAACATAGAACTAATAATGGTTTATTTGACACTAGATTTACTCTTTCTTTTGGATTTGAAGAATTTTACTATGGTATCTATATTCCAACCACTTTATTTGAAATATAATTATTATTGAAACTCCATAATTTTATGATAATCACATAAAATTTATGTAAATCTGCTTTAATTGATTTCTTAGGGAATTCTCTTCCTATAAATATTTTCATTCATACTCATGTTGAGTTTGATTTTTTCTTAGGCATGTATTGGATTTCACTTCATAAATCCCACATCTATATTCAAGGAAGGGAAGTCTGTTTGGATATTTTAAACAATACAATGAACATGTATCAATGTGATCATAGGTATAAACATCCTATGAATATAAAATCCATTGTATAAGTTATGATACCCATTATAAAATGATTTTTATCTCAAATGGTTGCATAGAAACTCATCATCAATAATATGTCTATTATGATGGAATTTGGTGATGTATTTATGATTGTGTGTTATAGTCTTACACTGAATCCTAATGTTAAATGTTCAATAGAACTGATACATCATTCCACACCAATTTCAAAGACTCCCTATATAATATCCCCGATTAATTTTTTGGAATTAAATAAGAAACTCTAGGAGAACATTGAAAAAGGATTCATTCAACCATGTGTGTCATATTAGTGTTCAACTATTCATATTGTTGAAAATTAGAATTGATTGATGCAACTCTATATTCATTTTTGGAAGATGAGCAACTATAATATCAAAAATAAGTATCCTCTACCCTATATTTATGTCCTATTTGATCAACATCATTGAGCTCAACACTTTTCAAATATTTACCATTGTTATGGATATAATAAATTGATAACCAATAAAGATATAAATATGACTACATTCCTTACATGGTATAGACAATATGATTATATTTTGATTAGATTTAGTAATACTATTTCTCTCACTATCTTTATAGATTTAATGAATTACATTGTTGGAAATTTTCTCAATTAGTTGGTAGAAATTGTTGTAGAGGATATTTTTATTTATTAAATATACCAATTAAGGTTAGGAAGAGAACATAATAATTATACTAACTGACATAAAGAAGGATAAAATACTTGAAAAGTTTATAATATGTGAATTTTCGATATAAGGTATTCATTTTTTGTCACATAATCTAAAAAGAGGATATATGAGTATATTTTTCAAAGACATAAGCTATAAAATGTCAGCCCACCATCCACAGTTATTGAGATCAATAGATTCATTACTTCATTTAAATATTTCCATCATATTTTGGAGAGTTTATCACTACTATATAATTCTCTCACAATGTTGACTCAAAAGGGAGTCAAGTTCCTCATGGTAGATGAATGTGATGTAAATTTCAAAGAACCGAAGAAATGATTAGGGAGCATACCTATGATTACATGACCCTACAATGGAGAATGGTAATTAAGATATATTGATGCATCCAAGAATTTATTGGGATGTGTTCTTATTCATAATGGAATGGTTATGAATTTTGCATCATTAACATTAATGGTTCCTGAGAAAAATTATACAACTAATTATTTGAAGTTAGTTACATTTATATTTACATTAATGATATAGAGGAGTTATATTTATGAAAAAAATATTAATATATAAAATGTAAAAAAATTAATGTTCATATTCAAACAAAATAAGTTGAATTGGCACAAGATAAGATGGTTATAGATAAATTAATATGAAAACTTCTCCCAAAATTACAACACTAGGAAATTGAACAAGGTGGATGATGGGTTCAATCGAAGGATTCATGATACCTTATCCATAATAAGGATAAAAAAATCCAATAATTAATGATTTGAAAGGGAATGATCTAGAATGATGGAAGGAAGGGGATAAATCTTATATTTCTCAATTGAATGATCAATCATCTATCTAAGTGATTAATAAAGGGTTAATAATGGTAGATGTGGAACTGAAAAATATGGTTAGAAATGTTCTTGAATTTAACCATGTTCATTATATAATGAAATGGATTAAGAGTCATGTAGGAGTTCCCTCTATACTATATTTAGTGATTCAGTTGATATTAGAAGCATAATTCTTTATTATAAATTCACCATGGATGTATGAAGATGTAAAGTTTTTTGAAACTGTGATTACAGTAGGTTTCAAGGAAGATATATATTTTCGTGTTTGTGCCTTAGTACTTTTAAGTCAATAAGTTAAGGAATAGAGTCAAGTTTTTAAAGGGAATTTTACATCTATTACCTATACCAGAATAGAAAAGAGAAAAAATCACTATTTATTTTTCAAACATAATCCCCAAAATGTCTGAATGGAATATTGCTATATTTTTTATAGCTGATTTTTGTAAAAAGTCATCAGAGTTTATCACTATCATAGAATATTTATCATTAGATCATATTTCCATAATACACATTAAGGAATTTGTAAGGATTCATGGAGTAACACATTCAAATGAATCTGATAACGATTTGAGGTTTACCTCTATGTTTGGGAGATGTCTTCAATTAGATATTGATATAGAGTCAAATTTCAACATTTCGTTTCAAACTCAAACAATTTCGGTCAACAAGAATAATTAAAACCCTATAGAATATGTTTAGATATTGTTCTATATATTTTAATGGTTGTTGGTATCAACACGTTCTTTTGTAGATATTTATTAAAAACATATTTCGCTCATGCATTCATATGGTTACTTTTGAATCCATCAATGGAATGATTTATAGGTCTCTAATGTACTTGAATGAATTTAGAGAAATATATCTATTGGGAATTTAGATAGCTGATTAAATTTTAGAGATGGTCAAATCCATTTAATAACACATCCAGGAAGATAAAAGTAAGTAGAAATGTTATGCTAGGAACCATTATCCTGAATTATAATTTTATGATGTTGGAAAGGTCATTCAAAAGTTTATCCATGTCAGAATGTAAGGATATTTAGAATAAATTGAAAAAAAATCCTTAGTTATGTTAATCCATTGTAAATTCTTTTTCATATCATGATGGTATCCAATAAAGCTTCAATCCTACCAAACCTCTAACAATTTCATAATATGTTCTATTAATCTCTACTGAGGAAGTAAATACCTTGCCATTTATATTTAGTGAACTCATATATCACATCACCAGATAATTATATTTATTATGTGGAACAACTAGTGGAAATTATAGATTTTACATAGGGTGTTACGTGAATCTTTCCCTCTAAACTTGTTAATGTTTTATGGTGAAAAAATCAGTTTTTAAAAGCTATATGGGAACATGAGAATATAATGAATTAGGAATACCCTAATCTATTTTTATCATAGTGATAAAATTTTAGTGGTTAAATTCATTTTAATAGTTATTGAATTTAATACCATGATTGTTTATGGATTATTAGTTTTTTTAATTAATTAAATTTCATTGACAACTAGAGTTATATGCATCTAAAGAACTTTGTAAAACTATTAAACTTTTTATTTAAACAAGTCCATTCTTACATAGAGGATAAAAATGTATTTATGAATGGTAATTCCCTCAATTTAAATATTAATCAATATGGTTTTACATGAATAAAATTTTTTTATAATGAATACTTTTTAGAAATTTTTTTATATGTTTAAAAATTACCATTTTATCAAAAAAAATTATTTCTTTCTATGAATAATATTAATATTAATTTATGATAAATTAAATAAAATTAATTGAAAAAATATGATTTATTTTTGAAATAATAATTTTAAAATTATATTAGGTTTATATTTTAGAGTTTTTCTGAAAAAAGATTATTTTTTTGATGAATAGTTAAAATTACTCATGTTTATTTAAAACAATGTTTTTGTTTAAATAATTTAAAAGGTACCTTATTCAATTAACCTTTTTAAAAAATTTCTTTTTTTTCAAATATATATAATTTTATCCAATTTAAGTTAATTTAACTATTTTATCTTTGAATTTTTTATAAAAATAATTTTTTTAACATTTTACCTTTTGAAACTCATGTTCTCGTTGTGTTTATGGGTTAAATTTTTAATTAAATTTTTCCAATGTTTATAATTTATTTCTGAAAAAATTGGTCCATGTCTATAATCATCATAATTAATATTATCATATAATTTAAACTTATTTTTTTACAATAATGTATATTTAACCCAATAAAAAAATACTTCTTGCGGTTAAGGAAAAAATGGATTTATGAGGGGGTTAAAATAAACAATATAAGCTAAAATTATCCAAATACATTTCTAAAATCTAATTTATTATATTATTTAAAAATTATCAAGTATAATTCCTATTAATTATTTATTGTGGATCATTTTTAACATGAAAAACTTGGTTACACCATTTTTTTCCAAAAAATACATATGTGTCACCCATATCACTTATAAAAAGTATCGCATTCTCTTATACCCAAAAAACATTAAAAAATTATTTTTCTAAACAATAACTGATAAAATATCTTCATTATTTTCCTAATATCATTCTATAGGCCTTATTTTAGACTTAAATCCTACCTAGGCTGTTTTTTTGGTGAAAACCCTTGGATGTTACATGAAGAAGAGGTAATGATCTTCCATGAGGGTTTTTTATTTTATATCTTCCTTTCCTCCTTGGGTTATTATTAATACATTATAATATAATAAAATAAGTTTATTACATATAAATTTATGTTTTTAGGTCATGTTCATGACCTATAACCTTATCAACTTCCATCAAATGGGATACGAAATCATCATTCATGCATACAGTGGACTACTTCATCATGAACTCATGTTTTTTATTTTCCATCACCACTTCTCAAGGAAATATATAATCACTAATTAGAGATTTATAAACCATCTTGATGATATTATTATTCATTTTTAATTATTTTATAATATATAACTTTATACTTTATATTTATTTGGGAATACTATAATATCACTCATGTGTATAACGAACTACCAGCTCACAAAGCGATGCGATTCCTTCATATTTTTCAAGGAAGTTATTAAGGATGGGTTTATTAAAAACATGTAATACATATGACATGAAATGTATTATATAATGGTAATATATTACTTATCTTTATTTCTTTCTGACCTTCTAGAAAATGGAAGCATCATTCCTGCATACAAACAGTCTACTATGTCCATGAACATAGTTTTTCATTTGATATCACTCATATTTATAGATTAGTATAAATTCATATATATTTTATATATATGTAATTTATATCATGGTAAAAATTATACATATTATGGAACCATGTTAAAATTAATATTACAGAAAATAATAATATCAAAATTTACAAGAAAAATAAAGCAATTATTTATAGAAATGTGAATTTAACATGGGATTGTAAATAAAAAGATAATTTAATGTCATAAGTAAATTACATATGGTGTAATATATATAAATATGGGTTTTAATGGATTTATGATAAACATATATTTATTATATTGTATTTTTGTATGTGTACAATGGACGTTGAGACATATGGTAAGGGATTTCTTTCTATGTTTTTATCCTCAAAAACATATGTTATGTTATGCACATATCTACATTTATGAGATGAATATAAAACCACATTAAAATGTAATATAATTATTATTTTTATAATGATATTATATATTAAATTTAATATTATTCTATTTATGGGGCATTCAATTTCATGTTACTAAAGAGTTATGGTTTTTATGTTACAATCACATCATTAATCAGGATTGATCACAATTATGATCCCAATAAATAATGATAATGATTAACCTCTCATGAAGTGCTTGAATTTTATTGTAATTTTATTATTTCATGAGAATGTTTTTTTTCTACATTTTCCTCAATTTATGTAATCAAAAGATCAAAAAATTAATTTTAATAAAAATCATCTTTATTTCTCACTTTGGTTAATAAGACTTTTTTCCAAAACCTTGTTTTCTAAAAATGATTCGTAAAATATTTTTTACATTATATAAATTAGTAACTAAATATATTATTACCCATTATTAATTTATTAAAAAATATTTTAAATTAATATTTATTTCATTTTCAACATATTCCATACTTTGATATCACTAAAAAATTGAAGGAAATATTATTTTTACATTTACAACATGAGTAAAATTTCTCAAATCCGTGAACATTATTTTCATTGAAACTTCTATTGTATGCTTTCAATATTATTTATTAAGTAAATTATTTATTCAGTTTCATATAAATATTTAATTGAAAAAATAATTATTTTCAAATAAGTGATATTTTCCTCATGAAATATTCCAAGTGATATTTTTTTAAAGGTTAGTTTAAATCATAGATAAAATCCTTCAATGTTACGAACACATTAATGGGAATATGTTCCGAGGATAAAATTCGTATTATTTTTTTGAATTCAATATGATTAAGATGAATTTTTTTTTATAAATCTTGATTCAATTCCACGGGTTATACCATGATAAAATTCTTAGGGAATTATTCTTTTCTTTTCATGGGTAATGCTTAGATCAAATAATGAAATTTCTATGAAACTTGTTACTTTTACACTACTTATGATATAGTGAAATGTTTATAAAACCCATTTTATTTCATGGGTTCTGATTTGATAAATGTTCTATGAACATTTGGAAGACAGATCTTTGATTTTCATTATATAACAGGTAATACCAATATCTCACATCAACGCATTAGGTAAAGATTGATTTATATTGAGATAAAGAAGACTAGAATGTTGAATAAACCTATATCAGTAAGGAACTCTATACACTATGATAGTATTAGGATTGAACATTGACTTTTATGATGCTTTGGGGAGTGAGCACATTCCACCCTAATATTCATATAAATTAGCCGTGAATTAATAATGAAATTATTTTCAATGCTTATGTTACTGCCACAAATTATTTCATTATAATAGTATTATGTTCTCATAGATCAGTTTATTTGATTCCATTATGGTTTATTTCTATTAGACTTCCAATATAAATTCCATGACCCGTGTTTATGATCTATAATATATAGGGTCCAATTATCCAATGTTATTTTCGTGTTTTTATACCCTTATACTCATGATTTGTGGATATCTTATATGTTTACCCTTGTTGGGAATGTGAGGTTACTCTCTATTATATATCATATCCCCATGTTATTATTAATGGTATTACATATGATATGTATAATGAGGGTGGATGTTATTAAGAATATATTTGAAGATGACTTATCTAACATAAGGACCTATTCATTATGTGTCTATGTTTCTAAATAAACTATAACTAAAATATTATAGGAACCCCAACCCCAATAGCATAGATCTGGTGACTACTTTGATAAATTAATATAAGTTGACTGTAATCATACCTTTAATGAATGAATAGCTTAGTATTCTTCGTATACTAAATTTATATACATGATTTCCAATTTAAATCAAAAAAAATATACAAAATATTTTTTTCTAGGATATCGTTATTCCATGAAGAAAATATTGATACATCATTCATTGAAACATCCTATAATATTGGTAAAGGAAAAAAAATAAGGGTGAGCCCAATTTATCCATAAGTGTTAATTATAGTGGAATATATTGTGAATAAATATGTATAATCAATGTTGTAAGGTAAAAAACTGAACACACATTATATTTAAACAACATAACTATCATTATAAGAAAAGTAACAACCAATATTTCATGTTAAATAACTAAAATAACATTCCATTTAATCAATAAATTTAAAATTGAATCCAACTAGAGATAATTTTTCTATGAAAATCTCATGGATAATATGATATGTATTAATCAATATGCCGATGTAAATAATAGAAAACAAATTTTATTTAATAAATATATAAGAATGAAATTATTCCAAAGATACTATAATAGTATAAATTCATATAAAATAATAATTTCTATGTTACTAGTTACGAAGATCCTTAATAATTGGAAATCATCATCTTAGGCCTCATAATACCACTACAGTCAAGATCTGTCCATAAGATAGTTTATAACAAATGGGTACATACACATTTAACTAAATTTATCCTACTAATTCACCTCATGATTACTATCGATTTATCAATGTGAAATCTATAAATAGGACCCAACTATTTCTGCATATATAAATTATTCCTCATATATCTAATAATTTATTTAATTTATAAACATTGTTCCCTATCACAATATTTCCTTGTTGTTAAATGAATAAATATTTTTAAATATTTCCAAATACAAAAACATACAATTCAATGTATTATACTATCTATATAAATGATATATGTTTTTGAAAATAAACATATCAATAATTATTAATATGGATATTTATGGGAAATATAATTTCCATAAAAAAGTGAGTTTTTAATGGAAAATTTAATGTCTATAAGAATGAATCGATTAAATGTATGTTAATACATTCCCTGGTAATAATTATTATAAACTATCTAAATGGGAAATAATGATTTTATCAATATGAAATATACCGATTAGAGTAAGAATGAAGGGTTTTTTATTGATGTATATTAATACAATATAAATATCCTAAAAAATAATCTTGAAGAAAAAATAATTATTTATTTTGAAAATAACTTTTTAAATATAAAATTCTCAAGAAATATTTAATAATTTTAATTAAAAATAAAATTTCAAACATACAAATAAATGTTAAAAAATTTGAATATTTATGATGGATGGACATTCATTTTTATGTAGTGGACATTAAAGAAAATATTACTTTTAAAATTTTAGTAAAATTCAAATGGGAATTTTTGGGTAAAAGAGATGAAAATTATTCTAAAATTTTTAAAAGAATTAAAGAAATTTAAATTTTTTATATTAATCATTTAGAAAAGGATGAAAAATATCTAAATTATTTTTATATAACTTGTTTTTGGGAAGAAAACTTATTTCCAAAAAAAGAGAGAAATAATGTTGATTTTTTTTAAACATTTATTCAATTTTTTTAAGGTTGAAATAGTGAAAAGAGTAATATTATTGGAAAAAGATAATGAATAACCAGAGGTTCAGAGAATGAAATTTTTTATTAAATAGTGATCAAATAATATCATTAAAATAAAATATAAGAATAAATAATATCTGTTAGAATAAGAATATTAAATAAAAAAATTACAATGATTATAACATTGAAGTGAGAATTAATCAATGGTTCTATTGTGTTTATAAATTTTAAATCCCAATAAAAAAAGTTTTAATACAATATATTCTAATGAAAATTTACTTCACACAAAACAATATAATATCAAACATGAAAAACAAGTTATATAACCAAATGATATGAAATTGAGTTATGAAATTCCCAGCCACATGGAAACTCTTAAGTCCAATACCAATGTAATAAATAATTAAAATTTAAAATTTAAATTCCAATTATTATTATTTCATCTATAAATTAAATTTAAAATGGAATGTATATACACCGTCAAAATTTAATTAGGTTCATAACCTTACGATATGCATCAATAAATAGAAATTGAAAAAAACATCCCTTAGGAATATCATATATTTGAATTGGGTTTTAATCAATGAATTGATTATGTTTATAAAATTTAAATACACATATAAAATGGAAATAATATGTAAAATATAAAAATGAAATTACACAAATAATATTATTAATACAAAATCAATGAAGTGTATGTAGAACCCAATGAATGGAAGTTGAGATTAGTCGTACCTCACTTCGTTCTTTTTTCTGATAGAACATCATTTCACATAATTTATAATTGTTTGATGAATGATATTATATCATTATATAATCATATTCATGTCTATAATATCATATATTATCCTTTTATAACATATTATAATCTATTAATTAATAATATTTCCTCATTTCGATTATTTCATGTGTTTGTTGTGTTGTTTTCTCATTTATTTTTTGTCATAAGAGTATTTATTCTTGTGAATATTATATAGTCACATGATTAATATAATAATTATCAAGACATAATTATTAAATTTAATCATAAATTATAATTTTGATATCAATCATGAAATATTGTTTTTAAAAAAATGAATGATTTTTTGATCATATAGATAGTCAGTTGTACATAAATAAGAGTAACATTTCTATTTTCAATGATCATTCTGAGAACGAGGTAAGTAATATTATATATTTCTAGAATTATAATATTATAAAATTATTCATTTAAATATAATAATAAATTTCATCAATGTGGTGTGAGAAAAAAGTAGAATCATATCTCTTCATGAAGGTGGTAGTCCACGTATAAATAAGTGATGTTATCATCTTTTGGAGAGTGAAATTATAAAAAAGAATTTATATATTATATTACCAGAATTATAATTATAAAAATATAATAATAATTATTTAATTTATAGAAAAAAATCATTAGATATATCTTTTTTATTTTCCACGAAAAGTGTTAATGTAAAACAAATCACATCGATTCGCAAAGTTCTAGTCCTCTGTATACTTGAGTAGCGGTACTGTATCCGCAATGAAATGAAAATTAAAAGAGTTATATATTATATAATGAAAATAGAGGTAAAATTATATTATAAATATTATATAAATATAATATATATATATATATACTTTAAATTTGTAATAATAAACAACATTGAGAGGTGGTAATTAAAAATTGAATAACATCGTTTGAAGAGAAGATAATCTATCGTACACATGAATAATGATTTCGTAACCAATTTGATGGAAGTGGGGATGGTTTTAGGAAATGAGCATAAAATAAAAAAAATATCTATATATTCATGATGCTGAGGTTATTATACCATCATGTTTTAATTATAATTGAATGGTTTTTAGGAATAAATAAATAAACTCTCATTGAGGAATGTTGCAAATTCTTTTGGTACCCTCAATTGTTATCCCCAAAAGACTTCCTAGGATGGAATTCTACCAATGTTAAGGATTCAATGATCATACTGTTTAATTTTTTAAGTGACTTTATCTTTTATCACCTGAAGGAAAAGTGTATTATTCTACGAGTATGTGTGGAGATTGGTGGCTTTTTATATGTGAGGTGAGTGCCACACTTGTAATTTTTGAAAAGAAAAACGTGACACCATGTTTTCCACTTTTAATAAGGGTAAAATTATATTATTCTATATAAATATTTATTATATTCTTTTAATATTTCAATATAATGTATTTTAGACCTTTTTATATTATTTCAACCCTTATCTGTTTTGTTTAAACACCATGTTATGCAATTTTGACCCTAAATGTGGAAAATATTTTTATTGTATTCACTATTAATTTTGGTAAAAATATTAATTTAAAATTATAAGTAAAATATGTTATTGTTTTTCCAAATATGTAATCCATTTTATAAAATTTCATTCACATAAGTAGAAAAAATTAATTTAAAAATAATCTCGCATAAGTAATGAGAAAGTGGGTTGTCAAAGAGAATATGTTCATTTTTTTAAAATGTTTTTAAATCTAAATTCATTCTGAAAATTATTATAATTTACTAAATTGGATTAATATATATTTAATTGAAATAATTTTAAATTAAAATCAATTTTTAATATAATTTTACATAGTAAATTATTTAAAAGAAATGGCAGTTTTCAATTAAAATTCAATATTTTCATTATTCATCACTAAATGAAACATTTTAAAAAAACCCAAAATTTTAGTGACAGGTAATTATGATATTATAATTTAAAAAATTAATTTCATTTTATTAAATAAAACATCTATAAATTCTGAAAATTAGAATGAAATTATATGCACAGAGAACGACTAATACTTCCTTTGGAAAGGATATAGTTTTTCATAATCGTTTATATTTCTTTTAAATGATTCTTATATTATTTATAATCTACAAATAACCAAGATTTCCATATTTTAGTCAGAAATATTGATTCACTCTAAATTATTGGATAGTTTATAATGGTATACTCTATTATGGTTCAAATCTCTCAAAGGTGCATCTTCACAAGCAAAGAGATTAAATTTATTTAAGATAAATATTTTTATAATGTTTTAGGGGTTATAATTTAATAAAAAAATGTTTTTACAGTAATATATAATATGGAAAATAATTTTATTATTTTAAAATCCTTATGTTTTATATTCTACCCACATTAAATAAATTTTTCCCTGCAATTTAATCTTCATCTCATTAATAGAAGGATTACATTTGGAAATTCAATTTTTGAAAAACCTACATCATAAAATGGTAAATAAAATATCCTTAATAAAAAATAATAGGAAGTAAAAAGGTCATCTTGAATAAAACATTAATAGGTTCCTATATAAGAGAACATTTTTGGGATGTCATGATATGGACATTAAAGAAAATCATATATAATTTTAAATATTAGTAGATGTCATTGATCATAAGAATGTGAATGAGCCATCAAAGGTTAAGGGCCTAAAAAACAAAAATTTGTGATGATGTTAATGTCCATTTTTTTATCGGATTTGAATGTAATAGGATAAATGTTTTAATTCAATATCATATTCATAATGTTTAGTAAATCTTTTATTCTCTAAGAAAATATAGAAAATATTTTTACATGATAGAGTTATACTTCATAAAAATAATTTCATCCTTATTTTTTTCATTTACCAATTTCTAATTCTACTTTTACGCAATGAAATGAATATGCCAAAATGAATTTTTTCTATCAGAAGAAATAAATTCACTTTTAACATATAATACGATCTATAAAATAGTGACATGTATTTCCATATTTCTCTAACTATTTTCAAAGACAAATATGTTTATAAAATGATAACCAATAAAATACATTAATCTAAAAACCAAGATAATGACACCATTAATACATCATTTATATTTATTCGTAAAATAATTTAACAAAAAACAATATCATATTACCCAATATATCATGTTGGAAAATTACTGGAGCTAAACAAATATCGTCCTTCGATCATGGGTTCATTCCCTATAGCCTTGATGAAAATAAAGGGTTGTCACCCATCATGTGGATTGTCTTTTTTATAAAACTATATTAACATAATAACTAAAAAATTCACTAAAAATACGATGGAAATCATTGAAACAAAATTAATCATTAAATATATTTTTTAATAATGTTTTAAAAATAAATTATTTCATTACAATGTTTAATATTTTTATTTGACTGTTATTATCATTTCATTAATGATATTTTTTATCTATAAGGCATTCAATACCATCAATCAAATGTCTCTAAATTTTAAAGTAATTATTCCATAAATAAAATTTCCACAAAAAATAATTTCAATAATATTCTCCCAAAATATCTATAATCATCATAGACTCCCATAACATAAAACCTAAAAATAGGTTCTTATTCTATTAAACTAATCATCAAACATACACATATAAAAATATGAACAATTAGTATTAACCAATTTGATTTATTCTCATCATCAATTAAAATCCAACATGATTGTTTTAATGAAAATATGAGTTAATCTAATCATATTCCCTAGGGGATTCAAACATGGTGCACAATAAGGGCTATTTCCATAATCTATGAAATGATCACATAAAGGCTAATACACAAACATCATAGTTATTACCCTTAGGTAATGTTTTTCTAGAACCAATTCCACTTGTATTATTTTGATAGGAATGATTTTTATAAAAAATTTCACATAATACATTCCTTACCAAATCATTTGGATCAACTTAAATACTTATCCTCGATGTATACCATATGGTTATGTTCCCTAATATATGTTTTCATAAATCTTTTTCCCAAGGGTTTGTACTAATCTTCAGCAGATACTAAAGTTAGCAACCCTCCCCCTAGTATCTCTAGTTTTGTGTTTAAATTATTTCCTTGTAATAATATAAATGTATTCATATCCCAAAGGACTAAATAGTTTAGTAGTATTGGTAAACACGATACTTACATCATCATAAAATTATATTTGATAACAAAAATTACGGTATGTTTTTTTAATATCATTATACATTTTATAATATATGTACATATCATTTACAATACACTTACTGAGTTGTAGGAAAAGGAAAAATAATAATTTTGAGCTCAAATTAATATTAAGGGTTAATTACAATAGAAAATTCCATGTACAATATAAATAATAAACATAGATTTGTAAATAACTGAACATACAGGTCATTTAAAAAAATTACTATCATGATATGATAGTGCATAATCAATATATAAAGGTACATATGAAAACACACATTCCATTTAAACAATAAAATTATAATGAAATCCATCAAAAGATAGTATCATTATTAAAATATAAGGCCCCAGCCTTAAACCTTACTTAATCATGAGTTATTACAAGATTACACATTGAGGATCTTTTCAGGTTTAGAGTTTTAGAGAATTAGATCATGAAACTTGCATTACATTCCACATTTAAACAAAGTGGTTACATAAAAGACAATATTCATTCTTCCCATCAACGGAAACCTATTTAAAATAAAACACAGATTCTTTCTTGACACATCCTTGAAACTATCATCACATCATGTACCTTTCCCTTGACCTGTGAAAAACATTTCAAAAACTTGGGATGAGTATAAAAAGCTTAGTAAGGGTTATAAAAATATGGAAAGGAAACATGAGTTCATAAATACATAAGAATGAAATCATACTTTACCCATAAAACATAGGCATATCAAATCATGAATAAATCATAAAAAACATAAGACATAAAGGTAACTTGAGGCATTCATAACATTCTTACGTAGGGAGTACCCTCTTGGTTACGTTTGGAATACCCATCACAGTATATTCCCTAAATATCTTCGAAGAATCCTTAACGTTTCACTCCTTCGCGTTACCCAATGCATTGGAGAGCTATATCGGGCTCACCTGCCCTTAGTTTATCACGGAACCACCCGTTCTTCATAACAATGCCCAAGAACCATAACATAATCGTATCACATAAACATGAATAAAGGAAACATAACATTTCCACATTTCAATCACAATATAACATTTTAGGATATTGAAATAATGAATCCATTCAAAAAGAAACCATTTCCAAAACCATTTAAAACATTTAATAACGAGATTTTTGAATCAAAGTGTCCCATACCACCTTGAAGCTTTTAACATTTTAAAACATTAATATCCATATAAATAAATCCTTAAAACCATTTTGAAAACATGGATATTAATAAGAACAAATAATTAAAACATTTAAAACGATATTTTGGTTAAAGGGGTTTTACCAAAATTAGAGACACTTGAATACAATAATCGAGGAATAACATTTAGTCAGAATTTTATAATATCATGAGAATAAAAGGATTCATGATATAATACTCCAAATGACAGTATATACACCATATAAGAGTGAATTGTTGCATAACAACAATGAGCCCTCAATAGAAATGTCAAATGTGATGAAATCACTTATAAAGAAGGTATCCTTAAATTAAGGACAAATAAATCTCAAAAATATGTGTGAAAAATATATATACACCCAATATAAGTGGATATTAAGTGTAAAACAATAAATGGTCATTCACACATATTCAATGGATGACATATTCAATGACAACAAGTTGAACCCAAAGAAATCGAAATTGGGTTAAAAAGTTCCCTTGACAGCCTAACGGCATCACATCAAAATGAGTTGATGAGAGATAAAAAGTGTATCTCATCACTTGGACATAACATTTACATCAATAAGGATGTATGAGAACATATCCCAACATAAAAATATGTAAATTAAAATACCCAATAAAATAAGTCTTTTAAAAAAGAGGAGGGTGAAAGGTTCCCTTACCGACTTGGGTATCTTTCAAAACATACACCCCATGAAAGAAAGACAATAGGTCATTGATGTAAATACTCATAAAAGAAAGTATATTACACAAAGAGTAGAATAATGGGCAGTACATACACCACTCAATGGAATTTGTGGAAAATGTAGCATAAATCTCACGGGAATAAAAGTGAGATGAAAAATCCCTCATGAAAACTCGGCAGCCTAACGGCGCCACATAAAACTTCCGAATATGGATTGATGAGATAAAATAGGGTATCTCATCACATTACAATATAATGTACAGCAAGAGGAATATAAAAGAACATCCCCCAACATTACAAATATAAGCTTAAAAGAAGTGACATAAAGGAGAGTACTTAAAAAGAAAGAGAGAAGTTAGATCTCTTACGAAAGTTCGGCAGCCTAACGGCGCCAATCAAAACTTCAAAAATGGATTTATGAGAGATAATAGGGTCTCTCATCACATGAACATAAAAATTACAGTAGGATTAATATAAAAGATCATCCCAATAACAAGAAAGATGATCTTTAAAAGGAATGACATAAAAGAGTGTACTTAAAAAGAAAGAGAGGAGTAAGATCCCTTACCTCGGGTCCGACTTGACTCGATCATTCTTTAACGTCCTGAATAATAAACTTGAGTTAATTTACCCTTTATTAAGAACCTTTTTCTAGTTCATTATTCCTATTAGATCACTTATTTCCATGTTATAAACATTATGTAAACATTTAAGTTAATAATGTTTGTTTTGTCGATATTTGGTTCTTAAGTCGAAAGTGGACTTCTTACCATTACATGTTGTTCGTGTGGTCAAATTTTTATTATATCCAGAATCATATTCATGATTTGGATATCATATATGTCATATATATCCAGTAAATGCATGCATTTATAACATTACATAATCATTTAGAGGTAAGAAATGAAATGCACCGTTCATGGAGATGGTAAGTCGTACGTACGCATGAACGCTACTTTCATTTCTATTTCATATTTTATAGAATGGAATAATAATGATATAAAGGTATATTATAATTACAGTATAATATCATATATAATATCATAGTTCCATCCTTTATACGTCCCACATATGGTATTTAACGAATCAAATCACTTTGAGGGGGCGGTAGTCCGCACTTCCTTAAATGAAGATATCGCGTTTACCCATAATGGAAACCATAAAGGTATGCCCAAAATGAAAAAAAACAGAAGCTTAAGGAAAACATAAACATATTATATATCATATATAAAAATAGTGACATCATAATGGCCACCTTTGAAGGTGTTAAATGAGTATTGAACAATCATCGATTCGGGAGGCAGAATTTCGCCATCCACGGAAACCGTATGTTCTTTAACCATTTGATGTAGTTGTGTGAGAGTGTAGCTCGAATAAATCTTATAACAACATCCTAGTATATAGAAGATACTGGTGTTGTTACAAAAGAAGTAAATAGAAATAGTTTATGGGGTTGGAGAAGCAAAATAAAACAAATGAACATGAGAGAATGAATTACCTTTAAAAGTGTAACTCCTTTTGATTTGAGCCTAAAGGCTTCCTTTGAAAGGATTATGCCAAAAGGGAATCCTCTAGGATGAGGAGAGGGATGTGGAGAGAGTAAATGGGAAGGGGTTTTCCGAGCCAAAGGCTTGAGGTGTGTGTGAAATGAGGTAGAGGTGGGGGCCTTTTATAAGAAGAGAGGAGGGGCACTTTTGGAAAGTAAAGAACTATTACATTATTTGAAAATGTGTTTCAGTTTCAAAAGGTCCCACGTTGATATAATTCGTGTATAAGGTGATAAGGATTCGAAATACACCCATCCAATAAGTTTTGGACATGTGTAGTTCATAGATTTTACATTATCTTTCCATTTTATTTAAATCGTCAAATAATGATGTCATCGCTGCATCATTATTATGTCATAAATAATTTAATTTATTTAATGTCTAAAAATTATAAAAAAAATACTTTGATGTATTAAATCTTTTTATCTTTCCAATTAATATTTATAATAAAAAATATGACTTGTATAACCCCAATTAAAGTTTTTTTTAGTAAAACATATCATGTTTGTGTCAATTTTACTTTTACATTAAATAAAATGTTATTTATGTCATTTCCCAACCAAAGTGGATCCATGGGGTCCCCAAGTTTACCCATGGCTTGTCTTGGTCGGCCATGATACAACCAATGAGGGTAAGACATGTGTCAAGCTCATCTCATTTTATTAAAGCATTATTTTTACCTTAAACCACACTAATTACCACTAATCGCGATTAAAAACTTAATAAGTTACTATTCACCAAAAAATTATTTTAATCTCATTAAACCACATTTTACTTCTTAATGACAACCATGTATGTCGGATTTTTGAAAATCAAAACACAATGATGGAAAATTTTCATTTAAACGGAAAATCAGTTTTATAAGTACCACTTAGTGGTTTTAGTATTCATCAAAAATTGAAGTTTTTTCAGAAAAATCCCAAAAATTCACCCTAAGCTATATTTGATATTCTGAATTCAAAAATGAAGTCTGTTTTACAAAATTCAAAACATATAAGTCACATTAATAAATTTAATAATTAATTCCCGCTGTCATGACAAATAGCGTGTTTTATGAAACAATAAGTATCACAAGATTGACACTAGTTTAAGTCTGATTTCAAAGTGAAATTGATTCCAACGACCACTATTGGATTTAATGGTAAAAATATTTTCTAATTTAACTTTAAAACCAATTCAAAATATAATCTAATCATATAAATAAATTAGATTAAAAAGTGGTTTTGAATTAAAATACAACATTTTACACTATTCATTAAAAAAATGAATTTTATCGGAAAGATACCAAAAATTTACACAAAGTAAATTTTGATGTCCCGATTCTTAATAAGAGTTTTATTTGGTCCAAACGAATGATTAAGAGTGAACAAAACCATATTTAATGACGGTTCTCCATCAAAATGTGATAAGTGAACCTTTAGTGAAAACTAGGGCATATACGCCTAAAATTGAATTCTTTCCGTATTTTAAGACTTTATCTTTTATTGTATAAATGTAAAAATATTTAAGAACATATATAATCATATTTTAGTTATTTCTATCCATTCCCGCCATTACAGCGGCTACATGTTAACTACCATTTAGAATAATATTATTTTATTATTAGAGTGCAACGTAAGATTCCCAAGAAACTCGTTGTTGCGTGTTGGGTACGCCATCGAGCATAGCGTCCCCTTTAAAGTCATATTAATATTTTATTCACAAATATGGATAAATATGAAAATGTCATATTCCTTATTTACCTGGGGTGTTACATCCTTCCCCCCTTTTGGGAATTGCGTCCTCGCAATTTCAAAATTGCGCTTAGAAACATCCTTGAACGTCCCACATCGGAGAAGAGTCGGTAAAAAAATCACTTTAAAATAAAGAAAGATAAGTACAAAGGTCACCCGAGTTAACCCATACTAGGATTCCAATTATGAAAATATGGACATGGAGGAAAAAACAAAGGTTCAAGTTCTGATGGAGAGTGATAGAAAACATGTTTAGGAGAAAGTTAACCACGAGAAAATCACAAACTTGTGATGGGTTAAACGGTATTCGATTACCCAGTAGGAAAAGTTAATAGAAAACATTTTTGTTTTAAGTTAATTTTTATTGAGGAATTTATTCATAAGGAAGCATAATCACTTATCATGTTGACTTTCAACTTTTATTATATTCCTTAGTCAAACTCATATTTTTTCCAAAAGACGAGTATTTAGGGAGACTTGTTCGCATTAAGAGTACTATAATCAACTTCTAGAGAATCACCTAATCCCCAAAAGAGAACTATATACATCCCATGTTTTTAGGCTTTAACCAAAACCAAAACCAAAAAGGTTGGTACAAGATCAGATAATCCAGAAAAGGATAACCCCTTATAAAAAGAAAATCTATTCTTAATCTCCAAAATTTGTCCAACAAAACCCAAATTTCAACGAGGACCATCCGATAAACAATTTTTCCATAAAATTCTTCAAAGTAAACCAATATAATATTGAAACCGAAATATTTGAAGGATTTAGTCACATAGTCTTCCAAGTTAAATCGTAACATTTATCTCCAAACAACATCAGTTGCTCCTAAAGTCTCACATTGAAAAGTAATTATCCTAATCACATATCCTCCAAAATCAAATTACTCTTAATTCATAAAATCATATAACTAAAAAGAATCAGTAAAACTAACCAGGGGCTTCGCGTAGTCCAGTGGTAGGCGATAAATACCAGTCGCACTTTGGTTGTGGGTTCGATTCCCGCAGCATTGTCCGACGCGACGGGTTGTCACACGGTCTGCATGTTGTCCTTTTTCCAAAACTATATAATTCTCGTATCATTACCCAAAAAGGGATAAAATCATCAAAAATAACAATAACATAATTTAACCTCAATTTTATCTCATGCCTTTCACTTCAATCATAACATATGGTAACCCATAATTACCTCAAATGTAAGGATCATATAAACCCAAATGGTTCTTTATAACTATGTCCAAAAAAGAAAAGATAACTATTACTTGAATAAAATTTTCCTATATTAAACATCATCGTTACACATAATATAAAAAGTCTTCTAATGTAACCCCGTCATCAAAAGAGACTTAATACTCTTAAGAATTTCACCCTAACTCTTGAAGCCCTCGTATGTTGACATCTTACTCATTCAAAATTCTTCATGATCCATTATCCATTCTTTTCCAACTTATTCCGAAATACCTCTTTCCTACAAACAAAATCATGAATCATATCCTAAGATTCCAAAATAAGAAAACAATAGTCATGAAATAGTACATACCTTTGATTGGTCATTGTCAGTTTCTTCATCCTCAATTGGAATAGAATTAGGTATTGGTAAACGAATATTGGTACGCTCTTGGTGACCCCATTCACGAAACTTCTTCATAGGACATGTGTTTTCATAATGACCATGCACACCACATTTAAAACATTCAATTGATCCCTCAGAAAGAACTTCTTTCCCTTTCCTCGAGTCAACTGGATGCTTCCTTTTTCCATGGAAGGTTCTTGCTTTATGACCTTCATTTCCACATCTATAGCATATTTATGTCCCTTTGAAACATTTTCCTAGGTGTTTCTTTCCACATCTTTGACACATAGGTTTTTGAACGCACTTACCTTTATGATTATTACCTGTACTTCCGTAGGGATTTGTTTCTTGCATATATGATGCCATAGAGAAATCTCCAAGGTTTAGGTGATCAATCATGACTCTAGATAGTTGGTTGAGGATAATCAAAAGAGTTCTCATTGCAGCTCCCATATCATTCAGTTGCTTGCTCAAAAAACTGTCACAGTTTCCTTCACATCCACTGTTACTTTGGTGCCTGCTAGATCCAGCCATTTACTAAAACCAAAAAGGTCAGTGTGAATATATCAACAAAACCATCATGTACTAATGAGTAAGATAGACAATAAGATATACTTACTCATTCACTTTATCTAAAACTAAGACTCTTTCTGAAATCCTAACCATTATGGTAATTGTCAATTATGCTTAAAGAATACCCTAACCTCTAAAGTTATCTAAACCGACCTTTGATACCAACTATAAGGCCCCAGCCTTAAACCTTACTTAATCTTGAGTTATTACAAGATTACACATTGAGGATATTTTCAGGTTTAGAGTTTTAGAGAATTAGATCATGAAACATGCATTACATTCCACATTTAAACAAAGTGGTTACATAAAAGACAATATTCATTCTTCCCATCAACGGAAACCTATTTAAAATAAAACACATATTCTTTCTTGACACATTCTTGACACTATCATCACATCATGTACCTTTCCCTTGACCTGTGAAAAACATTTCAAAAACTTGGGATGAGCATAAAAAGCTCAGTAAGGGTTATAAAAATATGGAAAGGAAACAGGAGTTCATAAATACATAAGAATGAAATCATACTTTACCCATAAAACATAGGCATATCAAATCATGAATAAATCATAAAAAACATAATATATAAAGGTAACTTGAGGCATTCATAACATTCTTACGTAGGGAGTAACCCTCTTGGTTACGTTTGGAATACCCATCATAGTATATTCCCTAAATTGCTTCGGAGAAACCTTAACGTTTCACTCCTTCGCGTTACCCAATGCATTGGAGAGCTATATCGGGCTCACCCGCCCTTAGTTTATCACGGAACCACCCGTTCTTCATAAAAATGCCCAAGAACCATAACATAATCGTATCACATAAACATGAATAAAGTAAACATAACATTTCCACATTTCAATCACAATATAACATTTTAGGATATTGAAATAATGAATCCATTCAAAAAGATACCATTTCCAAAACCATTTAAAACATTTAATAAAGAGATTTTTGAATCAAAGTGTCCCATACCACCTTGAAGCTTTTAACGTTTTAAAACCTTAATATCCATATAAATAAATCCTTAAAACCATTTTGAAAAAATTGATATTAATAAGAACAAATAATTAAAACATTTAAAACGATATTTTGGTTAAAGGGGTTTTACCAAAATTAGAGACACTTGAATACAATAATCGAGGAATAACATTTAGTCAGAATTTTATAATATCAGGAGATTAAAAGGATTCATGATATAATACTCCAAAAGACAGTATATACACCATATAAGAGTGAATTGGTGCAGAACAACAATGAGCCCTCAATAGAAATGTCAAATGTGATGAAATCACTTATAAAGAAGGTATCTTTAAATTAAGGACAAATAAATCTCAAAAATATGTGTGACAAATATATATACACACAATATAAGTGGATATTAAGTGTAAAAAAATAAAAGGTCATTCACACATATTCAATGGATGACATATTCAATGACTACAAGTTGAACCCAAAGAAATCGAAATTGGGTTAAAAAGTTCCCTTGACAGCCTAACGGCATCACATCAAAATGAGTTGATGAGAGATAAAAAGTGTATATCATCACTTGGACATAAAATTTACATCAATAAGGATGTATTAGAACATATCCCAACATAAAAATATGTAAATTAAAAGACCCAATAAAATAAGTCTTTTAAAAAAGAGGAGGGTGAAAGGTTCCCTTGCCGACTTGGGTATCTTTCAAAACATACACCCCATGAAAGAAAGACAATAGGTCATTGATTTAAATACTCATAAACGAAATTATATTACACAAAGAGTAGAATAATGGGCAGTACATACACCACTCAATGGAATTTGTGGAAAATGTAGCATAAATCTCACGGGAATAAAAGTGAGATTAAAAATCCCTCACGAAAACTCGGCAGCCTAACGGCGCCACATAAAACTTCCGAATATGGATTGATGAGATCAAATAGGGTATCTCATCACATTACAATATAATTTAAAGCAAGAGGAATATAAAAGAACATCCCCCAACATTACAAATAGGAGCTTAAAAGAAGTGACATAAAGGAGAGTACTTAAAAAGAAAGAGAGAAGTTAGATCTCTTACGAAAGTTCGGCAGCCTAACGGCGCCAATCAAAACTTCAAAAATGGATTGATGAGAGAGAATAGGGTCTCTCATCACATTAACATAAAAATTACAGTAGGATTAATATAAAAGATCATCCCAATAACAAGAAAGATGAGCTTTAAAAGGAATGACATAAAAGAGTGTACTTAAAAAGAAAGAGAGGAGTAAGATCCCTTACCTCGGGTCCGACTTGACTCGATCGTTCTTTAACGTCCGGAATAATAAACTTGAGTTAATTTCCCCTTTATTAAGAACCTTTTTCTAGTTCATTATTCCTATTAGATAACTTATTTCCATGTTATAAACATTATGTAAACATTTAAGTTAATAATGTTTGTTTTGTCGATATTTGGTTCTTATGTCGAAAGTGGACTTCTTACCATTATATGTTTTTCGTGTGGTCAAATGTTTATTATATCCAGAATCATATTCAAGATTTGGATATCATATATTTCATATATATCCAGTAAATTAATGCATTTATAACATTACATAATCATTTAGAGGTAAGAAATGAAATGCACCGTTCATGGACACGGTATGCCGTACGTACGCATGAACGCTACTTTCATTTCTATTTCATTTTTTATAGAATGTAATAATAATGATATAAAGGTATATTATAATTACAGTATAATATCATATATAATATCATAGTTCCATCCTTTATACGTCCCACATATGGTATTTAACGAATCAAATCACTTTGAGGGGGCGGTAGTCCGCACTTCCTTAAATGAAGATATCGCGTTTACCCATAATGGAAACCATAAAGGTATGCCCAAAATGAAAAAAAACAGAAGCTTAAGGAAAACATAAACATAATATATATCATATATAAAAATAGTGACATCATAATGGCCACCTTTGATGGTCTTAAATGAGTATTGAACAATCATCGATTCGGGAGGCAGAATTTCTCCATCCACAGAAACCGTATGTTCTTTAGCCATTTGATGTAGTTGTGTGAGAGTGTAGCTCGAATAAATCTTATAAAAACATCCTAGTATATTGAAGATACTGGTGTTTTTACAAAAGAAGTAAATAAAAAGAGAATAGGGGGTTGGAGAAGAAAAATAAAACAAATGAACATGAGAGAATGAATTACCTTTAAATGTGTAACTCCTTTTGATTTCAGCCTAAAGGCTTCCTTTGAAAGGATTATGCCCAAAGGGAATCCTCTAGGATGAGGAGAGGGATGTGGAGAGAGTAAATGGGCAGGGTTTGGCCGAGCCAAAAGCATGAGGAGTGTGTGAAATGAGGTAGAGGTGGGGGCCTTTTATAAGAGGAGAGGAGGGGCACTTTTGGAAAGTAAAGAAATATTACTTTATTTGAAAATGTGTTTCGGTTTCAAAAGGTCCCACATTGATATAATTAGTGTATAAGGTGATAAGGCTTCGAAATACACTCATCCAATAAGTTTTGGACATGTGTAGTTCATATATTTTACATTATCTTTCCATTTTATTTAAATCATCAAATAATGATGTCATCGCTGCATCATTATTATGTCATAAATAATTTAATTTATTTAATGTCTAAAAATTATAAAAAAAATACTATGATGTAGGAAATCTTTTTATCTTTCCAATAAATATTTATAATCAAAAATATGACTTGTATAACCCCACTTAAATGTTTTTTAGTAAAACATATCATGTTTGTGTCAATTTTACTTTTACATTAAATAAAATGTTATTTATGTCATTTCCCAACCAAAGTGGATCCATGGGGTCCCCAAGTTGACCCATGGCTTGTCATGGTCGGCCATGATACAACCAATGAGGGTAAGACATGTGTCAAGCTCATCTCATTTTATTAAAGCATTATTTTTACCTTAAACCACACTAATTACCACTAATCGCGATTAAAAACTTAATAAGTTACTATTCACCAAAAAATTATTTTAATCTCATTGAACCACATTTTACTTCTTAATGACAACCATGTATGTCGGATTTTTGAAAATCAAAACACAATGATGGCAAAATTTCATTTAAACGGAAAATCAGTTTTATAAGTACCACTTAGTGGTTTCACTATTCATCAAAAATTGAAGTTTTTTCAGAAAAATCACAAAAATTCACCCTAAGCTATATTTGATATTCTGAATTCAAAAATGAAGTCCGTTTTACAAAATTCAAAACATATAAGTCACATTAATTAATTTAATAATTAAATCCCGCTGTCATGACAAATAGCGTGTTTTATGAAACAATAAGTATCACAAGATTGACACTAGTTTAAGTCTGATTTCAAAGTGAAATTGATTCCAACTACCACTATTGGATTTAATGGTAAAAATATTTTCTAATTTAACTTTAAAACCAATTCAAAATATAATCTAATCATATAAATAAATTAGATTAAAAAGTGGTTTTGAATTAAAATACAACATTTTACACTATTCATTAAAAAAATGAATTTTATCGGAAAGATACCAAAAATTTACACAAAGTAAATTTTGATGTCCCGATTCTTAATAAGAGTTTTATTTGGTCCAAAAGAATGATTAAGAGTGAACAAAACTATATTTAATTACGGTTCTCCATCAAAAGGTGATAAGTGAACCTTTAGTGAAAATTAGGGCATATACGCCTAAAATTGAATTATTTCCGTATTTTAAGCCTTTATCTTTTATTTTATAAATGTAAAAATATTTAAGAACATATATAATCATATTTTAGTTATTTATATCCATTCCCGCCATTACAACGGCTACATGTTAACTACCATTTAGAATAATATTATTTTATTATTAGAGTGCAACGTAAGATTACCAAGAAACTCGTTGTTGCGTGTTGGGTACGCCATCGAGCATAGCGTCCCCTTTAAAGTCATATTAATATTTTATTCACAAATATGGATAAATATGAAAATGTCATATTCCTTATTTACCTGGGGTGTTACATAAAATATCATGGATAATAAGATAATTCATAATCAATATGGAAGGGTAAATTACTAAAGACCCATAAAATTTAATCAATAACGAAGAATAAAATCCATCAAAAGATAATATCACAGGGAAAATATCCTTGATAATAATTATAAATGTATTCCCAATGAAGGATATTATTAATTATTAGACATCATGAACTCAATAATACTGATACAACTTCCATTAAGATCAACCTTGATTACAATTTAAAATTGATTTGTAAAAACCATTTCAATATGGATATTAAATTAATTCATCTCATAAGACCTATCTATGCATCATGGGGGTGTCTTTATCTAGGACCCACCCTTTTCTGTATCACCCAAAGATTCCTCAAAAATATAATAATTGATTAAATTTATTAATAATGTACCTTATCTTGAAATATCAATATTGAGAAAATAATTTAGATTTATTAATATTACCACATATAAACAAATAATAAAAAATTTGGAACACAGTACATATAAATTATATAAGGTTTTAGAAAAATCATATCCATGATTTATAATATATATAATTATGGTAAATTTATTTTACACAAGAAATAAAATAATTCAAGGGAATGATAATGACTAAAAAAATGAATAATTTAATTGAATGTTAATATATTCCCTGGTAATAGAGATCATAAACCATCTATAGGAATACTAATTGTGGTATAGAAACAGTATATACACATTGGAGTTTGAATAAATGGTTTTTATCATTGATGAATATGTATATGCCATAAACATATCTTTAAAACATTCTTTAGGAATATATATTTATCATTTTGAAAATTAATTTTTAAATTTTAATGTTCACAAAAAAATAAAAATATATATTTACTTGAATATAATATGTAAAATTTATATAGGAATATTAAAATCATTTTATTGGTCATGAAGACTAGAAATTCCTTCCATGTTGTTTACATTAAATCAAATACTATTTTCACTTTTTGAGTAAAATAAAAATGGGCATTGTTTGGAAGAACACAAGAACATTCCTTTTTAAAAAATTTAGAAAATTTAAAAATAGGGGAAACTATTTTTAATAAATCATTTTATAAAGTTTAAAAACATTTTTGAATATATTTTTTGAAAATATAGTTATCTAAAAAATTGGTTTCATATCGAAGAGTGAAATGAAGTCATATATTAATAAAAAATATATATCTCAATAATTATGAGTACTAATGAATGGTAAAATGGTATTAATACATGAAATATTTCATGAAACAAATAAATTAAAATATAATTAAATGTTTTATTAAAAAAAATTCAAATAATATTCTTTAACTAATATTTAGTAATAAATAATCTCAATCAGAACGAGACTGTGACATAAACCCTTACAGTGATTATAACATTGAGATAATAATTAATAAATGAATAAATTATGTGTATCAACTATAAATACACATAAAAAAGTTTAAATACAACATAATATAATGAAAATTCATCTAACACATAATCATTTAATATAAAATAAAATGAAGTTGTTATATAACCCAATGAAAAGAAATTTAGTTGTGTAATTATTTACCACAAGGTAAGTAAAATAAAATTGGGTGAAAGAATTATAATTAAATAAATAAATACCATGATTTATTAATTAATCTAGATATTATATATCAATGTGGATGTATATACACCATATAAAGTGAAATTTGATGCATAACATTACAATATACATCAATGAAGGGAAATTGAGACGATATCCCTTAAAATGATCACTTATTTGAAGTTTGTGTTAATCAATAAATAATATTGTGCATAGAATTTCAAGCCAAATAAAATAAGTTAAAAAAGAATAAAATAGTCAAAGGTAATTATAGATATAATTTTTTCTTGAAATTATCATTTTAGTAAAGTTTTAACCCAATTAGAATTTAGTTAAAACACCACTTTCAACAGAATTATTTTATCTTGATTGTGATTTAAAATCTTGTATAATATTTTTAATCATGTTATTATTTTATAACATAATCATATTATTAATTATAATATAATATATTATCCATTTATATCCTCTTATCACCCATTATTTAATAATATATTTTTTTTATTTTAATTGTTCTGGTTGTAAATTTTCCTATTTTATTATTTGTTATTTATCATGAAAGTTATAGTTCTGGTGAATATTATATATTTTCATCATATCCAAAATAATTATAATGTATTAATATTAATTTTATATATTAATTATAATTTTAATAAAAATCAAAAAAGATTGTTTTTAGAAATAAAATATGTTATGATCATAGAGATGGTGGGACATACGTACTCATGGTTACTATTTCAATTTTTCAACAATTCTTTTGAAAAAGACATATATAATATTTTATCGTTAATAAATAATAAAAATATAATATTTTTTATTTAAATATTAGACATATCATCCGCATATCTGGGTGATGAAAATTGACTCGCATCACTTCATGGAGGGGGTAGTCCACACATACATGAATGATGTTATTAAATTCCTGTTTGTAAAATTGTAAGAAATAAAATTCCATATTATATTATAATAATGACAATTATGTAATTAATATCATAAAAAATTATTTTTTATCTTTTATATTCAATAAATATATCATTTTTTCCTTCCATATAAAGCGTTAAGGAAAAAGGAATCAAATCACTTTGTGAGGCAGGAGTCCACTATTCACATGAGTGGCATTATTTTATCCCCTATGGAAAGGAATGTAAATATTTATATATTATATAAAGAATGTATAAGTAAAATTAATTTATAAATATAATATTTATAATTTATATCAATCATAATACTCAATCATGAGATGTAGTAAATGAGAAAACTAATGTCATGAGTGTGTGAGGTGGTTGTCATTCATAGACAAGAATGTTGATTTCATAGACCATTTTATGGATATGGGGATGGTAATAGGTAAGTAAATTAAAATTAAGATATCAAAATATATTTAATATACATAGGTTAATATATCATCATGGTTTAATAATAAATTGAGGTGGAGGAAGAAATAAAATAAATGCACTCTTCGAAAATGATAACTCTTCTTTAGGTATCCTTTTTAGGTTTTCTACAAAATCCATTCTTCGATAGATTCACCCCCAAAGAAAGTATTTTAGGGTTATATAAGGGCTGTTTTAATGTTATTTTTTCTACTATTTTTTGAACAAAAATGGTTTGAATGTGTGAAAATGATATAAGACATGTGACCTTTTAGAAGTGTGGTGAGTTGGATATTTTTAATTTTTTTAATAAAATAGTGTAACTATGTTTTATACATTCCAAAACACACCAAATAGAATTATTCATGAAAATTATTCATGATTGTGTTTAAATATTTACATAAAATACATTTTATAATAGTATTATTTCATTTTAAACCCTATCTTTTTAGTTTAACACCTGGTAATTCCACTTTTACATTCACCATAGGAAATATTTATCACTGTATTCCCAACTTATTTTGGAAAAAAATAATTTGAAAAAATAATATGTTTTCAAATATAATTAATCCCAATACATAGTCTATTTTAAGAAATTAGATTCATAGAAAAGAAAAAATTACATATAAAATTAATCCTGTAGACATGGTGAGAAAGTAAGTTTTTATATTGAAAATGTTCAATAGTTTACAATGTTTTTATATTAAATTTAAATAATAAAATGATTGTAATAACATATATTGAATTAATTTATATATAATTGAAATGAAATAATTTTCAAAAAAATAAAAATATAATTTATCCTTTCAAATTATATAAACGAAAAGGAACTTTTCAACTAAAATTGAATATTTTTCACAATTAATGATAATATGAAGAATTTAAAAAATTCCAAAAAAATCACCCAAATATAATTTTGACATTATAATTTTGAAAATGAATTTTATTTTCATTATAAAATGTTATGAAATTGTTAAAAAATAATTTTAATTTATGTTTACAAAGCGGATATAAACCTTTCTTTAGAAGGAAAAAATTTCTTTAGAAAACATTTATTTTTCATTTAAATAATTATTTTATTTTGTATTATCAATAAATAAAAATGGTTTTCATAATTTAGTTTTTTCTATTCATACCCTCCAAAATAATGGGTAGCTAATAACGGTATATTATATTATGATTTATTTCAAGATGGGTTGGTGTGTTTTTCCAGCTACCAATAGAAATTAATTTACTCAAAAATAAATATTAAATAAATTCAGAGGTTTTATATTTTATTCTAAGCTTATTTTATATTTCTTACACTCTATGAAAAATTTTATGGGCTAGGATCGATGTGGATTGACCCTTTGCATGTTTTTAATGACCGAGGTACTTAGAGGAGGCTCTGAGGATGTCTGGAAGATTTTAGTTGTGAATTACTGAAAATATGAATAATTACATATCATGTAAGAACTATATGCCCTATAATTCATAATCATAATGTGTATGTATTTATTGCTATGTAAAATAAAAATAAAAATTATTTTTCGAAGAAACCAAACACTAAGTATTACACTACGTGAAAGGGGATTACACATCTTGTAAATCCCAGATGCTATAAGTTTTAAATGTTTTCAGTCACTCAGGTTTTTTAAACCCTATGGTTGTAGTGCATTTCTCATAATTCTAGGTGACCCAGCATCCCCCTCTTTATTGTTCTTGGGATTTAGTTTTCATGTATTGATCTCTATCTTCCATCCTTTGATCAATAGGAATCCTTTATCAATCTGAGGTATGTTCTACATCTATTATTCTAGTTTCATGGATATATTTCCTCACATTCCTCTTTTCCAAGTGGTCACTCTTGATATCTATATATCTAATAGGGTTTTTTTGTTATTTGATGTTGTGGTTTTGGTTAGGCATCCTCGGGTGGATGTATTTCTTATAAGAGAGGTGACCAAGATCTACAATGTTGGTTTGTTCTCCAACATAAAACATTTATACCATTTTGAGGTATGGGATTTGATTTTTATCTATTTATTTAAATGAAATAATAGAGTTTTCAAGATTTATCCCCTTGGATTGTAATGAAATATTATTAATAATTACTTAAATTATATTATAGAATCGGTATGGATCACATTGCTATGTTGTTTTTCGTACCATGATAAGGGGTTTCCTCTTTCATTTCTAGATTGATTTATATCTATGATGTGATTGTTATGCATAAAGTAACATGTGAAATTTTTAAAGAACATAAAACTAGATTTAATTGAAAATTAATTTTCTAAATGAATAAATATGCATGTTTAATACATGGTTGTTGTTGTTGTAATTTGGGGATAATAAAATTGTTGCAATTATAAATGTTTTTTTTGATTTATTTAATGTTCCTGAAGAATTATGATTCTTGTTGATAAAATAATTAAAGTCATGTCAAATTAATTGTTCAATTAATTTGTGATAAATTGAACTATCTTGTTACTTAAGCTACCTAGAGTTGGATTTTCAGAGTAATGATTCAGCAAATAAAGAACTGAATTAGAAATGTTTATGTGATCAAATATAATGTCTTTATAGGGCCATGTATTGCCACGTATTTTTTTAAAATCCATGTTCATTATTCTTTAGAGATCTGCGAGCTCGTTGTGTGTGAAGGTTGAATGCCTTACATTAAGGCCAAGTGCCCTTTTACTATTTTTTTTTCTACCGATTTTGATGTGATGTGATCCTGGGATGGATGAACCTAAAGGGATATTATATTATGTGGTTGAAGGGCCCGGATGTAAATTGGGACTCAGATGGCTATGTTTGGTGGGCGGTTGTGGTATGAGTTGTAGGGTGGCTCAGTTGTTGTGGAAGTAGGTAACACATAGGGTGGTGGTTTGCATTGGGATATACATGTGGGTGTATGAGAGGACAACAAAGATGACCAAATGGGTAAAAACTAGGCATAATAATTAATTTAAATTAATAAATCATGTTTGAATATGTTTTTTGGAGTATGGATAGGTTGTTTATTTATCTTCTTTTCTTTACACACTATAGGAGGCAGATCGATGTGCTTTGTTTCATTATTTTTTTGGTAGAATATGAATTATTCCTATAGTAAATCATAATATAGAAAGTAATTAATTTAATTAAGGGACATATGTTTAACCTATGGGGTTGGAGTTTCCTAAGATGGAGTGCCAACGATAAAGTTTTGATAGGCCATAGAATCACTTTGCTCGTGGTTGCAGGGAATAGAATTTTGTTGCAATTATAATTTAAAGTAATGTGTAGATGTTATCAGTTAGGGGGATTGACACCCTTGGGATTCTGACCTCGGGGGGTTTTTTCCCTCAATATCTTAGAGGGAGAATGGATGACTTGTTTGGTCCCACTCTCTTCTCATGGTATTTTTTTTCGGTATGCATAGCGGTTAGTTATTCATATATATGTGTGTAAAAAGATATAATGGACTGTGTTTATTTCACCCACTTGTATTCTAAATATTTTTTCTGAATGACTGCTTTAGGTATTATGGGTATATATTGTGTTGGAATAAGGATCTTTACTCAGTATATAGACATTAATGTCTTGAGGTATAATGCATGATTTATGATACATGTTATAAAGGATGTGGTGGATCCCAAAAACTACTTTGTAACTTTTGGTTATGTGGATATGATGGTGTGTTGCATGAGGTTCATGTTTTGCTGATTCACCCAGGCATCTGCAGGTTTTCCTTTTTATAGATAAATTCTCAGGACACACAACATTGGGGTAGAGCATAAAACTAGTTGGTAAGCAATAATGGGGTACAATTAATAGTATTTATTTTATTATATGATTTTTTATGTTATACTTGGGGTGAGTTTCCGTGGTGAGGTTGGGAAGTTGGTATACCAGTATAGGTGATGGATTTGTTTCACATGTTATTCAATATACTTTAGCATGATCCCATTACTTTTACATGAGATGATTTTATGAGTATCCCCTTGATTATACTGGTATACTCACTATACATATATATAAATTATTTTTCTTTTAAATTTGAGAAGGTTGTTTATAACGCTAGTTACTTATAGCTTGGGTTTAAGGAGGAGCGGTTTGTGATTTATAGTCTCTATCATCTTTAAATTTATTAGTTACTCAATGTTTTCTTTTCAGTTGTAGTAGTTAATGAGTGAAATTAAATCTTTCTATTTTTTATTTCCTTCTATATTGAAGTCTGATTGTTAATTGGTTGATTTTTTATCTTTATCTTTAATATGAGTTCTATTATAGGTTAGTTCCACTCATATGCATGTTTACTAAACCCTCGGTGCTAGTCACCAACACGGGGCCTACTGAAGGCCAGACATGGGTGTCACTTCCTCTCTACTACCATTTCCTAACTAAGAGAGGAACACTTTTGGGGGAGGGGTTAATGAGAGAGTGGTATTAGATGTATTTTTGAGACGTGTGATGTAGTTTTTAATTAGGAATATGTAAGGAAGTGTAGGATAGTGGGGAAATCATGTCTGTGAATTTTTGCAAGCAATGTAAACATGGGAGTCCAATTATGACATGGGTATTTAGGGACCCCTTTTATCTAATAAATAGGCCATTAAGAGTATAGAAGCTAATAAAGAATGTAATATTATTTAGAGGGTAGAGACCTAGGAAAGGATCATTCATCATTCTTCTTTTCTCCTATGTTTGAATGGGTAGACCATGGGATTGGAAAACCTAAAATAAATAAAACAAAATAATTAATGTTAATTTATCACATATTATCGGTTTATGTTATCTAATTTTTCGTTCTTTTAATGGTATGGATTAATTTCAATGTCCATGGAAAGTTCACGCAGATGATGTTTAGCATGTTGTGCCAGAAGATCATTATCGAGTAGAGGTTTACATCAATGATACTTTAAGGAGGAAACTATGAGAGTCTTAGTGCTAGACTCTATAGAAGTATGAGGGATACATTTAAGATACCGTCATAGAAGACCGGTTGCAGAAGGTTCATATAGCCTTCAGTTCAATCCATGATTAGAAGGATCATTTGGTATCATTGGTTGTGATGATGTAGTGTGGGAAGTGTGGCAGTAGAGGTTCTTGTTACTCAGGGATTGTGAGGAGATCACAGTCCCATCGAAGTAGTTCAAAAAAAATCTAGGAATATAGTTTCTTTCATTGATCGTGAAGTTATAGAGTCACTAAGAGCTATATACCCTTCGGTATGGGAGCTCCAGTGTGTGATTGTTCAATATCAATTTCAGGAACATTCTATGATATGATTCAGACTTGTTGACATATGATTAGTCTAGGGTGAGGCATTTTGAGGAGGCTTTTCATCTAGAGATCCAGTTCCATGTCACTCAATTTATGATAGATAAGTATCGCATGGTGCTAGTGAAAAAATAGGTCTTTGAGATGACGTTAGCCAGAAGAGGATTGTCTTGATAAGGGAGTCCCCTGGATTCTTGATGAAGCAGAGATATGGTTCGGGGTTCCTAGTTGTCAGGAAAAAAGAGATTCTGATTAGCCAGGGGAAGGTACCATCCCTAAATATCTTATTTATCATGTGGTAGGGGATCTCATGCCTATATCAAGGGATTATATGTATGTATTTACTATGGAGTTTGAGTTCATCGGTAATGGGGGTGACCAACCATTATGAGTAGTCAATTTGTGCCAGTTGTTCCACATTAGGCCCCTCTATTGAGGTATTTACAGTCGAGGAAGCAACATCAAGTTTACCTAGTTTTGGATCTATAGAGTTTATAATGGGAAGTAATGGATAACCATAATATTCTCTACATCCTAAGAGAGTAGAGTGCAACTAGGAGGTGGTCATCGTCATGGTCAGAGAGGCCATGGATCTATTCGTGGCAGTTTAATGCTTTAGGATTTCTAACACCATGAGGTATAGAAGGCATTAAATGTACCGTTTTCTATTTTTATACATTAGTTAAATATTATTTTTTCTTGGAGTGACACACTCATTCATATCACCTTCCATTTTCCATGTTATTGGACATTAGGTGGAGTGGCTTCCACATCTCATGACATTGACTATGCCAGTTAGATATTGATCTAACTTGTTTAATGTATGTATAAACTGTGATTAAGTTATTGTGTAGAACCTATCTTGGAGATATTTCTAATGTTTTTAGAAACAATCATATGCCATTCTCCATGTCAGGATTTTTTTTATTCAGTGAAGTGTTTCATGGATTTATTTTGTAGGTAGGTTGTGTTCATTTATTCTAATTGAGAGCCAGCAGTGCATGTTAGCAATCGAGTCCCTTGTATGGGTCAGAGGCATGTTCCATCAGTTTCATACATGATGATTGGGATGATTCTAACCATATTTGAGGTTCATCATTTATCATTTAATAGGGTTGTAGATGAGTACCCTAATGTATTTCTAGAGGAGGTTGTAACTTTACCCCCATAAATAGAGAATGAGTTCGACATAGAAATATAGACAATAATGTCTCATATCTCAATGTATCCAAGTATTATGGTGTCTTATGAGTTGGGAGATATGTCTATAAAGGTCAATGAACTATTGTAGTGTCAGTTTTTATAGTCGAGGGTGTCACTATAGGGTGCACAAATCTTGTTTGTATAGCATGATGTGAGAAGTTTGCTGTTTTTTTTATCAATTATCATCACTTGAACCAAGTGACATTGAAGAAACACTATAATATTTTATGAATTAATGATTTATTCGATCAATAAAAGGGTTCAATTTGGGTCTCGATGAACTTTGTTGGGTCAGATATCATCTGATGCATGTGAAAGATGAGGATTTTATGAATACTATTTTATATTTTCATCTCGGGCATTGTGAATTTGTTTGGATGTTGTTTGGTTAGATGAATTCTCTATCTGAATTCATGTGGTTAATGAATTTGTGTTCCAGTACTTGCTAGATATGTTCATGGTGGTTTTGTTCAATGACATCATTTTGAAATCCTTATATGAGGAGGAGAATACAGACAATTTTCATTCAATTTTGTGAGTCCTTCGTCATGAGTAGCTATTTTGGAAGTTACTGAAGTGTGATTTTTGTAATCGAGAATATATTTCATAGATAATGTTATATCACTATTGGGATTAGTTATTGATCCATAAATGGTAGAAGCATTTGTGTCTTGGGAACTCCCCAGGATAGTGGTATAGGAGCGAATTTTCCATGGTGTTGTTGGATATTAAAAGATATTCATAGAAAATTTATCTCGGATTGTGACTCTTATGAGAGTGTTTACAAAAAAGGATCATGAATTCATGGTGAATGAATAGTGTCATGAATCTTTTCAGTAACTAAAGAAGAATTTTTTCAGTGATCCATTTATTTTTCTTACAGTATAAGGATTTCATTTTGAGGTATTCTATGATACATTGCATCTGGGTTTGGGTTTTTCTGATGAAGTAGAGATCATTCATTTATTAATGGTCACTGTAGCTATATCCCCTTGAGAATAACTATTCCAACCATGAACTCGATTTGGTGATAGTAGTGTTTTCCCTGAAGATTTGGAGACATTACCTCATTGATGAGCATTTTGTGGTCCTCACCGATCATAAGAGCCCGAAGTATATTTTATCCCAATGGGAATTGAACATGTGTCAACATTCGATGATGGGGTCCTTACTATATTAAAACTATGATATTTTATTTCCACCTCAAAAGGGGAATTTTGTGGTCGATGCATAGACTAGAAAGGTGTGTAGTGGTGTAGGACTTAAATTAGGTGATTCCTAGAGAGTGATGGATGAACATTCAGCATTGAATCTATATATGGGAGAAATATGACTAAGAGGTTGTATATTTAAAATGATACTGCATTCATCTCTTGGGCAGTTATTATATGCTTCCCATTTGGAGGATCTTGAGGTAGATGTCTGGAGAGACTACGTTATTAGTGGTGAGGCCACTGATGGTTGGTCTAGGGATGAACAATACTGCATTTTGTTCCAGGGAAGTCTTTTCATTCTTTTTGTGATTCATGATGTGGTTGTTTGATATTTAAATAGCTCACCTTTCGATGTATATTCTGGTGTGGCAGAGATGTGATGATCAATGAGAATATAGTTTCTGTGGCCTAGGATTAATCATGAGATTAGAGAGTTTTTGTCTTGATGTTTGGTTTTCTTGAAGGTGAAGGCCGAGCACTGTGCTCTCAATGGTTTTATCCAGCTGTTAGATGTTACTCAATAGAAGTGGGGGAAAATATTGATAGAATTTGTTACTATGTATCCTCGATATTAGTGATTCTATGAATCTATTTGGGTGGTAGTGGATAGTCTGATTAAATTTTCTATCATTATGGTGATAAATTAGTCATGCTCAATGGTAGTTTTGTCGAAGAAATATTTTGAGGAGGTGGTGAGTATCTATGGGGTCATAAGGATGATCATTTTTATCAAGTTTGTTTTCTACCACTAGGACATGAAGACGTCTCTAGCATGCTTTTTGATCATATATATTTTTTATAACAATATTTCATCCATAGACGAATGGTTAGCCCGAGCAGACAAACCAAACTCTTGAAGACATGTTGCACTCTTGTGTCCAAGATTTTGGTTGTTCATAGATGAGGAGCCTTCCTTTGGTAGAGTTTATTTACAATAATAGTTTTGAATCCACCATTAATATAGATGTATTTTAAGATTTATCTTGATGATTTACATATTTCTATTGTACTAGACTTGATTTAGGGAGTTTGCAATTCTCAAGAATGAACTTGTACAAAATACAAAAGATTTGGTTTAGATGATCTGCGAGAGGATGAAAATAGAGCCTGATCATTATAAGACATATTAAAAACATTATAGGATACCTATAGAGTTAGATGGGGGTCAAGTGTTCCTGAGGGTGACTTCCTTTCATGGGAAGTGATGGTTTAGTCGTGGGAGTAAGAATTATACTTAGTTTGTGGGGCCTTTCAACATTTTGGTTCATGTTGGAGAAGTGGCATATTAGATAGTGCTTCCCCAATAGATGATCAGAAAACACAATGTTTTCCACATGTCATAGTTTTTTAATTATCTTATTGGTGACTCTGAAATCACTGATTGTTCTGAGATCGATGATGAAGAAGATGTGACTATAGAGAAGTGGTTCATAGAGATCTAGGGCTTATAAAAGAAGGTGTTGGGTGGGTATTCTATCCCCTCAGTTCATGTCTTTTGGTAACATGTTGGCATGAAGGAGAGTACCTAGTAATTTGAATCGTAAATACATGCTCATCACCCGAGCTATTTTGGTGTTTAGCTATTATTATCTAACATTGTTCATTTTGGGGTTGTAGACCATTACTGGTTTTTGAGATGGCTTCCTCTTGTTTATAGTTATAGATTACTCTATTTGTATGGGAGGAAAATACGTACAGGGGATTCCAGTGATTTCCATGTTTAGAATTCTATGGTTTTATGAGTATAATATCATTTTACAGTTGGTGAAGCTCAACAGGTAGTTCATCTACACACCGTGTCGAGACCCTTGTGCTTGGGTGAAGTGGTTGAGATCTTGTAGTGAATAGATCATTAAGAGGTTTCTTATGGGGTAGCTATTCTGATGACCCTATTTTGCTACCACTCTATGGTGGTTATAGATTCTCAAGGATGGGAATGTATTGAGTGGTACGTAATTTATGTTCTCGAATCTACGTGAATTGATCCTTTGCGTGTTTCCAAATACTGAGGTTATCAGAGGTGGCTCGGAGGATGTTTGAAGAAGTTTGGATGTGAATTTATAGAAATACGAAAAATTAAACATTTTTTATGAATTACACATTGTCTACATTATCTTCATGATGTGTATGTTTTCAAGGTTAAATAAAATAAAAATGCAACACATTTCTCTATCGAACCAAACCCAAAGGTTTACATGATGTGAAGGTGATTTAACATAATGTAAATACTCAATTCTATACATTTTAAATGTCATCAAGTGCTCGGTATTGTCTAGTTGGATGGAAATAGCACCCTTCTGCCAATTCTAGGTGACCTGACATCCCCCTCTTCCCCATTTTGGGAATTCCATTATCAGATATTGACCTCTAGCTTCCTCCTTCAATCTGTAGCATTTCATAATCAATCCAAGTTATATTCTACCTCCGTTATTATGATTTCATTGATCAGTTTCCTCTCCTTACACTTTTCCATGTATTCTCACTTTATCTCCATGTTTCTAATAGTGTTTTTATTTTGTATTTTTGGTAGCAAAGTTGTGGCGTGGTGTCTTTAGGTTGATTTAGTTCTTGTATGAGAGTTGATCTAGATCTACAGCACTGGTCTATTCTCATGTAATTAATGTTGACACCCTTTTCAAGTAGTAGATTCATTACTTCTTTATTTATTTACATTCAATCATAGAGTTAGATTTATTTAACCCATAAGATTTAAATTAAATTAATCTAATAATTAATTGAGCCGCATTAAAGAATTTGTATCGATTTTATGGAGATATTATTATTTGTGCAATTATAACGAGTTGCCTCTTAATTTTATAGATAGCGTTTTATCTATGTTGTTCTTCTTAATCCTAGAGCAGCATGTGATATTGGTAAATAATTTTTTCCTAGATTTATTGATAATTAATTATATAAAATATTAAAGATGAATATTTAATTAAACTAGTTATTATTGTTGTAATTTGATGATAATCAAATTCATACAAGTATGAATGTTGAAATTAAATGACTAATTGACTTGAATCGTAATTATTCTTGTTGATAAAAAAATTAAAGTCATTTTGAATTAATTGATTGAATAATTTTTTATAACATTAGTTGATTTTCTGAATTGGTTTCCCAATGTTGGAACCATTTAATAATAAATCAGTTATTTTATGATGGAATAAGAATAGGTTCTGTTATCAGAGATAATACCTTTATAGGACATGGGTTTCCCTCTTTATTTTAAAGTCCGAGTGCCTTGTTTTTTTCATCCATGAGAGATCATTGTGTGTTAAGGCAAAATTTCATGCTTTAGGACTATGATCAAGATTGTTGTATTTTTTTATCACTGCTTATGATGTAAAGTTAACCTAGGATGGCTTGGCCTGTTGGGATATTGTAGTATGTAGGTAAAAGAGGCCTAGATGTGTTGTAATCCTGGGATAGATGAACTTAGAGGGGTATTGTTCTATTAGTGGTGGGGAGGCCCAATTTTTGTGGAAGTAGTTGATTCTTCAAGTGGAGAGAGGCTTCTGGATGAGAATGTAGGTGTCATGGAGGACACCGGGGATGAAAAAATGGGTTAAAGATAGATATACCCACTGATATAAATGATATATGGTTGTTTGAATATATTATTTGGCCAATGACGAGGTTGTTTGTATAAATTCATTCATTTCCCACCTTCTGAAGGTAGATAGATGTTCTTAGTGGATTTCCCTATTTGGTAGATTAACATGTTTTACTGGATTTCCATATAATATTGAAAGTAATGATGTTAATTAAATAATAAATTTTTAACCCATTGGGTTTGATCTTGATGATATAAAATGATGGGGTTATAATTTTAATAATTCATGGACTCGATTATCTAAGGATTGGAGGGAATAAACCATTGTTTTAATGATAATGTAATGTGATTTGAATATGTTAATGGTTAATTAATGGTTAAGGAATTGATAAACTTATAGTGAAACAAATGAAAAGGATTAAAGTAAATTAATGTTGATCTTTAAGTGGTTTTGTTCTTATAGATTTACAGTCGTAGAAGAGGAAATAGACAGTCTGAGAGATGTTTTCTATTGTTTATTTTGAGACTAGGTTATGTCCATGGTGGGGTTGTTGAGCTATTTATATCATGTAAATTATTTATGTCTTTATGATACTCTATCATTTTGGATAGGGGGACTAAAACCCATGGGATTTTGAGCCCTAGGGGTGTTTTCTCTAACATCCTGGGGGAAGGATTGATTATTGATTACACCATTTGGCCCTGCTCTCTCTCCCTTGGTAGTTACTTGTGAGGGAATTACCTAAAATTATAGCTTCCCATATATGATTATTTATGGATTAAATATCTTGTATTTTTTCACACACATGCATTCAAGATGTATATTCTTAAGGACCACTATATTTATAACATGTATAGGTTGTCGTTTATTGGGGATCACAATTTAGTGTATAGGGAACAATAGATTGAGCTATAATATCGGACATTTGATAAATGTTGTATGGGTTTTGGGGATCCTGGAAACTACCTTGTTATATTGGGTTACATGGATGTGGTGGTGTGTTTAATGAGGTGCATCTTCTGGTGCTTCTCGTAAGTTTCGGTGTGTTAGCCTTTTTGGAGATTGATTCTCAGGACATGTAATACTAATGAAGAGTAGAAAACCAATGTGGAAGAAGTAGGAGGGTAATTTTGATATTCATTGTTATATTCTATTCTCTTGTATGGAATATTTTGTGAGATAATCCATGGTCAGGTTGGGAACAATGTATACCTGTTTAGGAGAAGAGTTAGTTTCACATATTCATCACTATGCTTTAGCATGATATCATTACATCAAAATCAGAGGATCAATGATGGAACCTACTGAGTACACTGTTATACTCACCCTATGTATATAAAAAATCTTTTAGGTCATTCAGAGAGAGTTGGAGATCAGGCTAGTTATTTCTAACTTGGGGTTTAGTAGGATCTGTTAGGGCATCATGGTCACTGTCGTTTTTACTTTTCTTTTCGTACATGTAGTTTTCCATTTAGTTTTTTTGCATGACATTATATATGTTAATTTTGGATTTTATTCTATATTTGAGGCTGAGGAGGAATTGTTGGATGTCTGTACTATCTCTCTCTTTCACATGTGTTCTTTTATAGAGTAATTCCTCCCATCAGAATATTTATTATACCCTATGTGCTAATATCCAACCTAGGGCCTACTATAGGGGTTACTCAGGTGTCACTATATCTCTTCACTTATTGCTGACCCGGGATGGGTACACCTTGTTGGAAAGGGGTCATGTAAAAAAAGATTTTCTTATTTTAAATATTGGGTTGTTACAAAAATTCATTCATGGATCGTTAAGTTATTTAGAGAACATGCATCTATTAAGTTGTAATATTTATGTACAAGAAGTTTGGGTCATTATAGTGACTATATGGGATTCATGAAAGGGGGAAGATGATAATGGACTATATGATGTAGAAATTAGGTCATCATGAATATTTTTTAATGGAGAGGTGACCATAAATAATTAGGCTTAATCAAAGGCATCTCTAGAAAAAACAAAATATCCAATTTTTTTTATACAAATTTTACACGCATTGAATATATATTTCATAAGGAAGTCAGTTTGTTTTTATTTTAACAATGAAATTATAATTCATGGTTATCTATAATTCAAATTAAAAAAAGCTATTTTTCTCATCTAGAAAAATTAAAAGTTAACATCAAATTTCTGAGAATGATAATTAAATCTATCTATTTTCAAGAAAAATGGATATGTTTCACACAAAAAATTATATGATATTATGTCAATATAAAATACACCAAATGGTTTCAATTTATGGGTAACAAACATGGAATAATAAAATTAGGAAATTAATTATTAACGTTCCCATAAACATGTATTTCTGACATTTCCTTCACTATTTAGGAAAATATATGAATAATTAGAGTTTTTATATAGAAGAAAACTGATTTTAGAAAAACTATTAATTGATTCTATAAAATTGAGGACGAAATAATTGAGTAACCGAGTTTGAGTATGGAATATAAAATTGAAGTGTAGATCTCCATTTTGCATGTGTGGGAATAAAATATTTATATATTTGTATTTTCTATATTATCAATGTTTTGGTTGGGACTTGTTTTTTAATTTATAAGGTAGTATATTATTTTACATTATACTTCTAAAATTTTTATTATTTTGGAATTTGTTTCATAGTAGTAAGATTCAGGCCCCATGAAAAATAAATTTTTTATGGGGAACCATGTAAATGATTGTACCCCCCACATGTTAATTTAGATGTATCATCCACTATCATTGAAGATCAAAAAAATGTATTTATATTCACTAGTATGTAATATCTAATGTATTTGTTTTTTATTAAAAATATAAATGATGTGAATTTTGTTAAAATATGGGTTCTCTGCTCCTTTGTTTGTACTATTATTAAAACATTTTCATCTACACAAATAATTGACATTAGCACTATTATTTCATTACATTATTTATCATATGAGTTTTATTTGTGTGAAAGATAGAGAACCCTGTAAAAAATTAAATTGATTCCTATCTTTGAGATAAATAATTTGTAACTCTCTAAAATTATAAAGCTTCATAATTTTATGTCACTCAGTATGAACATATACCTTTTAGTTACATATAAAAAATCATCACCTATTATTCTCTATTTAATGTTGTAAATCTGAAGGTGATGGTTTTCAAGGTTTGAAAAATTATTTATAGTATAACATTGTGAAAAGATAAAAGGGTGGGAATAATGTTAGATATGTAAGACATAAAGTACAAAAGAACTAGTTTAAATGTCTATCGATATTTCTTATATTTACAATTTAATTACTATTACAAATATTTATTGAAATTTTTAGGTCCATGAAAGTTATTATTAAAGGAATAAAATCTAAAGGTATTATTAAATTAATAATTAGAAGACTACTTACACATTTTAATTTAAATATTTTAGTTATAACTAATTAAAAATTTGATTAAACATGTTATAAAATAATTTAAACTACTCATTTAATCTATCAACTAATACACTAAAAATATATCTATAATAAAACTACATCATTAATCCATAGAGATTTCTTAACGTACCTCACTGATCATTTTAAACCCACTACGGTTATTTGACCCAATGATATCATATTTAAATATTAAATAATAATTAAATTATTACTTCAAAAAAAATCCAACAAACTCATATAAATAATACTATATCATTTCTAAATTTTTAATAATTCTCCCATTATCATTGCAGAACATAACAAATCATTATAATAAAACCATTAAAATAAACAAATTGATGATTTATAAAAACAAAAATATAGGTTCCTTTTATGTGAAATGATTTTATAACTTGAAAAAACATTAATGACACCCCCATTTAATTTTTCATTTCTATATGTCTGAACACTTATTTTATTATGATTACATACATGTTTAACCATTGTTAAATCTAATAATATTACCATATTAAAAAAATACAGCAATGTTGGAAAATCAAATTTTAGATACAACTTATTGAAAAAAAATTTATTATTCATATGTCATATCCCAATTTTTTATACTAGATTCATAAGTATATTTTCTTTTTTTTGTAAAACAAAATTTATATTTATTGATTATTTTCTATGAAATTTTTTTGAAAAGAATAAAAATGAGGGAACTATATATGAAATCTATAACCCATGATAAGGGATGTGTGGAATGAATACATATAATTATCCATAGATTCTAAATATTTTCCCATAATAAATCATCTGTGGATATTTCTACAATTTTTTTTGTGCATGATCTTCTGATATATTTGTTTTTACATCTTCTTTGATAAATTGTAAGATTATACCAATAGTCTTAATTATTTAATGTTAAATAATAGTAATTAGTAAATTTAAGAAACATTTATTATCATAAAACTTAATTAGAGGTAGTTTAAAATATACCCAAACATATTTATATTAATCTCCCATTTTGAAAATATTCAACTAATTGATTCGTCCACATCATTTTTATACATGCATGAGATGTTACAATGTAATATCTATATTGTTTTCTAATGAAATGTGATTTTTAATATTAGAGTATTAAATTATATATCCTCTATAACTGAGTAAAAATCACCAAAATGTGTACTTTATATCATTAATATTACATATCCATTATATATTAATGAATCCATAAATATCATGTCTTTATCTTCTTTAATAATTTAATTTATTCTTAAATATTTTAAATTTACTTCAAAAATATCTTACTTTTAGTCATATATAACTCCATTTGGAAACCAGAAAAATTTTCATATAAAATTATGACATATATTCTATTGGGAATTATTTTATCAATTATAGTATGTTGTCAACTAATCTTCCAAATTCCAGTTTGTTTATAGTTTTTTTGTCATGTTAGTTTAGTTACTTTCATAAAATATACATGTGACCTCTAAAATATTGTTTAGACTATATATTAAATCTGTTAAGTAACTAAATTTCATTTTTCCATTTAAATAATAATTGATTCATGATCATTCATTGAATATAATAATTAATTTAAAAATAATTATCTGTAAATCAAAACCTCAAAACTCATCAATATTTTTTATAAAAAATATTTTAAAATGTCTCCATTTTCACACAGAAATTAGTTTTCATCATCAGAAATAATAATAAATAATTGATTTTTTAGTATATTTTCATATCGTTATTCTTTTCAACCTTTCGTCTCTTGAATTTTGTATTCTATATGAAAAAGATAAAAAATTGATTGCTACAATGTTTAAAATTATCTGGGACTATATAATACCTCCTAATAATTTTATAAGTTATATATATCATGATAAAGTATAAAATGTTTGGGTTGTTTCGTATAAACCTGACATGACATTACCCATCCGGGCCCCACGCAACTGATAATTAGGTCGGGTGTGCCACCACATGTGTGCCATCAATGGGTAAAGGGAAAGTTACATGGACCAATAAGGCATTAATGATGAAGTACATAGCCTAAAGGACTTTCATAAAACCATATTTCTTCATATACCAAGTGATAATAGTCCTCATTAATGTGTTACTAAACACAATTGCAAATTACTGAATAATTTTAATGAATCAAACTCAAATCCATAATAATGAAATATTATAAAACACCTAATGAAAATATAATTATAAGATAATAAAATCCCAAACTAACCTATATTAGAGTTGTTTCATTGGGACCAAATATTATGTACTTTAGTTTACCTAATTTTATATTTATAGTTTATATATTAATAAAATTTATTATCACATGGTTTTCATTCTATAAAATAACATTAATGTGATAAAGGCTATAGAATATCTGTCACATCAAAAGGACAAATTATATTTCCATTATGATGACATCCTTAATGTGATACGGAATATTTTTAAATAATTTCCTACAGTTAAGAAACATTTGATAGAGACCCTCTAATATCATAAATTAACATTGTATCATTTTCTCAGAATACTTATTTAATTAAAAAATATTCCCAAAGACTATATTTGTTTTGGGTTTATTAATACCTAGAAACATAACCACGGGCACATAAGTGTGCTATATTATCTACCACTATGTTCTTCATGAATATAACCCTTCATAGACATATCATGTGTAATACATATCATCATATCCTAGTGAAAAAACATAAAATGGGGTATGACCTAAGTTTTATTAATGGTAAAAAAGGGAGAAATGTAAGAATAAAACTGGGCATAAGGGTATGATAACATGATCCAAATATTGGGAGATCATACCCTACATATGAAAGGTAATAATCATAGATCATGGAATACATATTGGCAGTACATAATACATGAATCATAGGGGAATAATAAGAATAATATATGAAAGTATAACATATGAATGAGACATTGAATTATGGTAGACACATATGTATATAAAAATTTTCTATTTTAGTTAAGTAATCACTTAAAATCTCATATTAGTGTAATGGTTTCACTCCCTAACCCATCTTAGTAGTCAATGTTCATTACTAAGACCATCTTAGTAGACATAGTCATTTACTAAATTGATTTCTATCCTTGTTCCAACCATCCCTATCTCATGACATATATATCTTTATATAATGAATTGGTGGGAGATATTGGTACCACCAATCTAATTATGAAATATTACTTATGTGTTCCACTAGATCAAAAACATTCATCATATCATTACCCATGAACTAAAATGTATATCATAAAAATGTAATCAGGTCACAACCTCTAGAGAATAGAGATTTTTTATAATAATTTTATCAAATCATACCCATGAAAATAAGTGGGTTTCATAAGAATATAACTAATTAATGGGGAACATGTTTCATAAAAATAATTCTATTAAGATAATAACCATCAAGAGAAGTAATATGAATGGAACTATTAGATAATTTTGAAAATATGCGTGATTAATGCCAATGGATATTATCTTAGAAGGAATATAATTTGAAAAGTTCTTTTAAAAATGTTACTTGGGGAAAATATCCTTCTTGACTTGAAAAAATTCTTTTAAAAACATAAAGCATTTTAGAAAAACCTTTTCTATGAAAATATATTTGAAATATTATAAAATATTAAATAAAATTCATAAAACATTTTTATAATCCTTTTTAATTTAAAATTATCTCAATATATCATTTTAATAATATTCTAATTTTTTTTTTGATAACATGCTTTTTTAAATAAAACCTATTCACGAACAATGTGATTAATAAATTCCATTTTTCTTATAAATATTTTATTTATTATCATTGGTAAAATAGAGTAGACATATTGCACTAATACATGAATATATTATGAATAATAATAAGAGAAAAAATTAATGAGTTTTCATGAGAGATGGATCATAAAATTTCATCAATTGAAGCATAGTAATAAACAATAATGGTAAATGATGAGATTATTGCAATAAACTCTTACCATGTAGAAACATTGTTCACAACTCCCCATATAAGAAAATTACAATACATGAAGCTTAAACTATCATTAAAATGAATATATTCATGATAAAACATGTCAAAAAATAGTATATACACCTCGTAAAAGAGTATTGGTTCATAAAACAACATTTTCCTTAAATAAGGAAAAATGAGACAAAACTACCTTACTTATTTGGTCAAATTTTAACGGTTACACCCCATGAAATACGTTATTCATGGAGATGGTATTTGTATATATACATGAATGTTGTTTCCATTTTATGAACATATTTAAAGAAAGAAGGTAAATGAAATATATGTGTGTGTATATATATAATTCCTTTAAATTGTCATTTTTATTTAATATATATCATATACATTCACTCAACCCATCCTTAAAAAATTTTATTCAATGTGTGAATAAATTATATCGACTTGAGGAGGAGGTAGTCCAAAGGTCCCAAAATGAAGTTATCTTATTTCTAAAAAATAGATAAAATATAGCTACGTGATATAAAATAATTTTAGAAGAATAAATAAATAATAAATATCATATATAATATAAAAATAGAAATTATATCATTATTACCAACCTTGAAAGATGGAAATGGAAGAACGAGCTACATTCATTCATGAGGTGGTAGACCAACCTACAAACGAATAATGATTGTGTATCCCATTTTATGGAGTGTGCGTGACTCTAGGTCGAACCCTTAACATAAAAAATCACAGTATATTTCAGATAATGTGCTTATTATATATTTTTGGAATAATAAGATTTTAGGGAGTGGATAATAATAATAAAACAAAATATCTTTTGGAAGTATGTTGTCTCTTCTTTGGGTATCTCCATTTGGTTTAAACAAAAGCGCTACCATGGTTGGATTTCAGTATAATGTACGGAATATAGGATTAATTTAGAGAATTTGGGAGGATTATTATGATGTTTTCAATAATAAAAATGTATTGAGTGGTGTAAGTATGTTAGGGGGTCTGAGTACTATTTTATTGTGGATGAGTGTCACTCTGGTAAATATATGAAGGTATACAATATTGAGATGTCTCCTTTACATAATGTTCCACCAATAATTTTCCATTTTAGATTAAATAATGTAATTGGTAGAAATATTTCTATTCAGTGGATTTTGGACATGTTTCTAGGTTTTTTGGCTCCTTAAAATAAGGTTTAACCAATAAGTAAACATATTTCCACCTTAATCACATAAATTCATATTAATTACTTTAAATAATATTATTTGGTTAAAAATAATTTAAAATAATTTAAAATTATAAATTATTCTTATTAAAATAAAGAAATCCATTTTTCGAATTCGTATCAAATAAGTGTCAGAAACTATTTTGAATTTAATCTGGGTGAGGTGTCATGACAGTGGGTTTCATAATAAAAAATGTTTTCAATTTTGATGTTTTTAATATCCAATTTCAATGTGAAATCAGTTCCCATGACCTAAATTGGATTAATATGTATTTAAATATCCTATTTAAACTTTAAATACAAATTTTTTATAATTTATCAGTATAAATGAATTAGATGAAATATTATTTGGGAATTAATATTCAGTATCATTAAATTTTCATCCAAAAATATTATTTTTTAGAAACAAAACAATACCATAAGCTATTTTTGGTATTATGAATTTTAAAATTAAGTATATTTTATTAAAATAAATTAACAAAATTTTAAAAAATTAATTTTATTATTGTTCATAAAATGACATTAAAAAAAGTTCTTTTGAGAGAATTGTATTTTTTTCAAAACATGTAGACTTTACAGAAAATTATATGTTTCATTATCAATATGTTTTATTCATATAAAATAACTATAAATAATATTAAAATTTTAGTTATTTATATTACATATTTTAGTGGCTATGTTATAACTATCTCAATTAAATAGTTATAATAATGAAACATTTTTTGTTTGAAAATCATTAGTGATTGTAATGCAAGATAAGATTATGTTAAATGTAGTGCTATCTTATCGTGGTGTACTATATAAAAAATGATTATCATGGTGTATCATGAAATTAATGATATAAAATTAATTAAATTTATTTGAAAAAATGGTTCAAAAAAACATGGTTTGCTACATTCTACCCCCCTTAAAATGAATTTATCCATCAAAATTCTTCATTTTGATAAACAAATTGTGGATACCTCAGCCTCATCATATATTAATGTTCCAATGTACCTTAATGTAATTTTTTATTTATACACATAACATTGATCTGGTGATTGGTCTTGTTTTATAAAAAAATTCTATACGATCGAGAATTTCAAATGGTTATTCCTCGTAAGATAGATCATTCCCCAGTGGTATGACCTCTCAGTTCAATACATGTGAAGGGTCAAATATGTACTACCATAGAAGAGATACATTGAACACATCATGCACATTATAGATATTTGTATGGAGTTCCAAGTGAAAGGATATCTTCCCAAAAAGATCATGAATTTCAAAGGGACTTATATTACTAGGGCATAGTTTTTGTTTCATCCCAAATATCATAACCTTCTTACAATGAGAGATTTATAAAAACACCATATCACAAACATCAGAATTCAATCGCATGCCAATGGGTATTACCATAAATTTTCTACAAACATAGAACTTCCTTGATATGATTAAATACGGTTTTAATCATCTCGACAATTTCTTCAATGATCTCTGGACCCAATAGCTATCTTTACCCAATTACATCCCAACATATCGGGGCTCTAGATTTCATCCCATATAGTGATTCATAATGTTCCATCAAAATTTTGTATTGAATGTTATTGTTATAAGAAAAATCAACTACAAGATGGTTTTGAACCCTGCCACTATTGAAATATATTTAATCGGATCTCAACATATAATCTAGGGTTTGAGATTTTCATTCAGACCGATCATCTATATATGGATGATAAGAAGTGTTGAAACTCAATTCAGTACCATGGGATTGATAAATAATTCACTAAATCATTGATGTAAAACATAGATATCGGAAATATACAACCGAAATTGGTAATCTATTGAACCTTCCCACTTCCATAATGTATATCCTAGAAATTTGATCCATAAATAAGTCCTCCTTGATTGAAATTATCACAAACCAACCTGGTTCAACCTCAAACAGATCACCTGAGTGGGTCTAGGACAAGGACTGAAGGGCATTCCTAATCCCCAATAGTTGGAAACTAGCAACAAGAATCAAAATAAACCAAATGGGAATAATTTGGACCATAAAAATAGATAGATAAATAAATATAAACTGAAAAAATATAACAATAAAATAAAACTAACTACAAAAACTGGTAGAAGAAAAATAAAAAATTATGCAACGAGACATACCTCATGTGACCTCGTGGTACACCACAGAACAGAAACCACACTCACTAAAACATAAATCTAAAACTAGTGGAACCAGAAAACGAATAAAATATATTAGGCATGAGCAGCGAGATAATCATTTAGAATGGCAAAGGATAATAATTCCCTATTCCGTTACCTTTTAAAAGAAACCCAAATCATGCTAGTTTGGAAATAAAATAACATAAAAATAATTTTTACTATTCATACATATTTAGGAAATTTACTTCTAAGAAAAACAGTCCCCTTTTATCACATTTCTAAAATAGTTTACATGCATACACCGTCATTTAAAAATGAATGAAAAATATTTTGAAATTAAAAAAAGTAATTTGATAAAGGGTTAAACAATCTTGAAGCTGCTAAAATGGAATTTATTTCACAAACAAAAGTCATAAGTGAGCATTGTGGTCAATACCTATAGGTAACTTGCACAAATGGGACGCTAGGAACCTCCTACCTTAGTTAAATGTTGTATAGAAACCACAAGCCTGTGATGTGGTATAAAAAACACAGTCGTATGTGTTCTCATGCATGATCTAATAGTAGGGGAAATCCATATCATCGTAGTGTTATCCAATCATCATCCATTTATAGTTAGAATTGTTGTGTCAATCCTACTAGAAAAAACTGGGATGAAACACTTCTTGAATCATATAGTTTAGTAGTCCTAGTCTACCCACATATATACCTTGGGCTTCCTATATGCCCTATTTCATGTTCCTTTGAGTTTTTATCAATATAACATACAGTAATACATCATTATATTTATTCAAAACCACACTAACCCTCTCACCACCGGTCTCCTTCCTTGATTTCATCACCATTTTTTTGTCATAAAAAAATACACAAGTCTCTTTATTTGGAATATAACACTATTCATAAATTCAACAACATCATTTCTAAAAAAAGGGCTTTCTTCAAGAGGGATTTTTATTTTGCACAAATCATTCTTAATCTGCCAAACGGGCATAATTGTCTATAATGAATACTTTCCATTTTACAACACATAATAACCTAACACCTTTAAGTTCCAAAAATCATTCAAAATATCAATTAAACAACCAAGATACTTCACATTTAAAAACAATATTGAACCAATGATTACAAAAATGCAATTATTCCCTGAAATTGAAACCACCATTTTACCTCATGTTTACACCAAAACCCATTTTTGGAAATCACATTGGAAAAATTTGGAGAAAAAAGACCTTAACCTTTTATAAATATGCTATCTGAATATCCAAACATCTTTGGAAATATTATTTATCAATTAAAACCCACTTAAAAATCACTTTACATGAAAATTCACTTAAGACGAAATGGGAATTATAAATACATTTCATTTTCCAAAATAAAGGCATAATATTTTATAGCATCTACAAAAATATTTCATAACATGTGTTTATATCATAAATATAAGAAATGTATTTAAAACAAAAAAACCATAATTGCATTCAAATTAAAGTCTTTAGAATATGGGACCCACCTCAGACATGACACTAGTTGCCAACAACTACTTGAATCGACCCTTGGCGCATACACAAACATGCATATATATATATATATCTTGATACATTCCACATATTCCCCTTAAGAAGGGAGAATATTTACAAATAGGGAATATAAATATATCAACTCATTATCCTATGAATATACATATAGGTGTTCTTGACACCCGCAACACAAAACTACTGCAACCAGGTCCAACACCCACTAAAAAAAATTCCCAACATATCAAAACACTAAGGAAAATACCCACATACCATAAATAAATTGTCTACAACTCAAATATCAAAAAATCCCTAAATTAAAATTGAGCCTTAGTGACGAAATTCAAAAATACTTAGCTGAAAACCATTGTGCACTCACTTCCCTTGACGGAAGTAGCTAAAACTAGCCTCATTGAAACCGGATGAACCCTAAATATCCAGAATAGATCAAAATAAGAACCCCCAAACAGATTAGTGTTCATCCAAGGTATTTACAACCCATGAAATAAATAAAACTAAAAAATAGTGTAATGGGATGGGGTAAGAGGCTCACTAGAGAGATATACACACAAAATTGGGCGGAAAAGTGCCACCTAGAAGGAGGTAGTGATGGGTTGGACCTCTCCTGACTAGCTGGATCGCGTTAGAAGGATATGGTGTAGACCGTGTCGTGTGATCCAGGGATTGGGAAGGCTTCTACATATCGGGGAGGGGGGCTAACCAGAGGGTCGCCGTGCTAGAAAAGAGTCTGCCAAGGGCTACACACCAGGTGGGATAAGCTGGTGGAGTGTGATGGGGAAGTGGAAGTGAAGGGTTGAGGTGTGATTGGGAGAAAGGTGGAAGAAGACAAACATTAATATGACAAATAAAGACATTAAAATTAAATAATTAATAATAATTTTAATAATTTTAATAATTTTAATAAACATGACATTCATAATAATAATTATAATCATCATCATCATCATTATAGTAATATTAATTTTAATAAAAATAAATATAATGATAATAAATATAATAATAAACTTAAAAATATGATCATTCTTATTATTACTACTAAAATACAATTTTAATTTTATTATTACTATTAAAACATTCTTTTTATTTTATTTAATTTTTCTCAAATTAAATTATTTTTCGAATACCTATATACCGTGCACAATTCGGCCACATGGTTGGTCAAATGGTGTGATATCCAAGAGCATATTTTTAAGACTCCCAAAAATTTAAATTTAAAATTAGTTCCACCTAAAAATGGAAATAATAATGAGATATAATTAAATTATCATTCAATCGTGGTATATGTGTGACAATACCACCCCACCCACACAAATACATTATCCCCCCCCAATCCACTTAATTAAATGAGGAATCAAACTCGAGTCCCGAACTGAATGAGGACAATGAGAACCCAAACTCGGTGTGACTTTTCACTCCACCAGTCACAGCTAACCAACTCTAAGGATGACTTCAATGATAAGAGATATAAAGAGATAAAGTGGGTTCTCTGCACCCCAATTACCTAACTATAACAACAAAAATTGATTCTCTCTATAAGGGATAACTCTAAAACCACAAACTTAAAAGAAAGTGGAAATCACAAACACAGACAAAAACTCCTTCATAGTCCAACTCTTGAAGAAGGTGTGACAAGATCTATGGTGGGTCTCCCAAAATTTTAATAACAGATGAGCTTAGAACAAGTAGCAATGAACAATATAGGAAACCCAAAACAAATTGACTCATGAACTCTCCACATTGACTAAATTGCATAGCTACTAGGAATTTATAACCCAAAAAAACACTCTTAGCAGAAGGGAAACCCAAAAAAATAAACTTGAACCAGCATTGGACCAACCCACAAAAGGGAGAACCACATAAGGGAGAGAATGATATCCCCAACATTTAAAATCAAACCTCCTCAACAGAACCGACATGATAACTCTGACAACAAAAAAATCAGAAATATCTCTACATAAAACAAACCCCAACAACATGGGGTCCCTAACGGAAAACCCCAAACCGAACAGTGGACCAAAACCTTATTCATTATTTCCCAACATGCATGAATCTCCAAACCGAGAACATCCTAAAACAAAAAACGGTCATAAAAAGATCTAACCACACCAAAGTGAAAGCCATCCCAAGAATCACATCAGAAAAGAGACTACCTTCAATGGATCACATTTGTGGAGGCATAACAACATTAATTACAAGAAAATGAGATCACCAAGCATTCTTACAGCCAAAGTGGGTATTCAAAGAAAAAATACCCCCATGAGGAAATAAAACCATTGTAACTATTAAAAAAAATATAACTTTGAAAGATGAAAAATCTACAACAGAGAAATTTAAATTGTCCCTGTTCTAGCACTGGACACAAAAACAAGAACAAGGTCCTCCACAGCCAATGATTTCTTGACTGCGTGAAAATCATCACTTTGAGACCTATGGTCGGAACTCTGATTTCTTGAAGCATCCACTTCCCATTAGTTAGTAGTTGGCAATCTCAACTAAAACTTTTCTTTCAATAGTGTGACTCATTGAACCCCTGTAAATAACCCAAGAAACTATCTTGAAAAAAATCATGTCATAAGGAGATACTAAAGATCATTCATCCATTTTTCATCAATTAAAGGTGGGTGAATAATAGAGAAGTCTTGTTCATGGTAAAACATTTATAAATATTTCACCTCCACCACTCATTTCAATGGTTGGGTAGAGTTTTTGATGAAAATTATTAGAGAATAGTCATTCATAATTTCCTAAAAAACCATAACAATCTCATTTTTTAAAATTTAGATCAACTAAATTAAAACCAACACTGATAGAAAGATTTCAAATGATGATGATACAAAAATTAATGTATTCAAACAGACCATAGTCGAGAAAATCTAGAGTGTGGGCCGACTAATAAAAGACAAAACTGTCAAAAATAATTGTTAAAAACAGGTTCCTCATGTTCATACTCTGCACTAGATGGGGAACCATCCCAAATGATAAAAAGGAATCAATCCTTGAACCATGGAATAAGACATAGCACAAGAGAAAATTTTATGGATTCTGTGATGTGATCATTGGAGAAAAAGGAACCGACATATTGAATTCCCAACATAGGCCTTCACTATTCATTGGTCTTACTAAACACTCAGGAGCTCTTCCACATTCCTAACCTTCACCTCCTTAGGTATAAACCATCTGAAAAAAGTGGTCATAAAAACATTCTATAACATCCCATCAATGCTTGGATTGTCTTCTCCACCAATCCAATTTTGAACCTTCATATGTACTTGAACCGGCATGAGATCTCATAGCATTGGGAGTTCCCAATAACATGAAAATGCCAACTATTTCATCCAGCCAGTCCACTGCCTTCAATAGATCATGATCACCACAAAAGATGGACAACAGATGAAAATAAATCAATTTCACTAGTCCTCTATGATTGTGGGTATAACCAATAACTATAAGAGACTCGCTAGAACCCTCCCAGTCATTTCTGGATGGCATACTCAAAAACTAGAAGAAAAAAGCTGAATCAAAATGCATCATAAATATAAATTCTACACTTTAATACCTAAGCAAAACTGAAACACATATCTTCCTTTAGACCACATTATTATCATTCCAAAACCATAATCACATGAAAATGATATCAAAAATTAATAGAAACTTTTAAATGATATCCCAACGCAATTTTCAGAAAATTGAAAGTACCCTTTTTGAAAACTATTTTTCAACAAAGAAAACAACATAAATATCCACCATTATTATTCCGTGAAGTACCAAATATATTTATATACCTGTGGATTTCCAAAAATCCATCCACATATTCCACAAATTTTCCCCATGTCACATGTGTACCTGAATATATGTGATCACTTATAGAAATACCAGGGTTCAATTCAAAACACTTCTAATTTTGAAAATAGATCTTTCAAAGTAAACCCCAAATTTCTAACTAAATTCATCTAACCTTTTAAAAAGGTATTTTCAAAATCAGAAAAAAATATCCAAAACACATTCCATTTTCACCTTTGAAACCCCTTTATCTGTAAACCAATTTCATTTTTGAAATCCACTCAGGCTAACCAAAATAAATCCCAAACATATATCACATCAAAATTTCCAAACATAGGGAACTATTGGTTATTCCAACCTGAAAAAATGGAATAGAAGACCATTATCCAAGAGATAATCAACCATAAGAAGTATTTTCAACTGTGCCCTTAGGTTGTTCATGGGTCGCTACTCCTTACGAGGTCATCAAGTAAGACCATCTCACACCCATTGTCATCCATTATCCACAATGACCAAACAAAATAAAAATTCAAATCCTGAACTACCCCTAGAAACATGAGGATCATGACGATAAAGGATTCATGACATCCTTTTCACACCTGCCTCTTGAGTACGGATAGTCCTAACCTACACTCTACCAGACAACCCAAGTAACAAGGGACTCCAGTAATATATTTTTTCATGAACTAACCTAGATCAACCATAAACTGGTCACTAGAGCCATCACGTGAGAAGGCCTGAAGGGCATTACAAATCCATATGAGCTGGATAATAGTTCTAATCATCAAAATAAACCTGTTTGTAATGATATTTCCCATAAAAAGAAAAAAAACTGAAATAAATTGATAAATAAAAGAAATTAAACTAATGAAACTGGCTGCAGGAAAAGGAATATAAAATGAAATGAGACAAACCTCATATGACCTTGTGGGTCCCCATTGATCATAATCAACACTCACTCTAAGATTGGTCCTATAACAGAGTGACCTGAAGCTGAAAAAAATAATTTAGCTGTTAGCACTGAGATGCTCAATAAGAATGCTAAAGATTAACAATACCTTATTCCCTTACCATTAAAAAGAAACAAAAATCATACTAGTTTAGAAATATAACCATGAAATAATAATTTTAACCATTATTACTAATTTCGGAAATATTTTTCAAAGAAAAACACTTCTATTTTTATCACATTTTTAATATATTTTACAAGCATGTGTATTCATTTAAATATTAAAGAAAAAAAGCTTAAAATTCGAAACATTTATTTTTAAAGTTGGGGAATTAAGCATAAAGAAACTAAAATGAATGTCATTTCACAAACATCATTTCATAGGTTATCATCATGGTCAATCCCTATAGGTAACTGGAAAAAAATGGGATCCTAGGAACCTCATACCTCAGTTAAATGCGGTATAGAAACCATGACCAACGGATGTGGTATAGAAACAATGACAAACAACATTCTCATACACAATCCACTAGTAGGGGACATCTCTTTTAACCTATTGTTCTCCAATCATCGTCCAAGTATAGTTAGAGTTCTAGTATCAATCCTAGTGGATGAAATCGGGACATACAATTTTCAAATTATCTAGCATACTAGTCCTTTTCTTCCAACATCGACACCCTTGGTTTCCCATGCTCTATATTTCTAGTTGTGGTGAGTTTTCATTATACTATGATAAACGAATACGTCATTATCTTTATTCAAAACCACACTCAACCACTCACCAATGATCTCCCTCCTTGAGTTAATCTACCTTTTTTCTGTCACACAAAAATAAAAGTCTCCTTACTGGTCATATATCCCAATTCATACATTCAACAACATCATTTATAAAACAAGTGGAAGACCTCAAGAGGAGTTTTACATTAAAAAACATTCTTAATGTTCCAAATGGGATTAATTATCTACAAGGAATACTTTCATTTTATAACAAACAATCACCCTACACTTTTAAGATACAAAAAAATTTAAAATCTCAATTGAAAAGCAGTGAACTATATATTTAAAAACATGCTTGAAACCATTCATAAAATGGTGCAATTCTTTGAAGAAATTTAAACCACAATGTAATAACATCTTCAAACCAAAACCTACATTTGGAAATCACTTTGAATCATTTCAAAAAAATGAAGACATTTCATAACACATTTATAATTAAACTGGCTTAAAGGATAAATGCCTTTGTAAATATTCATTACGAATTGAAACCCACCTAGGAAATCACTTTTCACAAAATGTCACATTAGACCAAATGGGAATTAGAAATACATTTCATTCTCAGAAAAAATGCATAATAATTTCTAACAACCACAAAAAAATTTCAAAGGATGTGTATATTTCATAAATATAAAACATGTATTTAAAACATTCAAGAAATTATGGGAATCAAATTAAAGGCACTGGGATTGGGGACATACCTCCGACATTCCACTATTTGCCAACGACCACTCAAACCAACCCTTGGATCATACACGCACATTAATTTATCCATATATATATATATATACCCCATAAATCATTGAACATATTCCCCACACGATGAGTGAATATGTACAAAGAAGAAATATATAGATATATATATATTTATTCCTTACCTTATTCATGTATATATAGGCATTCTCAACACCCATAGCCCAAAACAACTATAGAAAGGTCCAACGTGGACTTGGAAAAATTACCAACAACTCAAAACAACATGGAAAAGACCCACTCGACCAAAATAAATTTCTGAAAATTAAAATATAAAAAAATACCTAAATTTAAATTGATCGATAATGACTATATTGAAAAATAATAACCTAAAAACCATTGTGAACCCATATACCTTGACAGTAATGGCTAGAACCAGACTCAACAGAACCCAATGAACCCGAAATAACAAGAATAGACAAAAAGAGGAACCCAAAACACATTAGGGTTTGGACAAGGTAGGTGCAACCCATAAAATCATATAAAACACCAAAATAGGGGAAGGTAAGGGAGAAGGGGATCACTAGAGTGATTCGTATACAAAATTGGGAGGGAATGAAAAGGTTGGTAGGAGGGAGCGGTGCACTGGATCTCTCTTGGTCAGCCAGATCATGTGATCAAGAGAGGGGGGCTGTCAGTTCAAGTGAAATGGGGAGGGGGAAGGCTACCACATGATGAAAGATGCAGTCGAGATATAGGGTCTGCATGATACAGTAGATCCATCCAAGGGTGTTATGCACCTGGGGGTTGAATATGTGGAGAGTGATGGGGATGGTGAAGGGAAGGGGGTGACGCGTGATTGGGAGAAGGGGGAAGAATCCAAACCATAAAGAACAAATATAGAAAATAAAAAATATGAACTAATAACAATTATTATTTTAATAAATTTAATAATAATAAAATTCATATCCAGAATAAACACATCATCAAACGAGGGAATATAGGAGCATTGGAGTGGCATCTTCTCCCACAACCCCTACGACTAGGTTTTAGTGTCGGTTCTATTTCCCCTTCCTCCTCCAACCATTATTTTTCGTTTTGTCTTCATGTAGACTTGGCTCAATGTGAGTGTGGTTTTATATCGAAGTGGTAATATAGGGATCTAGATGGCTCTATCATTGTCTTAGGCTTCTGCTCTCGGTAATGACACAACTCATCGGTACTCCGTCATTCCTCTCGGTATGGCTCACCCCTTTCGATGATGATGTGTCTCGACATGGTTCTAGTAGGATTTGGTTTGGATTTGTTTGTCTCATCCTTTTTGGTGCCTATGGAGTGGAACTAGCTTCTCGTTTCATCTAGAGTGACCAGGTGACACCTCCAGCGGGCTTCCAGTGTGTCTCCTCATCATATCTGTAGTGAGTCAAAGGTGGGAGGCTTTGGGTTTCGACACTACTATGAGTTTTTTCAGGTTTATGATTTTTTGATGTTGGTAATGTTGGTGATTTTTTTCGTGGTTGTGATTTTGGGGGTATATTGGTTGTTCTAGTAAGACTTCAATGGTTCATCCCGGCCCCTTCCCACTGATTGTCTCACCACTTTGACTGTAAAGCGTATGAACCTAGTGTGAGTGAATTCATGGTTATGATCAGAGAATATCCATGACCTGAGTAGCCTTTTTGGTTTAGGATAATCTATAATTCGTCATCAGTGGTCCTCGCTCAGTAGAGTGTTGGTCCATCTTGTCCTAGGTGAAGGTGTATTCAACTCACATCCCATGGAGTGTATTTTGTGCTTCTACAGCTATAGTGGAAGGGGTGTCTCTAAGTGTGGTCGGGTGAATCTTGTATGGGCGTTGATGGAGGTGCAATGGTCTCGTGAATTATTCATATTAGGGAACACATATATTCTATAATGAATTGATTTATATAATTATTTGATGCTGGTCACCTTCACCTTATGTGGCTTTTTAGATTTGAATGATTGAGAGGGTTTGGCATAGCCATCAGTACCAGGCTCGTGCATTTTTCATGGGACAACATACTGAGTAGAGTCACACTGGTGGAGTCATGCCTTAATGATGTTAATGCTAGGAAGAGGTTTTTTTGCATAGTCATATTATAGGTTTCAACCCTTTATTTTAGGGTTATTTTTAAGTCACTTTTCCCTTGACATCATTTGAATTTTTCCCCCTTTTCCTTTTAAAAATGGTTTTATCTAACATTATTAAATGTTCAGGCATCACGACTATTCAGTCAGTCAATAATAATGAGAATAATTACAATAATAATAATAATTATTATTATAATAGTAATAGTAATAATTAAAATAATAAAAATATTAATAATATTACCATTATTATTATTACAATTAAAAATTATTTTTATTTTATATTATTTTTTCATGATATTTTATTTTTCATATTCTTGGAAACTGTGCATAATTTGGATGCATGGTTGGTCATACCATGATCCAGTTGTGCACCTCCACTAGAGAACTCCAAAAATTATAATTTAAAACAACATTAACCTAAAACTCAATTTCAAAACCAGATACAATAAAAAAAGTGACAAATCCTAGTTGGGGTGTGACAACAAGGATGTGTGCTAACTTAGTAAGGTGATCGACTATATCCCATATAGAATTATTCACTTTATAGGTTTTGGGGGGTCCAACTATATAACCCATAGTGATATTTCCCCATTTCAATTCTAGTAATGATATTGGATGCAACATCCCCTTATAATGTTTTCTTCCAGCCTTGAATTTCTTGAATACCATGCACTAAGAAACAAACTCTATGATATCCCTATTCATTTCTTCTAAATAGATGTATTATCCCATTTCTATATATATTATAATTCATCATGGATGAATAGATATTGATTACCTATGAGCTTCCTTTAATAGTACATACTTCAAATATGGTATTGAAAGAACACATACAACGTAGTTAAACCTTATTATTCTATCCCGATCAATGTCAAAATCATGAATATTTGTAATATTCCTTTGCAGTTCTACATATACCTTTTGCGCCTATTAAATATTTAATTTAATTGATGGTTGAATATTCATTTATGAAATATAATATCCCCCCCCCCTTCATTCAAGATCTCTAAATCAATCATTTACAAATCATGAAATATTAGATCTTTTGAGATCCTCATCATGTAAAAGATAGCATGATCATTTTAACTCAATGCATGAGCCACCATTTTCTCTTTCCTAATTTGTTAATGCATTGAGTAGTCGTAATCATTTATCATCTCTGACCATCTTCTCCATTACATGTTCAACTCCTTCTATTTTAATGTATAATTTTACTTTTATGGTTGGTATATATGTCAAAATTTTATCCATAATTATAATTCCTCTATATATTATTGAAAAAATACCTTATCAAACTCAAAATCAAGATTTGGGTAATTTTTCTCCTAAATCCTAAATTTTCATGAGGAATAGACTATAAAAATTTTATTCTACATAACAAAACTTCCCAATAAATTAATGGATTCATAACAATAGATTACAAACCACTCTCCACTATAGGGTAATATAGGAATAGGTAGACTAACTAACCTTATCTTTAGTTCCATGATTGTTTCATCACATTCATTTATCCAGAGGAACTTGGAAACCATATAAGATAACATGGATATAAAATTATATTATCTTGAGAAAGTTTCCACAGACCATTGATAATTTCTCTCTAAAACACGAAAACTATAGATCTCAAACACTATGGTTAGTCCAGGCCGTCATTCAACAGCCTCTTTCATTGATGGATCTACTTTTATGCCCTCTATAGAGTTTATATGACCTAAAATTAAACTAATTGCATCTAAAACTATCACTTTGCAAGTATTTCATATAACTTCTTTTTCAATGGGTTCTTTAGTGAAATGTTTAAGTGGTATTAATTCTCTTCCTTTTCCTTTGTTATATAAGAATATCATCAAAATATTCTACTAAAAATAAACTGAGATAATCTCTAATGTCTCTATTCATCAAATCCATGAAGAAAATTTTGAAATTAATAAGAAAAAAAGAAATCACTATATGTTCATAGTGTCCATACCATGAATATAATTTCATCTTTGGTATATCCTATTTCATGATCCTTAATTAATAATATCCATAATGTAGTTCAATCATTTAAAATATTGAGCTCCATAAAATTGATAAAATAATTAATTAATATGGCGATGAGGATACATGTTCTTTATCATGATCTAGTTTAACTTCCAATAATCAGTGAAGAGTCACATTGACCCAACATTCATTTTAACATAAATAATAGGTTCACCAAAAGGTGACAAAATTGATTGAATGAATCCCTTATCATGCTTTTCTTCATGTTTCTTCTACTGTTCTTGCAACATATTTTGGGCCATTATATAGAGATTCTTTGAAATTTGGGTTGAACCATGTACAAGTTCTATCAAGAAATATTCATCATGATTTTATGGAAATCTAGGAAGATATTTCATAAAGGAATACAAAAATTCATGAACAATATGAATATCTTCAATGTTAATTTTCTCCCTAGCCATTTGAGATAAATAGACCTTATGAATGGCAATTAAGACCCATACATCGGATCTAATCACCATAGGAAGTTCACACATATCATCACATTGATAAACAATCATAGTTTGATATGAAATATCAAACTTGACTTTACTTCCTCAATAATTAATTGGTATTTATGTATAAAAATCTAATCCATCCCTATGATAACATCATATTTTAAGAGTTGAATAATGATAAGATTTTTGGGAACCACATTACTAAAAAATTTATATAGACATGTATCATACAAATGAAATGAAATCATCATAAAATTAAGGTTTTTTTACTTCTAATTAATCATATAATAATTTAGGTGGAAACATTATACCTGTAGAAAATTATTTAGATTTGAAAGAGTGGGTATATATAAAATAAAGTAAGTGTTTGGAGTTCTAGAGTGGATTTTATGTGTTCATTTCACCACATCATTATCACACCCATATAAAAAAACAGTGATCCCAATAGGTTTCCCCTTGTCTCTCTACATGAGTGGTTACTAAAGATGATCATCGTCCTTAACCTTCTCGTTTGGGAACTGGTGAGCATAATGCCCACAGTCCTTATACATGTAGAAATGAAGTGAGGGATATTCATTCTGTGAAACTTTTTCCCCATTCAAATTGTGAGTAAATTATTATTTTCCCATTGTAAATCTAATTCTCAAAAACCTTCCCTTATAAAATTAAAACATTTATAATTAAAGTTATGAAAATTTTCTCTATGCTTATTCCCACACTTAGAGAATAAAGGAATGATCCTATTATTCTCTATATCAGTTTTATGATTCCATTTGAACTCCAACTTCTTATTCTTTTCAAAACCATTACATTGATAAATAAATACATCCTTCATTTCATTCTTTATTTCACAGAAAATTATATTCATAGCTACTAATGTTTCCTAAGGAAAACACCCTTCCGAGACTTGGATTTAATCCCCATAAAAACCACTAGACATTAATTTTGGGATGATAGAAAATAGAAGAAATATAACACGAATGTATTGTGACATTTTACTTTTATGAACCTATAGATTGAAAATCACTTTTCTTTATCTCATGGAACCCTACCTACATAATTTTATAATTAATAAGAGTTAAATACTTATTGAAACATAAGTTATTGAAATCATCCAATCCATGGATTCCATTTCATATTTCTTCCTTGATTTCTTGATTAGCGTCAAGCATATTTCCACCTAATATTCTAGATTAGAAAGATCCAAAAACTCTTTCTAATGCTTCAAAAATTGCTGAAAGGAGAAAACGTTTCAGTGGTACTGATCCATATTCCAACAAAAATTGGATCAGTAGACCCACTGAAAGAAGTCAGATATTTCAGCATGATAGAATCAACAAAATATTGTTCCCTTCTTTTTATATTTTAATGTCCAACCTGATATATCAATTGAGATATTTGGATGTGAATAACAATAGGATTTCATGTTACTTATCTCATAGAATATAGATTATTAGGAGAATAGTTGTTACATTTCCCTAAAATTCCTCATTAATGGGGTTCCTTTGAGTTATGCACATTGAATAATACCAAAATTATTAATTTAAGAATGAATAATCATATTAGGGAACCACATAATCCTAAAAACACACTTATAGGATTTCTTAATAATAACACTATATTTAATCTATGACATATTAGGTTTATACTATAGTATTCATAGAAAAATTATATTTGAATTATTCATCATGGTTCATAAATATTTTTTCAATTCTCATAGTATATCCCCTAGAAGTTTCAAACTAGGTTTTCATTAAGTATCATTTTCATCCACCAGTTCCTAATCAATTCTTGATCAATATAGTGCTTTGAGTGTTGTTACACCAATTTAAATCAATATTAGATCCATATCTACTTTTAGTATCCAAAATGGATGTGATTCTAAGAAACTACTCTATTAATCATTTATCAAAATTATAAGACAATTTCTTATAATTTTCATTATCTTTATACTTGTGATTACACAAGTCCTTAGGGTTATCACTCAAATTTTTTCATCCGATTTTCCTAAGGGTAAATAAAATTTTTCTATGATACAAGCTATATATACCCTCACTTAACAAAAATTTATACTACACAATTTTTTAGGAATACCTAAAAAATTAAACTAACAGACACCAAAAGACCATATAAATAATTTCCCTTTGGAAACATGGAAACACAAACACTCGTACATAAGTGAGGTATAATATCTCCCACTAGGGTGGCTACAAATCAACCTGAGTTTACCCTGAACCAGTCACCTGAGTCAGTGTGAGACTAGGACTGAGAGGCATTCCCAATCCTCCTAGGATTGATACATTTATTGCGACATCAACAGATAAACCAAGGGAAGGATTTCTTCCAATATAAAGAAATAAAATGAAAAAAATAAATCATCCCAGATAGAATAAAAAAATTCCAAAATGAATAACATTTATAAAAAACGGAAATTAAAATAACATGAATAACGAATACCAAACTAAATCTGATGAGAAAAACTGCCCTATTGGACCCTGAGGGTCACTCTCTAATACCAAAACCCACCATCACCCAGAGTGATCAAAACAAATCTAGAACCTACACCGAGAGTTAAAAACAAGAAATAATTCTACGATTTTTTATTAAAACACATTAGTAATTCCCTAACAAATATCTTCTCAATGAATATACTTTAAATAAATAAAATCAACTTGATGTTGGAAAAATATATATAAATATGGGCCTTTCACACACACTTTTTATTTAAAACCAAACATGATCCATTTTCCTTTTTCATCTAAAAATAAATATCTTCTATGAATGATCAATTACCACATTAGAGAAAAAGTATACTATTTTTACATAATAAGTGAAAATGGGAGGTTAAAAAATTACAAAAAAGTTTCCATAAACCTTTGAAAACCAACTCAATAATTTTTTTAATAGGTACACCAAGAAATAGATAAACAACAATGATCTCATAATAAGGGAAATGAAAATGAGAAATAAATAGTATTGATACAACAATAAACTCAATCTTCCACCATAGACAACTAATAGCACAAGCCATGTGAGAAACTAGGTCATTAGAGGATTAATCAAGACAAGCTATACATCTTGACTCATTATGATGGGATACCTCATCTGATGACATAAATTCTCACCCACATGCTCAATCATTCCCTACCTACTCTACCAAGTGGCACTTTACCATAGTAATAAAAACAAAACAATACCCCTATTATAAGACACTGGTTGAGTGAAATCCTAAGATAGTGCATCAGTCGTTCACTAGAAAATCCACAAGCTATGACAGGTTTCCATGTCATGAATAAAGTGGGGGTAAGCTAAAAATTTCAATTCAAGAATCCAATCAGATGAAAATGCATTATAAAAAAGATAATTACACAATAAGTCACCCCTACACCACACTAAGGTACAATGTCTTTCCTTTCAACCATTTGATCACAAGGGAGCCTCTTATTGCGGTCTTCCCAAAAAAATCAACATTACCAACTATAGGGTCATAAAAAGTTTCCAAGTAAAAGTAAATAATACAATAAAATTTTCAAGGGAAAGAAAAATAATTGGATGGAGGATTTAAATAAAATTGTTAAAGAGGCCATGATTGTAGAAGAACCTAGAGTGGTCCGCGTACTGAATCCGAGAAATGTCCTGAGGAAGGCATATCCTATGAACTAAGCAGTATGCAGAAAGAAGACACCAACATAGGTATTCACTGAAAACTATATTGTTGGGGTAAAAGAGGCTGAGAATTCCACCCACCCCCTAACACTGTCACAACAAACTACGTCATTGGAAAACATTAGGCTGATAATTCAACCCCGACATATCGTCATCACATACTGCATCTTCGCTGAAATGGAGGTTGAGTATTCAACCCATGCATACCATCATCATGAAACATGTCTTTAGATGAATTAAGGTGGTGAAACTCACCCATTTGTACCATCCCCATGAAATCAGCAATTCAAGGATAAGGCAAAACCAGCAGTGCCACCTAAATAATAAAAAGTCATTGATGAGATTGAGGTGGTGATTTCTCCATAGATAACCATAGCCCTATGGGCCTCTATTGACAAAGTCATGTGCATGTTGGATGATCTCCCATGTTATTTTGAAATAGGTTCCAGAATATCCATAGATCTATATTCCATAATACTCTATAAAAAGAGCATGAGGGGGGAGAAGAAGGAGGTCAAACATCAGGGGATTGGATGGACTTATGAGACAAATTTTTAAAGAGATCGGTTGATGACATACTGAACTCATTTGAAAAATTACCATAGGTATAAATACACCACATAGAAAAAAGAGGGAAACATAATATTAATGGAAAACTAGAGACCTGTTTAGATAACCATGAACTATATCCCGATGGCAGATTAACATCCAGTGAACTGAAGGATAAATGCCCCTTATTCACTCAAATGACCTATATATAATAACGCTACATAGGTTGAACCCTATACCACATGTCACCTTGCTTGATGAATAGAACACAGAGAACACATAACATTAAGCTACAGATCCAGAAACTACTCTTTCACAACAAAACACTAGGTGGACCACATACAAGTCGGTGTACCATCGTGATACATAGATGGTACCTATACCCATGCCATACCACACTGTGTGGGGAGGCCCCCATAACATAATACGAAATAGTATGTGGAATAGGGTTCCCTCAGATATTCCACTCTCTGGCTTCGATCATCTCCTTCCACTTTTATTTCCTATTTCGTAGCCCCTCTACAAACTTGTATGATGGAATTAGGACTAATCGGCATCCGAAGCCACCAGAAGCATATGATAAAACCACTTGCTGCATTAATGAACCCTATTTTATTTACATTCACAGGGTAAGTTGGGACGTGTTGGTAATCCCCGAAATGGGTTGGTACCCTGCAATTTCCCTTGGTTTACATTCCCTTGGTAACATGGGGACCAACCTTGGGATTCTCACATGTTCTTCCCCATTCTATGGATCAAGGGTAATCATTGGTTTTACTTTTCAATGAGGGACGATGACAAGTCAATGATATCATTTCTTATTTTCTATTTCATGAGGAGAGATGATTCTCCCCTTTCCTATAACTCATTTTAAAGAACGCCCCCTACGGTAACTCCATAAAATTTCTATTAGATGTGTCACTCTTGATCCTATTGAGGTCAGTCATGGACATGAATAGATATATCATCATGGAGATTATGGATATTGACATGGGAGAAAAGAATTATCACAATAAAATCCACTCTTTATCTCTCCCTTTGGGATCCAGTAACATATATCAGTAGATGATGTGGGACATGCAATAATTGGGTCCACTACCTCCTCTTCATTCTCACACTGACCATGAATTATGTGGGCTTATGGGATGGTTTTCATCATGTAATCTTCATAACACCAATATATGGGCATCCTTTTGGGTGTAATATCCAAGAAAGCCTTCAAATCACCATCATTAGAGATCCTCATCATGAATCCAGAAACATGGGAATCCTCTAAGGTATAAGCCCCATATTGAAGAAACTATGAGAACTCTGATTTGCGCCCTGATCAAGATATGAAGGATGCCAAACAATGGCCCAAGATCAACAGAAATTATACATTGAAGTCATTCCCAATAAAATTATCCCAAATCTACTTGGGTATCCTCTTCATAAGTAAGCCCATACTTATTTCTCTCAAATGGAGAGCTCCCATGTGAATGACATAATCATTACACCACAGGTGGGATGCTTCAATGGTGTAAGTCCCAACTCAAACCAAACTACACGGGTTTATAATACCAACTAATTGGGATATGTATTAAGCCCCTCTAAGGTAAAAAACCAACACCCAAATCACCTGAATGTTTTCCATGTTATATCCTTGGTAGGCTCATATTCACCCAGGGGACCATATCTCCATTGGGATTCTTGGGCCACCTCGGCATATGTCCCCCATGAAATTTGTTCCTGGCATCTCCCACCTAGATATTTTGGCAACATAATGTCAAACTACGTGGACGGGTCCTTGTCATGTTACCCAAAAAGGTGATTTGCTCATTAAAGTGACACCGAACATCATGGATTCAGATTCCTCTCATTAAGATACAATGGAAACTCATATTGTGGGTTTGATCCTAACATCAAAACAATATTCATCCCCAAGATGAAGATTAGCACTAAAGCACCTCATCAGATGGATTAAATCAAAATTGTCAAAGTAAATGACAAGAGGGACATTAATATGTCTGTAAAATGGTGACACTGATGATGAACCTCCAATACACACATATTTCCTCATCCTTATATAACCTTAGATACATAAAAAATATTCTAAATCCCTTCATATTTGAACATGATATTTCATCCTAGAGATAATCCATGAACAAATTCTGGGGGAAGAACCAAACATTAAAGAACATATGAACAATTATTAAATCTATAATAGAGTCTTTTAATATCCAATAACTCTCCCCAAAATGGTTTGTTGATCCCTTCCTCATATCCCCTTAACCAATGGAGTCTTAAAGTGTATTTGGCCAAATCATCTAACGAGAACCTATCTTGGGAAAGCTGGTCCATGAATCATGGATAAATGGGTCATTGGATGTTCATGGCTCCACAAATAAACATATTGGAGACCATATGAAGAAATCTTATCTGGCATGGGCCAATTGCATAGAAACATAGCAACATGCAATTTCCCACTGGGATGATTCAACTGTGGAACCACCTTCAAAGCATAAAAAAAGGACACACTTCCCAATCCTCAAAGTTCTACCTCCTCTCAACCACAACCTCTATGTAAGGAGGATAAAATGTGAATCAATTAAACACCCCATGGAATGATGATTATCCAAGGAGTGTTTTTAAAGATAATATTTGTCATAGAAGTGGGAAATAGGCCCCATGAACCTTCATGAAACCCCCCTTTATGAAAGAACCATTTCCAACTTTCTAAAATTGTGAAAACATATCATTTTCAATTTCACAACCATTTTTTAAAAATTACATTAAGGAACTCACATCACATTATCAAACTAAATCTAATTTCTTCAAAATCAGAAATGGGACACACACCATAGTGATATGTCAAACCATATTCAAAGAACCAAAAATACACCACTACGATGAAAAAAACAGTTTATATTTACATTTTATAAATCTAAACAACCATTTTAAATTCAAAAAATACATTTAAATGGACCAAAATATATTAGAAAAATAATCCACTTGAAATATCCCACCGAGAAATTTATCAAACACTTGGTGAGTAAAACTCAATAAAGAAACAACATATAATTAAAAAAAATTGAATTCCACTTCATTTCATTTATGAAAAATGTTCTAAAAAACACACATCATTGTTTAATAATCAGGTAAGGTGAAACGATCATGAAACTAATGGTATATAATTCTAATAGACAATTACAAAGTGAAAACTAACTAAAATCAAATTTCCTTCAACTACACATACCAAAAAAAGCTTTGTGAATGTTCTAGGATCCATGAAAATTCAATAGAAACCCTATGAAAATAACCTCAACATATAACAATGGAAAAATGGAACCCTAGATCAATTACACTAAGGAAAAATAAGAACCCAAGTGGAAATGAAAGAAGAATCATGTTTAAGAAGATATAAAAATATTACTATTAGATATCACCCCAAAACCTTGAAGAAACCCTATGTCCACACCATGGGATAGGAAGTTAATCTTATAGAATTAGGGAGGAACCTACTTTGGGTCTCACAAACTAGGGGAAGGGGAAATAAGCAATTTTCTATTAAAACTCATAAAGGGTAGAAGAGTAATTTCACCATTTTAATGACCTAGACACATTTCAGGGTTAGACAACATGGTATACCCAACTATGTGTCAAATTTTTGCCTTTTACGGGAAAATATTGTCACACGCATGGTTTGGAACCATTGATTGGTAAACATTGCTCTAACCATGTGAGATACTTCTTTACAAAATGAAAAAACCATGTGCACACCTTCCATATGGTTTTACTATCCTTGTGTAGATCATGTGCCTCTAACCTGAGAAAACCATGGACACACATTGTTTCCTATCGAATTGTGCAAGGCTTCCTCCAACCATGCACCAAAATCTTGAAACTAGAGAAAACAAATCCTCAAACTCTATATTTTAAATAAGGAGCACATGAAACTCAAGTGAACATCTAAATACCAAATGATATTCAGAAATAGAGGATGAAAATAATAATCCAAGTGTGAGAATTCTCCACCCCATTACACTTTCTGTCACAAAAAATCCACAAAATCAATAGTTGATCGATCAAAGACAAAGTATTCAAAAACCACATGATCCAAACTCTAAAACCAAGAACAAAACAACAATGACCAGAAATAAACTCTCACCCCTTACTTGAAATGAAACGACAAACCCTATCTTATTCTCAAGAAATGACATAAATCTCAAACTACAACCTGCACAACCTAACCATAGAAAAAGAAATTGGGTGTTCTCTAAATGTCTAAAATCCACCCTAATGGAGAGAAACTAGAAAATTGTTAACTTAAAACCCCCATTTTCAAGAAAAAAAAAATTAAACTGGAATACCATCATGGGAGGATCATATGGATACCTCTCTATTAGAAATCAACTAGCCCCCACTAAAATGGGAAACCAGACATAGACCAACCCATGAACTCCCTAAATAAACCAAATCCCCCACCATATGTTCCCCCTATTATAGAAACTTCAAACCATGTGGTAAAAAAATCCATGATTTAGTTCATCCAAAAGATGCAAAAATTTCCTGATGATAAAAAACAAAAACAAAAACCAAATAAAAAAGACTAACTACAAAAGGAAATCAAATCAATGATTCCCATCAAAAAGGTATATCTATTGGAATATCAATAAAATGATATCTCTTTGACTTTTTTATTATATAATGGGACCTTTAATATGAAAAAACTATAACATAGAAACCTAAACTATCCGTATTCCATCACTAGACATAAAATATAGACAAAGGTCCTCCACACCCTTATGATTCCCAACTATGTGAAAACATCATTCTAGAGACTGTGGATGGATCCCTATTTCATGAATCATCTACTTCCTCATAGTTATGAGCTAATAATATTTCATCAAACCTCTATCTCTTAGTTCAATGTGAGGCCATCCAACATCCTAGGTAGAACCAAAAGAACTCCAGACATGATGATACTCACTTTTCACCAACAAGTCACTTTCACTAAGATTGGGATTTAGATGATGCACACGCATCATCCTCCATTATCCTAGATGGGAGGTTGGACAAACCAAACACTAAAAAAACACCTCCACTCGAGATGGAAAAATTTCAGAATATACAAAATTCAACCATTCATTAAATGAGAAAATCTCTATAGATCCACAATATCCAATTTAAAATGTAAAATAAAATACAACACCACAAGAAACAACCTGACATAACATTAAAAAAAAGAATCATTACATAGAACATGGCCTTAAACTATGACACAAAAAATAAGCTACACTTATAAATGGGCTGATGTGTTTTTTGGAAGGGTTGTATTTAACTATACATCGTGTCCAAGGAATACCCCAACAGATCCATTGTATGTGACCTTGGAATTATAAGAGTCCAGTGAGGATAATTTCATCACTGACAGGGGAGTGGTGAATTAGTGATATATTTTATTTTATGATTTTTGGGGAAACAAAACAACCTTAAAATCTAGTTAATGGTTATTTTCCCTGCTAAAAAAATCAATCACACATTTGTAGAATCATAAGTATTTAAAAGGATTACTAATAATTAATAATTTCTACAACCTGGGTATGGTTTGGAAATGATATCATGCCACACAATCCACTATTAAGAAATCCTTTTTTCAGGAATACAATGAGTAGCATATGCCCTTTCACTCATGTAGCACTATGTAAAAATTCCAATATTGTATGTTCCCCCTCAAGAAAAAATGATGTAATGAAATGTTTTTTGTAACAAAACATGTTACATGTGCTTCTTTATCAACTTCCACAAATTTATTCCTCTAAAAATATTCTTCACTTTCATATCTAAAAACTGGTATGAACATCGAAGACATTGATATAATACTTTGTCTGATTTACTTTTAAGATATTCCTAGCTAAATTGCTCAATATAAAAATAAAAAATTATTAGAATTTGGTTGAGACAATTATTAACACCATATTCCTGTCTCTGGAAAACCAAATCTGATAGTCCTAGTCTAAATATCAATCCAGTTAAAATGACCTGTGGAATTTGATGAAAAGATGAATAAGATTTCTACTTAAATACTATGATCCCCTGAATATGATGATCCACTGAATTCATTATAATCATTTCTCTTCTCCTTTCACTCGTATCCAGCATGGATTATTCATGAAGAAAAATCTAGATAGAGTTTCATCTCTCTAGTGATTCCCCGTCTCTATAAAACTTTATGAAAAGTAGTTTTTTTCTAAAAACTGCAATGTACTTTTAACCTATTATACACACTCTAATTGTGGTTTGGGTGGGATTCCTAAAAACCTTCCAACTCAACCAAATTCTATGAAATTTCATGTTTTTATTGATGTTGGGTGCATCTTGACTTCCAAAAAATTTCTCAATTCTTCTTAATTATTCTCGATCATTCATGAATATTCTAAAAACATCATCAATCGTCAATCTTTCATTAGAAAATCAGTCTAAATATGATTTCTTCAATATGATTTCTTCATTATGATGCTCCATACTAATTTCTTGTATAAGGAAATTGATACCATTCTAATTACTCAATAAAATTACGTTATTATCCACCCAATAAAATGTTTTCATTGTGATTATAAATATGAATTAGTATCATCTCTGATACAGTTACTCTTGACCCAATTTATAAAATAATTTGATAAAAAATCTGTTTTTCCTTCTTTTCTGAATACGATACCCATAAACATAATTACTTGATTATTTATATCTTTTGAATTTTGGTCAGAATAAAAACCAGTGCCTTTATTTTCTCACACAAAACATCCCAACATTCAAATTTCATGATCCCCATTTGACAATACATCTACCATATCCTTCCTAATTTTACTAAAATCGTGTATGATTCTAGTAATGATAACCACCTACCATATTACGATGAAAGAAAATATAGGTTTCTCCTGATAAATGGTTGAATACATTATTGATCAATCTCTATCATTAAATTTTTAATCGAAATCAGTAGATTCAAATCCTTTTCCATTGGTCTTGATGTAAACAATTGTATCATTGGTGAATATGATACTTTACCAAATATGATGGACCACTATCATTAGCTATGACTATAGTAGCTTATTTAATTTCTTCATTATGATCATCGTTCTTATCCTTTAAACGAATCTGTATCCAACAAAATCAATATGATTCCATCCCATTACGATCAAAACTTTCATTCTAGATTTACTATAAATCTGATGAGCCTTTACTTCTATCCATATTCTCTTAAATATGATGGAACCTTTCCAACATTATGAGTTCGATTCTCTGAATACAATGGTGAGTTCAAATTTTACCAAATACATGGTGATTTAATTTTTTTTCTTCTTTAAATCCTTTTATAACAAAAGACAATACCTTTAAAAAAACTTCTTCAACATCCAAAAACCATCTCAATCCAACTTGGTCCAAACCCTCTCCCCTTTTTTATTTTTTTCGACAATGATTCATAAATTACTAAACATTTTATCATCTAGAAATAGATTAATTATAAACAATTATAATCCTATGAGAGCTAACTCATTGTAGGAAATAAAAATTTCTTATAGAAAAGTCATGTTGTCCAAATGTTTTGATCATAACAACAGTATTTATCTTTCTCCCTCGCCATTTCTTCCACATCTCCTCAACTCTCCTGAAACAGGAAAAAATTATTTCTTACAACCACTCTGACAAATAATTATAATAGCTCACACACATAATATACTATATTTAATGTTTAACCACAAATCCCCCATTTTACATGCACTTATAAGGATAGATTTATGAAACAATTTTCCCCCTTAACAACCCTTTCTATAGGTAAGATGAGAGAGGGGATATAAACACATACCTCATCCTTGAAAATAATGAGGATTCATTCCCTTGTTGAACCTTAATTCATAAATGTAATCATTTGGTAATTGTTTGGTGAAAATTTCACCAATATATTTTAATGTAGGAACAAACTTCATCTTCAATTTATTCTCCTCGACATTCTCTTTGTCTGAAAGATATATTATATACAAATTTTTAGAATGAGAATGTTGAACAGTATTCCATGTGAGACTGATTCCACTTTGATTGTCACAACCCAAGGGAAATGTTAACTAAACATCATAATTTAAGCCTTATAATAGTGTTTTCATCAACATAAGTTGTGTAGCTACTTGTGTAGTAGCAACATAATCGAATACTAATATACTAATTCTAATTTAATACTTTTTATTTATATTCCAACTAACACAAAATCTATAAATAAATAATACTCCACCAGATGTGGATCTTCTATCATCAACATTTTATACCCAATAGACATCTTAATACCCAAACAAATCAATACATTATGAGCTATCATACCTGATTCCAAAAAAGATTGTGCCTTTCTTGAATTTGAGAATAGTTTTTTAGTAGTAAATTTTGACTCTTTTATAGAACTATAAAATATTTCACGTAATCTGACAACATAAACATTGTCAGGACTTGGAGAAGTCAAATACAAAATAATTCCAATCAGCTTTCAAAATTATTCTTGAACAACTTCCTTTCTTTCTCTCATTTTATAAAACATTTTCCAACTAAACTCTATGTGGAGATAGGTTTGGAATTTTATATGCCAGAATTCTTAATATATTTATTAACATAATTTTCTTAAGATAGAAAGTCATGTTTCTTATTTTGTAATATTATTAACCTATGGAAGTATTTCATTTCCCCCCATATGGACATCTAAAACAACATTTTCTTTTCTTCAAAAAATATTTCAAAAGATCATTCATCATTCCCAATGAAGTTAACATCTTCAGTATAAATAATTACAGTGACGGAAAACACTTTAATTTCTTTAAGGTAAAGATTTATATCACATCTTCCATTCTAAAAACTCATCATCCTTATTAAGGTATCCATATTTTAATATCATGCCCTCAAATATTATTTTAGGCCGTACAATTATTTCATCAATATGCACACATAAATTACATCTTTCCTAAAAAAAATCAACATGGTTGCTTGATATAAACATCCTCATCTAGATCCCAATTTATAAATGTGGAATTCACATCCATGCGAAATATTATTTTAGTTTATTATGCTATAATAGAAAAAATTATATTGATTATTTATATCATCACCACTAGAGAAAAAGTTTTCTCAAAATCAACACCTTCAATTAGTGAGTATCATTTTTAAACAAATATTTGTTTCTTAATAATTTTCATTATTCATTGAGATTGTTCTAAAAAACCCAATTTGTACCAATAACATTTATTTGTCTTAAGAAAAAATTTCCATGTATCCTTCTTATCTATCTAATTCATCTATTCATTCTTAGCATGAACCGATTTTGGATACTCAAAAGCATCATTCTCATCATTCAACTCATCTTGTGAATAAAAATAAGTATGTGTAATATCATTTATTGTTCATCTTGTTTGATCCTTTTGATATTGATGAACAATAATATTCTGATCTTCCACTTGTTTCTTCATTATCGGATGAAATTTTTTATTATCTTCATCATCACTGGAAATAGTTGAGTCTGATTCATCTTTTTCATGAGTAGGATTATAATTTTCAGTATCATTCTCAAAATTGTTTACCAAAAAATCATTATCAAGTAAAAATTCCTTATCTATATGAGTTTTGTTATCCTAATCATATTTTTAGATAACTTTTACATGGACAGAATCAACAATTCTGCTTATTTCTTTGTTCAGACATCTATATCCTAATCCTTTTGAATCATTTCTAAGAAAAATTCCAACAACACCCTTCTAATCAATCATTCAAAATATTCCAACTATATTCTTTATAATACATGGAATCGAAAATAATATTATGTTTTTCCAACTTGTATTTATTTCATAAAACATTTCATATAGAGTGATATGAGAACATGGTCTTTAGAAAATTCAGTTTCATATATACACAATAGTTCCAATGGCATTCCTCATATTGTAATGATAAAGACCATGTTTATGTAACATAGTTCACCTCATTTCCTCCAACCTTCTATTCTTTCTTTTAGTAACATCATTGTTTATGGATTTAATGGGACGTTATACTCATTCTGAATTACATGATTCTTAAGATTAATTTCAAAATCGTTAATCTTATACTCTCCATAATTATCAGTTCTCAACTTCTTCATTGAATACTTACATTCTTTATCAGCTTTCCTCCTAAAAAAATTTAAAAAATTTAGATCATTTGATATGTGTTTCATATACATAACACAATTAATGCATGAAAAAACATCAATGAATGTGATGAAATGCTTATCTCAAGTGTTTAATTGTTTTCTCATGATCCCAAATATCAAGAATTTTCAAAACATTATTTCTTTTAGGTAACTTTCTCATGTTTCTCTGAAACATTTGATTTTTACTTTTAAGCCAAAATCTATTTTATTCCACCATGCTTATGTAACATGAGTTTTGAGCCTCAGAAAATTATAATAGGTTTCCCTCTGTATGATATACTTATATAACTATAATTCAATACTTCTTAATATTCAAAAACAAAATCCATATTTCATAAAAGTGACGTTGTTACATTCATCACACAATAATGAAAAATTTAGTAGGTTATGTTTTAGTACATAAATATATAAATACTTCTTGGATTACATCTTTTATTTTTTACAATAACAACTAAACCAACACCTTTGATTCTTAGTGATTCATCATTTCCAAATGTCACTATTAAATCTTGGATGTTTTTTAAATTCTTCAACAGAATTAAGACTACATTGATATGAGAAGAACACTAACTATCAAGAATCCATGTTTTTTATCATTTTATAGATTTCAGTATGTTTTTAACAACAATATCATTTTCTTAATTCTATTATTTCATCACATACAACATTATTGAATTGTTATAAAGATTTTGTTCTGCCAATAAAAAAACAAGACATCATTTTTCATGGTTTCTAGCTTTTTCACACCTTTCATAAATAGTTTTTAGTGGTTGGAATTTATTTTCAATATTTACTATAAGATTCTTAGGTTTCTTCAAAAAAAACCTTATCATAATTATTTCATTGAAGATATTGACTCCCCCTATAACTTTTCCTTCCATATCCTATGGAATAATAATAATATATTTGGTTAAAAAAACACATATTTTTCATGTGTTTTAATCCATCATAATACCTTTAGTATCCATTGAAATAATATTTTCTTATAAAACCACTATACTAATGGGAGTTGTGAACATGTTTCCTAGCAACCTTCTTATGATTCTTATTTGAACCATTGACCTTTCTATTATCATTGAAAATATTATTTCTCTTCTTTGTCTTATTGGAACTATGATTATTAGAATCCTTTCCATTTTAAACATGTTTAGAAAAAAATGTACTAATTATAACTATAATCTTCTAAATTATCCACATTGTTACACTTGGCCGCATGAATAACTTTTCTAGATTTCTTCTCAATAATTTAATGTAACTTTTTTATCCTTCTCATGTTTCTCTTTACAAGACCTTTCAAAAACAATAAAGATTGTATAGGGACCCATCATTTTCTTACATTGCTATTACATGATTATAATGATAAACCACATAATATTATTACACCACAAGGATCCATAGGTTTAGTTCCTTTGGAAAACGTGGACCATACATAACATTTAAAAATTTAAACATAAACATTTATTTAATTCCTCATTCTCTAGCTTCTTTTAAGCACTTGACCTCTCCTTAGTACATGTAGTCAACTAAAGATATACATACAAAGGGGTGTTCTGAAATACCATTAAGAGTATAGATATGAACAATATAAAAATGGGTGGTAATAATCATAACATAGGCAAAGGATCATGAACATTAGAGGAAGCATAAATAAATTACCTAAAATGTGGAAATGTATAAAAAATAAAACACCATATCTTAGTGGTTAACTACCACACATACCAGTGAAAAAATTGAGCATATTTTTCACACATCATTTTTCATTAAAAAATGATATTAATCACATTACCCAATGCATTAGGGAACTATATTATTATGAGCGCACCAATCATGTTCAAACATTTATATTGCACAATATAATTCCAGGGGAACCCATCACATCATAAAATTATCATTTTCATGCATTCCACATCTAAAATTTATAAAAAAAGAAAATAAATAAACCATGTAAATGAATTGGTATCATTTCATAAGAACACTTTCTTAAACATTGGTCTCCCAAAAGAATGTAGGAATGACATAATTGAGACAATAACCATCAACCTTGAGTGAGAAATAAATGGTTTGTTTTAAAAAGAATATTTATTTTGGAAAACATTTGTTTGACATAAAGTTTAGGGGAAACATGTATATCAAAAAATAGGTAATATAATGATGAAAAAATTATTTTTATGGAGAAACAATTCTGAAAAATGGAGTGAATGAGGGATAACTCAAAGAATGAATGTTGGGTTCGAGAATTTCCCCTTACCTTGTATCCAAATGCTTTCTACATGATAAATTATTGTATAACCTCATTATATTAGTAAATTAAAAATCCAAGAACGATGTCTACATAAATATGGTTAATTATGATTTCATTATGTTATTTTATGTGCCTTTTTATGAGTTATAGAGTTTAAAAACATTGTTAGGTAATGCTCATTTTAATGGTTTTCTTGAGTGGTTAAATCGTATTCATAAATGGAAGTTCGTGTAGAACATGGATAAATATCCAAGACTGAACTATCATGTTATTAATGAAATTACATAATTTTATATGAACTTATAAGGATTTATATTATATACTACATGGATGAATCATTAGATAATAATTAAATGGCGATTATTTGGGTTAATTTGGGTGGTTTTTCAACCACAACAAACTAGTTTTTTAATAATATAGTAATATGTACATAAGTTATATCAATAACATTAAATATGATCTAATACAAAAAAAATATTATGGTTCAAAAATAAAAATTATTTCATGACTAGATAAAAAAGTAGAAATGAAAAAAACAAGTCATTATTGAAGGTGATAAAATAACACCTCACGAACAATGATTTCATTCAAAAAAATAAGATGAGAAGGGGTTTGGATGATATATTATCCCATTAGTATCATAAAATTATAGTATATGTGAGATAATAATGTTACAATACCATGTGGACTGGGATAGGTGGGTAGAGATTATGAAATGAAACTGAGATTGAAAGTAAATTAAAGGAAAAGAGAGAGGGAGAAATTACCTCTTGAATCCTTATCATGAGATCCTCTTTAAGGAGCCTATACTAGGACTTTTGATGAGGCCAGAAGTAATTGGACATGGGAGAGGGGCTAGGGATGATTCTATGGCAATGTTTAGACCATGATTGAAGCTTGATATGTGTGAGGAAATGAGGTTGTGAAGTGTGGTATTGTCGTGAAGGGGAGAGGGGATTTCTCAATATTATATTCATTAATTTGTTATTTCTCCACAAGACAAGGAATAATGAGTCTTCCATAACCAGGAATAGTAATTCTATCATGTAAATCCGAATTAATTGGGCTTACCTAATCCTGAAAATCATACATGAATCTATAATTAGTGTACTTTTCATATTTTGTAAATTATGGTATTTTACTATTCATCAAAAAAAGCATGTATTTTAGAAAAATACCAAAAATTCATCCTAACCATTTTTTGACGTGTAAAATACAAAAATGAAGTCCATTTTTGAAAAAAAAATCTAAACATGATTAATTCAATTTTTTTTATTAAAATCATAACTTACATGAAAAATATAGTTTTTAAATCATGTGTTTAATTATTACAAAACATACGTACATATTTTTTCATTTTAATCGTACATATGTACAATCATAGGTGAGGATAATATTTATAAGGGTATATAACTATTCATAAGGGTAGGTTGTTATTCATAAGGGCATGTTACTATTCACCAAAAATTATTTTTGTTCTATCAAACTCCAATAATATCCTTGAATGTAGTCGTCCATGTCATATTTTCAAAATTCAAAACATAGAAGTGGAAAATTTTGTTTAATGGTCAAATAATATTTAGAATCATTATATGTCATTTTTATTCCTAATGTGATTATATTATAAGGAAAAATTATTAGAAATGAATTTCATTGAAAAAAATTGGGTTGTTACATTCTTCCCCCTTTAAGAATTTCCGCCCTTGAAATTTTGTTTTACAAAAACAAGTGAGGTTACATCTCCTTTATTTACTTTTCTATTTACCATGTAGTTCCTCAAACATATGGTTTCTCCATAACACATTGACAAGTTTGGTTGTATTGTTCCATATAACCTTATCTTTACAGACCTGAATCTCTACTGACTTCTCCTTATAAGAAAGACCATATTCTAGCTACACCACCTCTGAGTTTAGTACAGGTGAGTGATCAGGTATGTACTTTCTCATGAGTGAAATGTGAAACACATCCGGAACTTGATCCATATTCAGTGTAAGTGCAATTTGATAGGCCACAGCTTCTATACGGTCAAAGATCTCAAAGGTTCCAATAAACCGTGGGCTTAGCTTCCCTTTCCTTTGAAACCACATGGCTCTCTTCCATTGTGTTATTTGAAAGAAGACATTATCTCTAACATCAAACACCAAGTAACTTCGATGTTTGTCAACACAACTCTTTTTCCGACTCTAGGCAGCTTTGATGTGTTTCTGGATGACTTGAACATTCTTTATAATCTCTTTCATAAGATCGTGTCCAAGTAGTTTTCCTTCTCTAACTTCATCCCTACGTGATGGAGTTCTACATCTCATTCCATACAATGCTTCATATAGAGCCTTCTGAATAATCTAGTGGAAGGTATTTTTGTATGAGAACTCAACCAATGGGTGATTCTGATCCCATCCACCATTGAATTTCAAATAGAAGCCTCGCAGCATGTCTTTAAGCGTCTGAATGGTACTTTCAAATTGTCTATTAGTTAGGGGGTAATAGATCATGCTAAAATTTAATTCAGTACTCAAATAATGTAAAAGGCTCCGCCAGAATTTAGTTGTAAACCTTGGATCACATTCAGAGACAATTGAGAGTGGAAGTCCATGCAGTCTCACCACATTCTTCACATATATCACTGAATGTTTCTCAAGCGAGATATATTCTCTAATAGTGATAAAATGGTATGTCTTGGTGAGTCGTTCAACCACAAACCATATCACATTATTTATCTTTGATGTTTTTGTGAAACCCATGAAAAAGTCCATAGCGACATTCTCCCATTTCCACATGGGTATAGTCAATGGTTGTACCAACCCTTTGGAATTTTTTCACTCTGCTTTAACTTGCTGACATATCAAGCACCATGAGATATATTCCACATTCTCTTTTTCATATTATCCAACCAGAAGTATTCTCAAAGATCACAGTGTATCTTGTTTCTACCAGGATGGATAGATAATTTTATTCTATGTGCATTTTCCAATAGATCATTCTTTATCCTTAGTGATGAAGTCACAATAATCTATGTTCCAAACAGATTCAAACCTTCATCGTCGATATGTAACTATTGCATATTTCCTTCCTTTACTACATTCACCTTCTCTTTTAACTCCAGATCATCATTTTGTGCCTCTTTAATCATATCTTGGATTGATGGTTGTGATATCCTTTGGGAAAGGTAAGATGTATCCACTACCCATATGATTTCCAAATCTATATTTAGCATATCTAAGAATATATGGTCTTTCCTAATCTACAACATGGAGAGATTGGCAGGTTTTTTCTTCTTTGAGAATTAGCTACCTTGTTCTCCATTCCAGGATGATTGTGAATAGATAAATCATAATCTTTGATTAGCTCTAATCATATCCTTTGATGCATGTTGAGATCCTTTTGTGTGAATAAAGACTTTAGGATCCTATGGTCAGTGTATATGTCACACTTCTCACCATAAATTTTTTGCCTCCATATTTTGATGGAAGAAATCATGGCTTCAAACTCTAGATCATGCATTGGGTAGTTCTGGTCATGGTACATTATCATTCATGAGGCATAGGCTATCAAATTATCATCTTTCATTAGTATGAAACCAAATATATTATTTGAATAATTACTGTGTATCACAAAACATTCTACAATATTCATTAATGTGAGTACAAGTGTAGTGATAAGCCTTCTTTTTTTCTCCTTGAATCATTCATCACATTCTTCTGTCCTAACATATTTTACCCCTTTCCTTGTTAACTTAGTTAGAAGGCTTGATCATCGTGAGAAATTTCCCCCAAATGTTGTTAGTACCCAGCTAATCCAATAGAAATAAAAATTTATGTAACCCTAGAGGGCCTATGCCATTCCTCAATCACCATTATTTTAGACGGGTCTTTAGAAATTCCCTCACTTTTGATCACATTTCCCAAGAACGTGACTTTCTTCTTCCAAAAGTAACACTTGCTGAACAAAGAATACAACTTCTCCTTTCTCAATATCAACATAAGATGTCAAATATACTCTTCTTGTTCCTCCTTTATCATGGAGTAAATGAGAATATCATCAATAAACACTAAGACAAATTTGTCGCGGTAATGTCTAAAAACTGTATTCATCAAATCCATGATGATTGCTGGGGTATTAGTATGTTTGAAGGGAATCACCAGAAAGTCATAGTGGCCATACGTTGTATAGAATAATACATCTAAATATCTTTCTTCTTCACCATTAGCAGATGATATCCACAATGAAGATCCTCCATTGAGAAGTATTCAGTTCCTCTTAACAGATCGAACAAGTCATCAATCCTTGGAAGAGGATACTTGTTCATTATGGTGGTCTTGTTGTGTTTCCGATAATCGATACATAGTCTCATTGTTCTATTCTTCTTCATTACAAATAGCACTAGAAAACCCCAAGGTTATGAACTAGGGAATATGAACCCTTTATCTAGATGTTTTTCAGTTACATCTTTAACTCTCTAGTTTGATAGGATCCATCCTATAGATACACTTTGAGATAGGATTAGCTCTGGGTATGAGTTCTATTGAGAACTCAACATTGCAATCTAGGGGAATAATGGGCAACAATTTGAGAAATACATAATCAAATTCCATCATGATGGTAATTTCATCAAGGTTGGTACTTTCCTTTGACTCAACCATTTTGGCAAGGTATGCTTCTTCATAGGGAATCAACACCCAAAGAGTTGAAGGATTTTTCAAAGGAGATTCATGATCTTCCTTGATTTTGCAGACGAGCATGGGATGGTTCAAAATATGAAAAGTTACTTACTTTTCCCAATAGTGGATACATTCTCCATGTAACAAGAGCCAATCCATTCCCATTATAGCATCGAATTCCACGAATGGAAGAATTACGAGATTTGTGGAAAAATCCTCCCACATACGCCAATAGGAGGAAACACTTGGGTTTCAATGATTGCACCACTTGGTCTTCCTATAGATAACTATACATGAAGGTCTAAGGGATTCAATTATATTATTCTAGAAAACATTAATGACATAAAGTAATGCATATAACCAAAATCAAATATAACTTTTTTCATCCTTGAGTGAATAAGAAGTGTACCTTGTACGACCTCATTATCTTTCTCCCCTTATTCAGTAGTAATGGAATAAGAATTACCCTGTTTCTTTGGCTTTGGTGGCTGCTGACGCTGATTACCATTGAGGACTCGAGGTTTAGTGAACTGTCTTGCATAGTTCCCTTCCTCTCTATAGTGTAGCATTTAACGATGGGTGGTTCTTTGCTTTCTTCCACTACATTCTCATTCCTTAACATTTATTTTCGAAACTCTTAATCATGGTGTCCTTATTTCCCAAATTTGAAGCATTTATCTTTCCCTTTGAGTCATTTTCCATGATGTAACATCCCACATTTTTGGCATATGGGTTGTTGAGTTTTATTCCCAAATTTGTCCTTAAATCCTCCGGTTTGAAACACCATCTTCTGCTTCTTATCAGCATAGCCATGGGACTATTCACCAAACTCTATAACCAAATTGAAATAACATCGAAAAAATTCTTCATAAATTCCAAAGTCATAAATTTAAAGTGACTATTGAAGGTGTGGTTTTAATCCACAAAATAATCTATCAATTTCTCTATCATTTTTTATAACAAAACCTGAAGTGTACCTTGAAAGCCTTGTGAAGCTCACTTTTTAGGTTGTGACAGGTTATCCTTATTTTTTAATGATCTTTATGAATTCTCTCTCCATCATCATACTAAGAGTTAATGGAAAATACTTTTTATGAAAATTGATATTAAAGTCTTCCCATTCCATATCTTCAATTTTCTCCCTTGGATTGGTGTTCTTAATCAAATCCCACCATTGATCTTCCCCTCCATATATACTTTAAATACCTAGAGACACCATCAATGTATCATAATAGTGGATCACATAAAATAAATTCTCCATAGATTTGACCCACTATTCCGCAACTAGTGGATCAGAAGATCCACTAAATGCTGGTGGTCATTGCCACATAAAACACTTCATATTCAGTTTCTCCCTCTTTGGTGAAGGAGGGCATTCCCTATTATTTTTGTTATTGTTCATAACCATAGATAGCTGGGTTAGCATCTCCATTATGTTTTTATCTCCACCTCCTAAATCATTGGGAATGTCGTATAGGAATTCATTACATTGGCCCACGCACGAGTTGTTGGCCTGGTTTCTCCAAGTTCCCACTATTTTATAAAATAGAAAAGAGTAGAAAAAAACATAATTCAACAAGTCATGAATAAATAACTTATTAATTTGTAAATATCAGACTAAAATAATGTCTTATGGGATCCATATGTAAATCTTCTTATGTGTATATTAGTACTTTGTCTCATACTAGAGGTTTTATCTAGGGTTTACTAATCTTAATTCCAAAATTAACTAAACCTTTCCTCTGATACCAACTATAGAGACCCTTCCTTTACTTATATTACTATTACATAATTATAATGATAACTAACATAATAGTATTACTCTAAGAGGATCCATTGTTTTAGTGTCTTGGGAAAACTATGAACATAAATAACATTTACAACATCAAACATAATCATTTATTTAATTCCTTCTCCTCTAGCTTCTTAATAGCACTTGACCTCTGTTTAATGTATGTAGTCACCAGAGGATATAAATCCAAAAGTGGTGAGATAAAATCCCATTAAAAAGATATATATGAATAATATAACAATGGGTGAGAATAACCCTAACATAGGCAAAGTATCCTAAATAAGAGATGAATCACAAATAAAAGACATGAAACGTGACAATGCATCAAAAATGAAACATCATGTATATGTGGCTTACTACCACACATACTTGTGAACCAATATATCATCTTTTTCACAAAACATTTCACGTTGACTGATGTGATTCATCTTTTTACCCAATTCATTGGAGTTCTGTATAATTCTGGGAGCACCTGTCACATGAAAACATTCATATTGATCTATATAATTCCCAGTGCACCCGTCACATCATAATATTATTATTATCAGAAATTACATATAGAACATATATACAAAATGAACATTACTAACCCTTGTAAAGTAATGGGTTTCATCTCAGAAGAAAAAATTCATAAACTTTGGGTTCCAAAAAGAAAGTGGTAATAACATACTTGATATAACAACCATCAACCCTTAGTGAGAAATAAAAGGTATGTTTTTGAAAGAAGACTTCTTTTGGAAAAAATATGTTTGACATAAACTCTTGTGGAAAACATGTATATCCTAGAAAATGTAAGATAATTATTAAAAAATTATTTTTAAGGGGGAACCATACCAAAAAATTGATTGAAAGAGGAAGAACCCGAAGAAAGCATGTTGGGTTCGAGAATTTCCCATTACCTTGTATCAGAATGGTTTATTCACTTTAATGTCTTGTATAACCACATTAGATTCATTAATTAACAATTAAAGAAACTTTTGTACCTGAATATGGTTTATTATGGTTTCATAAATATATTTTATGTTCCTTTGGATGAGTTATAGATTTTAAATCATTGTTAGGGAATATTTGTTTTTATTTTTTTCTTGAGTGGTTCACTCGTATTCATAAATGGAAGTTCGTGTTGAACATGGATAAATATCTAGAAATTATCATTATTTTAGTTAGTGATATTACATAATTTTAAATGATCTTATAATGATTTATGTTATATACATTTTGGATGCATCATTAGATAAGAATTAAATAATGATTTTTGGGTTTATTTGGCCGGTTTTTCGACCACAATGAACTGTTTCTGTTTACTCATTTAGTAATATGTACATAACTTAGATCCTGAATATGAAATAGGATATAATGAATATATCATATTCTATTTCAACCATAATAATGGTTTCATGACCAGATCTGAATGTAAAAATTGAAGAAAATAAAACATGTCATTCTTGAAGGTGATAAGTTAACACCTCACGATGAATGTTTTATTTTATTAATTAAAAACAAGAGAAGAAAGGGGTGGGATGGTATTCTATCCCATTAGTATCATAAAATTATAGTATATATAAGATTCTGGAGTTACCATGCCATGTGTATGGGGATATGTGGTTTGATATTTTGACATGATCACTAAATTGAAAGGAAATTTAAGGAAAATTGAGAGGGTGAAATTACCTCTTGAATCCTCCTCTTGAGATCATATTTAAGGAGCCTAGGAACGATATTTTGATGAAACCAGAAGCTCTTGGATGTGGGGGAGGGGCTAGAGAAGATTAATGAGTAGAGTTTAGACAAGTATTGAATCTTGAAAAGAGTGAGTAAATGAGGGTGTGAAGGTGGTGTTTGAAGTGGAGGGGACAAGGGATTTCTCAATATTATATTTATTTATTTATTATTTCTCCACAAGACTAGGAATACTGAGTCTTCCATGACCAAACATAGTAATTTATCATGTGAATCTGAACCAATTAGTCATACATCATCATAACATCATACAATACTCTATAATTAGTGTATTTAGATTATTTTATAAATTATGGAATTTACTATTCATAAAAAATTCATGTATTTCAGAAAAATCTCAAAAAAATTTCCTAACCATTTTTTGATGGGTAAAATACAAAAAGGATTTCCATTTTTCAAAAATAATTTTCTAAATATGATATATTTAATTTTTAATTAAAATCATAACTTATATGAAAAATACAGTTTTTAAAACATTCTCTAATTTATTAAAAAACATTTGTACGTCATGATTTCACATAAATCCTTCATATATACTATCATAGGAGAGGTTACTATTCATAAAGTCATATTACTATTCATAAGGGTGGGTTACTATTCATAAGTGTAGGTTACTATTCATCAAAAATTATGTTTGTTCTTTTAGAATCCAAAAATCGCCCTGAACTCAACCATGTATGTCATATTTTCAAAATTCAAAACATAAAAGTGGACAAATTATTTTAAAGAGTCACCTAATATTTAGAATAATTTTATTTCATCGTGATTTCTAGTGTGATTATACTATAAGGAATAATTATAAGAAGGGAATTTTTTTTATAAATCTTTGGGTCATTATAGATTGGTTTTTTGAAACAGTGAACTTTTATGTTCATCTTTAGAATGTTTTTGTTGGAAAAATTCTTACTATTATTATATTTTCTTCAACATCACTTCCAGATGTTCATTAAAATTAATTTCTTCATCAAGATATTTCTTCATTCTCTACAATAATCTAGTTATTTTCTTTTGATTTTTTTTTTAATTTTTTAGGAAGATTTATATTCCAAATTATTTTTTTTATTTTCAATGACTTCTAATATTTACCATACAATAATTATACTCTTCATTCTAATGAAATTGTTATTTATTTTTTTCTTCATCAAAACTAATTCTTCTAAAGTCTTTATCATTCATTGTTGCAATAAAAGTATTCTCACAAACATGTTTAGTATACTTTAGGGATTTAGCTTCACCATCTTCTTCTTTATTATCATTTTATAAGAAACTCCTTCTTTTGGTTATGATGACCTTTATATCTCTCTCTTTTGAAAAATATTTAACTATTTCACAGTGTTTTATCCAAAACCTTCTTGTCATTCTTTCCTCTTCATCACAATGTTATTGTTTCTTTTTTCGTGGATAATTTTTCAGAAATTCCACCAATGGCTCCACATTCAAAATATTTCAATGGTCGTTTCCATTTATATTTACGCATAACTATTATCTAAATTTTAGAAAACCAGGATAAAATATGATAAATATTTTTACACATCTCTTTTTTGAATTAGAATTTCCCACTTCTTCTTCAATAAGGGACTTATTTTTCATTTCATTCTTGGTATGCTTGAAATAAATTTCCCTATTATGTATTTTTAATTTTAAAATATCTATCAGTTATCATATCATAAGTGATCTGTTTTTTATATAAATCATCAAGAGATAATGTTTTAGAAAATATATCTTCTAATGAGCTAATTTAGCATCAAACTTCTCCAGTAGGATTATCAAAAATAAAAGTATTTTAAAAAACCTTAGAATGATCTTAATTTTGACCAATACAAATGATACAATTGTTTTTTATTTACCCTAGTAAAGAAGTCCCTGGTAGATTCATACTCACCCATTTTCAAATCATTGTACTTTAGCCTCCAGATTTATAATTTTTCATTATTCTATTTTTTATTTCATTCATAAACGGTTTTTAAGTTGTAAAAAGTAACTTTGGATTTATTCACACCATTCACCCTTAGAAATTCAAATTCAAAATGTGGTGATATTAAATCATTCTTATCTCTTCCATCATTCTCAAGATTCTTCTGATCAATAGATGTGAGAGTAATTTTATCATAAATAAAAGGAATCCCATCTATTACAGCTTTGTGAACATCATATCCCATGGACATAAGATAATGAAACATTTTATATTTCTAGATATGATAATTCTTACCATAAATGGGGAATTCCATTACTATTAACACAATTTAGATTCTCTATCAACTTCTTTTCAAAACATCTGGAGAGAAAAATGAATGGAATATTTGCTCAGATACCAATCGTAAGAGTCCATCCAAGACAAGTGTATCACTGATAGGGGGTGAATCCTTAGTACCATTTATTTTATATATCCTTATAAATTGAAATATACTTCAATTCCTGTTAAAGTCTACTTTCACTTCTGAAAAATCAAAGGCACATCTACATGAACACAAGAATTTTCAAGGTTAACAATTAAATAAGAATATCAACGTCCTTAATATGGCTTTTAATTCATCCAATATCACACAATCCACTAGAAAAAAATTAATTTGTGTTGAATACAACAAGTGGGATATTCCCTTTCACTGTAACGCCCCGACCCCAGCTACCCAGAGTCGGTGCATTACTACATAACATTTCCATGATCACAAGAAAGATCAAATCTCGAAAGACCGATTGGTTTAGTAGCCTTGGAAACACTAGATATATTCATTGGTTTTACATTACATCATAAAATGAAAAACTACTACAACAACAAAATGTCTCCATAATCCACACTCATATCCCCACATAATATCCCTGCAGGTCATTCATAATTTACTTCTTCACTTCCTAGGAAAAATAAAACATATAAAAGGGGTGAGCTCAAATGCCCAGTAAGGATAACAAAATAGCGAAAACTTTCATAAATAAGAATAAACTTTTAAGGCAATGTATAACTAAAACAAAAGCCTTTCAAACATGAACTTTCAACATGGTATGGCATAAATAAAATGAAATAATGCCATTTACTTATTCACATGGATATTCTACTAATCGAATAATCACATGCAAAAATCAATAACCACTTTCATAATGTTGGAATGCATAATGCCAGACTATCATAACCACATAGTCAAGGCCTCATGTCAAGACTACAAATAATATTTTGTCAAGGCCTTGTGCCAAGACACTAGTTTGTCTCATGAGACCTACCGATGCATCGAGGAGCTATAGCGGGCTCCACCCGTCACTTACTAAGTCCAATTCATTCCCATATGAAAAGGTTTAAACATAACATAAACCTTTGTATTAAGACTAGCATACGAAATGTCAATAATTTCACCATAAACTATGAATGGTATAAAAATAGCACATCCATAGTCAAACATATCACAAAACCTTCAATACAATATAGAAGTTTTGTATCACAATAGATCAAATTCAAATAAGCGTAAAATCCATCAAAGGATGTTGACATAGATGAAATCCAAATTCTTTTTAAAGAAATATCTCTTTCTATTTTGAAATCATTTAAGATCCATATAACATAACACATTTTCTTTGAAAATATTCTTATAATCTTGTAAGGGAAGTTTTGAAGATTTTATAATGGTGTAAATTAGCCGCACCCGCCGTATAAGTTTAAAAAAACGTTCTTACCTTAATTCTGTCGAAAAGGTTAAAAATGACCTTGTTTTGAAAACGAAGGAAAGATTCCTTTATAAACCTCTTATAAAAAGTCAAACAAGGGTATAAATGACTTTAACCCATATTATTTTAAATAATAAAAATGTTTTGAAATACATTTTGAAGAAACATGGATGTGGATGATAAAGAGATCCCAGTAGATTATTACAAATAAACAACCTCGGATAATGAAGAGATTGTGAAATAACCCTTACCTTGTACTTTTCCTTGGTTGGGGTAGGTTAACCTCCTGTATAATGGTGAAATAATTGTTATTAAATTATACAAGAATCATATATATTAATATGATATCATATATGATCTTTTAACATTGATTTGTTAATAATATCTTAGAATTATCGTCGTTTCGGGTGTTAACTTACCTGTTTTCTTTTATATGTTTTGTTACGTAAGACATGTTTGTAAAGGATAGGATGTATATTATTCATATCCAGAATGATATCAAGTCCTTAAACATCATTTTTAAATGATCAAATGATAATTATACTTGAATGGATACGATGGAGAATGAATCTCATCGCGTTCGTGGAGACGGTAGTCCGTACGTACGCACGAGCGACAATATCATTCTTTTGATATTAAAATAATATATAAATGGATGGTATATCATATATACAGAATCATTAATATGTTATATTTATTATTTACATGAGTTACACATCATTATTATACCCATCCAAATAATAATATATTGAATAACAATTACACCACGACGTGGAGACGGTAAGTCGTACGTACGCACGTATGGTGACATGTTATTCAAAGGGTGGATAGAATACTGAATATGGTTGTAACATATTTATAATAACATCACAGTATATGTAAGATACTGGAGTTATTATTTTATAATGGTAAGAACAAAGAAAGAGGAAGTGGAAGAAGAAAGGAACTTGGAAAAGGGTGGTGAAATCATTACCTCTTCTTCGGGTTCTTCCTTTTGATTTGATCAAAAGGGATCCTTAGGTTGGCTTTATGATAAAACTAAGGCCTCTAGGTTGTAGTGAGGGATGTTGTGAGAGTATTTGGGCAGAGTTTGGCAGAACCAAAAGGCTTTGAAGGTGTGAAGAAATGATAAGGAGGAGTGCCCTTTTATAAGAGGGGTGAGGGGCACCTTTGGAAAAGCTAGAAATATTAATTTATAATAAATTCATATTCGGTTTCTAATGGCTCCAAAGTTTACTATTAAAAGTTTAAGGTGGGGATAGGTATAAAACAACTCAACCAATAGAATTTAGACAGGTTTGGGTACTTATATTAACCTTATCTTTAAGTATTAACTCTAAGTTAATTAGTTTCACTTTTACAATGTCTCTTTGTATTTTTATATAATATGGTTAATAAACTTACTATATACATCCAATTGACCCCCAAGTGGTAAATTAATGATTAACCTATCATGATATAAGTCTCTTGGCCGAACCATAGATTTTTAGGAATTTAATATCAATTAATAATATAATATTTGTTTAAGAACTCTTTTATGTCAATTTTGACACTATTCAATAGTTGATTTTTGTGAAACTCATAACAGATTGATTACTTCGAACAAAGTCAATTAAATCAATCCTAATATATCATATTATCCTAGAAAATTAGTTTAATTCATTAAAAGTTTCATAATATATTTATTTGGGTATTTATAATATCAATTATTTTAATTTTTCACTATTATAGTAATTACTGCATCATCATTGTGTCATATATAAAATAAATTATTTAATGTCTCAAAATTATAAATAAAATATCATTATGTAGTAAATCCTTTTAGATTTATAATTAATATTTATAACCTAAAATCAAAAATAAATAACCCTATGTAAAAATTGTTTTGCTAAAAGATATATTCTTGTGTCATTTTTGTATTCATTTTAACTTAATTAAAATAAAGTGTCATTATCACTTACAAGTGGATCCATGGGGTCCCAAAATCGACCCAAAGATTCCCATGGTCGACCATGTATCAACCAATAGTGTTAAGACACGTTTTAGGGTAATTTAGTATTATTATAATATTATTTTTTAACCCTTATTTACCGGATTTACCGTTAACCATGGTAAATAAAATATTTACCGCAGTAATTATTAAAAATGTCTAAAAATAAAAGTTACCTATTTACACAATTTGAACATCCTGATTCCAAATATGGAATCCATTTTTATAAATTCAAAACACAGAAGTGGCAGAAATTAATTTAAAATTAATTCCCGCTGTCAAAACAAAAAGCGTGTTTTTAAGAGATAATAACTATCAAAAGATTGACACTTGTTTATGTTTGGTTTAATTGTAAAATTTTGTCTAATGAACAACATTATATTAAATTGTAAAAATATATTCTAAATATACTTTAAAACCACTCAAATTCATAATTTATCACTATTAATTATTTTGATTAAAAAAGTTGTTTTTAATTATAATTTAGTAATTTTCACTATTCATCAAAATATGAAAGTTATCCGAAAAGTACCAAAATTTCACCTTAGGCTAAATTCGATATTCCGAATCCAAAAATGAAGTCCATTTTGAAATATAAAATATATATATTTTCAAAAAGTAGGTATTACTATTTATAACGGCTAGTTTGATTGGTTATGGTGTGTTAGAACTCGGTGTTGCGTACAACACACGCTATCACATTATTCAAAGGGAAACGTACCGTGGAAGCTTGGGGTGTTTCATTTTAGATTTTTGATGTCCCCATTTAGTCAAAAAGTTTAAAATATTGTATTTAAAAAGGTTTCACTATTAGAAGTTGATAAAAGTGAAATACTGAAAATGAATCTGTTCTTGCATTATGACTAAGAAACTCATAATAGGAATTCTAAAATTATAAAGTTTAAAATTTAGTTAATACTATTCATGACCTCTTTTAATGAATTTTTTTTGGTAAGTCATGGTGCAATTGAACTCGGTGTTGCATGTAGTGCAAGTTATTAAATTATTTTGAAGAAATAACACTCTATGAAATCTTAGGGTGTTACATTCTCCCCTCCTTCAATAAATTGCGTCCTCGCAATTTGAAATTGTTCTTCGAAAATAAAAGGTTGAAAGTAGAAAATATATTTGTGGGAAAACCCACATCGGAAATTGGGTTACTAAAATTTAGTCTTAATATGAGGAAAAGAGAAATCAAAGGGTCACCACCAAATTATGATCTCGATTAGGAGAACATTGGTGGAAATTGGAGACATATAATCAGAGGAAAAACGTAAATATTTATAGGTAGTGATTGAGGTCATCAATCACAAACAAGTATAAAATTTAGGTCCTTAAATTCATCAATCTATGATGAATTGAAATACCATCGGTTCAACAAAACATAGGGTATTAGGATAACACATTTTTGACGTTTCAAAATATCCTAGTTGAAATCCCACATCGAAAAATGAATTAATGAGGCCTCTATTTAAAATAAAGAGTGGAAAGTATGAAGATTACCGAAAGTAACACATACTAGGGTTCCATGTAGGAAAATATGGATATGGAAGAGAAATATAACCATCAATTATCTGATAGAGAGTGGTAGAGAACATGGCTATGAAAAGGCCAACAATCCCAAAGCCATAAATTAGTGACGATTTAAGGTACCATCTAGGAAAACATTTTTGTTCAAAGTTGCTTTTCTTAATATTGAGGAATTTATTTATGAGATTGGCTAAGATCATAAGGAGATATACTTACTTTATAATTAGAGTTTTATCCATTAATAAATTTCTACCACAAACTCATCTTTCACTCTAAAAGATAATAGAATGTAAAAAAATTCTATTTACACTATTCGTATAGGGTTCCAAAATAAACGAATTTATAATTCATCTACATGATCTTTTAATAAAAACTACATTATTTAATCCAGGACATCTCATGGTCCAGTGGTAGGTGATACACCCTTGTCGCCCTTCGGTTGCGGGTTCAAGTCTCGCAGCCTTGCCGGACGCGACGGGTTGCCGCCCGACCTCCGGGTTTTCCTTTTATGGCAATCCAAAATAATCCAAACTAGAACTATCCAAAATACTTCTGTCCAAACTCACAGTCTAACATTTATAAGGAAGGTAAACATAATATAGATCCTTTTTACCCCATAATAGCATATGAATACCTTCATCATGTATTACCATATTCCTTATTGATTACATTCATGCTCCCTTATTCCATATAGAATGATGGATATACTTCATTAATCCAAAAATGTTTTAAACCCCAACAATGATGGAATATACAAATCATTAATCAGTTCCAAGGTAGTCAAGAATATCCAATATAATTTATCCAAAACAATCACATATTATTCCAAAATCACTACCTCAGTATCAGAACTATATTATGATTTATCATTCTCTCAACCATATATTTTCCAAAAATTTATCCTGCTATTGGGTCACTTTTCTTTGTTCCACACAATCTCAAGTCCTTAATGAAATAGTACTACAGTACAATCCTTATATACTCCATAATTATTATAACAAGTACATTGTTGATACAACACTCAATTGACATAATCAACATAAGAACTCTAATCATTCATCTTCATCTGTGGTAGTATCATAACTTGATTATTATCCAACAGCATCATTTGCGTCATAGTCTGATGACTGGGGCATAGGTTCGCGTAGTGTCCAAACTCTTTGCAAATGAATCATTGTACATTTAAAACCATTTTCTTACCCTTGCAGTCACGTACTTTGTGCCCTTTTCCTCCACACTTATAACAAACTCCCATTCCTTTCAGGCAAGTTCCAGGGTGTTTCTTTCCACAGTTACCACTTATGGGAAAATTCTTCTTTTCCCTTTTCCCTTTATCCATCTTTCTCTCTTCCATCCTTTTCTTCTCTTGATTCCCTTCAAAGCCATAGGACTCAGTAAACTCTTTACTTATCTTATCAACACATGATATTATTTCTTCATATGATGATAATAAATGGGAGACTATTTCTCTTATCAATTATAGCTTAAGACCATGAAAGATATGATCCTTCCTTCTCTTTGGATCATGTGCATTTTTGGAGTTCTCATTCCTTCTACTGGGCGCCATTTCTAAACAATGGCATAAACTAGATCAGTTTGTGAATCAAAATACATAATCCCATACTTATAAAACACATAACATAAATTGAAATATTTATGGATATAATCCATAATCATAAAAATGTTTCCTTTGAGGATGTATATACTCATAAACCCTTCATAATGGTTTGTAAAGAAAATGAGAATTATCCTAAGCATATCCCCCGGGAGTGTCGTAACCAAGAGTGCAGCAAGGCCCGTTGTCGTGCACCAGTTCCCGTTCGAGTCTAGCTCAAAGCTGTGTTTTCGGGTTTTACCCCTAGGTACATCTGTGCCAAAGCCGCCTCTACCTGCTCGTATCCAGACAGGGATGTATTGCTCGGAAAACTAACAAAATCTCTACAATACCAAAATTCTAGGAAGTTCTTCTATACTAATCCTCAAAGTTCATCTTAGGTCTACGTGCTCTAATCAGAGTTTATCTAAATCTAGTTTCCAAGGTTTGTACTAAACTTCCTCTGATACCAACTGTAACGCCCCGACCCCAGCTACCCAGAGTCGGTGCATTACTACATAACATTGGCATGATCACAAGAAAGATCAAATCTCGAAAGACCGATTGGTTTAGTAGCCTTGGAAACACTAGATATATTCATAGGTTTTACATTACATCATAAAATGAAAAACTACTACAACAACATAATGTCTCCATAATCCACACTCATATCCCCACATAATATCCCTGCAGGTCATTCATAATTTACTTCTTCACTTCCTGGGAAAAATAAAACATATAAAAGGGGTGAGCTCAAATGCCCAGTAAGGATAACAAAATAGCCGAAACTTTCATAAATAAGAATAAAGTTTTAAGGCAATGTATATCTAAAACAAAAGCCTTTCAAACATGAACTTTCAACATGGTATGGCATAAATAAAATGAAATAATTCCATTTACTTATTCACATGGATATTATACTAATCGAATAATCACATGCAAAAATCAATAACCACTTTCATAATGTTGGAATGCATAATGCCAGACTATCATAACCACATAGTCAAGGCCTCGTGCCAAGACTACAAATAATATTTTGTCAAGGCCTTGTGCCAAGACACTAGTTTGTCTCATGAGACCTACCGATGCATCGAGGAGCTATAGCGGGCTCCACCCGTCACTTACTAAGTCCAATGCATTCCCATATGAAAAGGTTTAAACATAACATAAACATTCGTATTAAAACTAGCATACGAAATGTCAATAATTTCACCATAAACTATGAATGGTATAAAAATAGCACATCCATAGTCAAACATATCACAAAACCTTCAATACAATATAGAAGTTTTGTATCACAATAGATCAAATTCAAATAAGCGTAAAATCCATCAAAGGATGTTGACATAGATGAAATCAAAATTCTTTTTAAAGAAATATCTCTTTTTATTTTGAAATCATTTAAGATCCATATAAAATAACACATTTTCTTTGAAAATATTATTATAAGCTTGTAAGGGAAGTTTTGAAGATTTTATAACGGTGGAAATTAGCCGCACCCGCCGTATAAGTTTAAAAAACGTTCTTACCTTAATTCTGTCGAAAAGGTTAAAAATGACCTTGTTTTGAAAACGACGGAAAGATTCCTTTATAAACCTCTTATAAAAAGTCAAACAAGGGTATAAATGACTTTAACCCATATTCATTTAAATAATAAAAATGTTTTGAAATACATTTTGAAGAAACATGGATGTGGATGATAAAGAGATCCCAGTAGATTATTACAAATAAACAACCTCGGATAATGAAGAGATTGTGAAATAACCCTTACCTTGTACTTTTCCTTGGTTGGGGTAGGTTAACCTCCTGTATAATGGTGAAATAATTGTTATTAAATTATACAAGAATCATATATATTAATATGATATCATATATGATCTTTTAACATTGATTTGTTAATAATATCTTAGAATTATCGTTGTTTCGGGTGTTAACTTACTTGTTTTCTTTTATATATTTTGTTACGTAAGACATGTTTGTAAAGGATAGGTTGTATATTATTAATATCCATAATGATATCAACTCCTTAAACATCATTTTTAAATCATCAAATGATAATTATACTTGAATGGATACGATGGAAAATGAATCTCATCGCGTTCGTGGAGACGGTAGTCCGTACGTACGCACGAGCGACAATATCATTCTTTTGATATTAAAATAATATATAAATGAATGGTATATCATATATACAGAATAATTAACATGTTATATTTATTATTTACATGAGTTACACATCATTATTATACCCATCCAAATAATAATATATTGAATAACAATTACACCACGACGTGGAGACGGTAAGCCGTACGTACGCACGTATGGTGACATGTTATTCAAAGGGTGGATAGAATACTGAATATGGTTGTACCATATTTATAATAACATCACAGTATATGTAAGATACTGGAGTTATTATTTTAGAATGGTAAGAACAATGAAAGAGGAAGTGGAAGAAGAAAGGAACATGGTAAAGGGTGGTGAAATCATTACCTCTTCTTCGGGTTCTTCCTTTTGATTTGATCAAAATGGATCCTTAGGTTGGCTTTCTGATCAAACTAAGGCCTCTAGGTTGTAGTGAGGGATGTTGGGAGAGTATTTGGGCAGAGTTTTGCCGAACCAAAAGGCTTTTAAGGTGTGAAGAAATGAGAAGGAGGAGTGCCCTTTTATAAGAGGGGTGAGGGGCACCTTTGGAAAAGCTAGAAATATTAATTTATAATAAATTCATATTCGGTTTCTAATGGCTCCAAAGTTTACTATTCAAAGGTTAAAGTGGGGATAGGTCTAAAACCACTCAACCAATAGAATTTATACATGTTTGGGTACTTATAATAACCTTATCTTTAAGTATTAACTCTAATTTAATTAGTTTCACTTTTACAATGTCTCTTTGTATTTTTATATAATATGGTTAATAAACTTACTATATACATCCAAGTGACCCCCAAGTGGTACATTAGTGATGAAACTATCATGATATAAGTCTCTTGGCCGAACCATAGATTTTTAGGAATTTAATATCAATTAATAATATAATATTTGTTTAAGAACTCTTTTATGTCAATTTTGACACTATTCAATAGTTGATTTTTGTAAAACTCGTAACAGATTGATTACTTCGAACAAAGTCAATTAAATCAATCCTATTATATCATATTATCCTAGAAAATTAGTTTAATTCATTAAAAGTTTTATATTATATTTATTTGGGTATTTATAATATCAATTAGTTTAATTTTTCACTATTATAGTAATTATTGAATCATCATTGTGTCATATATAAAATAAATTATTTAATGTCTAAAAATTATAAATAAAATATCATTATGTAGGAAATCTTTTTATCTTTCTAATGAATATTTATAATATAAAATCAAACATATATAACCCTATGTAAAAATTGTTTTTCTAAAAGATATATGCTTGTGTCATTTTAGTATTCATTTTAACTTAATTAAAATAAAGTGTCATTATCACTTACAAGTGGATCCATGGGGTCCCAAAATCGACCCAAAGATGCCCTTGGTCGACCATGTATCAACCAATAGGGTTAGGACACGTTTTAGGGTAATTTAGTATTATTATAATATTATTTTTTTAACCCTTATTTACCGGATTTACCCTTAACCATGGTAAATAAAATATTTACCGCAGTAATTATTCAAAATGTCTAAAAATAAAAGTTACCTATTTACACAATTTGAACATCCTGATTCCAAATATGGAATCCATTTTTCTAAATTCAAAACACAGAAGTGGCATAAATTAATTTAAAATTAATTCCCGCTGTCAAAACAAAAAGTGTGTTTTTAAGAGATAATAACTATCAAAAGATTGACACTTGTTTATGTTCTGTTTAATTGTAAAATTTTGTCTAATGACCAACATTATGTTAAATTGTAAAAATATATTCTAAATATACTTTAAGACCACTCAAATTCATAATTTAACACTATTAATTATTTTGATTAAAAAAGATGTTTTTAATTATAATTTAGTAATTTTCACTATTCATCAAAATATGAAAGTTATCCGAAAAGTACCAAAATTTCACCTTAGGCTAAATTCGATATTCCGAATCCAAAAATGAAGTCCATTTTGAAATATAAAATATATATATTTTCAAAAAGTAGGTATTACTATTTATAACGGCTAGTTTGATTGGTTATGGTGTGTTAGAACTCGGTGTTGCGTACAACACACGCTATCACATTATTCAAAGGGAAACGTACCGTGGAAGCTTGGGGTGTTTCATTTTAAATTTTTGATGTCCCCATTTAGTTAAAAAGTTTAAAATATTGTATTTAAAAAGGTTTCACTATTAGAAGTTGATAAAAGTGAAATACTTAAAATGAATCTGTTCTTGCATTATGACTAAGAAACTCATAATAGGGATTCTAAAATTATAAAGTTTAAAATTTAGTTAACACTATTCATGACCTCTTTTAATGGATTTTTTTTTGGTAAGTCATGGTTCAATTGAACTCGGTGTTGCGTGTAGTGCAAGTTATTAAATTATTTTGAAGAAATAACACACTATGAAATCTTGGGGTTTTACATTCACTCATATAGAAATATTTAAATAATCCAATAGTGTGTGTGTTCCCTCTAGAAAAAATTATGTAATACAAAAACAATTAACAAAACATGTTACTTACGCTTCTTTATCAACTTCCACAAATTTATTATTTTAAAACCAACTCTTCATATTCTTACCCAAAAGCTGGTAATAACTTCAGGTACATTGATATAGAACTCAGTCTGATTTTTTCAACATAATTTCTCAATACTGAAAATATAACTCTTTTACCCTACGGTTGGGACAATTCTAAACACCATCCTCATTTCAAAAAACAAACTTTGATAGTCCCAGTCTAATTATAAAGCTACATACGATGACTATATGAATACAATAACATGAAGATTATGATAGTTAGTTGAATATGATGATCCACTGAATGTGATGATCAGCTGAATATGTTACTGTTTATCTCTTCTCCTTTCACTCCAATCTGGCATGACTGCTTAAATAAGAACAATCGAGAAACCAATTCTTCCCTATAGATCTTTTACTTCCCTATTCTTTATCATGAAAATTACTTTGGTTATAAATATATGATGTAATATTTTACTTTTCACCCCAATGGTGGATTGGGAGGGATTCCTAAAATCATTCCCACTCAGGAAAATTCCCATAATTTGCATCTTTCTTTGCATTTGTTGTGAATCTCGACTTCGTCAATGGTTCTAAATTCCAATATTTTCTTCTTGATCAATCTTGAATCTGCTAAAAACTTCAGCAATCTTATTTTATTCTTCACAGACATCATTCTGAATCTGACATTCTTAATATGATCACTTCGTTACGATGCCCAATACCAATTGATTATATGAAGAAATGTATACCATTCTGATTTCTTGATACGATTAGGTTGATATCATCCCAATATATTTTTGTCATTATGATTAGAAAGATGAAGCAGTATCAACTCTGATGTGGTGGCTCTTAACTGAAATTATAAAAGCATTTGAAAACAAATTATTTGTTTTCCCTCTTTCCAAAATGTGATAACAATCTTCTTCATTCTCTAATGATTTATATCTTTTGACTTTTGGTATGAAAAAAAACCAGTACCATTAGTTTCTCACCCTAATTTTCCCATCCTTAATATTTCGAGGTCCCCATTTGACAACACATCTAACCATATCCTTCATAATCTTACCAAACATAGGTCTAATTACAATTCCAATTATAACATGCATTATTAAAATAAATAAAAATGTAAGTCTCACGTGATAAATGGTGGACAACATTATTGATCAATATTTGTCATTATTTTTTGAATCATCTTTAACACTGTCAAATCCATTACTATAAGTCATGATGTACCAAATTATTCCTTTGATTAATATAATGGTATAGCAAATATGATGGACCAGTTTCAGTAGCTTTGACTTTAGTAGTTTATTTCATTTTGTATCTATGATCATCCTTCTCATCCTGTAAACAAATCATCATCAGTAAAAATCATTATAATAACCTTGAGGACAAAAAACATTAGCTTTGAAAATTTTCTTATTTCACATATCTCATCTTATATCATGACTCTAATTATATTGATGATATGCTTTACCATCGTCTAATTTACCATGGAATGTATTTTAACATTCCTATATTTCATCAAAAAATTTCATTCTTAATCATCCTAAATAAAATTGACATGATTATGATAAGACTGAATATGATTTGTAGTATCTCTTTCACTTTCTCAATCATTCATCAATATTTAGTAACATGTTTTTCAACATACATATGATTTATTAGAACTACAATATCAGAAATCCATCATCAATGTTTTATCGTAGTCAAATAGAATCCGATTATTTTCTATTATGATAAAACCTTTCATTCTATATTTAGTGTGAATATGATGATCCTTTTCTTCCAGAAAACTTATCTTGAATTTGATGGACCTCTTCTAGAATTGAGTGTTTGAATACCCAAATATGATGGGAAGTTTAAATTTTATCAAATACAAAGTCAGCTGATCCATTTTCTTCTTTAACTCCTATAACAAAATAATAAAATACATTTTAAAAATTCTTTTTTTACTTCCACACATGTTCACCATCCAACATGGACCCGACAAGAATCCACATCTATTGGTGGACAATGTAAATCTCACACATGATACATTATTATAATCAGTCTTGTTTCACTGATCACACACTATGATCCTATGCTTTGAATAAGTTGATGAATGAACCAGAGAAATTTTAATTCAGCAGCCAACACGAACAACTTTAAGTTTTTCACCATCTCTTTACTATAATTCCCTATCACGACTTCCATATACTAGAGGATGATTGGTTGTCTCAAGAACTCCTACTTGTATATTTTCACATGAACATCTTATTCCACCATGTTGTAAAAGGAGGTTAAACAGAACAGAGACCCCTTTGACTACAGATCATAATGTATCCCCTTCTCAAATCATTAATCATTTACAGAATCATCCAAAAAACACTCTAGAAGGTATGAAACTTAATAAAAATTGAAAAATGAACTCCAATCCTGATCCATCACCTTGGTATAGAAAACAAATATACATTCCCTTATTCACCGTAGGTATACCAGAGAAATACTTATGAATTAACAGAGCCTTAAAGAAATCCCAGGTAAGATCTTCCCCAAGCATGATTTGAGAGGCTGAATACCACCACATTCAAGTTATACCATTGATTATAAATGTGGCTAACTTCACATATAGAGACTTGGGTAACACATAGAAGATGAATTTTCATTCAATTTTTTACATCCAATCTCCCACTTTTATATAATCCACTTCACCATAAAAGAGAAGAGATTACAACATTCTATACTTAGAAATAAATTCATTAGGTTGATCAACTTGGGGTCTTCTAATGGTGGACCACCCATAGCTACACCTCATATATCCATTGAATATTTTGTGTGGCTACACACTAAGTAAGAGAAAAAAAATCAATCAAACCCAATTTATCGAAAATATTTATCAAACTCAAAAACAATATAAACAATCATCCCTATAATAAGAAAACATACAACTCAACACTGGTTATTAAACCATCACATCTTTTCCTCTTGAGTACACTTTTAAAAGACAAACAAACTGGGGAAGTTGGACCCTCGCCAATTGTATTCCATAGATCCTCACACATTCACATTCATGTGCCACCACGATCACTCATCAACTCATTCCAATTCATAAACTCATCGTCCCATTTCATCATCTATCCACTTTCCCAAACATATCCATGCATGTGAAAATCCATGGGAATACCAACAGTCAAAAAAAGTCCCATATTTCAAATGAATTTTCAACTAAATTTTCATATTCTCAATCAACTTATCATTTCAAAATTCATAAAAATTTCCAAAAGATAACTAACCATTGATTCAACATCCATTTTCAAACACCACACAATAATCCATTTTATCTTTCTCAAAATAAAATCCCATGGATTCCATCCAAAAATACAATTAATCCCATTCAAAAAATCTTTATAACAACAAAAAATATCATTCCATTAAAATTAATTTGATTATAAAACCCTCTTTAAAATAAATTTCATCTTCCAAACAGCTAATTTTGATAAACACTAGGTCTTAATCAAAACCCAATTGATTAAAACACCTCTTTAAGATAATAATAATTTTTATACATAATAATGGAAAAGGGGAGTGTAAATAATTTCTAAAACAGTTACATAAACCATTGAGAACCAACTCATCACACATCATAATAGGTGATCATCATAAGAGAGAAAAAATAATGATCACATTGTAAAATAAATGGAAACAAACAAGTTGGAGTAACCAACCCATAGGCATCTGAGTCATCCATCACAGATGATTAAGTGCCAAAAAAATGAGGGAACCTTGGATCTCAGTGGATAAATCTAGAACATAATATAAATCTTGACTCATCCTAAAGACATACCTCACCTGATGGCATCAATTCTCATCCACACACTTGATCGAACCATACCTAGTTTGACCGAGGGGAACTCTCCCATATCAATAAAAAAACAAAGAACCGATTATGGCCCACTACATAGAGAAAATTATTAATCTAGTTCAAAAACCATTGACCAAAATTCTTTTAGCTATGCCAAGATCCCATGTCAATAATAAATTGGGCGTAAGCCAAAAAATTCATACCAAGAATTCAATTATAGTCACAAACACCATTCAAAATAAAATACCATAATAAGTCACCCTCAAGCCACCCAAAGAAAAAATCTCAATCCTTTCAACAATTAAATCAAAAGGGAGGCTCTCAGTGTGGTCCTCCTACAAGAATAAACATAACCAAATAAATTAAATTAACCAATGATAATTTTTCAAGATAACCATTTCACAAAATCACCAAACGGGCCTCAAACACCATTCAAGAAACCACCATTTTTCAAAAAACCAAAACAACCTTCCCAAAAAGATAAAAAAACACCATTTTTAATTTTACCATAATTTTTTGAAAATTTCATTTAAGCACTCACACCACATTTTGAAACCAAATCTACTTTCATCAATTAACCAAACGGTCCACACACCATCATCACATGCCATTCCATTTTTAAAGAACCAATCATACACTACTTACAATACCATAATCATTTAAAAATCCATTTGATAAATCCAAAACTACTTTTTAGATGAAAAAAATATATTTACATTGACAAATCACTCATAAAAAATAGAATCCACAAGAAAAATCCAATTGGGGATTTTTTTTAAACACGTGGTGTGCAGAACTCAACAAAGAAACCACATATATTTAAAAATAATTAAGTAAAAAACATAAAATAACATTTTAAAATTGTTATAAAAATAATACATTACTTTTTAAGAACCAATTATTGTGTGAAATGATATAAACTAATGATTTGAAAATTTAATGAATACGTGAAAAGGGAAACATACGTAAAATCACTTGTGCTTCAACGATGCCAACACAAAACAACTCAAATAAGGTTCCAAAATCCAATAAAAATGAATAGAACCCCTAATAAGAAAAAATCATTTTCATAATATAAGGTAAACATTAAATCTATACCCACAAGTATAATAAAGTAGAACAAATCAAGAGAAAATGGAACAAGAATGAGGAGGAAGAAGAGATAAGGATATTACCATGAGATATCACCCAAAAATCATGAATAAACCCAAGATCCATACCATGATAGAGGTGGATAGCTTAGAGAAGAATGTATGATACCCCTTTAGGTCACATAAACTAGGATAGGAGGAGATCTGTGTTTTGGTGTTAAAATTACAAGATTTTATAAGAGTAATTTTACAATTTTAATTACCTGGGAACTGCACATGATTACACTACACAATTTAATAAAATGTGCGCTAACCATGTGCCCTTTTATTGAAATACCTAGACACTCAGATTATTTGGACACATGGTTATTTCAATAGTTTGCCAACCATGTGACATGGTTTTGTTTAAAATTGTAGAACCATGTGCATGCCTTTGTATGATTTACCTAACCGTGTGTGGGTTATGCACCCTAGACATGAGTGCACTAAGGACCCACATTGTTTTTTGGGGAATTGAAAATGGTTTCCCCTAACCATGCACTTAAATATAAAACTATATATAAATTGACCAAAACTAAAAATATTATATCTAGAACTCTACAAAGTCAAGGGAAAAACAAAAGGCCAAAAGATTATACATAACATTGGATGAGAATAATAATCCTAGTGTCACAAGTTTCATCATGACTATAAACTTTCTTAGTCAGATCATACATAATATATATCTTCATAAACTGAAGAATTTAAACATAAAATTTGTGTGATAATATGATTAGTAAGGGTAAATAATGGAGATATCTTAGAATAAACATGAGAATAAGGGTATGAGAACGTGATAAAAAAAATATAAAATCATATCCTGCATATCAAAGATCATAAACATAAATCATGAAATAAATATTAGAAGTTCATAAGAAATAAATCATATGATAATAATGAAAATAATCCATGAAATAATTACATGGTAAAAATAAATGGTATTTTGAATGACAAAGAATCATTCAAAATGATTTTCATAATAGTCCTAGAATTGCTGCCACAGCCATTTTAGCTTAATGGTTTCACTCCCCCAAACCATTTTGGTATTCATGGTTCGCACCCAATACCATCTTAAAGAACATATTCTATTACTAAAACATGTTCAGTCCCCATTCTATCCATGTCTATCTTGTGAGATATAAATTTTTACCTATTGGATTAGATGAAGATATTGGTCCTTGCCATTTTTTATTGAAATCATACCTATGTGTCACTCTAGATCATAACCATCCATTTTATCATAACCCGAGAAAAAAATGGGTATCATGAATGTCAAATAATATTATAAGCTATTGGAATAAAATAATTTTAATAATCATTTTATTAAATCATAACCAATAAAATGAATCGGGTTTCATAAGCATATAATATGTGAAAGAGAAACGGGTTCCATAAACCTTATGCCATAAAAACATAATCCATTTTGAGAAATAATATTAATGGAACCTTTGAATCATTCCTAGAATGGAATTATTAACACTAATATATGTCATATTTGATGAAAAATAATTTTTGAATATCTTTTATAAACATTTCTTGAGGAAAATATCATTTTTAATTTGAAAATTTTATTTTAAAACATAAGAAATTTTTAAAGTATTTTTCAGATAAAATATATAATGGAACTATTAAAAACCATAAAAAATTATTAAAATAATTTTCCATTGAAATTGTTCCTAAAATATCATTTTAAAAACATTTTTTAAGACATTTTCAAAATCATGATTATTTTAATAAAATAGATTTCTAACTGAAGAGAGAAATAAGGTCATATTTTATTTAACACGTTTTCTTAATAGTATTAGGTAATAGAAAGTGGGAAAATAGATCTAGTACATGAAGATATATTTAAAACCAATAGGAGAATAAAATTCAAGATTTTTCAGGGGAGATGGCACATAATATTTCATCAATGTAAGCAATAGCATAAACAATCCTTATAAATGATGAGATTGTTGCATTAAAATTATAAAACTTTTGTAACATTGATTCAAACTCTCCATATAATTGAATAAAATTAAATTCATCTCAAAATATCATAAGCAGGATATTATTAAGGATAAAACCATTAAAATTGAACTATATAATACTTTTAAAATAATATAGCTTCATAACAAAACATGTGTCTCAAAGATGGAAAATTGAGACAAAACCACATTACTAATTTTGAAACATTTAAACAAAAAAACCCACGAAATAGAGATCCAAAAATTGGAATTAAATATCCATTAAAATATCGGTACTATTAATTTAATACATTCAGTTCCATTATATGTACTACACAAAAAAATGAGTGGTGAATAAGAATTATGTCTCCCAAAAATTAATGTGAGACTAGAAATCCCTTTAACTTATTTCTTGACTCTCTTCGTACTCATTAAAAACTACTACAATATAAGAATATTTTTATTATAAATATATCTCAAAAATGTATTTACATATAAAATACCATAAATTATGTACATACTAATTTATATTATTTTTTTATTAATAACTCCATGATAATGTTATATTTCAGGAGATAACTTCCTTCTTTTTTGTACGTGTTTTGACTTCTATGTGCGGTCATATTAATTATATCAGGATTTCTTATTTTTGGAATTTAAAACATTAAATAAATGTAATATTTTTTCATGATTTATTTATATATAATAATCAATAAAACTGAGAAATATAAAATGAATTACACTATTTGGGGAGATGGTAGGTCATTCGTACGCATGAATGTTGTTTCCAATTTCATATCATATTGAAATAAATAAGGTAAATGATTTATATTTATATATATATATATAATACCATTAAATTATAATTATTATGTCATATATATCATATAATTTTACGAAACTCATCCTTAATAAATTCCATGTAATGTTTGAATGAATCACATCGCTTTGACGATGTGGAAATCCACACATCCACAAAAGAAGTTATCAAATTTAAAAAAACTAGAAATAAAGAAGTTATTTTTTATATAATAATCAAAGAAGAAAATAAATATCATATATATCATATATATCACATAAAAATATATATTCCATCATTATTTCTTATAATAAATGGTTTCAATGGATGAATGAGGGACATCTATTTGTGAGGTTATAGTCTACTTTACATATGAAGAATGATTTCAAATCCAATTTTATGGAAGTGTGTGTGAGTGTAGGAAAAAAATGTAAAATAAAAACATATCAGTATATTTAGGATACTGAGGTTATTATATAAGAATTTAAAAATAATATTTTATATTTGGATACTTAAAACAAAAAAAAAGATCATGGAGAAGGATGTTACTTTTCTTTAGGTAATCGCTTTTGGTTTGCACCGAAGGGATTCCTAGGTAAGATTTCTATCAAAATTTTGGCCCACAAGGTAAATGGAGATAATTTTGAAGAATATATTTTTAGTTTGTTATGACAAAAATGTCTTTAGAGGTGTGAAGAATTTATGGGTGAGTGACCTATTATAGTGAAGGAAGAGTGGAATTCATATAAATAGAAAAAGGTAAACACTATTGTGAGGCCTCCCTCATATCTTGTTCCTCCAATAATTTCCCATTTCTAAGAAAAGATGATACTTGGTAAAAAATTTCTATAAAATTTGTTTTTTTAAATATTTATATGTTATTTGGCACCTTAAATTAATGTTTAACAACTATGTAATCATGTTGTTACCTTAATCGACAAAATAAATTTTAGTTACTTTCTCTATTTTTTTGCTCAAAAACTATGTTGACCATATTATAAATTATAAATTATGCGGATTCCAAAAATTTAATACATTTTTAAAAAATATAGTAAATGATTTTCACAAATTAATTTATAATCAATCTTACGGGCTTGTCGCGATAGTGGGGTTTTTAAGCAAAATTGTTTAAAATTATGAAATATTTTTATATCAAATTTCATTATGAAATTGGATCCAATGACATAATTTGTATTAATTTATGGAAATTTGGACTATTTAAATTTTAAAACCAAATTAAAATATAATTTAACAATATAAATAAATAATATGAAAAGGATGTTTTGAATTAGAATTCAATATTTTTTACTTTTCATCCAAAAATTATGTTTTTAAGTAAAATTCCAAAAAATAAACCTAATATTATTTAAAAATTATAGATCAAAAAATTCAGTTTATATTATAAAATTTAATATCTTAAGTTGTATAAAACTAATTTTATTATTGTTTATATAAGGACATAAAAAGGTATTCTTGAGAAAATATGGTATTTTTTCAAAAACATATACAGTTTACAAAAAATTATATATTTAATTATCAATTTTTTTTATTTATGAGAAAAAATATATAAAAAATATATAAATAATAGTTATTACTATTCATATTACAATGTTTAATGAATATATTATAACTATATTGTTTAAATAACTATAATAATAAGTTTTTGTTTTATATAAACTCAATGTTGCGTGTCACAAAAACTGTGTCAACATTTCATGTAGCTCCATATTATTTTGGTATAAAATATAAAAATATAATAAATTTTTTTAGTATAAAACAAACAACATAAAAAATAATTAATTTATTTAGAAAAAAAATTACGAAAACTCAGGATGTTACACATTCTATAATGGGAAACTTGATGTGTTAAATGTTAGGTGATTGACACGTGAATGTTGACGTGGATTCATATCATTATGTTCACACCTATTAATATAAAAGAATATAAATTATGATATAATAACCTCTACTAATAATTACAATTGTTACATATCATAGAATATTCCTATATTATAATGTGTGTGATGATCACTAGAATTTATGATTAATATTAATACATAAAATAACTCATAATAATTAAATTATTCCCCAAAAATATGATTCCATACGTTCACAGTTATGTAGAAAACATATGCGGCATCACAAGTGATAAGTTACTTATGAATAAGTTTTGAAAATATATCTCTCTTTTATACTTATGGAACAAAACATATTCACCCTTTGATTGGAATTTAACTACTAAACTAAAATCCATGGCCATGGTGTATTGATAACATTATTTATGATGGTAATATTATTACATATAGGGTATCTATATAGATTAAATGAATATATAATAGGCTTTATGACCTATCAATACAAAGAGATAATATTACCTAGTGATAATATTTATGGTTATATTCACATTTGAGAAATTAACTACTTTCTATATAGATTCATTTACATGTTTCAAGAAAGAAATATTATTATTTATGAAACTTCTCAAAATGCCACTAAGGAAGAGGCCTAGAGGGTCACAAACATAATATATCCTTCGATACTATTTAAATACTATTTGTATTTAATATGTTGAATAAATATTTATCTTATGAAAAGGAAAAAATACTCATGAATTACTGATCACATTTATTCAATAAATATTTCTATAAGAGTTGGATATATAGATAATAATTTTTATATAATCCACTGAAATATATTATTTCTTTTTCTATTGTATTATTCCCACGAAAAAATATAATACTTATATTTGAATAAATATTCATTTACCTTCATTAATATTAAATTAAATATTTATCCACATCATGATGAATATGGTGATTATTTATTTATTAATGGAATAATATATTTATTATTCAAGGATCGGTAAAAACCAAGGAAGTTGGATGTGTTGGATTTATTTCCCTATGAAATAAATGATATAATAAGAATCTTTCAAGTAAAATATAATTTATTTATTGATATTTAAATTTACCCTAATAAATGTTCACATAAAATTATTATTAAACATGGGGTATTCTGAATATTAAAATATTATCTTAGGGTCTTTTGGAAATTTATAATTTTCTAGTCCTACCATTATATATACACACTTATATCATTTATATGGGTATTGTGTGAGGATCATTCATTTTGAAATATATTTCTCCTATCTAAAGAATTATCTATATGATGAACATCTATAGGTTTTTTTCTCAAGACAGAGATAATTCTTCCACCTCCTTACATCCTCCCAATAATGAGTAAAAGCAATAAAACTATTAAATATTAATGATTGGGTTGTGATTAAATGTGAGTGATATTAAATAGTAATTACCTCGGTTATAACACACAAATTATCTTCAACTATGCTTGAAGTTCATGGAGAATGTATGGACATTTGCTAGAGAGATTATAAAATAGATTCTATCCCTGAATGGTTGTACAACATTAATAGTTTTAGAAGGGTAATAATATACATCTAAGAAAAATATAAACACGAATGTATTTTTTTATTTCTTTCATTAATTGTAATATCATGACCAGGTTTAAATCAAACCCACTCCCTTAAAAGGTGGGTCACATGGCCTCAAGTGAACCACTGTGTATGCTCTAGTTTGTTGACTATTAGTGAGGGTCCATGGAGGTTCCATAGGAAGATTATAACCTCTTATCAGAGTAGCACAGTATATATAAAAAATAAATAGACAACAGTTGAAGCATATATAATTATATGGAACTGTGAAAACTCAATAACAATAAACTGTGGAACCATAAATAACCAAGAAGCTGTAATAATAACAAAATACAATGGGGTGAGTAATATAAGATTACATAATATAATGATGATATAAATAGGGGAAACATGGGACGGGCATATACAAAAAATACAAGAATGAAACATTTATTATCCAATATAATTATGAGCTTACGCAAAGTCCTATGTTCCCCTTCATCAATATATAATTAGAATGAATCAATATTCTATAGTAGATAACATTCCCTTATCCATTTGTGTAGACATAATGTATAATCGAGTACCAAATATGGCCTAATAAGGGTGTGAGAAAAACTTAGTAGGACACTACCAATGGGATATAGAAATATTCCAATAATTGTGCATAGAAAATAAATGTCCATTTATAATTAATAATAATCATTCCTAAATAAATAAATACCATCAATATCAGGTTTCTAAAGGATAACTGACTGAACCATCATGCTTTTCCATAAGCCGATAGAAGTGTCTGGTCAGCAAACATATATATATATAACATATATTTTTGTAGTTATATATTGAAAATATGTATATACACTATTTATGTGAGAACATAAGTTAGAATGTAGATTGATATTTTGTGTTGGATAAACCTGGGATGTACCTCATAAATCCAAAACCTGTTTAACAATCTATAGGCTCATGAATAATGGAGCATTACCTGAATCTCGTGGTGAATGTGAGACATCATGCTCAACACTCAAGATAGGTGGGTTGAGTCCTCATTCTGAAAACCTGATATAGAGGAACATGGTTCCCTATTTTCATCATCCTAGTAAAAATATCATTCTGTGAGACATCATACTCAATGCCTAATATATGGGAGAGTGAAACATAATGCTCAGCAAGTCCCTTAACCATCCTTCAACAGGCCATTATAATGTAATAATAATAATAATATCTATGGGGTCACCTAATATACATCAAGATCATCTTGCCTAATATTTCCAATGCATCAAAGATCTTATAATCAATTTAAATAACATAATTCAGCACAAGGTGTGGACATTTTCCATGTTATCCTTAATTTAAAAGCAGGATATCTAATCCATCAAGGAAAGGAAATTCATATTTATGAAAATCCAAAAAGTTATAGGTTTATTCAATCCACTAGGCAATTACACAAGAGGTAACTTCCATTTATAAGCGATACCAAACACTTAGGTAGTGTTTAGTCCATTAAAAAATTATAAATAAAGAAACAGTACACTTGAAATACCCCAAGGGGTGGATTTTTTTGATTTCATCATCCACTAATCATATAGAAATGTTATTTGGGAGTATAAAAACATGCCTCAAATAATTTATAAAGGACAAACATATTCAAATGATATGTGAAGAAATGTATGGAATGCCACACTATAGATAAAGGTGTGAAAACAACTCAAATTTTTGGAATTAATTCTCTACCTCAAACCTTAGGTTCGTAGATGACTTCTAATCAAATATCATATTCAATTTTTATTTTGAAAAGATAAATATTGAATAAAAGACCAACTCCATAAAAATATGAAAAATGGTATCTCAAAAAAAATATCTACTAATATTGGAAGGTAAATGTTGAAATATATAAAAATGTTTAAATAATTTTTTGATTTTAAAAAATTTGAGTAACGAATTTTGATTTGGAGTTCATAAGTTGGAGATATCATGATCCCAAGGAGGGAATTGAAGGGGAGATGATAGGATAAGGTAGAGGGGTTCATTTTCTATAAATGTGAATAGATAGAACATAGGGGATTTTTTATTTCATTTAAGGTAAAAATAATAAAATCTTGTATCCTTGTAGATTCAAATGGTTTGGCGACATGGTTGTCCCAACTATACACCAACCATGTTCCATGTTTTGTCTAAGGAGGGACGTCACAAGGGCTAGGTGCACAGTTTCAATAATGTTGTGCTGGCCACACAAAAAGACACTAAAAATATTTATGATATTTTTTTCATCAACATTCACCTTGGTCCTCATGGTTGTACACAACCATACAGATCCAGGGTCCCCTCTGATATTCCCCTTTACGGTTTGGGAATCCATGTTGGCAGGGTGAAAAAGTTTCTTCTAACCATGATGCCCAATATATTTCTCCAAATTTCAGGGATTTAGGCTTCAAAAAACCCCCAAACACCATCAATACCTTCATGACTCTGTTAAAAAACATTATAAGGGAAAGAAAAACGAATTTACCATAAAAAATTGTGATCCATACATTTGATAAAATACAATTCATTAAATTAATTATAAATGTAACGTTAAGGATCGTATCTCATGGTTCTATGAATATTTTATTAATTTTTATAGGATATAATCATCATACATGCCATTATTTTTAATTTATTTATTTATTAGATTCAATCGATCCCAATTATTGTTCATAGGATCTACTAGCTTCGACTTTTCTCAGAACCATCAAGTGTTTTCAAATACTTCCAAATTAAATATTAATTTTTAATTGTTTATTGATAGATATAATAGTTTTTGCTATTTTTTAATTTCTATTTTAGACATATAATATGAATTTAATGTTATCTTATTCCTTGAAATTATTTTAATAAAGAATAAATCAACAACACATACATTCTGAAGGTGGACTGTGGTTTTCATAATCACAATGTATGTAACTCATCAACATGTTAAAAAACCTTACATGATGCCATGGTCATATGGTTACATACATGGGGTGTAATTAATACACCATGTGTGTATTTTATTAAGAAGCATGTCGTGGGTAATTAATTAATACATAGATTATTTATAATGAATAAACAAGTGGATTGTAATTAATTAATACACATGAGGTGTATAATTAATACACTTACGATGTATAATTAATTAATACACACATTGTTTAATTAATAAACATGTGGTATCATTCCTATTTATATAGAGTATATACTAAAATGGGATGTATACTGTAACATCCCAGGTAATTAAAGAATAAATAATTTTCATATTTATTAATATTAGAGAATTAAATATGAATTTTAATTAAAAGGGGTTTCTATGTTCGATAGCGTACCCGATACGCAACGATGAGTTTCTTTGAAACTTACGTAGCACACTAGTAATATAATAATATTATTTTAAATGTTAGTTAACAAGTAGCCGTTGTACTGGCGGGAATGAATAGAAATAACTAAAATATGAATAGATATGTTTTTAGATGTTTTTACATTTACCCAATAAAAGATAAAGGCTTAAAATACGGAAAGAGTTCAATTTTAGGCTTTTATACTCTAATTTTCACTAAAGGTTCACTTATCACCTTTTAATGGTGAACCGTCATTAAATATAGTTTGATCACTCTTATACATTCTTTTGGACCAAATAAAACTCTTTTTAAGAATCGGGACATCAAATTTTACTTTGTGTAATTTTTGGTACCTTTCTGATAAAGTTCATTTTTTTTATGAATAGTGTAAAATGTTGTATTTTACATCAAAACTGCTTTTTAATCTAATTTATTTATATGATTAGATTATCTTTTGAATTGGTCTTAATGTGTAATATGAATATATTTTTACCATTTTATCCAATGGTGGTCATTGGAATCGATTTCGATTTGAAATTAGACTTAAACTGGTGTCAATCTTTTGATACTTATTGTTTTGTAAAAACACGCTATTTGCTCTGGCAGCGGGAATTAATTATTAAATTAATTAATGTGACTTATATGATTTGAATTTTGTAAAATAGACTTCATTTTTGAATTCGGAATATCAAATATAGCTTAGGGTGAATTTTTGGTAATTTTCTGAAAAACTTCAATTTTTGATGAATAGTGAAACCACTAAGTGGTAATCAAGCAAACTGATTTTTCAGTTAAATGAAAGTTTACCACTAATGTGTATTGAATTTTGAAAATCCGACATACATGGTTGTCATTAAGAAGTAAAATGTGGTTCAATGAGATTATAATAATTTTTTGGTGAATAGTAACTTATTAAGTTTTTAATCGCGATTAGTGGTAATTAGTGTAGTTTATGGTATAAATAATACTTTAATAATATAAAATGACCTAGACACATGTCCCAACCTCATTGGTTGTGTCATGGCCGACCAAGACAAGCCATGGCCTAACTTGGGGACCCCATGTATCCACTTTAGTTGGAAAATGACAATAATATATTTTTATTTAATGTTAAAGTGAAAGTGACACAAACATAATATGTTTTGCGAAAACAATTTTTAAGTGGGGTTATACAAGCCCAAATTTTGATTATAAATAGTCATTGGAAAGCTAAAAAGATTTCCTATATCATAGTATTTTTTTTATAATTTTTGAGACATTAAATAAATTAAATTATTTACGACATAATAATGATGCAGTGATGACATCATTATTTAACGATTAAAATAAAATGGAAAGATAATGTAAAATCTAAAACCTACACATGGCCAAAACCAATTGGATGAGTGGATTTCGAATCCTTATCACCTTATCCACGAATTCTATCAATGTGGGACCTTTTAAAACCGAAACACATTTTCAAACAAAGTTATATTTCTTTACTTTCCAAAAGTGCCCCTCCTCTCCTCTTATAAAAGGCCCCCACCTCCACCTTATTTCACACACTCTTCAAGCCATTGGCTCGGCCAACCCCTGCCCATTTGCTCTCTCCACATCCCTCTCCTCATCCTAGAGGATTCCCTTTGGGCAGAATCCTTTCAAAGGAAGCCTTTAGGCTCAACTCAAAAGGAGTTACATTTTTTTAAGGTAATTCATTCTCTCATGTTCATTTGTTTTATTTTGCTTCTCCAACCCCCTAAACTCTTTTTATATACTTCTTTTGTAACAACACCAGTATCATAAATATACTAGGATGTTGTTATATGATTTATTTGATCTACACTCTCACACAACTACATCAAATGGTTAAAGAACATACGGTTTCTGTGGATGGCGAAATTCTGCCTCCCGAAACGATGATTGTTCAATACACATTTAACACCTTCAAAGGTGGCCATTATGATGTCACTATTTTTATATATGATATGTAATATGTTTATGTTTTACTTATGCTTATGTATTTTTCATTTGTGTCTTACCTTTATGGCTTCCATTATGGGTATACGCGATATCTTCATTTAAGGAAGTGCGGACTACCGCCCCCTCAAAGTGATGTGATTCGTTAATGCCATATGTGGGACGTGTAAAGGATGGATTTAAAGTTATTATATATGATGTTATACTGGAATTATAATATACCTATATATATCATTATCATTTATTTCCATTAAAGTATGAGATAGAAATGAAAGTAGCGTTCATGCGTACGTACGGACTACCGTCTCCATGAACGGTGCATTTCATTTCTTATCCCCAAATGTAATGTACTATTAAAAGTACATGTATATAATGGATATATATAATTAATGATATATCTAAATGATGAATATAATTCTGGAATTAAAATATACATAAGTCTCATTTAGTTTTAATTCCATTAATATGACAAAGAAATGAAAGTAGCGTTCATGCGTACGTACGGCTTACCGTCTCCATGAACGGTGCATTTCATTTCTTACCTCTAAATGTGATGTAATATTATAAATGAATGTATGTACTGGATATATATGACATATATGATATCTACATCATGAATAACATTCTGGATATAATGAACCTTTGACTAAATTAACAACTTGTAAGTATAAGAAGTCAATTTTTGACTTAAGAACCAAATACCGACAAAATGAACATTATTAACTTAAATGATTACATGATGTTCATAACATGGTATAAAAGGAATAATGAACTTGAAAAAGATTCATAATCAAGTAGAGATTAACTAAAGTTTATTATTCAGGAGTTTAAAGAACGGTCGGGTCAAGTCAGATACGAGGTATGGGAACTTCTTAACCCAATTTCCATTCTTTGGGTTAATCTCCTACTTTCAAATTATGTCATTATATTATTATGTCGTATCTTGTATTTGTACTTTATTTATGTGTACTTATAGTGAATACACATAATGTATCTATTTTATTTTAAAAATTATCTTTGTATGGGACTTCGTCTCAATCTCCTTTCGTTGAGGCATATTTTATTTTATACACAACTTTCTTTTATACGGTGTATAAACCCCTTTGACTTTTACGTTTACTCAAAAGGAATCATTTTTTATACGAAGCGTTTACTAAACGACAAAAGGGAATGTTTTTGTCGTACGTATGCGGCGACAACGACTTCTCCGCCATCGTAACCGTTATTTGAGTTTTGGCTTCCTCTACAAGCCATACCTTTTTTTTAAAAAGAAAAATAAATACCATGTTTTACTTTGGTATTGAAAATGGTTTTCATAATGTTTTTATTATATCAATGTGTTGTATTGATATCTCGTGATTGAAATGTGGAAATGTTATGTTTCCTTTATGCATGTTTTATGTGATATGATTATGTTATGGTTCTTGGGCATTATTATGAAGACGGGTGGTTCCGTGATAAACTAAGGGCGGGTGAGCCCGTTATAGCTCTCCAATGCATTGGGTAACGCGAAGGAGTGAAACGTTAAGGTTTCTCCGAAGAGATTTTAGGGAATATACTGTGATGGGTATTCCAAACGTAACCAAGAGGGTTACCCCCTACGTAAGAATGTTATGAATGCCTCAAGTTACCTTTAAGTATTATGATTTATATGATTTATTCATGTTTTTATGAGGTATGTTAAAGTGCCTATGTTTTATGGGTAAAGTATGATTTCATTCTTATGTATATATGAACTCATGTTTCCTTTCCATGTTTTTATAACCCATACTGAGTTTTTACGCTCATCCCAAGTTTTTGAAATGTTTTTCACAGGTCAAGGGAAAGGTACATGATAAGATGATAGAGTCAAGGATGTGTCAAGAAATAATCCATGTTTTATTTTAAATGTGTTTCCATTGATGGGAATGAAGAATACTATCTTTATGTAACCTCTTTGTTTATATGTGGAATGTAATGCAAGTTTTATGATCTAATTCTCTAAAACTCTAAACCCGAAAAGATCCTCAACGTGTAATCTTGTAATAACTCAAGATTAAGTAAGGTTTAAGGCTGGGGCCTTATAGTTGGTATCAGAGGTCGGTTTAGACAACTTTAGGAGTTAGAAAAGTGTTAAATTATAATATGATTTAAATGATATAGCATTTACAGATTACCATGTTGCTTCGCCTAAGATATTTCGGTGTTCAGAATGGTTTTCCGCAGAGGAAACAGGGAAGCAGTGCTAGGAAGGCATACAGAAGGAAATAACCTTCCGAATCAGCAACCTGAGATGGTCGGAATCGGAACTGAACAGTTTGTTGCAGTAATGGCGCAGTTGACTCAGGCGATAAATGGTGGTGGTGTCCATGCACGAGATCAGCCAGATCAGCCGCAGAGGAACATGTCAGTGGTGGAACATTTCATGAGGCAACATCCACCATCATTCAGAGGATCATCTGACCCTGTGCAAGCTGAAGGGTGGATTAAAGCACTGGAGAAGATTTTTGATGTCATGGGGTGTTCAGACAATCAAAAGGTTAGTCTTGCTATTTACCGTTTGGAGGGTGAAGCAGATCAGTGGTGGTCTATGGTTAAAAATATCAGGGAAGCCGATGAGATTGATGCTCTTGACTGGGATGATTTCAAAGGTATGTTTCTTGAGAAGTATTTTCCTAAGGCTGTTCGACTTAGGATGGAAAAGCAATTCTTGGAATTGAGGCAAGAGGAAGACTCAGTGGCTGCCTATGAAGAAAGGTTCACTCGATTGGCAAGGTATGCTCCCAATTTTATCCGGGACCTTGATAGTAAAATCAATCGTTTTTACTCAGGATTAAAGCCAAAGTATCGAAGGGCATTAGCTTCTCGAGAGTTTAAAAGTTATGAAAAGCTTGTTCGATGTGCTGAGAAGGTGGAAATGGAGTTTGCCGATGACCAAGTTTTCTATAACAACCAGCAGAAGAAGAGACCGAGGTGGCAGGAGAATGGTAAGAATTCTTCAAAAAGGTCTGATGGTAAGATAACTAAGTTTCCAGTTTGTGATAAATGTGGAAAAAGGCATGCTGGGGAATGTCTTCTGAATTCTGGGAAGTGCTACCGATGTGGTAAGATGGGACATAAGGCTCGTGATTGCACTGAAAAGGATCAAGCTGAAGGTAAGAACAAATTTGATTTACAGTTAGTGAAATGTTATAAGTGCAATGAGATGGGTCACTATGCAAACGAGTGTCCGACAAGGAGCTTGAGTGATGGGAAGTAGCTAGACTACAAGCAGAAAGGGGTGGTAAAATCATTTGCAACAACTTCAGCAGATGTTGGGCCATCGAATGAAGTGGTGTCAGCTCTAGGGAGCTCAGTATTTTTCGAAGATTGACTTGAGGTCGGGGTACCATCAGTTGAAAGTAAAAGAAGCAGACGACTGTGTTCCGTACTAGATATGGCCATTATGAATTTGTAGTTATGCCTTTTGGGTTAACCAATGCACCTGCTGTATTCATGGACCTTATGAATAAAATTTTCCATGAGTTCTTGGATAAGTTTGTGTTTGTGTTTTGAGGTTTGTGAAGAGGTTATGTGTGCCTTGTGATTCACAGTTGAAGAGAGAGTTGTTATGTGAAGCTCATAGTTCTCCGTTTTCAGTTCATCCGGGCAGTACTAAGATGTATAGAGATCTGCGGGAGTATTACTGGTGGGATGGAATGAAAAGAGATATTGCTGATTTTACTGTGAAGTGTTTGACTTGTCAGCAGGTTAAAGCTGAGCGGCAGTTACCGAAAGGGATGCTTCAGCCTTTACCAGTGCCAGAGTGGAAATGGGAGAATATATCCATGGACTTTGTTGTTGGATTACCGAAGACATCTCGAGGTAATAATGCAATCTGGGTTATTGTTGATCGCTTGACCAAATCTGCTCATTTCCTTTCTATACGAGATACTTTCTCTCTTGATCAACTTTCCTGTTTGTATCTTAAAGAGATAGTCAGGTTACATGGAGTTCCTCTCTCCATTGTATCGGATCGTGATCCCAGGTTTACTTCTAACTTTTGGAAAGGCCTTCAGAAGTGGTTGGGTACTGAATTAAATTTTAGTACAGCTTTTCATCCTCAATCAGATGGGCAGTCAGAACGAACAATTCAGACATTGGAGGATATGCTACGAGCTTGTTCTATGGATTATCAGGGAAGTTGGGACCAACATCTTTCTTTGGTTGAGTTTTCATATAATAACAGTTTCCATTCTAGTATACAGATGGCACCATTTCAGGCATTATATGGGAAGCGGTGTCGAACTCCAGCTTTCTGGGATGAAGTGGGTGAAAGAAAATTGATGGGACCAGAATTGGTAGAAGAGATGGCAGAAAAAGTTCAGTTGATTCAGAAACACATGAGAACAGCTCAGAGCAGGCAGAAGAGTTATGCGGATAACCGGAGGAAGGATCTATCTTTCGAGGTAGGTGATCATGTTTTTCTCAAGTTTTCTCCTTGGAAAAGTGTGATGAGATTTGGTAAGAAAGGAAAGTTGAGTCCAAGGTTCATTGGACCATACGAGATTCTGGAAAGAGTTGGATCAGTTGCATACCGAGTGGCATTACCACCGAGTTTATCTCAGGTACACAATGTTTTTCACGTTTCGATGTTGATAAAGTATATGCCAGATCCATCTCATGTTTTGAGTCCAGAGGTAGTTCAGCTGGAAGAGAACCTATCTTATGAGGAACAACCGGTCCAGATTCTTGACCATAAGGAGCAAGTGTTACGGAATAAGGTGATTCATCAGGTAAAGGTTTTTTGGAAAAACCATGTGATTGAAGAGGCAACGTGGGAATCTGAAAATGCTATGAGGGATAAATACCCCCACTTATTTTGATAAGTGAATAAAATTGCGAGGACGCAATTCCCAAAAGGGGGGAAGGATGTAACATCCCAGGTAATTAAAGAATAAATAATTTTCATATTTATTAATATTAGAGAATTAAATATGAATTTTAATTAAAAGGGGTTGCTATGTTCGATAGCGTACCCGATACGCAACGATGAGTTTCTTTGAAACTTACGTAGCACACTAGTAATATAATAATATTATTTTAAATGTTAGTTAACAAGTAGCCGTTGTACTGGCGGGAATGAATAGAAATAACTAAAATATGAATAGATATGTTTTTAGATGTTTTTACATTTACCCAATAAAAGATAAAGGCTTAAAATACGGAAAGAGTTCAATTTTAGGCTTTTATACTCTAATTTTCACTAAAGGTTCACTTATCACCTTTTAATGGTGAACCGTCATTAAATATAGTTTGATCACTCTTATACATTCTTTTGGACCAAATAAAACTCTTTTTAAGAATCGGGACATCAAATTTTACTTTGTGTAATTTTTGGTACCTTTCTGATAAAGTTCATTTTTTTTATGAATAGTGTAAAATGTTGTATTTTACATCAAAACTGCTTTTTAATCTAATTTATTTATATGATTAGATTATCTTTTGAATTGGTCTTAATGTGTAATATGAATATATTTTTACCATTTTATCCAATGGTGGTCATTGGAATCGATTTCGATTTGAAATTAGACTTAAACTGGTGTCAATCTTTTGATACTTATTGTTTTGTAAAAACACGCTATTTGCTCTGGCAGCGGGAATTAATTATTAAATTAATTAATGTGACTTATATGATTTGAATTTTGTAAAATAGACTTCATTTTTGAATTCGGAATATCAAATATAGCTTAGGGTGAATTTTTGGTAATTTTCTGAAAAACTTCAATTTTTGATGAATAGTGAAACCACTAAGTGGTAATCAAGCAAACTGATTTTTCAGTTAAATGAAAGTTTACCACTAATGTGTATTGAATTTTGAAAATCCGACATACATGGTTGTCATTAAGAAGTAAAATGTGGTTCAATGAGATTATAATAATTTTTTGGTGAATAGTAACTTATTAAGTTTTTAATCGCGATTAGTGGTAATTAGTGTAGTTTATGGTATAAATAATACTTTAATAATATAAAATGACCTAGACACATGTCCCAACCTCATTGGTTGTGTCATGGCCGACCAAGACAAGCCATGGCCTAACTTGGGGACCCCATGTATCCACTTTAGTTGGAAAATGACAATAATATATTTTTATTTAATGTTAAAGTGAAAGTGACACAAACATAATATGTTTTGCGAAAACAATTTTTAAGTGGGGTTATACAAGCCCAAATTTTGATTATAAATAGTCATTGGAAAGCTAAAAATATTTCCTATATCATAGTATTTTTTTTATAATTTTTAGACATTAAATAAATTAAATTATTTACGACATAATAATGATGCAGTGATGACATCATTATTTAACGATTAAAATAAAATGGAAAGATAATGTAAAATCTAAAACCTACACATGGCCAAAACCAATTGGATGAGTGGATTTCGAATCCTTATCACCTTATCCACGAATTCTATCAATGTGGGACCTTTTAAAACCGAAACACATTTTCAAACAAAGTTATATTTCTTTACTTTCCAAAAGTGCCCCTCCTCTCCTCTTATAAAAGGCCCCCACCTCCACCTTATTTCACACACTCTTCAAGCCATTGGCTCGGCCAACCCCTGCCCATTTGCTCTCTCCACATCCCTCTCCTCATCCTAGAGGATTCCCTTTGGGCAGAATCCTTTCAAAGGAAGCCTTTAGGCTCAACTCAAAAGGAGTTACATTTTTTAAGGTAATTCATTCTCTCATGTTCATTTGTTTTATTTTGCTTCTCCAACCCCCTAAACTCTTTTTATATACTTCTTTTGTAACAACACCAGTATCATAAATATACTAGGATGTTTTTATAAGATTTATTTGATCTACACTCTCACACAACTACATCAAATGGTTAAAGAACATACGGTTTCTGTGGATGGCGAAATTCTGCCTCCCGAAACGATGATTGTTCAATACACATTTAACACATTCAAAGGTGGCCATTATGATGTCACTATTTTTATATATGATATGTAATATGTTTATGTTTTACTTATGCTTATGTATTTTTCATTTGTGTCTTACCTTTATGGCTTCCATTATGGGTATACGCGATATCTTCATTTAAGGAAGTGCGGACTACCGCCCCCTCAAAGTGATGTGATTCGTTAATGCCATATGTGGGACGTGTAAAGGATGGATTTAAAGTTATTATATATGATGTTATACTGGAATTATAATATACCTATATATATCATTATCATTTATTTCCATTAAAGTATGAGATAGAAATGAAAGTAGCGTTCATGCGTACGTACGGACTACCGTCTCCATGAACGGTGCATTTCATTTCTTATCCCCAAATGTAATGTACTATTAAAAGTACATGTATATAATGGATATATATAATTAATGATATATCTAAATGATGAATATAATTCTGGAATTAAAATATACATAAGTCTCATTTAGTTTTAATTCCATTAATATGACAAAGAAATGAAAGTAGCGTTCATGCGTACGTATGGCTTACCGTCTCCATGAACGGTGCATTTCATTTCTTACCTCTAAATGTGATGTAATATTATAAATGAATGTATGTACTGGATATATATGACATATATGATATCTACATCATGAATAACATTCTGGATATAATGAACCTTTGACTAAATTAACAACTTGTAAGTATAAGAAGTCAATTTTTGACTTAAGAACCAAATACCGACAAAATGAACATTATTAACTTAAATGATTACATGATGTTCATAACATGGTATAAAAGGAATAATGAACTTGAAAAAGATTCATAATCAAGTAGAGATTAACTAAAGTTTATTATTCAGGAGTTTAAAGAACGGTCGGGTCAAGTCAGATACGAGGTATGGGAACTTCTTAACCCAATTTCCATTCTTTGGGTTAATCTCCTACTTTCAAATTATGTCATTATATTATTATGTCGTATCTTGTATTTGTACTTTATTTATGTGTACTTATAGTGAATACACATAATGTATCTATTTTATTTTAAAAATTATCTTTGTATGGGACATCGTCTCAATCTCCTTTCGTTGAGGCATATTTTATTTTATACACAACTTTCTTTTATACGGTGTATAAACCCCTTTGACTTTTACGTTTACTCAAAAGGAATCTTTTTTTATACGAAGCGTTTACTAAACGACAAAAGGGAATGTTTTTGTCGTACGTATGCGGCGACAACGACTTCTCCGCCATCGTAACCGTTATTTGAGTTTTGGCTTCCTCTACAAGCCATACCTTTTTTTTAAAAAGAAAAATAAATACCATGTTTTACTTTGGTATTGAAAATGGTTTTCATAATGTTTTTATTATATCAATGTGTTGTATTGATATCTCGTGATTGAAATGTGGAAATGTTATGTTTCCTTTATGCATGTTTTATGTGATATGATTATGTTATGGTTCTTGGGCATTATTATGAAGACGGGTGGTTCCGTGATAAACTAAGGGCGGGTGAGCCCGTTATAGCTCTCCAATGCATTGGGTAACGCGAAGGAGTGAAACGTTAAGGTTTCTCCGAAGAGATTTTAGGGAATATACTGTGATGGGTATTCCAAACGTAACCAAGAGGGTTACCCCCTACGTAAGAATGTTATGAATGCCTCAAGTTACCTTTAAGTATTATGATTTATATGATTTATTCATGTTTTTATGAGGTATGTTAAAGTGCATATGTTTTATGGGTAAAGTATGATTTCATTCTTATGTATATATGAACTCATGTTTCCTTTCCATGTTTTTATAACCCATACTGAGTTTTTACGCTCATCCCAAGTTTTTGAAATGTTTTTCACAGGTCAAGGGAAAGGTACATGATAAGATGATAGAGTCAAGGATGTGTCAAGAAATAATCCATGTTTTATTTTAAATGTGTTTCCATTGATGGGAATGAAGAATACTATCTTTATGTAACCTCTTTGTTTATATGTGGAATGTAATGCAAGTTTTATGATCTAATTCTCTAAAACTCTAAACCCGAAAAGATCCTCAACGTGTAATCTTGTAATAACTCAAGATTAAGTAAGGTTTAAGGCTGGGGCCTTATATATACCATGTTAATAAATTGATACAAAAATAAAATTAATTTCTAAACTAAACAAAAATAACATATTTCCCATGTTTCAAAAATTTATTGTACATGTCATTTGATTAAATATAAAGAATGCTTAATTTTTATTTAATTTCAACCTTAATGTTTTAATGGAATGTTTTTTATGATATTAATTTTACATTATGTCCTCTATGTGCATTAAAATAAGTACATTTAGGGAAAATTAAAACATGTCCATGTGTCAAACATTGATAGTATGCATCATGTAATTTACATGATATGTCATATATTATACATTCCACATGAGTGAAAATTTCACAATAATGACCAAATGTTGTGTAGTTCGGATGGGTACACACTATGCTGCCTACTAGTAAACACGATGTGCATAAGTAATTTTACATAAATTTAATTTATATACAAAATACATGAAATTTATTCTCTTATATCTTGATGATTATTTGGATTAAAAATTTAAACAAATTTATTATTTAATAATACCACTGTATATTTATTCATGACATATTAATCTAAATTAATATAAAGATTTTAAATCAATTCTATCATTTATGAATGATATGTAGTAACATTTATATGATTGATCATGATCTTTTACTAGAAAAAATATGCATTGGATATCTGTTTAATTTAATATTATGCTATGGGTTATATAATTTCATGGTGTTTTAAAAAATTAAATATGGTGGTTTACGACACAACCCTCTCACCATTATTAGTATGACTTCTCTGTCAATGTTTTATTTTATTTATCCCTTAACAATGGTATCTCTCACCTATGTGTAGGTATAAGATATGTAATAGATTTATAACCTATTAGAGGAGGTGTTAAGAAAATCAATTCAATGTGAAACAAACCAGTATGATACATTGGTTAATGGTATAATTATACTACTCGAGCCAAGAATAGCTCAAAGGTTTTATTTTTAGAGTTATATGTGTATTTATCACACACATGATATATAAACCATTTTAAAGGGAATGATCAGGTAACATTATTTATTTTATTTCTTTCTAATAAATTTTTAATTTTATGGATTTTTATCATGATCATATAGTTAGATTAAAAAACAATCATATTTGAATAAATGGAAAAAAGTTATACATAATTGTTTTATTTGAACATGGATAATTAATTTATAAAGATCTATATCATTTTGAAAATGAAATTAAAATTAAAAAATAAAAAAATATTCATAATAATAAATAAATACTTGTTATATTAAGTCAAAATAATTTTATTAGCTAAGATAATATGATCCCAAAGATAAATTGTTAGTTCTAGCCTTAATCGAGGGATATTTTAATTATCGTAAAGTGTAAAAAAATTTATTATATCAAATTAACCAATATTTTATTAGATTTAATTTCCATAATATTTTATATAAAAACAACCAATTATTTTTTATAAAATCTGTGTCAAAATTATAGGATTACATTGTTAATGTAATGAATGAAAGATCTAAAAGTATGAATTTAGTAATATCTCTTACATAAATAACATCTTGTAATTTTTATAGCCTTATCTAGTTTATGAGAATAGAAATATAGTTCCTTTACCATATAATTTACATCCAATGATATATTTAGAGTTAAATTGTGGGGGCCATTATGACTTTATAAAATGGTAAAATTACTAATTAAATAATTAAAATATATTTTGTCATAATATTTTTTGAAATCAAAAAAATAAATAAATGAATATCTACTTTTATATTATTTTAGAAAATTAAAACTTCATTGACCATGATATCATGTGATCCATATAGGATTGCGATAACCTTATTATTGGTGGAAACATCTAAGAGTAAAACATATACCTGTTCATTATATTACTTTTATGCCCCAGACCCACCCACCTGAATACATTACTCATAAATATATTCACTACATATTATCTCAAGAGACCTTATTTAAACCTTTGATAATTATAATATGACTATCAAATATTCAGTATCAAATATTAGAATTTCCTTTTAGGTTTATAGTTTTAAAAAGATAGGAAAAACATTTAATGGAAAAATCGCATGACTTTTTAACCAAATGGAAATTCATCAACTATAAAGGAAACTACAAAATCCATAATAATTCTTAAAACTCTCTTAAAAATTATCCCCAAATATGTTATATAAGGATTTACATGTGTTATATATTTATTTATTATCCTAAATTAAAAAAACAAAAGAAGGGTGATATCAAATTCCCAATGATGGTTAATATTAGTGATACAAATCAATGATCATAACTAAGCATAGAAAGAACATAAATAGAATGGAAGGAATGGATTTATAAAAAAATCACATCATTGAATGAAACTAAAACATTATAATATACTTGGATAATAATGTAAATAAATAGATAACATGTAAATCCATAACTATTTCATTAGAGATTAAATGTAAGTTGTTGGATAGTTAATTACATTCCATATGCCAAGACATCATGATCTTAGAAATCTTGATCATACCATCAAGGTTCAATGTCTTGGAAATATTTTGTTTTAGGATAAAATTCACTAAATAAATTTGACATATACTTTCTAACGAGACATACAGTTACATAGATGGGCTATATATACTAGATCACACACATCTATAATTAAGCCCAATGCATTCATCATTTAAAGGGATCAATAATCTATATAATAAATGACCACAATTGCTTTTTAATCAATAAACATCACTATTTTAATAAAAATTATATGTAGTGTCAATATTTCCACATCAATAAATGGAATATTATACATTCAATGTACGAATAACTCAAACAGGAATCATATAGAGAAATGGGTATATGATTTTAGAAAACAATTTCCCCAATTAAGTGATATATGGAATCTAGGTGAATACCCTAAAATCAAAGGAATCAAAAGTTGGTCATTCATAAAGAAAAGGCATTAACTGATGAATTATGATTAGACACCAATGATGAATAGATGACAAAAATAAATCGGTGAATCATTTATATTATATTATTTAATTTTGATCATTTTTTAAATAAAATAGAGAACAAACATATAGAAGAATAATACATTTTAGAATAATAGTTGATTTTTAATTTGAAAATCATAATTAAAATGATCATTTTCCCTTGAAAACCCATTTAAGATATATTTTATAGAATAATGGTTAAATAATTATCTTATTTAACAATAAAGCATGAGAGAGAATATTTAAAATTATGTTAAAATAATTCTTACAGAAATATTTTAAAATAAAGTTCTATTTTTGATTATTTAGGGATAGTAGAAGTGAAAAAGTCATTAGTTTCATTTGAAACTTAATTTTCAAAAAATGATGGATGGAAAATATTTTATATAAAATAAAACCATAATTTTCAAATAAATATTCAATAATTGACTCTTGAAAAAAGAAACATGTATTTTAGAGATAAAATTTGGATTGGAGGATATTAAATATATATGTGATATTTAAAACATTTTAATATTTTGAGACACATTTATCAAAAATACTCATAACAAATGGGAGAAAAAAATTAATTGAGAAATGATTATGGGAAGTAAGAGGATCACATAAATAAATACAAATATGATTTTCAAAAAATAGAGGCAAACATTGAAGTAATGGAATATATATACAGGGGAGAAAATATTTATTGATAGGGAAGGGAGTTATTATTATAATTGTTACACATTTATTTCAATTTTTTAAGTTATTTTAATTGACGATGAGAAATAATTTCCAAAAGACTAAGAATAAAAAGATTGTCAAAATAGAGTAATTATAATATCATTAAATTATTAAAATTTATATTCATTTATGGAAGACTTTGACCAAATGTATCATAAATTTTGTTAGTGAAACCATTTTTTACATCAAAAACATTTGAATGAAACTACATAAAAACATGACAAAAAATGATACATTAAATAGATTAAGTAATGATATGATCATAGTATAAAATATTAAATGTTAATTAGATACGCCATAATAAAGAAACCATTATGTATAATAAAAAGTATTTCTCAAAAAAATTAATTTTACAAAATACACCATTATGATATAAAAAATATTCAAACCAAAAACCCTTGAAGGATTTGATTTCAAATGAAAAATAATATTCCATGAACAATGAGATGATCATGATACAAAATATTATATAGGTATTAGATAATTCATTCCATAGAAAATACGATTTATAAGAAAAATAACTATCATAATAACCTATTTGGAAATATTATTCGTATATATTACTATTTATAAACATAATTGTAATTTATTCCTTATATGTGTATTAGTTAGTTTCTATATATTTTCAATATCATGTGTGAGTTATCATTTTTATTTTGAAAAAGATTCATGATAGAGGTGTTTTTATTTATTCTTCTCAAAATATTCATCATTACTATATAATTAAATGCACTATTATAAATAATATATATTGATTTATATATATCATATCATGTTTTATTATATTTTTAGTTTTGTCGATTGAAAATGGAATTCTTGTCAGCTTCTTTTGAAACATTATTGATAAAATATGATAGGTTAATAATAATTTATATAGTAGAATTTGTAATAAAAAATTATTTTAAATGATGACTATGTTTTATAGAATATAGGACACAGATCATTAAGCTTTAATGACAATGATATAATTTTTTTTAATATAACCATTATACCCTAAGTGTTGAATTGAATTATATTAATAATTGTTGTTGTACTAAAAACTATATATATTTATCCTAGTAAATAAAAATATATTGATTGGTTCTTATTAAATAATATATAATTTTTTGATAAAGACGTTTTATGCTTCAAAAATAGATTTCTTTTAAAAAATATTTATTTTTTGAAAACATATTATAATTAAATAAATCCCCAATTTGAAATGTGTTTATAAAAAATTTTATTTAATCAATATAATAATATTAAAATTATCCTGAAGTGATTTTTTTTTGTTAAAATGTAAATTTCTCATAAATTAGTTAAATAATATGAATTTTTTATAAAATTGTCTTTTCCATTCAAGGATTTGACAATTCATATTAAATATTGAATTTATTTCCTAATTTCATTAGTTAAATATTATTAAAAATAATAAAATTAATGTCATTATAATTTATATTATTCTGATTTTTTGTATAATAACATTTTTATACTTAAAGAATCATTTTTTCGAGAAATCCATATTTTATCATGTTTTGATAATACATTATCAATGTAATTTCTTTCAATTTAGAATTTATTTGGAAAAAATGGATTCAATATTTGTAAATATCATTTTTAATATATTTTTTAGATCAACATATTTTGTAACAATGTATACTAACTATGGTAAATATTTATCACTAAAATAATGGTTAAGTTGGGTTATCTTGTGTTAAAACTAATTTTAATAGGGCATACATTTTCTCTACCACATTAATTTAATGTTTTTATGGGTTAAATATTATAAAAAAACGTCAAATATTGTAAAATATTTCCGTTTTTTTCTTTTTTATTTGATAAATACTATTATATCGTTTTAAATATAGGAAAATACAATGACTCTTTTTCTTGACACTAACATCTATACTATTTTGGGAAATGGATAAAATAAAGTTATAAATTATAATAAAAGGTTATCATGAATATTAAAAAAATCTTTGAGAGTAAATTATTTTATATTTTCAATGATTGAATTATTACCTTAATGATTTACCCACCATCAACATAAATATTGTGCACATAGTAGAAAAATCATGTAAATAATTTAAAAAAAATAAATTTAATATTTCATTAGTGATTTATAGTGTTACAATTTTTTTTGGATAACTATAATGTATTTTTTAGGATTTAAAATTTATATCTAATGATAATTAATGTCTTTGTATTTTATTTATATTTAATTAATTGAATATTCCTAAAAATAAATTTTATTGTATTATATGTTCAAAAATATTTTATCAAATGATTTAAAAATTAGGAAAAATATATTATCAATTCACAATAGAAACATATATGGTCATGAATATTAACCATTTTCATCTAATGGATCAATTATCGTTTTATAGTTTCTTTCATGTCCCCTAATGAATCAAAAACTTTTACGTCACAATTTTCATCAAAATGGTAAATAGTGGTTTATACTAAGATATAAGGGTTAACATATCACCTAAACATGTATCAATTTTATTTTTTAGAGTATTTGGACTTATCTTCATCCATTATTGAACTATATAAAAAAATTCCACTTCAATGTGAAATTTAATTTATATAAAATTAATACTTTTAGTAAGTCAAAGGGTTCCCCTCTCAACTCTTATATAAGAACACCACCTCTCCTCTCATCCACACACATCTTGATAAACATATATTTACTAAATATGTTAGAATTTATTACTAACTTTAATAGTTTTATTTTAGATTTTTTTCCTTTCTTCAAAGACTATCTCAAGTTTCCTTAAGGATAGATCCAAAGGAGATTCATCTTAGGGGATGTTTTTATCTTAACCAGGTTTTATAATTCAACATATTCTTCTTTATCTTTCAATTTTACCCTAATTATTCCAACATATTAAAATCATTACCTCTCAAATAATTATATTTTATTATTTTAATATCATAACCAAGTCCATATCATTTTCCACAAAATGAGAAATGAAACCATCGACTGTACATACGTGCGAATGACCACCTCATGAACAGATGTATTTTTTCTCATAATCATCATTAGTATTTATTAACAATAGAGGATTTCATTTAAATATATGATATTAATTAAATAATTATGATTCTATAAATATAACATATAATCTATATTTATTCAATTTCAATTGTTAAAAATTGAATAACTGCATGTGCATATGTATAGGAAACCATCTCCATGAAGTGATGTACATCATTTTTCAAAATCCTTCTCTAATTTTGGATCAAGATCATGTATTTAGTGATTTTATTTAATATTTTTAAAATTTTAATAATTCATAAAATATAATATTTACTATTTGTATAGATTATATGCATCCAAATGTAAAACAAAATATATCATGTGAATATGTGAACTTCCACCTAGTGGGATGATGTATTTTTTGTGACCAATTTTTATGGATGGTCTTAAAATGGTATTTTATGTGTAAAATGAAAATATTTCGTTATTGTTATTATTTATAATATGTAATAATTAACTCTTTTTCCTTTTTCAACCTATTGATGTGGTTATGGGGATTAAGAACTGATGATCCTAAAATGTATGATAACAACTTAATCGATTTACTAACTATATAATATATCATAATAAATTAAATAAATGAGTTTATGATATGAAAATAAACCTGAAAATAGTTCATCATAATGTAATTACTTAATATAAGATTACTATATAGGATTTAAATAATCTATAAGGATGTTTGGCAGATGAGGTAAGGTATATTTTATTTTAAAAACTATTAAAATATATTTTGAGGATTCAAATCTAATATTTTAAATCCATTTCCATATAGTTGTATTGTTGTGTAAAAAAATAAATATTTTCATTTAATATTTTTATTTTACATATCCTCTTAATTTCACCTAATGGTATTTGATATAAATATTTGTTTTTATTTCACTCAAAATGTGTAAACATCATTACAAATTGAGAAAAAATTAACATATATTATTTCATTGGATTTTCATTCAACTAAATCATTTATTTTATGATTTTAATATTTTATATGTTATTAAATTTTCTTCCAATACAAAATCAATCTTACATGTTTTTTCGGTTTTTTAGTTGTGAAAATGGGATTTTAAAGAAAAATTATATTAAAAAATCTATAAATGTTTTAAATATGGATTTGAAATTAGATTCTCATGAAACTAATGATGTAAATGAACGATTTAATTTGTTTTTTATATTATTTTACTTATATATTTTCAATTTTTATAAGTTATCCATATATATCTCTTTAATTCGTTGATTAATAATTATGTTTTCAAGTTAATTTTATTGGAAATAACTGAGTATGTTATACTGTTTGAAATAGTGATTATAATGGTTCGGTAAAGATAATGTTTCATAAAAAATACATAAAATATTTATGGTCAAAAATTAATTTCCATTGAAATATATTTATTTTATAGGGTTTATTATAGTTACCTTCTTCCATATGAGCATCAGAATATCCTCAAAAGAAGAAAACACATAAATATGGTATTATTTTTTTAGCAATTAAATAGAAGAGGAAGGTGGCCATGATCACATAGATCGTGTGAACCCCTATGAGACACATGGTCACATGACCAGTAGAATGTCATGTGGACGGTAACCTGTGGTTCATAACCCAGGGAATGTCTAGTGAAACCATTTTGAAAAAACCTCTTTGTTCTTTCAAAGTCATCTGAGGAACTCTTTGATCACATGGAGTCATCCAGATAAATTTATCTTGGTTCATGTAACTTTTAAACTAACAAATTCAAAAAAAATAAAAAATATACTTCAAAACATGTATAAAAATTTCCAAAATGTGTGAGCCTCTTGTGGTCATAAAAATCACATGACACACCCATGGTGGTCCATAAGACACTACAAGCACCTAGAGACATTTCCACCTCATCTAGCGAACTCCCACTATCTTGTCCTCATTATCACAAGAAGAGCCTCAGATGTATCCAGGGAAACTTTTATTCACCCTTTCGATCAATAAAGAAAAATAAATTTCATTTTCAATGAAATGATCATGGGTCTCTACCAGACCATTTATTGATCATGTGATGCACCATACATAGGATGATTTATTGCATTCAACAACACTCCTAGAACCTTACAGAATATTAAAACATTGTAAAATTATAAATTCTAAAAAAAGAGGGAAATGACGAGACCTTTTAAGAGTTATAAATCTCAAGAAATGTGCCTAGGATGTCTACAACATGGTCTCTCACAAGACCCTCTATCTTGATGGCCTGATTTCAGGAAGCCCCCTATAAATCCATCCTTATCTCACAAAACATCACAAAAAACTCACTTAAGGGCATCTAAAGAAATTTTAATCTACATCATGAGCCTGAAAATTTCCTTTGAAATATTAACCGAACAATGGGGAAGTCCCTTGTTAAGACTTCATGATTAAATGAGATCCCATTATTTTGGTTCGATACAATAAATGGTTTGTTGATGATACGGTATTGAGGTTTCAAATAATCATGCAACACCACCTAAATGGCCAATGGAAGGAACTCGTGAAATGAATGATTTTGAATCCCTACACTGACTCCATCCAAGATTCTCATTATATTCTCCTCACAATTTAGTGAATAACCCATGTGGGGAGGACTATAAATCCCCCACCGCAACATGAAAAATGCATCCTATCATAGACGGTTGATCTCATGCAACATCACTCATGGGCACCTAAGAAACATATAGGATTTATCAAGGTTAATGATGTAACAATCGGAAATTACTATCATCATGTAAGATGGGGGACAAATAGGGTGACCATGTTGCATGCATAAACACTTCACGTGATCACTCACAGATCACATAAAGGGCTTTTGGATTTTCATAAAAAGGGAATCCCACATATTATCTAACACATGCACGACTTAAAATAATCTAACACTAAAAAATTACTAGGTATAAGAAATAATAGTTTAGAGTATAGACTAAAATATGGGATACTTATGTGAATAACATATACATGTATCCTTATACTCTTCGCATTAACCACTCGAGTTATTCTAGACATGTCACCCAGGACATGTGATGCTCCATTATTATAATATTTGGATTGTGTGAATTCCCCTGGACATATTAGAGAAAGTCACATGGTCCCCATAGGACCTTCCACCCAATTCTTAGAAAACCATCCATGATCACCATCCGAGCCTTGCAATGTCCTCTATACATGTCAGTGAGATTATATGGTGACATAAATATTTTTCAGTTTTGTATCAGGATAGAAATATGGTATGTCAACTATCTCTCAAAACATTCTTTGGATAAGCCGTAAAAACCTTCCAATGCCCTCCAGGTATGTCATATGGCTCCATTGATGTCCCCCTGATATTTCATCTAGCTCTCCCAATGACCCTCAGAAAAGTCTCAGGGGATATACAACAACATATGTGACATTTCAAAAATACTCCCATGATGACCTCCAAGTGTTTAAACCCTCTTTTATGATGACACCAGGGAATGTATGGTGGATCATGTGAATCCCACTAAAACATCTCAGTTAGGTCCAAGTGAGATGGATAGGTTTTTTTACTTCCATCATGAAATTCATCCTTGATGATGTGAAAACCTTAAAAAATTCTATCCATGTTACCAAACGTCCCTCGCACAAACCAACTGGATCATATGAATTTATTTGGACATGTATTTATGACATCCCCTAACATGTCATGAAAAAAATCAAGGAATATTGAAAATAAAATCAATGCATGTTGGTAGAAATGTAGGCCAGGTCAAACAGTCATCCCATGTCTTAAGAACCATGTCCATTTTTACTATGTAAGCCCCCATCAAAAAGGAAACATCGTTGTGTAATCCCTGGATAATGGCATAACTTATATGGTCCAACATGTAACTAAAATGTTCGTGTGTATGCACCAACCAACAAATCTTGTACAAATATAAGTTTCTTTATAATAAGGATACATTAGACACCTTCATAAGGCCCGATCTATATATTAAGCATTCAAAGGGAAGTCCTAACACATAAGTCTCACATCCATAAGCAATGAAACTAATTATTTTCCATCCATTGTTTCTCACATAGAAGATAGATTGGGTGGTCTTAAATAGTATAAATGTTTATATCATTCACATGACACGTATCTGAAATGTTTAAGGGAGACCTTAGGGTCTAATCCCCTATTAGTGGAATAATATGTGATGTACATCATATAATGGAAATTTCATTTTTTAATCCCTAAAAAATTGAACTATAAGGACTCTAATTCCTATGATAAAAAAAATATATTTGACTCCTTCAAAATTACCAATTCCAAACTCAAATGGGAACATACATAGGTATTTGTCCCCCCATGTATCCAACATGTCAACCATCACGACTCTATCATCCCCATGGGAAAATCATTATACCTCACCGGTCTGTAGACTAAGAAGACAATTAAACTATAATGACTACGATTAAAATGATAACCAGGATGCGTTGGATTTATTCCTATGGCCTGAGATCTATATTAAACATAAGAAGTATTTTCAGGTACATAATCCATGCATCCATATACAGTGAGATTGATTACTTGTTATGTAATATCATGAAATTTCAATCTAATTTTTTTTAAAATTATATGGGATTATTTTGGGACAAGGAGCTGAGAAATTATGTGATTCCAAGGCCTGGGTTGTCTAAATAAATGTTTGAAATATTTTTATGTTTATAAAAAATAGTGTGAATGTGTGGTTATAGTAACTTAAAAATGGTTTCCCAGATCTAAAATCTTAATGGACTGTTCATCTCAGAACTATGAGTTTACCATATACGGGGCCAAACATTGGCCGATATGGGTTAGATGAAAAATATAATTAATGTATTTTTTAAGAGAAAAATAAAATATATTTAAAAAGTTATTTTATTTCTTCAATGTTATGAAAACACCTCAGTAGGACTATGATGTGTCAACTTAGTGACATTTCAACATAGCATCGTAGAAATGCTAAAATTTGATAACATGTTTACTTCATTAAACAGGGTTAGAGATCAGTGTCAGTATTCATAATGCCAGATATAATTCAATATAACCTTGATGTTTCTTGAAGTAAAGGAGAAGTAATCTCTCTTTTTGGTGATGATGAATGATGAACGCCGATTAATGACAGATCCAAGACATTTCGGGAGGAATCTCCATCAATAACAAAATCTCTCTTCTAATTGATTCTATTTTTAGGTGATGGTTTATCTTCTTTGGGATTCCTTTCCCTATTCTTGTTTCCAATGATGAACGTGGACCCACCCATGAATAGTTTGATCCATGTGTCAATCATTCTTGCAGGATGGTAAAAAAAGTGGGATTTAAGGAGATGAAACATGTTAAATATTCATTTATTTTACATTCATAAATTAAGCCATCATTAATCGAACAAGGTAGAAAAGAACTACTCCAAGGTCTATTCCAAAGGTGTTCTTTTTCTCTTTCTCTCATCCATTCATATGTTCATTAAAGACAGATCCATGTGGTCATGTCGGGAGTTTTTGGGATGTTTTGAACATGATTGAACTGATGGGTTGAAGACAAGATGATCTCATCCCATGATTGTGATGGTGCTGAATGTAGGTTTTCAAGGGTGTTTCTAGTTCATTTAATGGACCATAGTAGCCATGGTGGTGTCCAATATAAGAGGACCTACAGCCACAGGAAATGGCGGCGATGTGTTGCGATGAAGCCACCCAATGGGATGAACTTGTGGGCTGGCGGACGATGGTGGGTGACAGGGCTACCGGATCTATGGCCCTAGGTGGGCCTCAGCAGGACATGTTAAGTAGCCTCATTATGCGGTGGAGGGCCATAGTCTAGCAGGACCCCACAACAACCACTATTGGGTTGGTCATGAGGGGACAGGCCGCGATGAACGTAGTGGTCAAATGCATTGACTAGTAAGTGACGTGACGACCCCTGCTTCTTGGGAAGACAAACATTCCCACTTGACTAGGTCTGGCTAGATCTAGTGGGCCATACCGGTAGTGCGTCGGGCTGGACCCATCGGGTCAAGTCAGAAATGGGTAGGCCATGTGAGAACAGGTATGTCAGGTTGGGCCTGGTGGGTGGGTCAGTCCGGTGGAATGGTCGGACCCAGTGAGTCAGGTAAGGTGGGACCCAGTTCATGACTGGTGGGTGGGACTCAGTAGGTGGGACTCTATGTGTTCGGTCTGGCCCCAAACCCAGCGGGCCCATTTTTACTTAAAGGCCTACAACTTCCAAACCATAAGTTATTTTAATGAATTGTTTGTGTCGTTGGGACCCTTATAAAAATGAGTGTCATTTCGGATAATTTAAATGACCTATAATAGAGTTTGGTGTACAATATAGTGGATTTAATAGTAGGTTCTCCTAGAAAAAGTGCACAAAGGATAGAACCCTGTGACTAGTTGTGGTAAAGATGTAAAGTTTGCCTCCTGCAATGAAGCGAAGTGGGTCTCTTACAAAGATGAAAAGTTGGTCTCCTAAGAGGTTGTAGAGTTTGTCTCCTAAAATTATGTATAATTGGTCTCCTACAAGGGTGTAGAGTTAGTCTCTTATGACTATGATGAGTTGGTATCCTGCGTGGTCGCAGAGTTAGTCTCCTATGAAGACACAAAGTTTGTCTCTTCTGAGGGTTTATAGTAGGTATACTATAGAGATCTTATGTCTTGGTGGATTTGGATATGCCTTGAATTTATTAGTATATGTATCATAGGGTGATTCTACTCTAGTAACTCTCTTGATTGTACTCATGTGTAGATACACTTCATGTACCTCATTGGTAATTTGATTTGTGTTTTGATTTGTGGTTTACCTTTGTGGATTGGGGTCCCTACTAAGTGTTGTTTTACTCACCCATGTAAAGGGTTCAGCCACACTTGTCATTTCTTGTGCATAGGATTGACATATTTGATGGAGTCCTTAGTGGGCCTAAGATAAGTGGTGCTTCAACATGACTTAACAAATGTGGTATCCTCTAATGAAATTCACATAGCATACTATATATACCCTTTATCTAGGGATTTCAATGGATGTGATCAAGGTTATAGTACATTTTTATTTCATTTGGGCTTCTATTCTATCCTGTTTACTTTACTGTTTGTATTGTTTCTGTCAGTGGTAGTCTTAGTGGCATGCATACATGTTTACTCATTTATTTTTAGTGCATTAGTTTTGCATGGAGATGGGTGTTTTTTATAGGTACGTAGGAAAATGCCCCACCACTTGTGCGATATACCTACTTAGTGCTAGTCTCCATCCCTTGGCCTATGGGAGGTGGTCTTGGGTTAGTCATAGCATGGGCCACCGGGGATGGGTAATGACAGAGTGGTATTAGACTGTGGTCAATTTTACTTTTGTTTTAGGAAAATAGATTTATGTGTTTCATGTTTTTTTAAAGCTAGGGAACCCAGTGTGGGAGTGGCAACTGATGTATTCATACACGGGGTCCTTGAAATCTACTTTTCAACTTCGTACAACAAAACACTTATTTTAGGGGAAATCAATGGTCCATGCATCATATTGGAATTCAGTGTGTTCTCATGTATTTATTGAGTTAGATTCATCTCACTGTGTATATTATATTGACCATGGTATATCTTGTCCAATTTTGGGATGATTTCCCATAGGCAACCATCCAGGATTCCATGGCTCAACCATGAGGATGGTCCAGCATCAAATTAGTCATCGGTGTTGGGACTATTTCTATTTTTGGCACCTCCCAGTGGTGTGCCATCGATACCACCACCTTGAGAACAAGAGTTATTACTAGCTTTATCAGTAGGGGATGCATGTAGGATTAGTTCATTTCATGAGTTTCAAAGATAGTCACATATTAGGTTCTAAGGTCAGGAAAACCATTGGGTATATAAGGATAAGATGGCGGCGGTTATGTTAGTTTTTTACATAATGAGGATTCCTCTTGACCATATGGGGGGCCCAACCCTTGAGTATTCTATAGGGATTGGAAGGTAGATGGAGGACCTTTATGATCTAGACACACTAGAAGGTAACGCTCTTATTGACAGACATTCAACGTCTCTTCTGGGAGGAGTTATTTCCAACAATGTTACACTTTTGTGAATATATAGGATCTCTTGCATCTACAGTAGGTCACCCAGATAGAGGAAGAGTACTCACCAAGATTCATGTATCTTTCTCACTACTCTACAGACATGGTGTGAGACCCATTCTTCAGGGTTTTTACCTTCAAGCTGGTACTACTCCAGGTGAAAAGGGCATTGATGACATACCTTAACATCCTGACACATGTTGTGGGGAGGTAGTGATCTCTAATGGTAGAGGGTTTTCTTCTGGAGTAGGAACCGGTAGTGGGAGCAACCATCGGGCATCAAGTAGTTGAGTCTTTGGAAGCAAGAAGTCGATAACTGATGAAAAAATCCTAGAGGACAATACCGTCTATGGGGAAACCCTTGGACATGGGATCAGATGTGCATGACTTTCAGGGAATAGAAGGTCAGCAGAGAGAATGGTTGTGCTACATGTTCAGCGAATGAGGACATATGGAGAGATATTTTCTGACCAGCCGTACGACTGACCAGGAGATGGTTAAAGGACCCCAGAGGAAGATGCGTAGGTAAGAATAAGGCGGTCGTCTAGGTGGATGACGTGGAAGATGATTGGGATGAGTGGAATGAGGTGGAAAAAAGTTTGAGGCACTACCACCACCACCCCCAGGTGGTCAACCATGATCTCAGGAAGCTAGTGGAAAATGGAAAGTCCAGGTCTAGGAGATGGTGTCTTATGATCCCAATATTCCTTGGATGATTAGTGGTATGAACTGTGTCTTTTCCATCATAGATGTAGATTTGATAGAAACCGGTTCTAGTCACTCTTTTCTCACAATGACTCTTTTTCAAGACATTGAAATTCTAGAGGAACCATGGAATCAATCTATACACTTAGATACATCTATGAAGGGAGATTATATTATCACATACTGGTTCCGATAATGTACCCTTAATCTTTGGGGAATGATTTTTGGTTGGAATCTCATGGTGGTAGTCTCAAGTCCTTACAAAATCATTCTGGGTGTGGAATGGTTATCCATAGTTCAAGCTCGGATTGACTTTTTTAGGCACATAGTGTGGTGTGTCCACAAAGATGAGAAACAATTATCCTTTATCAACGAAAAAGAAACTGGATCAGTACTGGATGGACTCACACATAGGAGGGTGTAGCCAATCATACATCATTTAGCTAGAATTACCCTTGGTGTAATGGATGATATGAGTCCTCATTTTTCTATAGTGGTGGATGAATATGAGTAAATATTTCTAAAAGATGTTCATGAACTACCTCCTCAATAGGAGGTAGACTTGGGAATTGACCTATAACTTAGGATGGTAGCATTATCTACACTGACATATCGGATGGCTCTCATAGAGTTTCATGAATTGAGGGTACATTTGGAGGAATTGCAAAGGATGGGTTTCATGAGACCCAGTGCTTCATCATGGGAACCCCCAGAATTGTTTTTCTAAAATGGAAGACGAGATCATGAGGTTGTGTGTGGACTTCTGTTTCCTAAATCGGGTTTTTGTGAAGAATAAGTATCCACAAAAATGATTGATGAAATCTTCAATTAGCTAAAGGGGGAGAGATGTTTCTTGAATATAGACATCAGATCAGGCTATTACCGTCTTCATGGATGGTATGTGGAGATTCCAATGATGGGTTTCAGATTTCTCTACGACCCTAAGGAGTACATAGTGATTTCATTTTAGCATGATGAATTCCCTAGCGGAGATCATGGGACTCATGAATGGGATCTACTAGCCATACCTATACCAGTTTGTATTGGCCTTTATAGATGACATCCAGGTGTACTCAGCATCCATGGAAGAGCACACGATACACTTAAGGATGATCCTAGACTTACATCGAGATCACTAGTTATACAAGAAGCTATCAAAGTGTCAAATATGGATATGAGAGGTCCAATTTTTGGGACACATAATTTCAGAGGCCGGAGTTGCAGTAGATCTCATAAAGATAGTGGTGGTCAGTTCTTGGGAGCCACCCAAGATCATTTCCAAGGTGAGGAGTTTCCTGGGTTTGGATGGGTACTATTGGAGTTTTATGCACTAAGTTTCCAATATAGCAGCATATATGACATTGTTCACATGAAATGGTATGCCTTTCATGTGAATGGAGAAGAGTAAGTAGATCTTTCAGGAAATGAGGCAGAGTTTGATGAGTGCTCCCATCCTGAGATTGCTAGAGGTGGGTGTTGAGTATGTGGTGTTCTCAAATGCATTAGGGACGGGGGCTTGGTTGTGTCCTGATGCAGGGGTATTTGGTGATTGTCTATAGTTCTTGCAAGTTGAGACCACATGAAAATAGCTACATGACCCATGATCTGGAGTTAGTGGTGGTAGTCATCAAATTGATTATTTAGTGATATTACCTTATGGGTTATCATTTTATCATCTAATCTGACCACAAAATTCTTAAGTATATCTTTTATAAGAGTTATTTAAACCTAAGAAAATATTATTAGGTATATTTATTCAAGGAATATGACATCAAGATATAATATACTCCTAGGAAGGGGAACATGGTAGAAGAAACTATCATCTGGATATCGAGTTCGCATCTACTGAATAAGGCCTCCAAGTAGTTGTACATGCTTAAGATATCCTTTATGGATGGATATGGATAACTATATCTCCATTATATTTTAGTTACCCTCCAATATTACAGTGAGTTAGGGAGGGATAACAAGGATATACCAGCTGCGAGACTACATGCACTCAGATGTTCACATGGTATTCCCCTGATGGATATTCAAAAGGTGGGGTGCACATCGTTCTTTTCAGAAGATGCACAGTTGTACCATCAACGTTATGAGCAGAGGTGTTAAGGGAGTTCCATACATCCCCTTCAGAGGTACATCCAAGTGTGGATAATATATACCAGGACCTCTAACATCAGTTTTGATTTTAGTGGATGAAGAAGATAGTGAAAGAGTCTTTATTTAGATGCCTCACTTGTAAGCAAGAGAAGTCTGAGAACCAGGTTCTGGTAGGTTTGAAATAACCCATTGGCATGCTATAGGGGAAGTGGTGTGGAATATTGATGGACTTTATTAAGGGTTTACCATGTATGTATAGAGGGCACGATACCATCACGGGTATCATTGACCAACTCACCATGTTAGCCCCCTTCCTAGTGATTCGAGAACAGGTTTCAGTAGAGAGTTGAGGACTCCTCTACATACAAGAGATAGTTCGACTCTATATAGTCCCATATAAAATAGTCTTAGATCATGATGTATGATTTACATCCCATTTGTGTAACGTATTGCAAGAGGTGTGTGGGACTCAGCTGCGCTTGACCACAACTTCCACCCATAGACAGATGACCAGACATAACTGACCATTAAGGCCTTAGAGGACAAGCTATGTTCTTGAATCTTAGATTTTGTCCATAGTTAGGAAGATCACCTACCTCTATGGGAGATTTTATAAAACAAAAACTACCACTCCACCTTTATTATGGAACCATTCAAGACCTTGACGAGGAACCCTTTAGATTTCCCCATTGTTGGACTAAACCTAGAGAGTTAGCACTCATGGGCTTAGAGCTAGTGCAAGATACTACAGAGAATGTGATGGTCATCAAGGATTAGATTAAGACAACATAGAGACATCAGTACTCATGTACTAATAGGTGACAAAGAACCTTTGAGTTCAAGGAGGGGGACTATGTGTTCTGTCTAGTATCTCCTTGGCAGGGAATATGGAGATTTGGATGGGGCGGAATGTAATCTATGAGGTTCATTTAATCTTTTCTTATACTGTGTAGAGATGGGTAGGGGGTGTACTTCTTGGTTCTACATACACAGATAGAGTGTGCCCACAACTTCTTCAATATATCCTACTTGAATAGATATATACACATCCCATAACATGTCATTGACTAGGGGGAGTTGGATGTTGATGACAAGGTGAATTTTTTATAGTTTTCGGTGGAGATCGAGGATTGATTGTAGAGGACCCTCTGTGGGTGATAGATTCTTATAGTGCATGTTTGGTGGTAGCACATAAATATCTAGGAGGGACCATGGGAGTGGGATACAAAGATTCATGCTCGATATCCCCTTTTTTTTTGTTTTCCCATTGTTTTGGATTTCGGGAATGTAAATCCCTAAGTTGGGGAGAATATAATCTCTCAAAATTTCCTTGTAAATTTTATTAAAATAATACAAGATTATTTCAAGAAAATGTTCTGGGATGTAATGTGATTCCAAGGACTGTGGTTTTCAGAATAAATATTCTAACATGATTTATGCTTATTAAAATTAGTGCGCTTGTGCGTTTTTAGTAGCATCTAAATGGGTTCCCAAATCTGAATTTCAAGGGCACCAGTGACCTCAGAATAATGATTTTACCTTAGGCGGGTCTAAAATTTGGTGATCGTAGGTTAGGTAAAAATGATCCTTTATGGAATTTTTAAAATAAAAATAAAAAATACTTAAAAAGTTATGTTATTTTATTTCTTCAATGTTATGAAAATTCTTCTACATCACAGAGATGTGGGGACTCAGCGACACTACAACACAACATCGTGGAAGCACTGAAACATCTTAACATGTTTCCATCATTCAAAAAGGGTAGGGACCAGTGTTCTAATTGATAACACAAGGAACTTTCTCTAGAACATTGATGTTTCATAGAGACAATTAGAAGGAACCTATCTTGTAGCAATGATGAACAACGAACACTGACGAATGACAAATCAAGGATGCTTATGGATGGATCACCATCAACAAATAATTCTCTCCTATTATTGATACAATTTTATGATAGCTGGTATATTATCATCATGATTCCTATCCCCATTCTTATTTCTAATCATGAATGTGGAGCAACCCACAAATAGGTTGATCTTTAGTTTGATCATTCTTAGGAGATGGTTAAAAATGATGGATTAAAGGGGATGAATCTAGTTAAATATTATTATTTTTCTCCTTCATAAATTCTATATTCATATACAAACTGAGTCCAATAGGAACTAGGATAAGTTCATTCTAATTGTGTTCTTGTTCTATTTCTCTCCTCAATTCTTTCATTCCTTATCAATGGACCCACATAGTGGTGTTTGTCTTTTCCGGGAGCACTAGAGTGTTACCAGACCTCAGAAGTGACAACAATATGATCTTGGTCACGGGTAATTGGTGGTAAAAACTAGAGGATTGAAATGGAATTCCCTATTAAAATAATGGAGCACCACGATGATGGTGGTGTCCCATAGAATATGATCCCCCAATGGAAGCCCCGGTGGCGGCGCAGCTACCCTATGGGTGGAACCTAAGGCATGGTGGTCATGGACGGTGGATAGGGTCACCAGCTCGACAGCCAAATACTATCCTTGGATGAATGATTTAGGAAACCACTCTATTCAGTGGAGGGTTGTGGTCTATAGGGACCATGGTGGAACCCCGCGTTAACTTGTGTGGGGTGGATCATGCGACAGCCGACTTGGTTGAACACAACGGTTATCCATGTCGACTAGGTGGGGATGCATCACCCACCACATTCTAGATGGATGAATTGGCCCACTTGAGCAGGTGGGGCTAGAGACTGCGAGCTAGACCGGTAGTGCATTCGGCCCAGCCATGTCTGACCTGGTGGGTCTGTTCAGGCTAGACCCATGTTGGGTTGGGCCAGTTTGTCTAGGTCAGTCCGAACATGTAGCCCACGGACCCCATTTTTACATAAATTCCAATAACATCCAAACATTAAGTTCATTTGATGGTCCATTTATGGTGTTGTGACCCATGTAACTATTTGGTAATTTTTTTATAATCTATATAATCTTTTAGGGAAGTTGATGAATGGCCTAATGACTCAAAGTGTAGGTTCTCCTGAAGTGAGCACGCTATGAATGTGACCCTATGATTGGCTGTGGAAAAGGGATAGTGTTGGTATCCTGTGAAGATGTAGAGTGGGTCTCCTATGAAGATAAAGAGTGAGACTTTTGTGAAGATGCGGACTGGGTCTCCTACAAAGGCAGGGATTTGGTCTCCTATTAGGGTGTGATGTTGCTCTCCTTCAAAGATACAGAGTTGGAATCCTACAAGGGCATAGAGATAGTCTCCTGCAATGATAAAGAGTTGTTCTCCAGTGAGTGTGTAGATTTGGTTTCCTATGACGATGTTGAGTTTTTCTCTTATAAGGGTTCTTAGTAGGTCTCCTGTGAAGACTGTATGCCTCGATGGATTTTAAATTTCTTGGACTTTATTATTATATGTATCTTGGGGTAAAATGACTCAATTAAAACTCTTTAATATAATTATACAAGTATACACTTTGTATACATGTTGGGTAGTCTACTTTGTGTCTTTATTTGTGGTTTACCTTCATTTTTTAGGGTCCCTACTCAGTATTGTTTTACTCACCACTACACAGGCATCACCGGCGAATTTTGTGTCTATTACAGATGATTAATAGTTTAGACAAAGTCCTTGGTGGGCTGGAGACAGGTGGTGCTTCAGGGTGTACCTACAAAATGTGGTATGCTCCAGAAACAATCAGACCACTTTTTGTACCTACCATTTTTGTAGGATTTTCTCTAGATGAGACCCAGAATCTTGAACATTTCTATTTCCATGGGGATTGTATTCTGGACCGTTTACATTACTGTTTTTTCTTTTTATCTCAGTTTTTGTCTTAGTTCCATGCATACATGTTTACTCGTTATTTTTATGGTCAGTACTTTTGCTTGGAGATGAGTGAACATCTAAAGGTACAGAAGAAAATGCCTCCCCTTTTGTGGGATATACCTACTCAGTGCTACTCACCATCCCCTGGCTAATGAGAGACATGCTTGGGGTAGTCATGGAATGGACCCTGGGGGACGGGTCATGACATGTTATCCCTTGTTGATGATAATAACCATTTCCCACATGGGATTAGGGAGTTTTAATATTTATTCCATTCCCACCATGATTCTCTATCAACTAGGTAAATCTAATTATGTGAACATTGATTAGTGGCATGATATAAATGTTCCCAATTTAAAGATATCTACCATGGGGACATTCCCAAGGGAAAGAAAAAAATATGATACTATGATTATTTTTAAAAACTAGATGCGTAATATGTATCTATGAGATGCAAGCTCAAATATTATTGAGTCCCTGTGTCGTTACGTATAACCTTCCTTCTTGCCATTCAACTACATGGGTTTAATGAACTATGTGGGATTTGATTCCCACTATGAATAGGATATGTATGGTTCCTCGTAATGTCTCAATACCCTCTTCAGAATGGTTACTGACTCCTTGTTTGAAATCAAATTATGAAGTTCTTGGTAGGGAAACTTCAACTTATAAGCACCTATTAATTACTAGTAAATGGGTTAAGATCCTTGGATAAATACAGATGGATTCACTCATAAGATCTCAGTATTAAACAGATAAAAGGGGTTTGACGTATGATTATATTTTAGAGTAATCGGCCCCATTTATGGGTTAAGAAGATATTATAAAACAAATATTAAATCAATAAGACAACCCCATTGTAGGAAACAATTCACCAAAAATGGGTGCGATGACCCCGACCTCCTAACTTCCCGACCAATGATAGTTCCTAAGTTTCATTGTGTGTGAAACCCCAATAATCACATACCTTGGAAAGTAATTCTATACCCTGTTATGGATGTAGGAACCATATAGTGTTTCCATTAGAAATCACAATGGAAACTCGATGTAAATGATTATGCATCACATTTAACCCCCCTCACCCCCAATCAACCACCGAGAAAAACCAAACGCACCAAGAAGTTTTATCTATCCCATTTAACAAAAACTAGTGTAACAGATGTTAATCACTCAAATGAAAAAAATATTCATCTATTATTCAAAAAACATTTTTCTCACTATATAAATACATAAATAGGGAACCTGAAAAGAAACTATCAAATGATAGAATAATTGGTTAATCATGCTTCATGCCAAAATATTTGAATATCAAAAAAAGATGATAATCCTTTCATAAATCTTACAAATGATCCTCTAAAACTAAGGTACCCAAGAAGTAATTCCATCCTTTCCTTGAAAACACCATGTGATTATAATAGATGGATTAGGAAAAACGACAATTGTGTTTACCATGCATATCTCATTCATCACATCATGCATATTATATGAAACTAATAGGTGACCATGTTCCTTGTTTTCTAAATGAATTCAAATACTACTCTCATCAATAACACCCCAATTCAAGACACTTTCATTATCTAGTGATTATTTTAGCCTATCACCTATGGTTTCAAACCCCATGGGTTGTAAAATGATCTCACCTTCATGATAGCTTCCGGATCAGGTGGAAAACATAATGGTTTGGGAGTACCATCAATGTAGTAAAATCCTTACCCTATATGTTTCTTGAGTGGACAACCATGTATTATAGAAAATGTTTTTCTATCATCCAAGGTGAACTATAGCTAATCCAATGTCCCTTGTTTCCATAGCCAAATTCCTTGTAACATATTCCCAGAGCACAACAACAACCACAATTATTATTTGATGAAGGTTGAGCAAGGATTAAAATATATATCCCTTTTGATTCAAGATCTACCATGGATGGACTTGTACAATAATTGTTTATAGAACCATCCCACAGGTAACCATCAATCATCTACAGAAGATACCACCCAACACCCTACCACCTATGATGCCCATTCATAATAAAGGGTCATAGAACATGGAAGGTTTTGGAAACAAAATGGGTGAGAGTCTATCCCCACTCCTACTAATGATGTTTCTAACATATTCTAGTAGTTACTATTGATTAAGATCATATCCCTAGTCACTAGGAATAAGTATGGGAGAATATTCATACAGAAGGCATGGGGGTGGAACATATACCTTCCCCCATTCATGAATCCCAACTAAATATTATAGTGTCATAATGAGGATAAGAGTGGGATTATATCCCTACTTCAATCGAAGTTATCTTCCAGTATATAATGGAGATGGAATATTTGAAATCTTATATCCATGTATACACATTGCTAAAATGTCATTACATCATAGAAACAACTGAAAAACTCTCCCATAATATTCCAGTGCTCGTACAAATACTGGGACAGACGCTTATTATTATCCATATAGCCAGGGAAGCTTGAAACTCAACTCAATATTATCAAGTGGTTTCTCTAGAGCAAGAACACATTATTACTACCATCAAGTATGATTATTGGTATATTCCCCTAGTGGACTGGGCATTTGATCTGGCCCATGTTCTAATTCTATCTTAGGCACACCATGTGAGAATAAAACATGCCTTAGGATAGGGGTATATTACTATTGAAAAACATTGGTGGAATATTCCAAATTCATAGGATCATGCTCATATACCTATTCTGGTACGGTTTGTCCATGTTTTTAATCACATCCTATAAGTTATTTAATTTTTAATAGAATTATTGTTGTATATCAGGAACCCTAGTCCACCTCACGATGGAGACTTAGATCATTAATTTTAAAAAATGGTTTGATTATGAAAAAACGAGAGTGGGATGGTATGAATATTGGGTTTTTAATTGATTTAAGATGAAATCATATAAAATAATGTGATATGAGAAAGAATAAATTAACAAATTCTCTTAAAAGTGATCAACCTTGGGAAATCTCATGTTTTTTATCCTTCATCACATCAATAGGTAGGGTTATGATTTTTCAATCCCTTGTTTGTAACACGTAGAAATCTATTGTTATTGAGTATCAATTAGACCACCACCTATATTTCATTTGAAAACACATAATGATTCTTTGGATACTACTGATGATTTGGAAATATTTGTTTGACGTGATAAATGAAACTCTCCAAGGCAACACACAAAGAACTCGATGCTCTATCCATGTTTGTATGTTATTTCAATGAGTTTCCGTGAGATGAAATTACATGTCTATGTTAGTGTTTATATGAGTTAAATTGGCCAATATAAACCACCAAAACACCATAATTAAAATGGGGTATAAGAGGTGGTGAATAGAGTGTGAAACATCACCTTAGTGGGTACACGCAAAACATGATCATATGAGTTGAGTATTCCATTCTAGTATATAAATACATAAAATAATAATTGAAGATAAATAAAAACAACACATGAATCTAAAATTAGTAGTATCATTCAGTCACTAAAAAATTTTCAGGATTTACAACATGTTCCTCCCCAGTTGATCATGAGGAGTTTAGAATGCAATGGGAGTGGAGGAAGACAATTATGATGATGTATCACCTCCCATTGACAACAAAACTTCTAGGATTGAGTATAGGACTCTTTTGGGACTCCAAAACGATATCACCATTCCTCCTGGTCAAATATTCAAATTAGGTGCCATGGTATCATTTTATAGGAAATGTGGATGTACGTTTTGGGCACACAGATTGTGTAAGACCCCTTGTCCCATTTTTTTAGACCTCCATACATCATTATATAACTTTTTATAGAGCTAAAAATATTTAGACCCACAACCTAACAGTATCCCCCAAAATGTTGGAACCAGTTTTAAAAATACATATTGAGATATTGATAAAATACATAAAACATATTTTGACTTTGTGTAGATTTCATTACTCAGATAGAATAGTTCATATTGTCCTCCTATAATATGAATGGTGATTAGGTCCCTTCATATTAAATTTATCCCATTATCATTTGGAGAGGGCCACAAAATATTAGCACATTTGGATTCACGGTGTAGTGTAAATATTTAGTTTAGTCCACTGTTGTTCTTGGATCCTATGCAGTTTGTCCCATTTTCCTTGGACTTCATAATGGGCCCACTAAATAATGTCTAACTATAATGTAATTATCAAAACAAGTAACATTGACATTTTTAACAATGTTACAAATAAAATAAATGAATAAAAAATGAAGTTATGTTTTTTATTATACATGGAATATTCAAAACAAAACTAGTTTAATAAACTTTTATAAGGGTAAAATATAATAGTGAATCATGGTATACTCAGACCCCTACACCTAAACATTTTCATTACTGGGAAAAGTCTTATATCATAATAAATTATCATTCCTAAATAAAAGGTTTTAAAACATACAAGATTATTATGAAATGAAATTCATCATGTCTCATTTATGAAATCAATTTTCCTATCATTTTTATTCTCTCACATTATAATTTGTTCAACATCATTTGTTCACCCATGGAACATGTCACAACCTGCCTCATATATAAAATTTTCCCCTTCACTCAAGGAACATATGAGAGTAGAGTAATTCTCTTTCAGTAGAGTTCTTGGGACCATACCATATGCTTTCTAGGATTCTACATTCTCTACTAGAAAAAACATGTGTGCTAATCAAGAGGAATCAAACAAGTTGTTCTAAGATTCATGGTTTGGTATGATTTAATGTTTAAAAATATGTGATAGAAGAGGATTGTTTTAATCTCATAAGTACAAAACATCTAAAAATTCAAAAAAAATTCACAATAAATGTACACAATCAGCCCCTCAAAATCTATACCACTTCCAACTCACTATCCCAATTGCCTATTTGTGTGGGTCAGAGCCGATCAGAGAATAATAATGAATAAACATCATCTTTTATCCATTTTATTTCCTTTTTTATGTTATTTTAATGTAAAAAACTATATTATTTACAATTTAAATTGGAGATAAATAGTGAAACATGTGTAAAACAATGATATAATATATCTTGGAAACCCACTACCTAAGGAAAATGTAGGTTCCTATTCAATCAACTGATAACAATTATTATTTCCTAAAAATTCCCATAAAAACACCCACGCCACAAACTTTTTAAAAGTAAAACAAAAATTTAAAAAAGATATTTGTAGGTAGGGATACATTAGATTGTAATGTGGCTACCAAATAAGAATTCCAGGGCATATAAGTCTTAAGAAGGGTTAAATTTAAAGGTGACAAAAATATAGGTCAATTGTATATATATATATTTTCAATGAATGATGACGTCAATCATGAATGTAGCTCACCTGAATCTTATGGTTTCAAAAAATTCAAGGAAATTTGTTGTTTTTCTAAAAGACATCAGACTCCAAAGAAATTGATTAAAAAATAATACACAATAAAGAGATTATAATTTCACTCGTGTAAGCGATTAAAATATCGGTTAGTGTTAATGGGTCATAGGTTTCAAAAATACATAAAAGTCCTAAGAATTATTTGAAGATTCACATTGTAGAAAAATATTCCATATCAAAATTAATTTGAAAACCATTTTTCTAAAAACTGTGGAATTTTATCCATAATCAACTCAACCAAGGAAAATGATTTGGATATTCTTTTATGATCATGTTTTATCTAAAAAAATAACAAAAAAATTAAAACGTATTTTATATATTTTTTTATTGTTGTTTTTTTAATATTTTTGTTTTGGGAAATCCTTACAACGACATGTCACTATCCGCCACACCAAAAAATTATACTACCATAATTCATGTATTTTAAATAAATAGGCAATTAAATAAAGTTATGGAGAAAGGGCATCATGCTAAGTGGTGTCATATTCGGAATCCATTATATGGATTTCCTCCATGAGATGATTTAAAAAATCCTCATATAAGTTTTTGAAGCTATACCCATTGACATTAATCCTCTATCCACTATTCTCATGAAAAACCTATATAGAACATAAAGGGTAAAAATCAATAACAATATAAGGATTGACCTATCGGGAACAAAGAATTCATGGGTGGAGATTTATCCTGGATTTATACATGAGGACATTCTCACCAATATGAAACCTTCACTGATGAGTCATCCCATATTTGATATAATTTATTTCCTTATTGGGGAGGGTGAGATAAGATGGTGGTCTAGTGGTGAGGAGATACTACTAATGTGGTTAGCTACCACATTTTCCACACTTATATTATCTCTAATATCAAGGTAAAACTCTTGGAGGAGGATCATCCTCTGAATGAGGTGGGGATTTTCTTGAGGTTTTTTTGGAGGAAATGAAGGACATCATGATAGAATAAACACAATGATTTTTGACCCAATATTATAATATCATAATATTTACAAGGAAAACACATTAAAAATAAGTTCTCTTTTAGTGGTTATGTATTTATCATGTGCATGGTCAAAGGTACAAAAATCATACACAATTACAGGAGGAGTCTTCTTAACCCTTTTGTGATAAAACGGCCCCAATTTCAAAGATAGAGGAATCACACGTAATTTCAAAATGGATATTCCACCATGGTTTTTGGTTGATGGGAGGTGATCTGAGACACCTTATTAGTGAATTGAATTCATCCTCTCAATTCTTATCAAAAATAAATTCAAAATACTTTTGCAACAATTGAAATAAGGGAAGTGTGATTTTTCTAGTGTCTTTAAGGAATCAGTGGTAAAAATCAGCATGACCCAAGAAAGATCAAACCTCACAAACACATTTTTGGATATGGAAGGGTTAGAAATAATTCTATTATTGATTTATCGACATGAATTAGTTTATTTTAAAAACAATCTAAATAATGATCCCCCACTCAACCCTGAAATTAAATTTCTCATAATTTAATACAATAGCATTTTTTATGCAATAAGTAAGGATAGAACCTATGAGTGACAAATTGTCAACAAAAGAATATCTATATATCATAAAATCAACCATAAAAACATCCATCAAATTCTCAAGGTACTCTAGAAATATACTCACCATACAACACTAAAAAGTACCAGGATCATTATAAAGACCAAAAGGTATGCTTCTGTATGAAAATATAATGAATGGATAGTCAATTGTGGTCTTTTCTCGATCCATAGGGGCTATATGGATTTGGAAATAACCTAAATAGCCATAAAGGAAAAAATAATGGGAAATAACATCCAATTGTTTTATCATTATGTCAATAAAAGGTAGAGGAAAATGGTACCTATGTGTGGTTAGATTCAGTCGACGATATTCAATACAGACTTTCCAACTGTTTTTCACATGTTTTGGAACCAAATAATTAATTTCATTTGAAAGTACAGTTATTATGGTTTTTCTAACACAATTTGTAATTAGCTAAGTAATTTACTCGCTAATATAGGATAAATGATTCTAGAAGCAAGTAATTTACTAACATCCAATAGTACCACTTCCAAGATAGTGGGATTTAACTAGCATTGAGATTGTTTTATAGGATGAGACTCATCATTAAAAAGTATATGGTGAATACAAATAGATGGGATAATCCCAATAATATCAGCCAATATCAATCCTATCTCTTTCATACACTCTCTTAAAATATCTATTATTTTTAATTCCTATTATTGAGGGAGGTTGTTAGAAATAATCATGGAAAATTAATAAATTCCCTCAATATGGGTGTATTTTCAATTAGATTATGTGGTTTTGTTTCCAACACTGGTGGTTTTTTGGATTGAGGGAGGGGATTTATGGCGAGTAAGGACCATGAAACTATTGATTTTTTCATTTTTATTCTTTATGGATAGAGAATACATTTAAATGGGATTTATAGAATCATTAATGGTCATGGGAACCTCAATATAAATACTTTTACCATTTAAAGCACAATACTTAAACATTTCATAACCAATTGAACAATAAAAATATGAATCAAAACTCAAATAATCTAATGGTGAATAAGGGGAAAATAAATCATTGTGTGGGTTGAGGAGAAAATTTTTTGTCTGTGCATCATTTGAGGGAACATCCAATGAATAGATACGAAGAGTGTAGATCTCCTCAATGGGGTGTTTAATATCCTGAAGGATGTTGAAACTTTTATTTTCTCCACCAAACATAATTGAAAATATACAATCTTGATCATTGACAATTGTCTTTTCTATTTTCAATATTTTCCTTCCATGTATGAGAGGGTCATTTCATTGGGTTTGGGTTTCCTCCATCTCATGAATGAAGAAGTCAGGGTGGAAGATGGGATTCTTCACCTTAACAAGGACATCCTCGACCACTCTTGATGGGTGTGTTGTGCTCCTGTTGGAAAGTTTCACTATGATTCTTATCATTTGAAGCCCTACAACCTACAAATAACTATACATAGAATAAGTAATTACATTAATTGAACACCATAAATATATCATAACATCTGAAAACAATAACTCTCCCACGGTGCAAGGTATTGTGACTGTTCTCAGATCCATGCACTTTGTTGGCGTTACATGTTGAATCAAAGATGAGACATTCCTTGCTAGGTTGAATCTCTCTTTCTACATAATCCTTCATATATGGGGGAATTTTTATTTAAGAAATCTATTATAATGGGGAATTTTCTTTACTACATCTAATAAATAAAAATTAACATGATCTTTTTTAAATGTATCCATTATTTTATTAACAATATAATTATTAGAATTTTTCATAGGTTTAGAGTGTCTTTGGGGGAAAAGGAAGTGGAATAGATTTTTATGGGGAGTCCTCAAGTATAATTTGATTACCATTTTTATGTTTTGTTTTCTTTATTAGAATATTTTATGGGTGGATAAAGATTGTTTTCTAGAGGGGACCTACATGTTGGGTAGAATCATTTGATGATGAAACTTATTTTCCACTACGAAGTGTGATTGAACAAACATTACCCTTATCATTTGTATTTTTAATAGGTTGTGAATGTAGTTATCCAGAATACTGCATCTTTATCTCACCAACGGTGTTGTCTAGTTAACACACTTTAGTTCATAGGTCGTGAATAACTGATTTTGTGGTATGTTGGAACTAGAGGTTCTAGGTTTCTATTTTCTTTACCATGTCCTTGAGACATGGATCATATTTGGGAGAAGGATGATTGTTATGAGATCTTATCGATAATAATGATTCATACATTGTCCTTTATAATACATGTCCTTCTTGGTGTATCTAGAGTTTCCTCCTTGTTGGTACTCAGGTTGTGCTCTCCACCCGGGGTAGATGTTTGGCCTAAATAGTTCATTCTTGAAGGGTGGTTCTGTTAGAACCATGGCTGTTCTATACGAGAAATGATGTTTTGTTTTCATGGAAGAATCTTATACACCTAATATGACGTCAAAAGTGGTTTGGGAACTCTGAAAGAAACTTACGTGCAATGATGAAGATGAATCAGGATCTTGCACGTAGGGTCATCAAAGGCCTATAAATATGTGGCTAACCATATAGAATACTTAAGAATTTCCAATGTAAATCTGGTCTCTCTTCTGCACGAAATATTTCCACACAAAATAATTGAATATAGTTAATATTGCACGAAAGGTGTTCCCTTAGTCTGAAAAGACCAAGTAAACCCTTCAGTGTAGTTGCACGAAATATAAGTGTCTCGTAGAAAGTAGGGTTTTCGTGAAAGTCCTATTTCAAGACAATTACCAAATATTACATGCAAGTTCAGGTATTGCGTGAATGTGTGGTGCTATGCTTATGATAGGCTATTGAATATCTAGTGTGTGTGATCTATGCTTTCAAGTTAATCAATTCGGGACTTTGATGCATGAAGTGTCTCATGAAGGACCGAGACATAGAATTCAATGAAAATCTACTGAAGAGACCCTCAAGTCAATAAACTGAGTAAGTATTCTCCTATGTAAATGAGCAAAGGAGATTTGACAGATGTGTTCCAAGGGACGCAGTGAGCTATCCCTAAATTATTTTAAAGGTAGTGTTCTTGGCACATAGTGACTTTGACCGAACTCTTGTACTTCGCAGCTAGGGAATATTAGTGGATTTTGGTATGAATAACACTATATCAGCAAAAGATCCTTGGATTTAGCCCTTTGTGATGAAACAAGTAAAAGTGTTATGTGGCCTCATTTCATGTGATTGTTTATTTGTTGTTCATATCCATCATACAGGTTTAACATGTTTCTACATACATGGTAACATGATTTTTCACTTTAAAAGAAATGTTTGACACCCTAATTCACCCTTCCCCTCCCACGGTGTCCTAGGGTTCTGCAAATGGTATCAGAGGGAGGTTGGTGGTGTTGAACATGTCCTTTATTATCATTGAGAATTTAGTCACTATTAGGGTAGTCCCCCTCTTCAATGTTAGAAACTTTAAAATATGGAAAAATAGGATGAGATCACATCTATGATATCTTATAATAGATGTACTATTTTCTACAATTAAATGAATAAATGTCACAAATCCTACAGGGCTTTCAATGATTGATACATATAGAATGATGCTTAATTATGACACCAAAGTATAGAATACTCTCACTACAGTACATTCTAATCAAATTTATCTAGAAGTGATGACATTCACTTTAGCTAAGTCTATGTGGGAAAATCTTGAGAATATTTTTGAATGGGACAAAAAAGTAAATAAGGGGAAACTACATGTTGGGAATAATAGGCTAGATGATCTGAAGATGCATCCAGATGAAAATGTAGATTCCTTCTTCAATCAAATTAGAGATGTTGTAGGAGAAATTCTAGGACATGGAGAAGAAATTAAAGACATAAACATTGTGAAGAACATTTTGAGATGGATTCCACCACTCTAAAATCCTAAAGTTTCTTCCCTTGGAGAAAGTGATTTTTCCATGATTTCATTGGATGATATTATAAGTAGTTTGAATGCATATGAAATGAGAGTAAAATCAGATGATGAAACAAGGCATGTTAACAAGGAGATGGAATTAAAATCCATGAGAAACATGATATTTCAAGAGACTGTATTAATGATATGGATAATGAAAGTGAGATTCTATATCACATTGCCATGAAATTCAAGAGAGGAAAATGAATATTTGAAGGGAAGCTACCGTTGGAATGTTTTTATTTTGGTAGAGTTAGGAACATTGTTTCTTAGTGCTCAATGAAGTTTAATGATAATGAAAGTGATGGTGGGAACTCTGAAAAGCCTAAAAATAGGTATGTTCAAAAGGGGAAAAACTATATAGGAAAAGTTTTCTCTATGAAGAAGATGATGACAGTTATAATAACTTCTTTGAGGTAGAAGAACATGAATTTAAATATGTGAAATATACTTCCATGATGTCTAATGAAGAAAAGTTAGAACCATCAAGTAACAAATCAAGAGATAATCAGTTGAACACAAATATTGATCCCAAACATGAATTAAGGGATGCTCGTAAGACTAAGAATGAATGTAACATATGAAAAAATGGAGAGTAGTTGTGGAATAATAATCGGACAATGTTGATCATCTTGAAGAAGAAATTTAAGGACTGGAAAAAATTTCAAAAATACAATTGGTAATCATTGAAAGAACATAAGATATTGTGGAACTAAAGACTATAATTTCAGAACAGGCCATGGTCATTAGTGATCTTACCTCCAGATTGTAAGAGATGTCAAAGACTATTGAGGGTCTTGAAGAAGATATTTTTACTCTTAGGAGTAAACTTGAAAGACAATCAAACTAAAAAGTGTAAAAGAAGAAAATACAGTTTGGAATTTCTTCAAATGAAAAATAACTAGTTATAGATCAGAGTGGTTATGATGAGTTGAAATTGTTTTGAAATATCAACGACCCGCATGAAAGGGGAATAGTGGAATTGGATGTGATGTTGATTCATCAAATTCTGGGAATTAGAAGATCTAAAATAAAGGAAAGATGGAATTTGGACATGTTGCAAAGTCATTTTAAGTCCAAATAAAGAAAGTCCCAAGACAAAATCGATGGATAAATTACAACAATTCACAAGATTTCAGAAATAATATGATCTCACAATATTATATAAAAGAAAGTCACATAAAAATAATCAAATTGAAAATATGTTTTCACTTATGGAATGTCAATTCTACAGATATCTGGGCCATACCATGTAATACTATTAAGACGAAGTGAGTTAATTAAATAAGGGAGATCTAGGAGGTCAACAATATAGAATGAATTAATATTCAACTTCTTATAGAAGAAATGGGTTCAATGGATATTGTTTTAATTGCTCTAGTATTGGCCTCAAATAAGTGCATTTTAGGTAAAGGAACGATTGTAACAATTCCAATAAAGCTCAACAACAAGTCAGCACTCTCTAATCAAATGGTGTTTCACTTTAAAATAGGTCTCTCCTCTAAATGAAGAGTGTTAGTATGATGAACCTTTTCACAGTAAAATTGATTGAGAAATATAATCTTGCTGAATTCTCTCTCAAGGATACCAAGAATAGTATAACATGGATTCTTGGTAGTGTATGATCATTCCACAAGACAAGAAATTAAAAACTGTTAATTAATATTAAAAAAGGTTGTTGGAATAGTGATGTTAGGTAATGATTGTTCTTTGAAGATCATAGGAAGAGGATGTTATGAAATGTATAATGGATATCTAAAGATGATGGATGTTTTGTATGTGGATGGTCTACATCACAATCTCCTGATTATGACTCAACTCTGTGACTCAGGACTTATAGTGACGTTCAATGAAAATGGGTTCACTATAAAGGTATAGGCTAAGAATTATCTCATGAAGGGTTATTGAACAGGTGGAAACCTATATCATGTTAATAGTAAAGAAATCATTTTCTATCTAATGGTTGAAGAAGAAAACAACTTGTGGCACTGGTGGTTGAGTCACATCAATCAATAAGACATGGAAAAGTTATAAAAATAGAATATTTTTAGGGATATCCCCAATATGAAGCATGAACATTAAAAGATGTGTGATGCGTGCATTCATAGAGAATTGGTCTGCAGTTCCTATCGACCAACGAAGAAATGAGCATCTATTATTCTATATCTCATTCATAGAGAAGTATGTGTCCTGATAAATGTTCATGGTATGAAAGGAGAAAATTATATTTTTTCCTTTTCATAGATGAAAGTAGTAGAATGTAATGTGTGATAGTTATACATATGAAATGAAAAATTATTCACTGCTTGAATACATATCATTAAATTTTAGAAAATGACATTGGGAGGACAATTAGTGTTATGTGATCTGATAATGGAGGGGAATACACATACATTGAGTTTGATAATCACATGGAGAAGCATGGAATACAACATTTGGTGGAAGGTATGAGAAACCCACTAAAGAATGGAGTTGTAGAGCGTGGGAATATCTAAGTGAACAATATGGCTTGAAAAATGCAGATTAAGAGCCATATCTCTATTAATTATTATAAATAATAATTTCAAGTACCAATATATATTCAAAATCAAATGGGTCTCCATATTAATGAAACCAAGACAATGTATGAGTTGTGGCATGGAAGCAATCCATCCTTAAAGTATTCCTTTGTTTTTTGGAGTAAATTCTTTGTTCGAAAAAAATAATGAAATCAATGTAAGTATGGGAATGTTTTAGATGATGGAATATTCCATGTATAATAAATGAAAATAATAGAATACAAAATCATTAATAAGAGACTTATAAAAATTATGGAATGTATTGATATAAAGATCATTGAATAAAAAATCACAAATGAATCAAATAATTTTTTTACTGATGTGATAAAAGATGAGGATAAATGTGGATATGGTACAGATTCAATTGATGTAGTAGAGGAATGATTGAAAAACATTTAAAGGCCACAAAATGAAGATGATTCAGAAAAATAATCAAAATATGAAAAAATTTCTGAAGAATTTCCACCTGAACCTCACATGCAACCCAGAAGAGATGAAATACATCAATACAATATCATTGGAGATATATATATATAACATCTCATTAAAGAAGAATGAATATTAATGTGAAATCTGTATTCCTTCTAGTTGTGGAATTATATTCATTTAATGAAGCTGCAAAGGATGAATCATGGATTAAATCCATGAATGAACAGTCAGATAAGATTGATAGGAACCAAACATGGGACAAAGTTAAGAGAGCAGAATGACATAATGTGATCGATAAAAAGTGTATTCTCATGAAAATATTTGAAGAACAAGGAAGTGATATTATAAACAAGGAAAGACTGGTATGTAAAGGATATTCACATATTAAAGGTGTTGACGTAGAAGAAAAATTTTCTCCAGTGGCTAGACTGGAGTCAATCCGTATTTTTCATACCATGGAAATCCAAAGCAGATGTAAATTACATCAAATTGATGTCAAGATATCATTCATGAATGGTTTTATCGAAGAAGAATTATACATTTAACGAAAAATGGGAATTCTTCTTATTAGTGAATAAACAAAGGTTTGAAAACTAATGAAGGACCTCTATGGTTTGAAGCAGCAACCTAGAGCATGATAATCATGGATAGATTCATACCTAACAAAGAATTAATTTATAAGAGGAATAGATCACAATCTATATGTAAACAATTCTTTGAATGATCATTTTATGGTACTCATGTACATTGATGATATTATTTTTGGAGGAAACATGCAGTTTTTAGTGGATGAATTTTTCGATCACATGAAATTAGAATTCGAAATGTCTATGACTGGTGATCTCACATGGTTCTTGGTGATACAGGTGATATAGAGGGGGACTACACTTTTATTTCTTTGAAAACATATGAAAGAGAGTTTCTGAAGAAATTTGATATGCATGACTCAAAACTAATGTCGACCGCAATTGTGGTTGGAACCAAACATGGAAAGCATGAGTATGGGTCTTCTGTTAATCCACCGTGTACAAGAGGATCATTGGAAGCCTACTATACCTAACAAAAACATGAAAAAATATTGTCTTTTCAACATTCTTGGTGGTCCTGTTTCAATGTAATCCAGAGGAAGAACATATGGTGTGAGTAAAAAGAATCATTAGGCACATAAAAAGTACTCAAAAATGTGGGTTATACTTTCCTGCTATAAAGTATAGTGAACTATCAACATTCTCAAATTTTTACTGGGCTGGAAATATAGTGGACAGAAAATCTACTAGTGGTAGAACATTCTATATTGGGAAGAAATGTGTGGGATGGATGAGCAATAAATAGGAAATCACTTTGCTCAGTAATGATCATGTTGAATATATATATGCTACAAAGGAATTCACCCAACAACTATGGATGCATAAACAACCAATTGACATTAGTGATGAAGTTAAACACCAAATAGTGATTCATTGTGATAATAAGATTGCAATTGATCTTACGATGAATCTATTTCATAATTCTCATATGAAGAATATTGAGATCAGATATCCCTTCATCAGAGAAAATTTTGAACAATGCATGATTAAAATGGAGCATGTTGGAACTGATTGTCAAGTGCCTGACATACTAACCAATCCATTATTACCACATGTGGTTGCGAAGGATCATTTGAACCACAGTGTTCAACCTCATCCCAGTGCATTAGAAAGATTCTAGATTCCCCACTCCCTAGTTGTTTTAACTATTTTAATATTATTTGTGGAAGTTTTGTAGGTTTATGTGGGAGATAAGATATAGGGGGAATGTTCTGATCACAAAAATATATGATTATCGATCTTTGGGATTATTTCCAATGGGGGAGAAATGGATAGAGTGTGGTGTCTCTGGATGAGAAAAGATGGGAAGAATACTGGCTGAAGATGGGGAGAATAGTTAAGGGATAAAAATTTCTAGTTTTATGATGAAACAATTAGACCTTTCATTTAAACACATGAGAAAACAATTCATGTCATATCTCTTGTTTTCTACACCGAGCATTACTCAAGTAGAGTTAGAGTGTTAGCTAAGTTGATTCTTAAGTATCGGGTTTTAATACTGGCTGGTTCTCTGTTGACATTATCTAGAGAATTCCAACAAACCCAAAGGGGGAGATTATTAGAACCATGGTCATTCTATGATGGAAATGAATTATTGTTTGTGTTTGTTGTTAATCCTCCCATGGAAGATCAGGGAGATTGTAAGGAAATGTATCATATAGTTAAAGATGCAAAGTGTTTTTGACAAAGGGAGTTGCGTGCAATATTGAAGGGTGTTTAGAAACGTGCGCACAAGACTTTTTTTCAGATCAGTGAATCAAAATATGGAAAAGGAAAACCATGAATTCTATAATTATATGTGCATTAAATATGGTGTTGTGTGAAAGAATCTTATGCACCTAATGCGACATCAAAAGAATTTTTGTGCCGTTTGAAAGAAACTCACATGCACCGATTAAGAAACATTGGGATCTTGTGTGCAATTTCCTCAAAGGCCATTAAATATTAGTCTACAACCATTGAAGAATTATGATTTTTTCAATGAAAATATGGTCTCTCTATCGTGTGAATTATTTTCACGTGAAAGAATTAAAGATAGTAAATCTTGAGTGTAAGGTTTTCCTTTAGTCTGGAAAGTCCAAGTGAACCATTTGGTGTATTTGTGCTAAATATAATTGTTGTGTGGAACATATGGTTTGCACAAAATTTATCTTTTGAGACAATTCCCAAATCTTTCATGCAAGTTGAGGTATTGTGCACAAGTGAGGTGTTATGCTTCTAATAAGATTTTTAATATTCAGTCTGTGTGATTAGTGATTTCATGTTCATGCATTCTGGGATTTGATGCAAGTAGTGTCTCGTGAAGGACTTAGACAAAGAATTCAATGAAAATATGTTGAAGAGACCCTCAAGTCAATAAACTAAGTAAAACGTCTCCTAGGGTTGTGAGCAGGGGAGATTTGATAGAAGTGTTCTGAGGGACCCAGTGAGCTATCCCTGAATTATTGTAAAGGTAGTGTGCCTAGCACAGAGTGACTGTGAGTGAACTCTTTTACTCCACAACTAGTGAATATTAGTGGATTTTTTAATGACCGACGCACTATCGACATATGATCCTTGGACATAGCTCATTGTGGTGAACCAAGTAAAAGTGTTGTTTGGTCACTTTACATGTGATTTTTTATTTTTATTCTTATCCATCATACAGGTTTAACACATTCCTACCAACATGGGATGAATATTCTTCACATTAAAAGAAAAGGATGACACCTTGATTCAACCATCCCCTCTCAGGGTGTCCCAGGACTCTACAGTTTCTTGTTGGAATGGACACCCAAGGAATATTGTTTCCCATGATTTAGTTGGATTCTATTGTTGTGGGAACTGGTTAGATAAATGAGTGTTATGAGAACCAAAACCATAATGTAATGGAACATGAGGATATTGTTAGTTTCGTTTTTCTTGATATAATTACCTTAGAAGGGCAAGCATCTCATAAAGCCTATAATCTAACTTTTGTTCTTGAGATGAATATCTTAACACATGAACTCCTTGGTTTCTTGAAATATCTCATGTAAAAAATTATTGTTCATTTTGATCCATGTTGGCTATTAAGACAAGAGCAGTTTAAGGATATTTATCAACTAGGGCACTACCAGTTGTAGCATCAATGATTAGATGATCCATGGGGATAAGTACCTCAAAAAAGTATTTGATTAATTATTATTCACTAGTCTAGTGGAGGGGGAATATTGACCAATGTCTTTTTAATCTCACACAGTATTCATGGAGGTTCTCTCCTTTTGATTTCCTAATGCCACATAATTCAGCCTTAATTGATGCAGTTCGGGAGGTAGGGATGAAATTATCAAAAAAGAGAGTTTTTAGGTCATTCCAGCCCCCAATTGTGGTAGGTAGATAGTATATCTTGTCTTTTTCTACATTACCAAGTAATAAATGGATTTCCCTAAACATAATTAGATCCTCCGATACATTTTGGGGTTTTATGATGGAGCACACTATGTGAAACTTTTTGAGTTGTTTGCGAAGGTACTCACCAAGAAGACCATGTAATTTGGGTAGGAGGTGGATGTGCCCAGATATCAGCTCAAAGTTGGTTGCTTACTCAAAATATTAGATGTATGTAGGTTGGTACTCCACATTTGGGGTGGTCAGTTCATTTAAGGTTTGATTATTTGAATCCATTATTTCTAGTGTTTGGTTTAGTTCAATTTTTGACTAGTTTGGGACAACATGAGGTCCTATAAGGGGTTCCTAGATGTTACATGCTCGTCCTACTCTAGACGAAATAATCGTTGAGTGAAGTGACTTTTCAATTTTTGGGTCGAATTTAAGTTGTGTTTGTTTTTCAGATTGGGTAATGCTAATTAGCTATGATGTTTGGTTCTTTTCATTATTTTTTATGATAAAGAATGGATAAAATAAAATCACTTAAAAATTATTATAGGATAGAAGAAAATATATTTTTATAAAAAATAATTAGAGAGAAAATAATAATAATAATAATAAGGGAGAAAGAGAGAGGAATAATAAACATAAACAACCCCAAACAAAAACCAAAACCAAAACAAAAACAATAAAATTGGGGGATATTGAAAGAAGGATTAATTTAGAATAAAAACAATGAAATGAAAAAAAATAAAATAAGAATAAAATGATCTTATCTCCCCAGAAACAGCTCCAAAATTTGACCATGTGGTTGATCTCATCAAATTAGTTGTTTAATGTTTACTAGAATTAGTGTAATATAGCAGGAACATAAGGTCGTCTCTCGATGGAGCCTTAGACCATTAATTTTAAAATAAAGTTTCATTAAAAATAGGGAAAGGTATCGAATGAAATTTGAGTTTTTTGTTGATTTAATATTAAACCATATAAAAGAAGGTGATATGAGAAAGAAAAAATTGATAGATTCAATATAAAGTGAACAACCAAGGGAATGTCATGTTGTGCATCATCCATTGCTTCAATAGATAGGGTTATGATGTTATAATACCTAGCTTGTAACACCAAGAACAAGAATGTTATTCAGATTCAACTAGGAAACCACCAAGGGTTTAGTCTTAAACACTCGATGATTTACTATATGTTACTAATGATTGGGTGATTTGTGTTCCACTTGAAAATAGAAACCCACCAAGGCAACACACAATGAACTCAATGCACTGTCTAGGATTGTATTTTCTTTCAATTTCTTACCATAAATTGAATGTACATGTCCATAAAAGTGTTTATGTGAGTCCGATTGACCAATATGGACCACATAAAGACCACATATGAAAGGAGGAAGAAGAATTGGTGAATGATGTGTGAAACATCACATGAATGGGTCCTCGAAACATGATCATATGAGTTGAGTATGACATACTGGTATAAAAATCAGTAAAATACGAATATAAGATGAATAAAAATAACATAGAAACCTGAAATTAAAATGATCAATCAATTATTAAAAAAAGATATTTATAGAAGATTCCTACCTAGGGGATCACGAGGAGTTTTGAACTCCATGGGAGCGGAGGAAGACAATGATGGTGAATTATCACAAGCCATGGACTCTATAACTTATTGGATTGAGTATAGGCCTCATTTGGGACATTGAAGTGGAAACATCATTCCTCCTGGTCGAATTTCCAAATGAGGTTCCCAAGGTATCATTTTATAGGAAAAGTGGAAGGTGGTTTTGGGAACACAGATTTTGTAAAACTAATTAGCCCATTGTTTTAGACCTCCTTATTTATTATCATGATTTATAGAAAAATAAAAAGTTGAATACCCTACTCTTTAATATCTTCAACAAAAATTTGGAACCTGTTGGAAAATTATTGCTAGATATATTGATTGATTACATAACACTGTTTTTGACTTTGTGCTGATTTTATTCCCAACACATATCAGTTTGGATTGGCCTCATTTATGCCTAATGGGGATTGGGTTCTTTCAGATGAAATCTATCCCATTAAATTTAAAACCATCCCAAAAACATTCATCTCATTTGGATGTATGTTGTAGTAGAATTATGTGGTTTATTCAACTAGTGTTCTTTGATCCTACACAATTTGTTGAATGTTTCTTGGACTTCATCATGGGCCCTCAAAATCACATCCACCTACAATGTAATTATCAAAATATGTATAATTTTTCATTTTAATAGTGTTAAACAAAATATAATTAAATAAAACATGATTTAAAATTTTGTATTATTATTTTAATTTTCAGTACAAAACTATTTTAATACATTTGTATAAGGGTGAAATAAAATAGTGAATGGTGGTACGATCACACCCCCACACGTAAAAATTTTCACCCTTAGAAAAATTCTTATATCATAACAAATTAACATTCCTAAATCAAAGCTGAGAAAACATACAAGCTTATTCTAAAATGAAATTAAACATTTCTTATTAAGGAAATCAATTTTTCTATCATTTTTCTTATCACACATTCAAATTAGTTCAACATGATTTGTTCACCCATCAAACATGTTTCAAACTACCTCATATTAAATTTTTCCCTCTTCACTCCAGGAACATAATGAAGTTAATTCATTCTCTTTTCCCAAATTTCATGTCATCATACCATATTCTTTCCATGATTATACATTATCAACTCATAGAAACTAGTGTCAAACTCAAGGGGACTTACAACATGTTATTTTTTGGTTCAGGGGTTGGTAGGATTTAATGTTTATTATTATGAGGTAGAAGAGGAGTGTTTTAATATCATTAGTAAAAAAATTCAATATTTAGAAAGTGTTCACAATAAATGTTGTCACTCAACCCCTCACAATTAATATCTCTTCTAAATCACTATCACCATTATCTATTTGTGTGCGTCACAACCGATCAGTGAATAATAATGAATAAACATCCCCTTTTTTCAAATTTTTTCCTTTTTCTTGTTTTTCCAATGTAAATAACTATATTTTTTACAATTTTCATTCAAGATAAATTGGAAAAAATGTGAAAAATAATGATACAATATGGCCAATGAACTCACTACCTAAGGAAAATGTAGGCACCCATTCTATAAACCCATAACAATGATTATTTCCAAATAATTCCCATGGAAACTCTTTAACCCCCTCAGATTATGAATTTAAAACAATAATTTATACAAGATATTATTAGGTAGAGATAGATTATCTTGTAATGTGCCTACCTTATTGGAATTTTTTGGTCACTATTGCTTCAAATGGGACAAATGTCATGGTGGAGACAAAAATATAGGTCAATTATACAAAAGTATTTTCCCTGAATGTTGGTCAATATCATGAATGTAACATACATGTATCTTATGGATTCAAATAGAATCTAGGGAAGTTTTCATTTCCCTATATTACTTGATATTATCAAGAATTGTTTAAAAGGTTGAATATGCTATAAAGTTCTTAGAATGTCTCTCAGGTAAGGGATTAAAATATTATTCAATGATAATGAGGGATGGGTTTCAAAAATCTATCGAACACCTAAGAAAAATTTGAAGATAAAAATTCTAGAAAATGATTCCATGTCAATATTCATTTGAAATTTTTTTATAAAAATAATGGAATTTTATCCATAATTAAATCAAGTATAAAAATGATTTGGATATTATTTTATGGTCATGTATTATCTGAAAACACAAAACTATGAAAATATTAAAACACATTTTTTAGTGTTTTTTTGTTTTTTTGGTCTTTTAAAGGTTTTTTTATATTTTGGTTTTTCTAAAATACTTACTATGACATTCCAGGCTCCCCCACACCTGTAAATTACATTCTCCTTAATGCAAGTGTTTTAAATAAATAGACAATTAAATAAAGTTTGGGAGAAGGGACAACCTTCTAAGTGGTTCATATGTGGAAACCATTAGTTTCATTTCTTCTATGAGATGCTTGGGAAAATAATCATAGAAGTGTTTGATCATCTTCCCATTGACAGTAAACCTTTATCCACTATTCTCATTAAAAATCCGTATAGCACAAGAATGGTAAACATCACTAACAGTATACATACTGAGCCTAATGGGATGAAGCTTACTTGGATGGAGCTTTATCCCGGAAGTGTACGTGGGGATGTTCGCACCCATATGAAACTTAATCTTATGAATAATCACATCATGGGTAGCCTTTTCCATATCTTTAATGATTCGAAATTTCTCATAGGCATTACATCAAATTTCATCTTACTCCTAATTCTGTAATTTCCTATGCTCACCTAAATATGATAGATTCATATTACATTGTTTAACAGCACAATATAATCAATGCTCTACCTTTACCAGGAGGTGAATGTCCTTTTAAAGAACAATATTATTCCATGAAATTCCAACTCGGGTTTTAAAAATATATATGGTACGCCCAAAGATCATCATCCATGTGCAAACTCCAATCACCATTATAGGGGTGTACCGCTTCTTCCAAGACATTCTTAACTTCCTTATTTGAGATTTTTCATAACCATTAGTTTGGGGTTGATAAGAAGTTTAGACTTTATGAATACCCCCATTTTTCTAGAGAATGTTTTTCATGTTATGATTGAAAAAAATAGAACCCTGATCACTATTGATGAATCTCAGAAAACCAAACATACTAAAAATATGGTACCTCACAAAATAAACAACTCAATAGTCATCGATCCTGGTGGCCTTTTCTTCCACCCATTAGAGACATAGTCCATAACCATTAATATGTACACATATCCAAATGAATTTGGAAAATTCCCCATGAATTCAATGGCCCTTGCATCAATGATCTCACAAAATAACATGGTTTGTTGTTTTATTTCATTACACTTAGAAATATTCCTTGTGAATTGACATCGAGTACATGACATATAAGATTGATGGGTATAACTATACAATTTTGTCCACTAAAAACATCACTCAAGGACATTCTGAGTATTACATTGAGTTCCAAAGGGTCCCCCACAATCCAAAGTGTGGAAGAAGTTCAAAACAAGAGTGAACTATTGGTTAGGGACCCACAGATGAACAAATTGGTCACTAAAAATTCTCCAAAAGTAAGGGTCATCCCAAATATACCATCTTGAATCATGCTTATGTCTCTGGGATTGTGATGTTCTGAAATCAGTGTGGACCTTGTATGTTGTTATGAAATTCACAATGGTTTCATAACATGGGGTAAGGTTCATAACATCACAAAGGTTCTTGTGAGGGAGGAATTCTATAATGGGGATGGGTGAGTCAAGATGGTTGTCTAGTGGTGGGTAAATCCTACTAATGCCATCAGCTTCCAAATTTTCCACTCCCCTCTTATCTCTATTCTCAAGGTCAATCACATGGTATAGGAGCATCCACTGAATGAGGCATGCCTTTAATTCATATTTTTAGAAGGAAATTAAGGGCATCATGATCAGAAAAGATAATGATTTTTGATCAAATAATATATGAACGTAATTTTTTCAAGGAAAACACAATTGAAAGAAGTTATTTTTCAATGGTTGTGTAGTTCGGTTGGGTAGGATCAATTGTATGTGAGGCATACACAATGAAATGAGGATCCTTCTCATACCTTTTATTCCCCAATTGAAAAATTTATGCCATCACACATAAAGTCAAATGGGAGATCCCACCATGGTGGTGGGATGATGAGAGGCAATGTGAGAATCATTTTTACTGAATTGAATTCATCCTCAAGATTTTTATCAAAACTAAAATTTGAATCCTTTTTAAACAATCAAGATATGAGAATTGAGGCTTTATTAGTGATTTTAATGAATTAGTGGCAAAAACTAGCAAGACCAAATAAAGATCTCTCCTCAAAAACATATTTTGGATATAGAAGGTAAGAAATTTATTCATTTTTTATTTATACACTTTATTTTCCTCATTTAAAATAACATTCCCCAGAACTCTCCCCCACTCAACCATGAAATACAATTTATCATAATTTTATACAAGGATTTTTTTATGTAATGGGTAAGGATAAAACCTATGTGTAAAAAATAGTCATCACATGACATTCCATAAAATGTGGAATTATACATAAAAATGACCTTATCATTATCATGGTACTATATAGATATACTCAACATATAACACTGAAAATTACTAGGATAATTACAAAGACAAAAATTCATCCATCTGTATGAAAATGTGCTAAATAGATAGGTAAAAGTTTTCTTTTCATGATCCTCAAGTGATATATTTATTTTTAAATAAACCAAATAGCCATAATGGAGGCAACATTGTCACATACCAGACGATTGTTCTATCATTTGGTCAATTCAAGTTAGACGGAAATTGTCCTTAGGAATGGATTGATTCAGTCGATAATAGTCAATATAGACTCGCCAATTGTTTTTCACACTTGTTAGAACAAATTTATTCCTTTCATTTAACCCTACTTTTATTCCATTTTTTTGGAAAAATTTATGTTGGGAAAACCAAATTACTATCAGATATAGGATGAATTATCCTAGCAGTATGTAATTTACTCACACCAAATTTTTCCACTTCAAGTATAGTGTGATTTAACCAGTGATGATATTTTATTATAGGGTTATCCTCATCACCCAAATTAATTTGGTGCATTCAAGTAATATGATAACCCTTATAATATCACCTAATTTCTATCACCTTCTTGTACTCTCTAAAAATATATAGCAGTTTTGATTTCTATTTTTCAGGGAGTTTATTGAAAATAATGATGGGTAATTTGTCAATACCCTCAAAATATGTGTATTTTAAATTATATGTAAGTGGTTTAATTCAAGCAACAATTTTTTATGGATTGAGGGAGGGGATTTAGGGGAAGTGATGTTGATGAAACTATCGATCTATTCATGTATACTCTATAAGGATAGAGAATCTTTTGAAATGAAATTTTTAGAATATTCAACTATCATTGGTACTTTAGAAAGAACAAACTCCTCTATTTAAGAAAAAAATATAAAAAATTTAGAACCCACACAACACTGAAAACAAGAATAAAATCTCAAATCATCCATTTGTGTTGATTAAGAAAATTAATCAGTGTATGAGTTAAATAGAAAATTGTTTGTATTTTTATTTTTTCAGAGAACTTACATTGAATATATATGAAGAGTGATGTTCTCTTAAATGGGGTGTTTCATAGTCTCAAGGTTGTTAAAACTCATCTTGTCTCCACCAAACTCCAAGATAGCTTACCATTGTGAACATTTACTATATTCTTTTATGTTTTCAAGAATGGATTTCCTTGTATGGCAAGGGAATGTACATGTGTTTGGGTATCCTCTATATCGAGAATGTAGAAGTCGGTGGTGAAGATAATATTCTTCACTTTTACCAGGAGATCCTCGACCACTCTTGATGGTTGTGTTGTTTCCGAGTTGGAATGTTTCACTATGATGCATGTCGATTGATTCTCATTAACCTCCAAAACATTGTACATAGGGTAAGAAATTTCATTAGTTAAAGAACCTATATATATAAAGATTCTGAAAATAATTGATCCCCCATGGTGAAAGGTACCGTGAATGTTCCTGGATCCTTTCACTTGGTTGTAATTTTTGGTTGAATGTAGTCCAATACATTCTTTCCCAGTTTGACCCTCTTATTTCCCTTCCGCCTTTGTCTATGGGTGAAAATGTTTTTATGAATTTCTGCATAATAGAGAATTATCTGGGCTACATTAAATTAAAGAATATTAATTTGAAATTTTTTAAAGGTACCCATTATTACATTACCAATCTCATTATCAGAATTTTGTTAGGTCTAGAGAGTCTTTGGGGGAATGGAAGAGGAGAAAATTATTCATGGGAATCCTCAGTGATAACTTGTTTTCCCGTTTTATTTTTTTCTTCATTATACTCATCTATGGGTAGAGAAATAGTGTTTTAAAGAGGGTCACATACTTATTAGGTTGAATCATTTGATGAAGAAACTTATTTTTCACTATGAAGTGTGATTGGACAAGCAATACCTTTGTCTATTGTATTATCAACAATTTGAGATGTGGGTTTTCTCCTACTTTGCATCTTTATCTCCTCGATGGTGTTTTTAGTTTCCCCACTTCTGTTCATAGGTCTTGAATTGCTGATTGTGTGGAGATTTCAAACTAGAGATACTGGTTGACATTTTATTTACCATGTCCTTGTGACTTGGATCATTTTTTAGAGTTGGATTTTATTTTTGAGATGTTTATGGATACGAAGTTTTCATACCTTGGACCTGTTGATACCAGTTCTTCTTGTGGTGTCTGGAGTTTCATCCTTGTTAGAAATATGGTTGTTCTTGCAACCTGGGGTTTGGATTTGGCCTAAATGGTTCACGCTTGATGGGCGGTGCTTGTTGGAATGGTCGCCTAGGGAACAATTCTACACAAGACTCAATTGAATCTCGATAGTGTCATCACTGGATAGAAAAATGAGTGTTATTAGAAAAAATACAAAATGTATTAGAATTGGAGGAGATTGTGAGTTACCTTGTGCTTGAACTAATTGCCTTAGAAGGATATTCATGTCATCAATCTTTTTATCTCTCTTTTATTATATAATTGAATGATTTACCTCAGGAACTCCCCAGGTGGATGAAATAGATCATGTACCAAATTGTTGTGCATTTTTCTCTATGTATTCAATATAGTAACGAGCAGCTAAAGGAGTTTTATCAACTAGGGAACACCAGCTACAACATCAATCATTCCATGATACAGGGGGATAAGTCCCTCATAGAAGTATTGGATTAATATTTTTTTGTTAAGATGGTGGTGGGGAAGATTGGGAGAAGTCTTTTGAATCACTATGAGTATTCATAACGGGTCACTCCTTGTGATTTTTTAATGCCACATATTTCATTCCTAATTGATGATGTTTGGAAGGAAGGGAGGGACTTCTAAAAAATGTCTTTTATGGTCACTCAATCACTCAATTTGGGTAGGCATATAGTATATCCACTCTTTATCTATACCATTAATAGAGAAAGGGAAGTCCCTAAACATAATTGTAACCTCAAATAAATTTTGAGGTTTCATGGTGGAACACACTTTGTGAAACAATTTGAGATATTTTTGAGGGTCCTCACCAAGAAGACCATAGAATAAAAGATGGATGTTGGTGAGGCATGATCCCAACTCGATGTTGGTAGTTTCCTTAGGATATTGGATCTACATTGGTTAGTACACCACATATAGGGTGGTCAATTCTTTTAAGGTTCGATTACATACAACAATGATTTATAGGGTTTTATTTGGATCAATTTTTGATTGGTTTGGGATAAATTCTGTTTCAAAAAGTTCTTCCTCAATGATACTTGAGTTTCCTACTCTAGTTAACCTAAATTTTTAGTAAAGCTTCTTCTCAATTTTAGGTTCAAATTCATGTAGTGTTTCTTTTCCATATCGGGCCATAAAAATAAGATGTGAAGTTTTTTTATGACGGAAAATGGGTAAAAAAAATCCCATAAAAATAGATATAGGAGAAAAGAAAATTGAATGTGATACAAAATAATTATAGAGAAAAGAATAAGAATATAAGAAGATAGAGATAGAGAGGGAGGAAGAACACACAGAAAAAAATAAAAAAATAAAAACAAAATCAATCAAATGGGGGGATATTCAAATGAATACTAAATAAGAAGAAATATAAAAAAAATATAAAAAATATAAAATAAGAATAAAATTATTTTGGCTCCCATCAACGACACCAAAATTTGATCATGTTGTCGAGCCCATAAAAGTATTTGTTTATTTTTTACTATAATATCTATTGTATAGTAGGAACCCCATGTCATCTCTCAATGGATCCATAGATCATTAATTTAAAAAAATGTTTTGATTAAGAAAAAGGAGAATCTATAAGTATTAAATTTTGTATTTTTATTGATTTTAGATGAATGCATATAAAATAAATTGATATGAGAAATCCAAAATCTACAGATTTGATTAAAACTGATCATCCCAGGGAAATCTCGTGTTGATCATCCTTCATCACTTAAAGAGATAAAGATATGATATTATAGTCCCTATTTTGTAACTCCTAGAAACAAAATGTTTCTAAGTTTTAACAAGGATACCACCTAGGGTCCAGTTGAATGAAAAAAAATGATTCATCAGATTTTTCTGATGATCAGATGATTTGTGTTCGTTATCATAACTGAAACTCACCAAGGTAACAAATGAAGAACCTGATGTGTTGTCCAGGATTTTATATTGTTTCAATGTGTTAGCATGAAAATAACGTACATGTACATGTAATTATTTATGTGAGTTCAACTGACCTATATGAAAAACATAAACAACACAACTAAAAGGGGAAGAAGAAGTTATGAATTGTTTTTGAAACATCACATGAATGGGTACCCCCATACAAGATTATATGAGTTGAGTATGACATACCAGAACCTAAGTAAATAAAATAATAATATAAGATGAATAAAAAGAACATATGAACCTTAAATTAAAAGGATCAATAATTTATTAACAAAACAAAGCTTGGGACTTATAATATGTTTATCCCCATGTGATCATGTAGAGTTTAGACCTTCTTAGGATGGGAGGACGATAATGAGGATGAATTAGCACCCACGATGGATTCCATAAAATCTAGGATTGATTTATGACTCATTTGGTACTCCAAAATAGAAGAACCATTTTTCTTGGTCAAAATTCTAATTGAGGTGCCCAAATTATCATTTTATTGGTAAAGTAGATGGTGGTTTTGGGAACACAGATTGTCTAAAGAGACATGGAACATTGTTTTTGATATCGATAATGTTTTATCAAAAATTTAAAATTACTTTTTCTTACCACATATTGACTATATCCACAAAAAATTTGAACCAGTTGGAAAAAAATATCTCGAGATATTGATAGAATACAGAAAACCATGTTTGACTTAGTGAAAATTTGATTCCATAGACATATCAGTTCAGATTGTCCATGTAGAATCCTATTATGGCTTGGGTTCCTTATGATTAAATTTTTTCCACTACAAAGTTTACCAAACCACAAAATTTAAACCCATTTGGATGCACGTTTTAGTTGAAGAATGAAGATTTTTTGCACTGGTGTGCTTGGATCCAGCGTAGTTTGGCCCATTTTTCTTGGACGTCATCCTGGGCCCTCCAAATCACTTCCGCATACAATGTAATATAAAACCAAGTAATATTTACCTTTTTAACAATGTTAAACACAAATAATTGTATAAAAATGATGTGAAATTTGTTATTATACTTGTAATTTTCCATAAAAATCCAGTTCAATACATTTCTAAAAGGGTGAAATAAAACAATGAATCGTGGTATGATCACATCCACACACCTAAAAAAATTTCACTCTTGGAGAAATTATTATATAATAATAAATATTGATTCCTAAATAAAAGGTAATAAAATTTAATCGATTATTCTAAAATTAAATTCATAATGTATCTTTTATGAAATCAATTTCTTATCATTTTTCTTCCCTCACATTCAAATTTTTTCAACATCATTTGGTCACCCATGAAACATGTCGCAACCTACCTCACATATAAATTTTCCCTCTTTACTCAGGGAACATATGAAAGTAGAGTTATGATATTTTCATATAGCTCATTTGATATTACCATATGCTTTCCCAGATTCTACAATCTCTACCAACAGAAACTAGTGTGCCGCTGAAGAGGACTTCTATCAAGTTGTTATATGGTACAAGTGTTGGTGGGATTTAATGTTTAAAAATATAAGGTAGAAGAAAAGTATTTTAATCTCATTAGTACAAAAAGTGATAGAATTTATAAAGTTCTCACAATTGATTCACACACTCAACCCCTCAATATATGCATCACTTCCAACACACTATACCCATTGTCTAATTGTGTGGGTCACAATCGATGAGTTAATAATAATTAATAAACTTCAACTTTTCTATATATTTTTCCTTTTTGTCTTATTTTTCTTTCAAAGTAATGAACTATGTTTTTTATTTTTCTTATATGATTTAAAGAGAGAAACATGTGTAAAAAAGTGATACAATATGGCTTGTGAACCCACTACCCAGGGAAAATGTAGGCACCCATTATATCAACCCATAACAATGATTATTTCCCAATAATTCCCATGAAAACAACCTAACCCCCACACTTTATAAGCATAATGAAATAATATACAAAATATATTGGTTGGTAGGGATAAATTATCTTGTAATGTTGATACCTAACAGGAATTTCTTGGAATATAAGGATTAACAATGGTTAAATGTCATGGTTGAAAAAAATAGAGGATAATTGTTCAAATGGATTTTCAATGAACCATGGACTCTATCATGAATCTAGCATAGATGAATTGTATGGATTAAAATATAATAATGGCATGTTCTAGTTTCTCTTCATGACCCATGACTATCAAGAATGTGATTAGAAGGAAGAATATGTAATAAAGGCCCTAGAGTGTCTCTTGGGTAAGGGATTAATATATTGGTATGTGCTAAAGATGAATGGGTTTCAAAAAAGCATCAAACACATAATAATGATTTGTAGATACAAATTCAAGAAATAGATTCCATATAATATTTAATTTGAAAATCATTTCTTAAAAAACAATTGAATATTCACCACAATAAACTCATGAATGGAAGATGATTTTCATTTTTCTTTTATGATCATGTTTTATCTAAAAACAAAAAAAATTACAACACAATTTTTTGTTTTTTGTTTTTTTTTGGGTTTTTGTGTTTTTTTTGTGAACTGCTAACTATGAAATGTCACCATCCAACAAACATAAAAATTAAATTCTCCTAAATGAATGTATTTTAAATAAATATACACTTAAATAATGATAGGGAGAAGGGATCGCCTGCTATGTTATTTCATAAGTGGCATCAATTAGTTAGATTTATACCACCATATTCTTTGTAAAATATTCATAGAAATGTTTGAGACTCTTACCATTAATAGTAAACCTCGTTCCACTCTTCTCATTAAGATCTTGTATATCACCAAAAGGGTAAACATTAGAAATAATATAAAAACTGAGCCATCAGGAATGGATCTTACCTGGGTTGAGCATTATCCTGGAATTGTATATAATGATAATCTAAAAAATATAAACCTTTTTCTAATGATTTAAATCATAATGTATATCCTTTTTTCTCTTTCTAAATTTGGGGGTTCTCATATGAATCACGTCAATTTTTATTTAGCTCTTGAATCTGCTAATTCTTATTGTCACCTATATAGGAGATATTTGTATTAAATTATTTATCATCCCAATATGCTTGGATATCTTCCTCTACTGGGAGATGGAAAGAATTTCCAAACACAATCCTATACACTGACATTCTGATTAGGGTTTTAAAAGCTATACAATATGCCGAGAGTTCATAATCCAATCATAATCTCTAATCTTCCCTTTTGGGTTGTACCATATTTTCCATGATTCGATTAACATCCATATTAGATGTTTCATTTGGTCCATTATTTTGGGTGATATGAATTGGAAAATTCATGAACAACCACATACATGTATACAATGTTTTTCATGTTACTATTTCATAAATGTGACCAGCAATCACTAATGATGAACCTCATCAAACAAAAATTAATAAAAATATAGGACACCACAAAATAAACAACCACTCTAGAGTCACCAATCATGGGTTACATTTATTCTACTGATTTAGAGGCATATTAAACAACCAATATGATGTACACAAATCCATATTCATTTTGGTAGGATCTATTTAGTCTATACCCTATGGATCGAAGATCTAAAAACACAACATTTTCTATGGGGGAATTTAATTCATTCATATAGATATTCACAGTATATTGATGACTTAAAAATGATTGGAATACCTATAAAATTTTGGATAATAAAAACCTATGTCAAGGACATTAAGAGCTTTATGTTGAGATCCAAAGTGTCCCCTACAAGCCAAATTATTACAAAAGTTCAAAATAGTTGAACACATGGTTAGGGACACATCGACGAACAACATGGCCACTAAAAATTCTCCAAAAGTAAGGGGTCATCCCAAATGTACCATCTGGAATCCTGATTAAGTATCTGGGATTGTGATGTGAATAAATTATTGAATAACTAGTTGTTTCTAGAAAATTTACAATGTTCAATTACTAGGGGTAAGGTCCACAACTTCACAATGGTTCTCATGAGGGATGAATTCTCCAATGGGGAGGGGTGAGTCAAGATGGTGGTCCAGTGGTTGGAAAATACTACTAATGTGCTAAGATACCAAATTTACCACTCCTCTCTTATCTCTAATATCATATTTAAACTCTTATAGGAGTATCATCCATTGAACAAACTGGGGCTTTGCATCTGGTTTCATTAGAAGGAAATGAAGGGCAGTATGATCCTAAAATACAATGATTTTTTACCCAATAATATATGAATGGAATTTTCCAAGAAAAACACAATATAAAGAATTTATTTTTTAGTGGTTGTGCTATTATACTGGGCTGGGTCAAGGGTATGTGGGACATACACAATTACATAAGGTTACTTCAAAACCCGTTATGATAAAACATCTCTAAATGAATAGTTAGATTCATCACACATAATCTCACATAGGAGATCCCACCTTAGTGGTTGGATAATGGTTAGTGATGTGAGGCTCCTTTTAGTGAATTGAATTCATCCTCACAGTGTTTTATCAAAAAAATTGGGATTCCTTTTTAATAATCATGATAAGGTAATTACGATCTTACAAAAGACATTAATTAATTAATGCTAAAAACCAACCTGACCCATGAATGTTCGCACCTCATTAATTCATTTTTGATATGGAAGGGATAAAAATAATTCAATTTTTTATTTATCCACTTTAATCCATTCATTAGAAATTAAATCCCTAAGAACTATACCCTACTTAAGCATGAAATGGCATTTCTTGAAATTCAATACAAGATCATTTTCTATGCAATGATGGAGGATAAAACCAAGGTGTGAAAAATGGTCATCAAAGGAAGTTCCATAAAATGTGAAATAATCCATAAAAATATCCATGAAATTATAAATTTACTCTAAAAATATACTCAACATACAATACAGAAAAGTACCATGAGCATTAGGATGATCAACAATATCCTTCTGTATGAAAACGTGCCAACTAGACTGGTAAATGTTGTCCTTTAATAATCTTTAAGGGCCATATGGATTTGGAAATAACTTGAATGTACATTAAGGAAATAATATTGGGACATACCATCCAATAATTTTAATATTTTTTCAGTGAAAGGTATATAGAAATGGTCTTTCCACATGGCTTGATTCCATCGATGACAGTCAATACAGACTAGCCAACTATTTGGTACACATGTTTGAACCAATTCATTACTATCATTTGACACTAATTTTATTATAGTTTTTTAGGAACAATTTGTTTTGGTCTCACCCATTTACTAATAGATAATGGATAAATGATGTCAACAGTAAGCAATTTACTGAGATCCAGTTTTACCACCTTAAGAAGACTAGGATTTATCTAGTGTTGATATTGTCTTACTGGCTTATCCTCATAATACAAAAGTATATGGTTTATACAAATAGAAGGTAAAATCCCAAAAATATTAGACAATGTCCATCCTATAGCCTTTTTACATGTTCTCAAATGAACAAGTAGTTTTTATTCCTCTTGTTAAGAAAGGTTATTGAAAATAATAATAAGAAATTGGTTAATACCCTCAAGATAGGAATACTTTAAATTAGATTTATGTGGTTTTAATTCCATCACCGGTGGTTTTTGGATTGAGGGAGAGGGTTTATGGGGAGTGTGGTCCCTAAAACAATCAATATAATCATGTTTACTCTTTAAGGTTAAATAATCAATTAAACAAAGAATTTCAAAATCATTAATGGTCATGGGTACCTCATAATGGATGCACTCATCAATTAAATCACAAGATTTACACTTTTCAGAACCAACTCAACCCTTCAAACATGAATCAAAACTCAAATAGTACATGGTTGAAGAAGAGTAAAAAGAATTATATTATGGGTCAAGGATAGAATTTTATGTCTGTGAATCATTTAAGAGAACATCCATCGAATAAATAGGTAGAGTGGAGTTCTCTTCAACGAGGTGTTTCATAGACTCAGAGACGTTAAAACATACCTTTTCACTAGTGAACTCCATTGATAGTGTACCACTGTGAACATTCATAATATTTATTATGTTTTTCATGAATTCACTTCCAAATATCAGAGGGTCATGTCCATGGTTTTGGGTACCCTTATTCTCAATAATATATAATTTGGTGGGAAAGATGAGATTCTTCACTTTTATGGGGACTTCCTCGACCACTACTAATGGTCCTTTTGTTCTCTGGTTGGCAGGTTTCACTGTGATTTTGGTCAGTTGAAAATCTCCAACTTGTACATAAGTGTAAACAAATGAAGCAATTATATTAATTGAAGAAACTAAATCTAGAATATCCTTTAAAAATAATATATCTCCCATGGTGAAAGGTATCATGAATGTTCCTGGATCCTTGAACATTGTTGGCATCGCTCATTGAATCAAGGCCTACACAGTTCTTCCTAGGTTGAATATCTCATTCCCCTTCATCCTTCTTATATAGTTTCAATGTTCTTTAAGATATTTGGCATAACATAGAATTTGTATGACTTTATCAAACAATGGAATATTAACTTGAAATTTTTTAAATTCATCCATTATTCCATTATCAATATCATTATTATAATTTTTCTTAGGTTTAGAGATTATTTTGTGGAAAGGAAGAGGAACTAATTGGTTATTGGAATCCTCAATGATATTTTGTTAACCCTTTTTATTTTTTCGTCATTATAATCATTTATGGATGGAGAAATAGTGTTTTCAAGAGGGGTGTATACCTATTGTGTAGAATCATTGGATAAAGAAAATAATTTTCCACTAAGAGGTGTGATTGAGAAATCATTACCTTTTTGTTTTGGATTATCAATATGTTGGGAAGGTAGTTGTCCAGAATCTTTCATCGTTATCTCATCTATGGTGTTTTCAAGATGTCCCACTTTAGTTTATAGGTATTGAATTTATGATTTCATGTTCTGTTAGAATTGGCGGTTCTAGGTTTCCATTCTCATTACCATTTCCTCATTACCTTTTTCAAATTTCTGAGTATGAGGATTTTTTAAGATGTTTATGGATAATAAGGATGCATACCTAAGCCTTATTGATACCATCTCTTCTAGTGGTAGTTCGAGTTTCCTCTATTCTGGTTCTATAGTTGTGCTTTCCAACCTGGGTTTGGATTTTTCCTAAATGATTCTTTCATGAAGGGAGGTTCTTATTGGAATATATTCCTAGGGAATACTACTACACAAGAAAAACGTGAGTAATTTATTTTTGGTAACTGTATATAAAAAAGAGTGTCATCAGAACAAATACCACAATGTAATGGAATATGAAGAAATTGGGAGTTACCTTGTGCTTGAGATAATTTCCTTATATGTTTATGCATCTCATCAAGATTGTTATCAACCTTTTCTTCTAATGATTAATGAATTACCTCAAAAACTCCAAGGGTGGGTGAAATAGCTCATGTGGGAAAAAAATTCATTTTGGGACATGTTGGCTATTAAATCACAAGTGGTGGAAAGAGTTTCATCAACTAGGGAACCAACAGCTATAGCATCAATCATTCCGTGATTCATGGGGATAAGTCCCCCATATAAGTGTTAGATTAATAGTTTTTCACAACTATGGTGGTGAGGGAATCTTGAGAAAAGTATTTTGAAACTCTCACAGTATTCATGAAGGGTTTGTCCTTGTTATTTACTACTGCCACAAATTTCATTCCTAATTTATTCAGTTTGGGAGGAAGGGATGAAATTACCAAAAAAAATTATTTTAAGTTCATTCCATCCCATAATTATGGTAGTGTGATAGTATATATAGTGTTTTGGTACACCATAAAGGGAGAAAGGGAAGGTCCTATTCTTAATTAGTTACTTAGATACATTTTGGGATTTCATAGTGGAGCCCACTAGGTGAAACACATTGAGATATTTGTGAGGGTCCTCACTGGGAAGACCTTGAAATTTATGAAGGAGGGGGATAAGGATTGATCTCATCTAAAAGTTTGCTACTTCCTTGGGATATTGGAGGTACGCTAGTTGGTACTACACATCTCAGGTGGTCGGTTCATTAGGGTATGATTATTAGATACCATGATTTCTAGAGTTTGATTTAGTTCAACTTTTGATTGTTTTGGGACAACTCAAGGTTCCACAAGGGGTTCCAATTTTTTTACTTTATTTTAATACTCTATATGTATATATTTTTTATTGGGCGGACTTTACAATTTCAGGATCAAATTCAAGTAATGTTTCTTTTATAGATGTGGTCATGCAAATAAGGTGTGATGTTTTTTTCTTCTTTCTTTTTTGTGATGGAGGATGGATAAAATAAAATTACATAAAAAGGGTTATACGAGAAAATAATATATAATTTAATACAAAATAATTAAAGGGAGAGAAGAAGAAGAAGAAGAAGAAAAAGGATAACAATAATAGACAGAGAGGAAGAACAGACAAGATAAACAAAAATAAAAACAATAACCAAAAAACAATAAAATGGGAGGTATTGAATGGAGTACTAATTAAGAATAAGAATAAATAAATAAATAAATAAATAAATAATAAAATGATCCAATATCCTCGAAAATGGGTCCAAAATTTGACCGTTTTGTCGCATGCCTTAAATTAGTTGTTTAATTTTTACAAGGATTTCTACAGTATAGTGGGAACCATAGGTTGTCTCTCGACGTAGCCTTTGATCATTAATTTTAAAAGAATGTTTTGATTAAGTAAATTTATAATTGTATTGTATGAAAAAAAAATTTAAATTGATTTAAGATGAAATCATATAAAATAAATCAATACGATAAAGTAGAAATGGACATATTCGATAAAAGGTGATAAACCTAGGGAAATCTCATGTTGCTCATCACTCATCTCTTCAAAAGACAGGTTTATGATATTTTAATTACAATTTTTTAACACCAAGAACCTAAATTTTACTGAGTTTCCACTAGGATACCATCTAGGGTTCAGTAAAAACACATAATGATTCACTAGATGTTGTCGATGATTGGGTGAAGTGGAAGATGGTTTTGAGAACATAGATTCTGTAAAATCATTTGGTCCATTGTGGTCATCTTCAATAAAGTCTTATATATATTTAAATAAAACCATAAGTTATATCACCACCTCTTGAATATATAAACCTATAATTTGGAACCATTTGGAAAAATAAATCTCAATATATTTATAGAATACAGAACAATTATTTTGAATTTCTGTAGATTCAACTCCCTGGATAGATCTGTTCGGATTGGTCTCTTAGAAGATGAATGTGGATTGGGTTCTATTAGATGAAATGTATCGCATTAAATTTTTGACCATAACACAACATTTGTTTCCATTTGTAAGCATTTTGTATTATAATTATGTTGTTTTTTCTATTTGTGTTCTTGGATCCTATGCAGTATGGCCCATTTTTCTTCTACTTCTTCATGGACCCTCTAAATCACCTCCACCGATAATGTAAAATTCAAAAAAATATTTCCCTTTTTAACAAAGTTAAATACAAAATAATTGAATCAAATATGATTTGAAATTTGTTTTTATACATTGAATTTTCATTACAAAACTAGTTTAATACATTGGTATAAAGGTAAAATAAAACAATGAATCATGGTATGATCTAGGGATCGGCAAGGGAGATGGGAACCTTCCTTGGGAGATGGTTATATTGAAATATAATAAAATTAGTGACACACTCCAATTTCCCTTGATTGGGATCATTTCAATGTTCGGTCCGGTACTAACCAAGTGATAATGGCACATGCCATAGGACAGTCTCATATTTCTATTAGCGAATCATCCTAGAATATTCCAATAGGTCACAGAATCTAAATGAATATTCCTACTTCAAGTAATGCAATACTACTCCATCATACTTTAAAGTACACATAATAGCATGCTTATATCCATTCCCCCATTCCAGAGGTCCATTGATATATTTATGTCGGTAACACATATTTAAAAAATGTTCATATTTTTATTCCAATTGGGGATCACCAAGAGAGAGAGGTATATACCTCAGGGTCATATCATATTCTTACCAAAAATGACTGTCATAATATTCCAATGTCTCTATTTTAGGATCGTAATCCCACTCTAACGGACTCTCGCCTAGTGAAAATGGAGCACGCCACTTTACAGACTCGTCTTCTATTCAATACGGAGTCAGATCATTGGATTGTTCTACTAGCTTCTCAGTATATAGATTATACTCTCATATCACCAAACCATTCTAATAAATTATTAGTAACCATCATAAAGTAGGCTTGTATCCCTACAAAATTCCATATAGTTGGGTTGGTAAATTATGAAATTTATGTAGAATGAATATCACATCCTTAATCATCTCAATGTTAGTGTCCTAGAGGTTTTTCGTGGAATATTCTCAACTCCTCTAGGGTTCGTCAATTACTGAAAAGAATATAAGGTGTTCATTACAATGATATTCCTCATTATGGTAATGTGGATATGTATTGTAGGGACTCTACACTTGACATTCAACATGGTCAAACAACACATGATGATAACTCACATGGACAAGTAAATCCTCCCCTTTCCAAGACACCTTTAAATAGAGGGGTTTTCAAAAAACAGAATCCTTCTTATAGAGTGGTGTTCAGAAAATCGGGGTCAACTACATATAGTTCCTCATCAACTTCTGCCATCACTCCACTCTAGTTAATAGGAAAATCTAGGAACCATCATCTATTTTATAATCAGATGGATGTATATAAGTCTAATTAATAAGAGGCCAACATTTACATATGGAGAGAGTTATCCAAAAACCACTCTCCTTCCATGTTATGGCCCCTTGCTACTTCTAACTTTTATGTTCCATATGATCATGAAAATGAGTGCATGAATTATCTATGCCAAAATACAATGTATACTAATTAGTGAAAAAAATATACATATACAATAGCAATGAAATTAGTATCACTATCATCAAATCAATATAAGATATTTTTATCTTGATATGGTTGCATTTTTAATAGCTCAGAAAATGATAATAGAGGATCATAACAAACACCTATGGAATGTTTTTATATGTATCATGAAAACCGTAAATTTACTAATTTCATAATTATATCCAGACATATATATCCTAGTATAAATAAGATATGGAGAATGTCACGGCATCGTATCCCCACATAAATAAAAACCCTTTTATATGGAATCAAGTAATGTCTTATCCTCAAGAAAAATAATGGGATTTGGTTCACCTGAGCTAGTTAGTCACTAAAATAATTCCCCAACTTCAACGACACCCATAGATCACAAATAGATTTATAAGATACCCTTCATACCTTTTAACCATGCCTATAAAAGTTATAGTAATGTATATTAGACATGAAATTCAATATTTCAATCAAGCAGATAGTTTTCCAAGAATAAGGATTCCCATCATGGGCTTCCATCGAACCCTGATCCTGCAAGAGCCTAGTTTTTTCACAAAAAATAGGACACAATAGTTGCAATCATAGCATCCATATATGAGGTCACCCATTTCACTGGTCTGGGGGAGTATCCACAACCACCACCCCTCATATCATCAATTCTCGAGATGATTCAAAATATATCGTTACAGAATGTAAACAAAACCCATCCCACAAGGATATGGGAATTTATATCTCAATCACCATCACTAGGTTCATCATCCCCAGAGAGGTCCTGGGTAAATAAATTGTGATTCCTGTCTTAACCAAGCCCACTGGACTCGGGGGATTTTTATCTCAATTTCTGTACCAGGATTCATCAAACCCCCAACTCAAGTTATTATATCCTCATAAATTAGATCAATCAATATCTATTTAATCCTATAATAACCTATATCCCATAATGTTGGAGGTATTCTAATCATCATTATCACCACATAGAGTACTAGTCTTCTCTAGTTTTGGAGGTAAATTTTAATGATCAGCATCCCATTTATTCCTCCAACTATAAGACAAACCTATTCTATTCAAGGCATGTTTGGAATCCATGACAAGAGACACCCTCAAGATCATTTACTACAAGATGATATGGGAGAAGTTTATGGAGAAGGTACTCAAACCCCATCAAGGAAACAAGATAGAATGACCCAATTCATCCAGGGATTCAAGAATTGAACCTGCTGATGGAAGTGAAAAATCATTATGATGTATTGAAATTAATTGTAAAACCAACATTTACTAATATACCTATGTGAAGTTTTTCACTATCTATAGAATATATAAGTTGTATCATGACACAAATGCAGAGAGCTTCAACAAAAAAAAATATGCCACCTTGTGGATGGTGATTTAGATGCACCAATTGAGGCTACATGCACCTAGAACCAAAGATTCCTCCAAAATCTAGTATCTATGATTGTTGAGTTCCCACCTCTCTGGTTGAACACTACCAAAGATAAAGGGAATGGTTTTTCTACATCCTAATCACCACCAAGAAGAGTTGAGTATACTTCTATGTATGAACAGTTGTCACAATATGAGAGTGTGATTCAAACTCTTAAAAAAAAATGAGCAGCTACTTAAGGGAATACTCCCATTGAGTATCTTCTTTAAGAAAATGAAAATATTATACCTCCTATATTTGATAATCTAAATAGATATATATCTAAGAATCATATTTTATTTATATTTACGAATCCAATCTATATAAATGAAGAAGTTGAAAATGATGGTGACTTCCATCTGTTGCGGTGATTGCCTCTCTATAACCAGGGGGAACATTAAATCATAGGATGAATCTATAATAAATGAATGATGAAGGTGGATCCACCTCATCAACCCCAACTTCTGCTTATATATAGGAGTAAAATCACAAATTAGTATCCCCAATGTTTTTTAACAAAATCGTGTCCACTGATACTATAATAGAATCTGTGGAGGGCGAATACTCACTTGTTCAGCTTGATAAGAATCAATATATTTAGTGGTAGATGATACTCTTACCCCATAAATTTTTTTAAATCCTACCTTCTCTACCTTTTATATTGTGCGTGACTCTGAATAGCATCTTGTATTCTTCATTTCTTGATGTATTCTGATGATATGCCTTGAGATCAAAAAGTGGCAAAAATATGAGGTTTTCTATACACACTCTGAGAGGACCAACATTTTTTTTCTACAACAGTATTCCATCCAGACCCACTGTGGTATGGGGATACCTTTATCATTAATTACTTTATTATTTCAGCTCGACACTAAGAAAAATCACAATCATTGATCTAAAAAACTGAAACAATAAGGAAATAATAAGGTGTCAACATCATATCCAGATAGAAAGGTTTAACCAATTAACATAGTAACCCTCTCTCGTAGTATAAACTACTAGAAATATAGGATGAAACTCATTGGAATGAGTTATAGACACTTCTGATCTCAATGAAGTATCCAAGTGGGTTCCTCGAGTTCCCTGAAATGGAACAATATTTGGAACATTCTATTCAATGAACATAATCCAAATCTTGACTCATTCCATTATCAAAGGGGAAAAGGTAATGCAAATAAGAACTACATCTATCACTCTCAAGCTATCAGTTGTGCCCATCCAAGAAACTAGGTTGGTCATAAACCTCCCATCACCTCGCATTGATTGGTTAAAACCAAAAAATCACCCTCATCCAGATGAAAATAGAAATCAGGGTCTCCTATGATTTATGGGATATATGAAAAAATAATATTCCTTATGAAATGAAAAAGTTAAATATTTTATCTTGGAAGACATGCAAAATAATCTACTGAAGATAATATAGCCTAAGAAGACCAATGAGGACAACTTCTCTGACCATCCTGGACACATCCCTTTGTATAGAACGTTATGTAATGATATGTAGTAATGAATCGTCTTCAAAAGAATTAGTAATTTCATGGTTTATTTGAGACTGGTGGTGCTAGATAAATCATCAGAGTAGGTTTCTTGCATAAATTTTTCTCGGTTAGAAGAATAAGGTGAATTGAGGAATGTTTCAGCTATGTTTGGGAAGATTCTCAACAACTCTTTGATAAGGGAAATAGTTAAGCATGATCATTCCACACTAAGAGAACAAATATGGAGACCCACAATAGATCCAACACCTAACAATTTTAAATCCTATATTTTTACCAAATGTTGGTTTCAAAACTAAAATAAGGAAGAAACAGAAGAGGATCAGTCCTATTCTACGTAAACACATGCTTTAACTCTTATAGATTTCATCCCTACAACATTTGTAGTACAATAACCACCAAAAAAAGGACCCCACCTCAGAGGAAGAAATCATATTTAATTATTTAAATGTTATAATCATTGAATACCATTCTTCTATGATGAATATTCGTTGGATTATGAGTTCCCCACACTGAGTTGGGGAACATGAGGCTGCATGTGCTAAAACTGGGGATGCAGTGTAAAACATAGGCATGATGGAACCCAATATTTTGGTCACATCACCATAGAGAACATATATGTTTCTAATACCCATGTGAAAGGACTCCATAAATCCTAGAAAAGACATTAAGGAATCCTAAAACCGTCTACAATCTATCTTCTCCCAGATTTCTTTCCTGAATGCCTAGGGAGAATTCAATTATCTAATCATCCCAGAAAATGGGGAATGATGACAAGACCCATTACACTAGAAGTAGATTCTCCCATGACCTCTACACAATCACTAGTCCCTTAAACATCATTTCCCTCAATAATTGAGCCACATTTCATAGAGAAACACCACCTTTGGAAGAACCAACCTCTAGTAAGACAGTATGACATTATAAAATAGCTATAAATTATCCAATAAAATCTCTCAGTTATTTATTAAAATAATATTTCAATATAACCAAGAGAGGAACTCATTGAAGCCCTCTAAATCCTAGAGTAATTAATAATAGAATTCAATTTTTTCATGTTCAAACAAATTGAGAATATGGTAGTTGAATTCCATGTCTACATCTTTTTCATAGTGCATGATCACAATGATTTCATCCAATGAAACATTAGATAACTATATGTTTTGGGAAGACTTAATAATATTCATATTTGAAGGCCTCTAACTAGGAATGGACTTGGGATCAATATCATCCTAATTAAAACCCTTGTATGTTTTATATATATCAATGGGGATATCTCTCGCATAAAGATGACTACTAAAGGGAAAGATAAGAGTGATAAAGTATCTATCAGCAGGATAAAACTCAATGATCAGTTTGGGGATCTCACATATGATAATAAGTTTATGATTATCCAGTAAGACACCAATTAAAATTTCCTTCTTGGAAGGTCATATCTCCAAAGATGTATAGTGTTACCTTCAATAATCCATCAATGTCTGACACACTCCATCGATGGAAATGTTGGAAAAATACACAGTACAATGCCCCCTTAGGGAATTATGATGCCACATATACTAAAGAAGGATTCTAAAATATTGGAGGAAGAAAACCAGTGGTGAATTGTGATATATAAATTTCATCCTTGAATGGAGTGGGGACCACCCCTATAAAACACTAGAGTATGATTTACAATGACTATGTACTCCCATTAAATCTATTTGAGGTAATAGACCTAGTCATTGAGGCCTAGGCCCCTTCAGTCCCACGTGACCATGTAATAGGTACTCTATTATGGAATCTCACTGCAATGACACGGGCTATAGGTGATGACAATTTCTCTTCTCATCACCTCTCTCACCTTAATAGTTATAGATATCCCCCCATTTTATCGACTCTATCTGATAATTCCTCCACATACTTAGAGGTGGAAGGTGATAAAGATTACCTAGAGAATGAACATCCCACATTCAAGGAAGGCATCTCCACCACCATTAATGAGATTAATAAGGTAAATCGAGGAACCTAAAAATACCCATATCTTATACTCATTGGTAGCATCAAACCCCTCAATGAGAAACATATGTACATTTTATTTCTAAAGAATCATGGTAATGTGTTCATGTGGAACTATATAAAAATTTCAATCTTGAATCCAGATATGGATATGCACCATCTCAACCTACCCAATGAGAATTGAGGATTCAAGAAGGTATCCATGTTGATGTACCCTTCACTTTCCACCAATGTATTGGTAGAATTTGAAAAAATGAGCAAATACAACATTCTCTAAAAATTGAAATACCCTAGATAGCTCACTAAAATATTTTTTATCAAGAAAATAAAGGGTAAAATTTGAGAATGAATAATTTTTATAGGCCTTGATCCGCATTTCCCAAAATAATATTTCCAATTATTGATCATTAAACTCTTGATCGATTCAACTACTGGCATCAGAGACCATTCCTTCATACATGGGTATTCAGGGTATGATCAAATAAATATATCCCTAGAAGATGATGATGTATCTTATTTCAGATAACCTCAGTGAATAATTCATTATCTAGTAATACCCATCAACATAAAAATGCTTATTCTATATACCATCACACCATAAAAATATCATTAATCTATTTTTGGGAATAATTTTCAAATTCTATGTCAATGACCTAGTGGTCAAAACCCAAAAATGGTTTGATCACATCACAGATCAGTAAATGATCTTAACAAAATATGATATTAAATTCTGAAGATAAATCTTCTAAAATTCACTTTTGGTGTAACATTAGAGTCGTTAGTTGGATTTGTGTTATGCCACTATCTCATTGTGGTTGAACCATAAAAAATAGTACTAGTTTAACGATGTCACCCCCAAAATATCTCAAATAGAATAGGGGGATACAAAGAAACCTCACCTATATTTGGTGATTCATATCCTACTTTTCCAAAAAAAACTCCTCACATCACTAGGATAATGAAGAAGGTAATCACCTTCCAATGGGATTGGGACTTCCAAGAAGCCTTTGAAATTATCATGAAGTATATATGGTTCCCATTGGTTCTGGTGCCTTTGGTTTAAGGGATGACACAATTCATGTATGTGGCTTCCATGGAACACTCACAAGGTTCCATACTTGTGTATAAAAACAATGTAGGATGTGAGAACAGTCACTACTACCCTAGCTGAACAATGTTGGATCCTATGAATTGATACTCTAATGTCAGGAAGAACTGTCTTGTATTCATCTTCATAGTGAAAAATATGAGGAATTACATGAAACACCATGATTTCCATCTATTATTTCAAATTCAACTTCTCAATTACAACCTTGGTCTCCTCATGATAATTGGATGTATGGCCATATTTGTGGTTATTCTACAATAATTTGACATCCATTTTAAATCACAAGAGGTGGTGAAAGAGATATCCCTAAATGAATTCCTTGTGGTGCATCCAACCATGGAGAATAATCTAGTTGACACCAAACTCTGAGATGAGTGGGTATTTTCTACCCATGAAACTCCCTATACATGGGAGGTATATTTCGATAGTGCCTCCCAAAGTCCAATGAAAAAAGGATGGAAACTCAAAATTCCAATTTGGTTGGATTAGGGATTATATTTGTCTCTCCAAACAGTGAATCTTTTCCCTAATTTCTCATAATTTAAAAATTCTACATGAATAAGGAGGAAGAATACCAATCCCTCATCAGTAGGTTATAACTACCCATACAACTATAAATAGCCTACCAGAATATCAATGGAGATTCAAAACTAGTGATGAAGTAGATCAATGGTGAATAAGCCATCACAAAAGTAAGAACTATACCCTCTCACTAGATATATATAGGGTCTGATGGAAGAGTTCCCTTTTGATCCCATGTTGCCTCATGTTTCTCAATCATAGAATTATCGCACAAATTCATAGGCCAATAAATCCATTTTCTTGGATGACCCTGATTAGGAGAAACCCATATTCTGTATTGTGCAATGAAGAATGGTCCATTGGATCATCATTTGTGATACAAAAGAAATAAATAAAGTCAATTTCACTCCCGAGTGTGATGAACCAATATTCTTCCTTGTATGGATGGAGACGATAATTAGTTATATGTAAAATGTAGTTATCCCAACATATCTAATTGTAAGGGAATAAGTTCAGTGTTAGGAAACGAATATTATGCTACAGGATGGAAAAATGAGAATAAATTCTTCTATAAGTGAGGATTTGATGGAATCCTCCCAGGATTCATTATATAAAAAGAGATCCATGTCATCATGGAAGAAGTCTATGTGGTCTCTTATGGAAATCATCATTCTAGGACTAGTATCTCCCACAAAATGGGTCTATTAGGTTATTATTCTAAAACCGTGACATAAGAAAATGAGGAATTTACTAGAAAATTTTATTCCATCAGGATCCTTGAGAAAATTATCCCTCAACCCTCATAATTCCATCAAAGAACTAAATATTATTGAACATTTTTCATTTGGGGAAATGATATTGTGGGGAAATATCCCCCAGCCAAATCAATGCAGATCCAGATCATCCTTACTACTACTATCTGCATTTCCAAAAGGGATAAGGAAATAACCCTTAAATAATTCTTGATGATGAATATCATCAACTTCATAAAGTACCATATCATTACTAGGTTTTGATTTTCTTTTATGAAACTAATAGGAAAAAATCCCAACTTATATTCTATGGAGTTTAATAAATAGTACCAAGAGTACAATATTGAGTCCAATCACTCATCTCACTATCATGTAGGAAAAAATGAAAAAATATAGGCCTTTAATAAGACACTATCAAATATTCATCAAACGATGGTGAAAAATGGATATGATGTCCTAGCTGGACAGTCTCCCCCATGACTCGTGGACCACCTTTTCCACGACATGTACTAATTCAAAAACAAATCCATACTAATTGGTGTATGGTACAAAGGATGTGTCACCCATATAAGTCCATCTACCTTCATTCTGAATATCTATTTGTGGAAATCTATTAGATGATGATTAATTACATAAATGTATGGATGAATTGCAGATGATCAATGATAACAGGTTTTATACATTGTACAACCTTTAAGACCATGAAAATTGGATAACATGAGCATTTAATAATAAGGATTTCATTCGTTTATTCCTCCAAGGAGAAATATTATTGTCTCTCAAGACCCCAATGATACCAGGAAAAAATCTGTTAATGTGGGAACCCAAATAGAAAGGGCCATAAATCATACATAATTCCAATCACAACATATCATACTAAACAACAATAATGGATGGGTAGCGTGTCAAACCCCCACTAATGCAAGGTTTATTATGATATAAATATCATATATTTCATCAAGAGAAACACATTGTGACCAAATTATATTAAGCTACATAGATACATCCTAACCCCATTACGTTAAACAATATGGATATGTCTTGACCACATGAAGTTAAATGGTATGAAGTAGTCCTAAACACATTATATTAAACAATATGGAGACTTCTGGACCATATAACCTTAAAATGTTTGGAGACATCCTGACTACATGATGTTAAACTATAATAAGAAGTCCTAGACACATGATTTTAATCAATATGGAGACGTCTAGACCACAGACCTTAAAATGTATGGAGACATCCTAAGCACATGACGTTAAATTCTATGGATTTTTACTAACCACATGATGTTAAATTGTACCAAGACACCTTGACCATGTGACGTTATACTATATAATGACGTTCTGACCAGATGACACTAAATTGTATAGTGATGTCCTAGCCACATGATGTCAAACTGTATGAAGAGGTCGTGACCACATGATGTTAAACTATAAGGAGACATATAGACCACATGAATTTAAACTAGATGGAATCAACCAATTTTTATAACATTATACTATATAAGTTCATTCACACTACATTTTTTTAAACTACACAAATAATTATCCTAACAGTAAGACGTTAAACTTCAAAAAGTCTCCTGCCTTGGTGGAAAGACTTTAAATTGAACAACATTACACATCCTAACCACATGACACAAGAATATATTGAGAACACACACACAACATTATGTTAAACAGCATGAGAATCATCATATCACTAATGAATCATCGAACATGTGCTATATCAATACCAAAGAAGGATGAAAAGCCCCAATCCTCATCTTATAATTATCTACTGATAGGGAATCTATTCATTGAAAACTATGTGTGCCTTGTTTCCTACAATCACAAGATACATAGAGATTCATAAACCTCTAATATTAGGTCCATTTAAAATATTCTACTACTTTCATGTTGGGTGATCCTTAACCATACCACATAATTTTAAATTTGCATGGAAAATTTCCTCACCATAGGATGTTAAACTGCATAGCTGATATCATTTCTGCATGACATTAAACTACACAATTTTCTAGATCTTAGTATTTATTGATTATCATTTTTAATGTGATAAATGGGGACATCTTGATCCCATATCTTGATCTATAAAACACATAATATGAAATTATTTTGTCTAATCCTTAATCACATCATCATAGTGAGAGGAACCCTCTCCATTATTTGTTTATCAGATTGAGCATAGATTTTGTGAGATTAGGAATTTAAATAAGGGATTCACCACAAGTGAAAGTAATAACAGCTCTATAAAGGTTCATCATTATCTTAAATTAATTTTCCTAAAATTAATACCAATATTCCTCACTGCATGATGTTAAAATGCATGGTTGATGTCCCTTTAATTACATAAAACTTCACATTCATATAAACCACTCCTTAGATGACCACTATGGTCAGTGATTGGTCTCCAAACACACCTATTTTCTTCATGAACTATATGTGTATTGATTCCTATCATTATTGGATTTGATGTGATTCACATATTTAATCCTTTTGTAAATCTGCAATACCCCTTTTAAAGTGGAGAAACCAATATCCTTTTTGCATGATGTAAACTGTATGGATTCTCATGAACAACATGTGGCTGGATTCCTATTATCATAGGAAATGTAGTGACCCCGATATCTCTGATCATGGTCCAATATAAAATAATCATTGAATTCAATTCCCATCAATATGTACGAGAAAAATATTCATATTGTTTTCCAAATTCAATAATTATGTGTGGATTGATTCTTATCATCACAAGATATGTAGTGATGCCAGAATATTTATTCCAAGGATCATTCTGTGAAAATATTAAAAATCCCCCATCTATATATATACAACATACTTTTGTAGGAAGGGACTTCCTCATGAACTACATATGTCATGATTCTTACAACCATAGGATGCATAGTGATTCCCAAATTTCTATCATTGGATCCTACCACAGTACCCACTTTCATGTTAGAAAACTAACATTCATTCCACATGATGTTAAACTATGTAGTTTCTAAAAATTACATGTGTTATGATTCCTATCATCACATGATATGTAATGATACCCAGATATCCAATCATGGGCCTATCTTTAACAAACAATGGAGGTAATTTTCACCTCTACACATGGGATAGACCTTTCTAGGGTTCTTACAATTTTAGAACTACCTAATTCTTGATTCATTTCATCATAGGATATATAGTGATGCTCGGATCTCCAATCCTAGCCCCAGATACAACAATGGATAAAATATATAAACCCTAACAACAAAGGGGTTATATTATAGAAATCCATTTTGACTACACAAGAGTTAGATCTATATATGACCAACATGTGATTGTAATATATCATTCATTGTTTTTCACGTCATTTCCCATGTCCTTACCGCATGATGATAAATGGAACGACAAATGTCCTTACCGCATGATCATAAAATACATTGAAATGTTCCATATCATGTGATGATAAACTATAGGGAAAATATGTAATACCTCATGATTTCATAGTAAATTATCTCTTTAAAGTAATTTAATAGCATATATTGCTTGCAACACTAACTTGACTGGCTTTATAGGCATGATAATGTTTCTGTGAAATAACACATTATTATTATAATTATTTTAATGTCATATTTATTTATTAATTAAATATTGTAATATGAATTGTAACAAAAAAAATTTAATTTATATTTATATTTTTTTTATAAATGAATCATATTTATAACAAAATGTATATGTTTTGATAAATAGATAAATATTTATGAAAACAATTCATGTCCTTTTTTCAACAACAATAAATTTAATATTAGACACTTCTAAAAATTTAATTTTGTATAATAGACTTTATTTTGGAATTCGGAATATCAAAATTATCTACAGGTGAATTTTTTGTACTTTTTTGAAAACATTTAATTTATTAGGAATAGTGAAAAATAACGCATAGTACCTAAAAACTAACTTTTTCATTTAAATAATTATTTTTCATTAAACATTATCTTAAAGTAAAAATAGATACATAATACATATATTATTTCAATGTAAATCATATGAGTCATTTGATAATAATATTAGATACATAAAATTTTATTGAAGCTTTTAACGTCTTTTACACACCTTCTAGACCCATTTATAAATTTGTATAAAATATAATTTTACCCCTTCTCTGGAATTAATTTTTTAAAATATTACAGACATGGTTATCTTAATTACATAAAATTTGGTTCAATAAGATGAAAACAAAATTGTGAATAGTAACTTTTGATTTTTATTTACCACGGTTAAAAGTAAAAAAGGGTAATTGAAGGAAAACAATATAATAATAATATATATATATCCCAAAACTTTCCCTAATTATATTAGAGACATGTATTTTGAGGAAAATCCAACTTTGAAAATAAATATGATTCTTTTTGATCCACATGGATTAGATTTGGTCAATTATTATATTTTATTTTAAAAAGAGTTAAAAATGATAAATTAAAATTTTAATAATTAAATCGTTGTTAATATAGGGTAATAAATAAGATAAATTCAACAATTAATATTAATTATATAGATAAAAATACTTCCGAAATCAAATAATTGTATTTATAATTTTTAGACATTAAATAATTAAATTTATTTCTGACATAATTATGATGTAATAATTACCTTAATAATTAAACATTAAAATAATTGATATTATAAAAATTAAAATAAATTTCAATTGAAACTTTTGATTCCATAAAATAATTTTAAAGGTTAATATGTCATATTAGGGTTTATTGAATGTACTTTTTCGAAGGAATCAAGTTGTTATGACATTAACAAAAACAAAATACTAAATAGAGTCAAAATTGACATAAATGAGTTTTTAAAATAAATATTGTTTTATTAAATTATATAACTATCCTAAAAATCTATGCTTTATACAAATGACTTATATAATGGTAGATATGTCATTAATGAACCACTCTAGGTTCTCTTGTCATTTTATAATCAATATATTAACCTTGTAGTATAAAAATACTAGAAGACATGGTAAAAGTTAAAATATTTCACTAAGTGTTAAATCTAAATGATAAGGTTAATATGGTGACCTTAACATGTATAAAACCTATTGGTAGATAGGATTTAGACCCATACCAATCTTATCCCTGAAATAATTACATTTGGAGCTATTAGAAACTGAAAATAAGTTTATAATAAATTTATATTTAATGTTTTTCCTAAAGTGCCCCCACCTGTCTTATAAAAGGGTACCTCCCTTTATTTTTAATTCACACCTCCAAAGTCATTTTTCTCAACCAAAACCTGCCCAAATATACTACCAACTTCCATAAATTCAACCTAGATTCCTTAACTAGATCATAAATCCAACTAAAGAGCCCTTTTGTTCAAATCAAAAGGAATCACCCAAAGAAGAGGTTATTATTCTATCACCTATTTCAAAGTTATTTTCTTCATCTACTTCATCTTTGTTTCTTGTTTCCATACTAAAATAATAACAATAGTAACTTCTATATACTGATATGTTATTATAAATATCATACAACCATATTCATTATTCTATCCATCCTATTAATGATGAAGTCACTATATGTGTGTACGTATGACTTACCGTCTCCATATTGGGGTGTAGTTTTTTATTCCACACATCATTATATGAATGAGTATAATAACGAGTAAAATTTAAGTAAAAAATAAATATATCATCATAATGATTCTTTATATATAATATAACATCCAATTACATATGATTTCACCCTCAATAAAATGATATTGTCGCTCGTACGTACGTACAGAATACCGTCTCCACGACGCGATGAGATTTAATTCCCCATCATAACCATTCAAGAATAATTTTCATTTTATGATTAAAAAATAATGTTTGGAAACTTAATATTATACTGAAAATGAATTAAATACATCCAATCTATAATAATTATATCTTACGTATTAAAACATATAAAGAAAAATAAATTAGTTAACACCTGAAATAATGATAATACTGAAATATTATTAACAATTCAATATTATAGGATCAAATATGATATCATATTTATATATGTGGTTCTTTTATAATTTAATAACAATGATTTAACAGTTATACATGATGTTAAACATACCCTCGACTACATGAAAGTACAATATATAGGTTAATTTTTAAATGTCATTATGATCTGAGATTGTTTATAAGTATATATTTTCTGGGAAATATATATCATCAATGTCCATGTTTCATAATAATGTTTTCAAAAGGAATATTTTATAGTTTTAAGGATGGGACACATTAACTATATCATCATTTTAAATGTTTTAATGAATTATATTTCTAAATATTTTTAATTCATGTCCATTATTTCAAAATTATTTAATAGATTTATTTTTATAGACATGATTGTTTTAAAATGTTAATTCATTTCAAATGTTTCAAAGGGGAATGGCACACTTTTATCCAAAAACCTATTTTAAATTACTTCCTCGATAAATTCTAAAAATTTAAATGATTTCATGAAAATGGGATATTTCCCTGAAAGATTTTTTCTGATTATTTTCATCTATGTCAACATATTTTATTATATATTATTCTCGATTGATGTTGATTTATTATAATAAAATATTCCATATATTAAATGAGTAATGATATGTTTGACTATGGATGTGCTATATTTATACCATTCTTGTTTTATGATTAAAGTATTAAAATTTCATATGATAGTTTTAATATGAATGTTTATGTGATGTTTCACCCCATTTCATCTGAGAAACACATTTGGACTTAGTAAGTGATGGGTGGGGCCTACTATAATCCCTCAATGCATCGGTAGGTCTCATGAGACAAACTACTATCATGGAACAAGGCCCTGATAGATTATTTGTGAATGGTCTTGGAATATGTACTTGATGTAGTAGTTATTATGTATGGATTTATGCATTCCATATTAATGAAATTAGTTATTACATGTGAATACTTAACTAGTAGAATATCCATGTGTATGTTTATTTGGTAATGTTTGATTTATTTTTTTCCATATTATTTTCAATTTTATTATTTAAATGGATGGTGTTTTTATTATACATAATGCCTTAATTGTTTATAGCTTCCATTGAGTAATTTACCCTTACAGAGTGTCTGAGCTCACCCCTTTGTGTTTTATTTTCCCAGGATGCAAAGAAGTGTATTATGAATGATTTTCAGGGTTAATCAATGAGAAAAATTGCATTATCAAAGGATTATTTATGTTTTGTTCAATGTTAGAAAGTGTAACATAACATCCACGTATGTAATATATTTTGCAATATAGCTAAACTAATAGGTCCTTGGGGACTTGATTCCTCATAATCATTCCAATGTATTAAAATAATACACCATCTCTAGGCTACTAGGTTTAGGACGTTAAAAAATATCATTACCACATGATGATTAAAATGTAAGGAAAATATCCATTACACATTATGATAAACTACAGAGACGCAATTATTTCTCCAAAACATGACGTAAAACTGTGAATAACATCACCTATTTCCATCCCATATTAATAGAACACAGGAGCCTTACCTCGGTATTCCAGAGTATATGGTCCCTCATCTATCTTTTAAGAATCATAGTCAATAAATCCCGCGTCATTTATTGAGCCCCTCAGGTTGCCACAAAAATTTCACATAATAATATATTTTTCTTTATAAATATAAATTATTAATTTATCTTTCTTATTCAAATTATAAAATTTAAATATTTATTTTCTAAATAAAAAATATATAGGAAAAATATTTTTATTGAAAAATGTACTTTTTTCATTAAAAGTTGAAATGGGAAATTTGTAAAATGAATGTGATAAATTTGTAATTTTAGAAAAACCACATTATATCATACTTATTTCATCTTACAAAGCCCATAAATATATTGATAAAATATTTAAATAATTCACTAGTGGTAGTTAGGGGTTTTGATTCCACTAGTATAGATCTCAAAAAAATTTACAGAAGCATCAATTTCTCTCAAATATAATGTTTCGTACTATAATTATTCTAGTTCAAATTGGTCTTGAACTAGGGAAACCCCTAGTGAGTATACCTATTTACTAAACATAAATAAATGAGTTTTATTAAGAATGCTTAAACTGAATGATTCAGTTTCATTCCATTTTGTTTATAGATTTTAGAATATGGTTAGTTCTTTTCTATACCCGTTAATTAAAAAACTCTATTATAATATTAAAATTTTATATAAATATCATGATTTTTAGTTCCTATTTTTCGGTAGAATAATATATTAATAAATTATTTAGTTAATAAAATTATAAAAGGATATTTCAGGTCATGAAATTATCTCCCCATAAATAAATTTTTTCCTTCCTAATTTAATGATTCCTAGCTAATAGAAAATATAAGGGTGTTAAAAATATAGTAATGACTGTATATTTAATTTCGATTAAGGTTTAACCATTATTATCTTTATAATGGATAGTAAAATTATATTTTCCATCATATTATAAATATAATTAACACATAGATAAATATTACTCTATAATTGGTGTAACGACCTGTATATTTATAAATGAAACAATATTTTTAATTGAAAAAATACCTTATTAAGTAATGTAGTTATTGAAAACACATGAACAAAATTGGACATTTTATAAAATTATAAAATATAGATTTTATGATTTAAAATACCATTAATCATCTTAAACATTGATAAATAGAGTCATTTAATAGTGGCCATTAATAATAGAATAAATTATTTGGTCAAAATAAATTCTAATTGACGCATGCTAAATAAGTAATGGCCTCAACCAGTAAAAAAATACCCACCGAAACTCGTCTATTAAAGATTCTGAGGGAAATGGAATAAATAGTATTTTACATTGACCAATGCCAATATGATATTGAATAAAACAATCTTGAAATAAACTATTTTTAGTATAAACACAATCTTATTAAAATCACATCCCAAACTATATATTCCAACGTAGACCAAGAAAGCACCATCATCGCACACTATACCCTCAGGGCATACGCCAGCATAATAAGGAGTCATATATCTAGACCCTAGTTATTTTAATTTCTATATTTTTTTAACTAAATAATTATTACACTTATACCTTTTTATGATTAATTTATAAATTATTATATAATGAGTGAAAAAAAATATATTTTTATATTAAAAAAATTTACTTTTAAGAAATATATAAAATCAATTAAGAAATTATATTCATAATTTTAAGAGTTTTTGAAATAAATTTTTATTTTAATTAATATTTATTATTTCAAAATAATTATTTAAATATAAATTATGATATAATTTAATGAAATAAAAAGTAATTTTTAGATCAGTCACAATGTGGTTAAAATCATAAAAATATTATTTTCTAGTAAAAAATGATCTTTATTTTGATGTAAAATATAAAATATTTACAAAAATATTTTCAAAAAATATATATTATTTTTTAAATTAATATATCAAAGTTATCTAATTATCAATTTTAAATAATTTTCTAATACTGTAAAATGTTTTCATAAAAATTTAATATAGCGTAAATTTGTGGTTTATAATATGACATCATAATATCCCAAAATTGATTTCATAAATTCCAAAAAATAAATTTGTGACCACATATTTATATTACATATAAAATAATGTGTTTTAAGTTATTTAATTATTTTTATAATCCTTTAGTGAATCCTATAAAGACTATATTATATTTTTTGGTTGTAAAATAAATCTTTTTATGAATAAATATCACTTCCAAATAAATAATGGAATTATCTTTTTTGTTCAGTTATCTTCATTATATACTACTAAAAACACTCTTATTTGGTAAAAACCATGGTAAAAAACAATGTGATGGTTTTGGTTTTGATTATATTGTCATAAAGAGTCTAAAACATAGGTTTCAAATTTAATAATCATTTCCTATCTCTTTTTCTATAAATACCCACCCTCCCTCATACTCCTCATCTATCAAAATGTCACAACTAAATCTTTTTTTCATCTTTTTTTTCTAGGTTTTTAATCTATTTGTTGGTTTTTTGGTTGATTTATAGGTGAAATGTTTATTTTTTTTGACCTTTAGTCATTTTTTGTATTTTTTCAAAATTTGTTTTCATGGTTGGAGGTAAACCATGTCAGTTCCCTTGAACTATGGGTTTCTTATATGCTTAACTACTTTAGTGTTTTTTCTTACAGGAGTATCACACACTTGATCCCAAACTATGAAAATATTATGACTAATGGTTTGGGGTCTAGGTGTTCTTTTGATGTTAGTGCCCGACTTGTGAATGATTTGAGAAAATTGTGTTGAAATCATGAAAAGAATCCCACTTTTATAATAAATTTATTTTCCATTGTCAAAGCACTATTTCCAAGCTATGTGTCCAAATATTTAATCTCTATTGTTTCCTTTTAGTGGAGATTAAATGTTTTGGTATACTGTGTGACCTTCTGATTTCATTGAAATGTGGATCTTTTTCAAAATTTACATTAAACATTTTAAATTCCAAAATAGTATTTTTTTCCATCTATAACTCAATTTTTAATTCCAAGGATGGGATCTAGGAGACTCTCTCCATCCTCTACTCTTCCTTATATTTTTTTCTAATTACTTCCTTGTATCATGATGTCATCATCTCAAGATAGCATCTCCTATTTTCCTCCTTTTTCTATTGTCCTTTATTCTCAGTTTCCTTTACCTGTTATGTGGTTTACGCATCCTCACAAAAACCAAACATAAATAGGTTATTTTTTTGTTAATCATTTTTCTTAGTGTTAATGAGTATCGATTTGAGTCTTGTTCATACCACGGTTATCATGGGTGATGTGGATTCCACTGAAAAAGGTAAGTGATTCATATTATTTCTTTTCAATCAAAACCATTTTAAGAATTTTATGATATTGGTGTCCTATATAGTTTTGTAAGGATCATTGTCCTTTTAGAGGAATATTTTTTCTATCAACTATGATGGTAAAACTATTATATATTTTTTATCCTATGTCAAAACCTCTAAATGGAAAACGGTAACATTGTTGTGGTTTTTTTGTCGCTTTCATTATATTATAAATTTAATAAATTATGGAACATATATGTAATCGATGAAACTAGAATCTTTCATATTGATCCTTTTTTACTACACTTTATACATGTGTTTTCTTATATGAAATATGTCTCAAATTTCTTTTATTGATTGTAAATCATAACCAGATCATGGATTATCTACCAAATTAATTAATTTGTATGAGTTAATGATAACATTGAATTTTCAGCCTTCTGGCTGGTTTTCCATAAATTCTTACTAGATCTTTTCATTTTTTAAGAGAATCAAAATGGTTTCTCAAATGAAAAGGCTAGCTTTAAAATGATAATCCCCATTTGGTACCTTGAATATTTTCATATAAATTAGACACCTTTATGGATGATCTCAATTCTAGGGGGAATTCACATGGATGGTGTCTAGATGAGGGATTAGAATGTATAATTAGTTTTCATAACTGATATGTTGTGTTTTTACTTACTTCTCTCTCTCTAATGTTTTATTTTAATCATAATATTGATGACTTCATAATGGGAGTAGAGAGACAATTTCTATATATTCGAGACTAGATGGATCTGGTCCCCTTGGAATTGAAAATCAATGGTGGGTCTTCCCACTAGAGGGGCTAGTTAAGGGTAGTCAAGTTGCTTATAAACTATTGATGACATAAATATTCGAGAAAATGGTTTCGAATTGAGTATATCTAGGTCTCCTCACTTGGAGTCTATGAATGTCCCATGTTATCAATTTTATATGTATTTCAATTTACCGCATTTTTTTATCTTTTCATCATATAATTTAAACTAAATTGATTATACAAGAAACTCTAAAATCATCAACTATTTGAATTTATTCTGCTATATTTATTTTGTAAGAACCATATTATATAATTTCCAGTACATAATTTTCACTGACATATTTCTCTTTATAATTTTTTTCTAAGAAATCATTCATTTTTATAAGATGTTCTAAAAATGGAAGGTAAAATATTTATTTAGATATTTGATCACCATTTATTGTATTAATTATTAAATGAAAACATCATTATAAATATGTGTATCTTCAAACTAGCATGAAATGGGTTTTTCTAACAGTAATGAATAAGGTATTGTTTCTCATTTGGCAACCCTTCCAAGATTATTTCTCATGCATATATATTTTCATTATATATTTTTGGTCTATATTTCCTTATTATTCCTACCCATGGGGTGTTGTTGTTCATTTAATGGGTAATGAATAAAAGTTTCATAATGATGTATGGATGTTTTTATTTTAGTTTTATCTTTCATTTTTATCACATTAGACAAAAAGGATTTTTATTCTTTATACAGTTAGTGGTGTAGTGATATTATAGAGAACGAGGATAGGAATATAGTGATAATATTTTCCATATAGCAGAGTTAGAATGGTTGGAGAAAGATTTTTTTTTAACTGATTTTTTTATTTCTTTCCTAGTATATAACTAGGTTGTTGTTTTAGTTTATTTTTTACTAAAAGGGTTGTCTGACTTAAGGGTGGGTTATTTTATAATTTATCTAATTTTCCTCAAATAATTTTAATAATCAATAATTATAGGAAGATATGTGTTGTGATGGCCTTTCCATGATTCATAGGAATGTTATCTATATCATCTGAATTAGGAACACCATTCTCCCATTAATGTGGAATAGCTTGGGAATCCGGCAAAGGGTAGAATCATGTTAGATTGAAAAATTGTATCTGAGTATTCATTTTTATGTAAGGATGTATCATTTTTTAGATTATAAATTTTTTAACTCTATATATTTGGGAAGGAAGAATTTATTCAACTCTAACTCTTCATAATACTCAAATTTTCTCTAGGATTTCAAACATTGAGTGTTTTTTGATTTTGAGTTTTTCTGAGATTTTGGGATGACAAAGGGGAGAAAACTTGTGAAACTTGGTGAGTATTAAAATTCGGGATTTAAAACTATAGTGTGAGTATATGATTAATTATGAGTCTTATTGTATGTTCTATTGTTGGAATATGGTCTACCAATCTTTTTGGTCAATCTAATATTTGAAACTATTCCCATATTTACATTATGTTTGGGAGTCATTTTTTATTTGATTGTCGTATGTTGTGGAGATTGAGATAAGATGCGAAAAATTATTTTTCTATTAACAATTTTAAAATAATTATGTTTTTATTTTAAATTGTATTTTCATGGGGTTTTGATGAAAATTTCATTAATTTCAAATATATTTGACATTAAAATTAGGTTTAAAAGTGTTAAAGGATGTCCTCTTTGGATGATTTTAGCGTAGTTTTATAATATGGTATGAATGGGAGTATGAGTTAAAGGGTCTATGAATGTTTTCAATGAAAATATTGTGTGCTTATGTGACTGACTTAAGTGTGGAAAATGATTCCAAATTTAATTATAAATTTAATGTTGTTTTGAATTTGAATGTGAGGATTCCAAATTTTGAAATCTAGCATTTGATGTTTTACATGGTTTTAAAGGGTGAGATTTTAAAATTATGATTAGTTACTTGGTTGTTTTAATTTTATGAAATATTAATTTGCTTTTAAATTTAATTTTTTTAACTATGATTTAAATTTTGATTCTTAAGGATATGATTTTTTCTTTTACTATTTCGAGTATGCATCCCAGAAGAGTTTGAAGGGTACATAAGGATTCGAAAGTGGCATAAGAAGCTACTTACATAAAATAGATGAATGATAGGGTGGTGGGAAAATTTTATTAGTGATTTTTTAAAATATTTATTTCACCTAGGTTCTAGAGAGATAGAAATGTGGATTGAGTATGTGGATAAAGTATTTTGGTCATTATGAAATCCTAGCATTATGAGGGTAAGATTTGTTTTGATGTTTTTTGAGGGGATATGTTTCAATTATCGAAAGATAATCATCCAATATACATTTTGAGAATATATATAATGTAATATTTTTAAGACAATATATTCTTAATGGTTCACCCCTGAGTATTTTTTGGTAGAAAACAAAATAGAAATCATGATCCTTCAGAAAGGTCAAATGATTGTGAAAGGGTATCTCAGCAACATTAATGAGCTTGTTCCCTTTTCATTGGATGTTTTTTTGATGTGATTACTTTATGTGTAATAAATTATTTGATGTTCTTCTTCCAGATCTCATTTCTTGAGTCTTTTCCTCAATTCATGTCTAGTTTGAGGAATTTTTGAATGAGGTCTATCTAGGAAAGTTGGATTTTCTAGGGTAACACAATTGGAATACTGGATCTACTTATTTGGAAATTGGTGGTATATAACCATCATAGGAGAAGTTTATAATTGAGGATCCAATAATTCATGAACTTCTTTATCCACTTCTACTTCAGGAAACAAATATTCTCTTGTGTGCTTCCAAAGTGGTTGATTTGGGCAGTCTAATCACTAGTTTTGAATATTCTAAAGACCTTCTTCCACTATGGTCTTTTTGGACACCTCCAAAAGTTTTGTAATCCGAAATGTATTTTGGGAAATATATCCTCCATAGTTTTGGATCATTATAGTGGTTCGTTCAACATTGAGGTATTGTAATTTTTCATTTTCATTTATGTCCTATTCAATTGTTTACTTTTTAGTAATGTGGAGGGGTGTTGTTTTTATATAGAATTTATGAATGTGATATTACTGTGAGAGTCTTAGAATATAGAGTTTAAGTTTTATTCTTGGAATACTAGAATTATTATCACCTAGAGTAGGATTTATCTTAACTATAACATTGATTATTTGTAGAAGTTCATTGGGTTTCATTATTTCAGATATGACCCATAGTGTTAATTCCTCTTTAACTACAGTTTCTATTCTCGAATTAGTAGATCTATTTTTGCATGTCACATTAGAAGTAATTATAGATGATCATTAATTTCATTAGTTTGTTATTTTTATTTGTTCTTATATGGAATAGAGATTTTACGTATTTCATGGAGATATATATTTCTCTGGTACTTATAGATTTTAATGATTTTGTGGAATTATTTTATTATTGTTTTACATATGATAAATCTCATTTTCATTATCATTGGGTTTATTTAGGTGTGAATTAGGAAGATAAGGGTCACATCAGGGTAGGTAGTTTCCATTTGGTATTGGGTTTTGTAATAATATTTAGTTTTTGGAGTTCTTTATTTTGTGTTGAAGGTTATTTATTAATTATGATCATAAACATGGTGAATTTCTAGGGGTATAATGTTATTATAGTGGGTATGATTTTAATTCCTTGATTTTTATTTTGATTATCATTTTTTTATTTTTTGGGTTGATTTCCCTATGAAGTGATTTTAGTTTATCTTTTTTGGTATGTTTTTCCATCTATGCGTGGTTAGTCCACATAATTTGATGGAAATTTTGTGACTGACTTAATATATTTTTTCTTCATAGATCTATTTTTATATCTTGGATTTTATTATAGATGTAGTTCATGGTTCATCCCAAACCAAGAAATTACTAAGAGAAACATTGTGTTCTCTTGGTGGTCTCTGGAATCTAGTTCACAACTTATGCACGATTTGATAAAATCATACAAAAAGTGTATGAAGGTTCCTATGTTTTTAGTAGAAGTTTTTTTCATAATTTTATAGTGGTTTCAAAATCCTATGGTTTAACTGTGTCCAGACAATGTTTCATTTTAGTGAAGGGTGCAAGGTTGGGTCATTGTTAGGTAAACCATGTGACATAACCATGAAACTCCCCATGTTCATTAAAATTTGGTCAGCTTCCCAAATTACCCTTATGTTTTTAAAACCACTCTAGATTACCTTTATCACATATCCATCACATAATTATTTCCCAAGAAAGGCTCTCAACCCCATGATAAATCCCCCTCTCCTTTATCTAATTTAAGTTATTTCTAACCTTATTTCTATGTGAGATCTTATTTGTTTTTCCTCTCCTCATATCCTCATCCTTTTTTCTTCTTTTTCCCAGTTTAATTTTCATCATATGTGATGTGTGTGACATCCAAATGACTAATCCAAAATGGTTAGTTTTTTTAGTTGTTTCTATATTCCTATGATTCATGGGGACTTTGTTGAGGCCCCTTCTAGCTGAAATTGATAATAGAGCACATTCATCGTCACATATTTGTATGTTTTTATCTGATTTCCATTGTAACCCAATTTTAATTTATTTAATTATTGAACATTAGGTTCCTCATCATTTTATAGGGCACTATAAACCTTAATGATGTAGATTTTTATGTTTTTGGTGAACTTAACAATATTTGATGTATATTAAACTATCTCTAAACCATTAAATTGAAAACTATAATTTCATGATAGTTTCTTGGTTTCTATAATTATTTCATGAGGTAAAAAAAATTATATAAAATTTATTTGATTGATGAAATTTGATTATTTCAGGTCTTCCATGTTTTACCGTACTTTTTTCCATGGGTATTATCTAATGAAACATGTCTCTAAAAAATGTATTGAAATGTTAAGAATACCAAGAGATAGATTTATGATCTAGTTTTTTTATTTTAATGAGATATAGATATCAGGAATATTTTGTCCTTTTGGTTATTTATCTATAAATTTATAATGTAACTTTTTATTTCCAAATAGAATGAAACTGTTTCTTTAAATTATAAAGGATATTTTTCAAATGAAAAGTCCCAATTGGTACTATAAATATTTTTATTAAAAAAGGGTAATCATGTGTAGATACTATGGATTCTAGGTGGGAATTCAATGGATGGTTTTGGTTTGTGGGAATAACATATGTAATAACTTTTTATGACTGAGATGGTGTATTTTTACTTACTACCTCACCTACCACATTTTATCATATCCATGGGATCTTATATATCTTAGTGGGAGACAAGATATGGTTTCTATCAAGTCATTTTTAGACTAAGAAGATATCTAATTAGAGAATGGACTTGGTGGGTTTCACAACTGGTAAGGTTATTTAAGAGCATCCATTAATATTGTTGATCTTGGTGAATATTGACAGGATTGTAAATAGTTCAAAACTAAGAATATCTAGTGTCCCCTAACATGGTGTCTAGGAATATAACATGATAAAAAATTTACATTTATTATAATATGCCTAATTTTTTTATTTATAGGATTATTGCAACCATTATTATTTTACAAGAAACTCTTAAATCATCACCTATTTTCATGTATTATGTTAACCCCAATTTTGGTAGCATGATGTGATATGATTTTCACTGCTTAATTTTCACTATATTGTTTCATTCATAACATGTTTCTTCTTAAATATGTATTTTTCGGAATGCATTCACATTATAGACTATTTTTAAAAATGTATGGGAAAATGGTCTTTATAAAATTATTACCTTATTAATTAATTTAAAATGTAAATTAATACTATATTGTAAATAAAGGAATTTTCAGACTATTATGAAATGGTTTTATTTGTGATATTTAGGAAATATGGTGTAATTTCTCATTGGTAATCCCTACTATTCTTGTTTTTCGTGCATAGCTGTAAAAATTATTAGATTAAGGTATATCTTAATACTTTATTCTCTCCCATGGTACATTTTAGATAATTTTTTAGGAGGTGAATCATATTTTAATGAGGTATTCATTTTGTTAGTTTAGTTTCATTTATTTACATTTTTTATAACATTTACCACCATGGATTTTACTCCATTATATAGATGGATATGTATTGATATTTTAGAGTCTGAGGATAGGCTTCTAGAGGGGGTCATTTCCTTAAAATAGAGGGATATCATGGTGGTGATGGAGGTTATTAGTGATTATTTTGGTTTACTATATTTATATCTCATTATTATGATGTTGTTGCAATCCGTTTTTTACAAGTGGGGGCATCAGATGTGTAGGATAATCGTCCCATAATTTAACTTACATTCCACTATAAATTTTTATTTTTATTATTTGGAGGGTGAAAACAATCCCATGATTTATTTCCGTGATTCTATAGAACTTGTTCCTTCCCATGGGGAATTGGAATGGTCTTCGGGCCTTATAGAAGTCCAGTTCAGGCATCTGACAGATTGATATATCAGGTTGGTTTTTGACATAAAACTTCTTAAGTATTAATTTACTCTCTATAAAACTCCCTAAATACCATATAAAGTTCTCCCAAGCATCTACTAATATCCTCATATGCTTTTATAATCTCTATCTCATAATAAAAAAGATTATATCATCCTTCACATTATTCATGAACACTCATTGTATTATGCCATTTTATTTCTAAATTTTCATGTTGGAATATATTTTTACACATCCCATTTTACTATCCTTGAAATTTCAAATTATTTAGATATCGTCTACCACTTTATTAAACTCTTCCATGAATATTAATGATCTCATATTATGTTGTAGAAATTATTGTGCTATTTTCCATAGTAAACTTTTTTGGAGTGAATAACCATCCCCTTTTCCAATCAAGGGTATTAACATAGATTTAACTATCAAAAAATTATTTGGTCCTTCCATGTATATGACTCACACTCTTTCATCATTGTATTGAATGTTATTTCATATTCCCATATGATGTCTGATATACATTGCACACTAATGCATTTACATTATATGAATGTGATCGGTGGGCCCAAAATTATATAGCCCAATAATACATTTGTAAGTGTCTTTATCTCATGATATGCCATGTATGGTGCATGGAAGGAAATTGTAATCACACTATTTCATGATGAATCCATTTTTATCCTTGACTTATGATTATGATTTCATGTTTTATATTTCTTCCACATTCATATGGTAGCTTGATACTATCATCTTATATCATGATTTTGTGTCCATTTTTATTACTCTTACCCAGTTTATTTCACCTTGATATATCTCTTGATTAACATATATTACAGTCATCATGTTATTAATGTATTATTCTATTAATTGAATATATTTCTCACCATTTTCATAGCTAGGCCCTAGGATATTTTATTCAGTTATAGAGGATCAGTATAATTTTAACATCGTGCTAAGGAGTCTTAAATATTTATGTTGTATCCCTTTTTCATGATGTTATTTTATATATAAAATAACCTAATGACACCATGACATTAAATTTTTTAGATTTAATTTTGTTAATTATGTAAAAAATCATGGTTAATGTTTTATTAATGATATGTGTTTTCATATTTTTTATCAAAGAAATGCGTAGTTAATTTGGGGCATTAATATTAGAAATCCTTAATTAAATACCTAAGGATATGACAACCCATATAAAAAACACCCAAAATTCAGAATTATATATAATTTGGTTTCAATGAAAAAAAAATGGCTTGATGTTACAAGAAGATATGGATATAAAAGAATTATACATCAGGGTAACTACCCCAATTAGGGTTCATTAGGTATTAAATCAGCCATTAACTTGTGAATAAAAAATAGGCCATGTTTAACACCTATTTTGAAATTCCTAGGGGTATATGATTTGGTAAGTTCACAATATATTTATGAACCATTATAAAAGAAACAAGAATTCCCTTAATAGTTTATATCAGGAAGTAGAGTATAAATATAATACATTAAAACCTGTAAATTCCTAGGGTAAGGAATGCATCTCATTTATGAGTTAATTATACAATTTTCATTGTTTTCCTTTTATTTTATTAATAGTTTAATCATCATCATCACTAATTTTCTAAATATTTTGGTCTATGGATAGAAATTGGTGAAACCGAGTTAACAACCAATGTGATTCAAAATACCAAAATTATATGTCCAACCCAATGGGAGTAAGGGTTGAAAAATTTATAAAAATACATATTAAATTAACTCAACATGTTAATATAAAATTTAATAATTTGGAAAATCCATATCCCCTTAAGAAATAACAAGTACTAATTCGAAAAATCATGAAATAAAGGCCTCCTACATTCAATGAATATTTTAATCATTTAATCATGAAAAAAATGAATTTAAAATATTAAAAATATCGTATTTATACTTTAGGTATCTAAGGAAATTATGGTTTTTCAATCTATTTATCATATGGAGGGAGAATCTGATCAATGGGGGTTGTTAATAAAATATTTAATTCAAAAGAGAAGATCAATGTTATAAAGTGGGACGAATTCTAAAAAATTTGTTTTGATAAATATGAACCTTAGAGTATCAGATATAAAATGTAGTTGTATTTATCTGGGCTTAAGTAGAAGGATGATGAATACATTAGGGAATATGAGGAAAACGTCAAATTAAATTCATGATACACATATAGCATTTTCATTGGCCCAAAATTTAAATTTTACCACTTCATTAGTGGGATAAATCTGATTCTATGAAATTATTTGGTGATTATAGACTATTTTTTGTATTAAAAATGTATTTGATGTTCCCTCAAATTCAATTAAAGATTATTAACTCTAATAGTTCATAGTGTTCATGAGATGGGAAATCAAGAATTGATTTAATTTTTCTAGTTAGATGGATAAATATTATTGGGGAATGAAATACTGAACAACATGTCCAAATTATGTGAAGAATCACCCCATAAATTTCCAGTATGGGACAATAAAATGCATTATGTATAGGATTGATGTGAACTAATCTAGTGAATAATGAAGGGAGAAACCCACTAATGTGATAGGAAAAATGAGTTCTCTATTCAATAGTCATCTTGTTATCAAATGTCTCAACTAAATGTAAAATGGTTGATATGAAAATAAATGCACTTTTTATTTTTAATGATGATAACATCCTCCAACTTCTAGAGAAAAATGGTCAGATTATGCCATTAAAAATACAGAGGTAGATCTTTAAAATAATGTGGTGGTATGAAATTTATTCATTCATGAATATAAAATATACTATTTGATTTTTTTTACGAATTGTTTTCTATATCATTAATATTTCATTGAATAATTCAAATATTACTTCAAACTATTGATTTTCGGTTATAGGTGAAAATGTAAAATCAATAAATTATTATATCCAAAGTATATAACATCACCTACATCAATATTGATGGGCATAACATCCTTAGAAACAATGGGATTCTCCCATTAAAATAATTTAATTAAATTCTAGGTATGTATTGTTTTTGAAACAATAGAACAAACATAAATTTCTAATATTAGTAAATAACCATATATATTGCGAATCACCCAATAATTTTATATAAGTTTAAGGAGGAGCATGAAGCTTCTATGGAATCATAATCTCAATCATGGATTTTATTACATTAAAAATATCTATATCTATAAAAAATGATTGAGGATAAGGAAAAAAATCATCCTTGAAGATATTCCCATTATAATGGAATACACTAATATGTTTCTCAACGAATTTTCTAGACGTTTTATAAGTCATGATGAAGATATATCAATTTCTATTATACCAATATATTTTCTGATATCCAATAATCCTTAGGTAAATACCACTATTGAACCAGAAGAGCTAAAGAAGCTGATATATGATAATATTAATAATGTTATATAATCCCAAGTGCTCCACCATAGGGTGTATCGGTCCTATTAATTAAGAAAAATTATGAAAAAATATTCCTCTATTATGATTACTTTGTTATCAAGAAGATCATGATAAAGAATAAGTATCATCTACCATGGATTGATGAGTTGTTTTATCACCCATATAGAGCATAATACTTCTCTAAGGTGGATCTTCAATTAGAATATTATCTTAAAAAGGTGATGAAGGAAGAAATTCAGATCATTTCCTCCTATTCATCATATGGGATATGCATGTTCATAGTGATTCCATTTGGGCTTATTATTGTTACATATATCTTCATAGATTCAGTTAATTGTGTCATTAGGTTTTACCTCGATAACTGTTTTGTAGTATTTACATAGGACGTTCTTATCATCTCCAAAACAAGGAGGAACATGAGGAGAATTTTAATGATGTATAGAATAGATTCTAGAAGGAAAATATATATGTGAAGAATAGTAAATGAGAATTTTGGACAGATAATATGATGTTCTTGTGGAATGTTATCACCAAAAAATGGATATTTGTGGATCCTTTGAAAACAAAATCAATTGAATGATGTTTTAGACCAACATCTTTGATGGGGATCTATAGTTTCCGTGGATTATATGGTTACTATATTATATTTTTGAGAAACTTATCATGATTTTCAATCCCACAAACCAATATTTATTAGAATATGGTGTAATATTATTAGAATGATTAATGCGTTTTGTAGTTTAAAGAGTTAAATAATAGTCTAATCATTAACCTTGTTATAACATTACCCACTTGCATGGATAGATTTGTGATCTACCAAGATGGGTATAAAAGGGATTAGGTTACATAATCATGAATATGATATTTTGATAGCTTATTCCTCTCACTAATTAATTATTCCTTAACATAACTAAGGAACATGTGATAGAGAATTTGCTTCAGTGGTCTTATGATTGAAAATTTAGTGACATGATCACTATGGGAAGAAGTGTGCCATATATAAAGATTGTAAAATTAATAGGTATATTTTTTAAATTATATGGTATCAATATGAACCAATGAATGTGGTCAAATATAATTAAGGATTATTATTTTTCAATCCATTAACAACCTGGTAAGAAAAATGTAGTTGAAAATTCTATGGGTTGAATGGATCTTGAAACATTAGTCATGATAAGGATTGAAAGGGATAAAATATTAATTAACATTGATGTCATGGAAATGGGTATAATAAAGGGATTATAATCTAACCTTATACATGTAGACGTACCATTATCCATTTATGAGAGGATCAAGGATGAACAAAATGATGAATATAAGCTACATAAAATAGAAGTGAATATTCAAGAGTTCAACATTTCTAAAGATTGAGTAATAAGGTTCATAACCCATATATGTGTCCCATGAAAACCAAAAAAAAATATGGAACTTATTTCTGATCCACATATCTCATCCAAATATACGTATTCATAAAGCACTAATATATATAGGGATCTGGATAAAAACTTTTGGTGGGATAACATTAATAGGGAGACTGAAAATTGTGTACTTGTTTCTTAGTTTGAAAAAAATTAAATTTTAGACAATATATTTATAAGGGTATAATGAAACTATTTCTCCATACTAATATAAAAATTGGAAATATAACCATGTATTATGTCATTTGAATCCCAGAAAATCTAAATATAATAACACTATCTTGGTGATGGTGGATCACCTAACAAGATCAGCAATTTTTTTACTATCAAGGAAAATTTATATCTGGGACAACTCGCCAACTTAAACATTAAGGATGTTGAAATAATACATGGAGTATAACTCTTAATTTTATTATACATAGATCTGAGTTTTACCTTTATTATTTGGAGAAGACATCAGTATGAACTAGATATTAAGAAGAGTTTCAGAACTTTATATCACCCTCAGACTAATAATCAGTCTAAAAGAACAATTCAACCTCATGAGGGTATTATGAAGTTATAAATAATGCATTTAAAACTATTTTGTGATAATCAACTACCCCTAGTGTTATTTCATATAACTATAGTTTCCATTTGATAATTCACTATGAACCAAAGGAGGCATTTTATGTGAAGATATGTCTGACTTCAGTATGTTGTGATGAAGTTGGAGAGAAGAATCCTCTGGGTCCTCATCGTATTTTTGATATATCAGGGAAAATTTAAACCATTTAACATCATATCAAAATATTAACAAAGTTTATATAAAATCATTACATAAAATCCTCAACAAGACTTGATGCCTGAGAATAGAGTTATGTTTTTCCTTCATGTATCACCATAGAAGAAATAAATGATGTTTTAAAAGAAAAAAAATATTAGTACTTTATTAAATTGCCACTTTGATATCTCTAAGCACATTAGAGTTGTGGCCTATCGACTATCACTCCCACCTAACATATCCCAAGTACGTGATTCCTTTCATGTATCACTCTTGATGAAGTACATGTTGAAACCCTCACATGCAGTAAATCATGTGTGGTAACTTTTGAGAATGATCATTCATATGAGGAAAAGTCAATGAAGATATTAGATAATAGATACAAAGTTATTCAAAAAAAATACAACTCACTAGGTCTATGTGTTTTGGTGGAACCACATGTTTGAGGAAACTACATAGGAACTGGTAGATACAATGAAATAGAAGTACCATCATCTATTTTAGTGCATGAAATTAAATTGAAATGATGAAAGTTTTAGAGGCAAAAAATATAATATCAAAAAAAATTAAATTAAACTACTTTTTCGAATGAATAAAAACCTTATTAATTAATAGTGTTATAAAAAATAAATTCACTACATTAGAATTTTTCAACTGTTATAATTTAGTGTCATTCAAATTTAATATAGCATTTTTCATTTTAATTGTTGATAATGTAGTAATTGTACATTGAATTTTGATATTATTATATGATAAGGTTTAGGAAAAAATATAATTAATATAGACAGAAGAAATGATTACTAGACTAGTAGGATCATAATCTAGGAGCCCAAATATCCAATATTTTAATGGTGGTGGCATCATAGGAATTTTTTCTTAAACAATCTCACATTATGATTAAGCAAATAAATATTGAAAAAAACATTTATATGAGAATTATACGATTATCGATATCACATCCCAAACCATGTTTCTCAAACCACCTTAAGAAAGACCCACCATCACACACCATACCCATAAGGAATACCTTGGTGTAATAGGGGTTATGTATCATGACCCCAGTAATATGAATTTTCATAATATCATTTAAAATCATTAATAATTATATTTATCCATATTTAGTATTACATTATTAATGGTTATATAATAAAATTAAAAAAACTATATTTTTATATAAATAAATAAAAATTGTGTTTTAGGGAATATATTCTATCAAATAATATGAAAATTATTAATTTCAATAATTTTTTTAAATAAATGTTATTTTTATAAAATATTCTTATTTGATAATAATTATTTAAATATAAATTATTTCATGATTTAATGAAGTGTAATGTAATTTTTATAAGAGGAAAAACCTATTAATATTATAGAAAATAATATTTTCTAATAAGTATGTATTGTTTTTAAAAAAATAAAATTATTAATATAATAAAGAAAATGGATAAAAAATATTGTTTTTTAAATCATCAAGTCTACATTCTCTAATGGTGAGTATTTTAGAATTTTTTGACATAGTAAAATTTGAGGGAAAATATTAAATATATTATAAATATATTCTCTATATTATAACATCACAATATCCCAAAAGTGATGTAATAAATTCTATAAAGGAATAAATGAAAAAATATATATTATCATGTTTAAATAATTTTTTTTATGTTTTATAATATTTTTATAATCCATAAATGATTCCTCCAGCCCCTATATTATAATTTAAAATTTTAAAATTAGTTCTTTATTTACATGACACCCGTCCCCTTCACCGATAATGTAATTTTAAAATTTTCAGTTATTTAGCATATAGAGTTTTTGAATAAACTTTTATTGGGTACTAACCAAGGGAAAAGACCATGGTAAGGTTTAATATTATGATTATTTTATCACAGAGTCCAAAACCTATTCTTTGATATTTTTGGGGTACCATACTCATACCATTAACATTTTTATTAATAATTTAACATCAAATCATCTGGGTGTCAATTTGATGTTTCTATGAAACATCTATGGAATAGCGGATAATGTTTAAAAAGATATGAATATGTTACTCACATTTTTTGACTGTGTGATCAGGGTTCCTCACAGCAAATTATCATTGGAACTCACATCTATAGTTGTAGTTTCATAGGAAATACACTTCATTAATATTTATTGATTCCTATAATACATAGTAGACCTTAAATTATGGTATTAACATGGATAATATCCGTGTTGCCCATTTTAATGATAGAAAATTTTATTGTACTATCATGATGAACACTTATTTCCATTACTTATCTCTAATTATATCTACAAATTTCCCTATAATTTTTTTTATTTCCCCTTCTTTTCCATAGATAAAAAATCTTCTAGATTCTTTGAGACTTTTTATGTGGTGCTTCTTATAAAATTTTAGATAAAAGATAAATTTAATATTCATTATTTCATCATCATCATCACTTGGAAATTAATGAGGTTGTATTATTCTATTATTTAGTGTGTTTGGTTACCAAAATATGTTCACATCATAAATCATAATTCGTGATAGTATTTTAGTGTAATCACAAGGTTTATAACACTATCTTTTATCTCATTATGTATCATTTTTGGAAAATCTCTACATTTTCCAAGGAATTAATTATTAACTTGGTTATTTTGAGTATTAGAAATTACTAAACCAAAAAGAGGTTAAGAATGAGTGATGAATAATTAACACGGTAATATATATTTTTTGATAATTAAATGATATATTAAACCTCAAAATGTATTACATTTGAAAATTATTACAATACTATTAATTTTAACCGAAATCATTATCAATTAAATATTTCTTTCTCTAAATTTGTTTCCCTAAAACTTATTATCCAAATTACTTAACATAATAATTCCTTTATAATAGATTATAAATATAATTTTATTTTCTAAATAATATACTCTGAGAGTGTCAAACCAAGAGTTTATTTTTCCCATATTTTTCATGAATAATCTGATGATTGATTTAATATATAAAAAAACTTTTCAGGGATATTACACCTTAGTATATGTGTCCTATATCCTTCTTCCACTTGTATTATCCAAAAAATGATGTTATTTCTATAAAAAACAGTCATTATCTACATTACAAAAATTTTCGAATGATATCCTATACATAGACATATCCCTTGGGTTTTCACAATGTTATCTTATACCAATACCTAAAAAAATTAATATCACTTTTACTACCCTAAATGTTTATATATACATTTTAAATTTTGTTAAACCTTAACTTATCATTCCTTAAAATACCCTAAACTAACACCACATTCACCAAATTTTTCTAAATCCTACTTTAAACCCAACTATGGAGCCTCGAATCTAGTTCTCATAAAAACTATCTTTATATACCCTGTTTTAAATAAACTAAATGAACTAAATTGTAACCTTCAATAATTACAATATCCCTAATTATTATTTAGTAACAAATTTTCAATGTACCTTTTAGGATTATTTTTGTAGTGTGTGAGGAAGAAATTTTAACATTCAAATCCCTTATCAAACTCATAAAACATAAATTTTTAACACTATTTAATAATATAAAAATATATAATATTTCTTAATTATCTCACGCAGATTACCTAAAAAATATAATATGTTATACATATCATGTGTAATGCATTCCTTTATTACCTAGGTATATGGAAAAATAATAGAAGTGATATCCAAATCTTGTTAAAGGTAAATATAATAAATAGTAATCAAAGATCATAACTATGTATAAGATGGGAATGAAAAATATTTTAGGAATAGATAATAAAAAATAATCCCATAATATAAAGAAACTCAAATCATAAAATATCCATGGATAATAATGGAAATTGAAAATTACATGTATAATAATAACTAGTTCCCTTGGGATGAAATGTGTAATAGTGGACTGCTAATCCCTCGACCAATGGGAAGAAATTATAGCACCGTGACTTGAAAAAACATGATCTGGTGTTTACTTTGTTGCAATGGTATCAAATACAAGGTAACTCAGCACATATGATATATATTTTTAGTATTCATGAAAAATTTTATACTTAAATAATTCCCATTTTACATTGTAAATATAAAAAATTATAATAAGAAACATTCTTTCATCCTTGAAACATTCATAATATCCATATTCATACCCTTGGAAATGTAACATAAGAAATGGATGAGATCAGATGCTACTAAGGTTTATATATAGTGGAACCTATGATGAGTAAATAATTAATAATCAATATAGAAGAGTGGATAATCAAAACACATTCCATTTAATTAATAACATGAGATCAATGAACATTCATGGATAATATCAACATATAAATCGCATTGATAATCAAAACTAAATAATTAATAAATTAAATTAATAATTATTGAAATTCATAATCCAGACCCCTTAACTAAGATATGATGAATATTACCATCAATTACTCTCAATCATGCCATAGTTATTTATATATACGTAGATCTAAGCTAAAAACCATCTAATATGTAATTAAAAATATTTTCCCCTTAAAACCTACTAATGCATCACAATTTTATCGATTATTGGTCTGTACATTCACATATATATCCTATGCATTCATTATATTTTGAATGATCAATACAATTAATTTTCAAAATAACATTAAATTCAGAAAATATCTATACTAAATCAATAATACATAACATGAATATTTCATTATTATAACCATACACATTCAAAAAAATAATATAATTGGACCATATACCCAATAACATTATTGGGTGTTTTAATTGATGAAAATAACATTAAAATGTCGCTATAACATTTATTGAGGAAAATAATATTTTAAGATTCAACTAAAATTAAAATATAAAAAAATCCTATAATATCATGAAAACACATTATTTTAAAGATACATTTAAATTTTTAAATTATGTTTCATTTAAAATAAAATTCATGATAATGGGAGAATCCATTTGTATGGTTTACATGAAAACAAATATTATTTTCACACCTTTGGTGGATAGTACATCATTGAAAAAACTATAAAAATATAACATTGATTATTTTTTAGATTTTTAAACATTAATAAAAATATAATTAAGAAATATTTATAGATTATTTAAGACAATTTTTAAGAAATTATAATGAAAACATTGACATGGAAGAAAAAGTGATGGAAGGAAAATATTATATCAGGGTTTTTAGAAGAAAGTCCCACACATATAAGATACTTTTTGATTCATGACCAAACCAAAAAATAAATTGAATATAAATTATATAAAACCCAATATAAAAAAATTAAAATAAAATATATTTGTTTTAAAATAAAAGGGCCATATAATTTTTCTAAAAAAATTCTTAACCTATGAAATCTCAGAATAAAATTAGATTGTATTAGAAATTTTTTAATTTTTTAATAACATTTGAATCATAACTTCATCGATGAAATAAATTGAATTGAATATTTATATAACATTAATTTATAATTATTAATGATATATATTTTCAAAATTATTAGTATATACATGTTATAAAATTATATAGGTTCATGGTATAAAATATGACCCCAAAAAGACAGTTTGAGATGATAAACACTTACATAAAGTTTGAATCCCCTAAATTGTTATTTTAAGATACAATATAATGAATTAAAATTAATTATATACCAAAACCACCAAAACGCATAAAAATCATATATCAACCAATTATAACATTTAAAAAAAATTATCATTAATTCAATTTTTGAATCATTTTTTATAATTTTTAATTATTTTAGTTTTTATGTAATATTTGGTTATGTAGTTTCGGTAATTTCATCTTTATTATGATTCCATGATCTCTATAATGTTAACATTGATATAAATATTTAATTTATTCATTATAAAAATATTTATAATTATTATTTAATGTTAAAGTTTAAAAATAAATCACATCACTTTGGAATGTTGGTAGTCTACACATACACACGAGCGATATTACATATTTCAACAGATGGAATAGTAAAACTATAAATGTAATATTATATTTAATGAATAATAATTATATAATAAATATAATATATAATTTTTAATTCTATCATAATAAACAACCAGAAATGGGGGTGATTAAAATATATATATAACACTTCGTGAAGAGGTAGTGCACACAAACTTTTGAATGATGATTTTATTTTCCATTTGAAGGAGAATGAGATGAATAAATGATGTTATATCAACATAATAACATCTAAGTATATTGGAGATATAGTTTTTGTTATATTCTCATAGTTATCATATAATTTAATGAGTTATAATTTGAATGAAAATAGAATTACTGAGTCGAGAGCTATACCTCTACATCGAACAACCACCTTAGGTTTGTTATTGAAGCATTCTTATGATGGGATTTAAAAAAAATTAAATCAGTAAGGATGATAGAAAATTATTTAATCTGGACTTGGTTGAGATTATAGGCTCTTGAAGTGTGGATTAGATAGGAGTGGTCTATCCTTTTATAAGTGACGGAGATGGCATTAATGAATTTTTCAAATTATAAAAAATTAATAATTTACTACTCAATAAAATGTATAAAATGTGAATAATATTTCAATAGTAGATGATATAGGGTTTAAATATGACCAAAAATAGGTTTTAGAAATTTTTTCGGATCATTTGAACCCTTATTATTTTACATTTCACCCTTTAACATGTTTTAACTCTTACCATAGTATCAAAATCTTTTACCATTTTTACTATTAAAAATGACCTAAAATGACAGTGGGATTATTAAAAAATTACATGAAGATTCCAAATATGGATTCTATTTTATCAAATAAAATTTCTATAAGTGGTATAAATTAACTGAAAAAAATTAAAATGTGATGAAAATCGAATTTCCATTAAAAATTTATTTTATGTATAAAAATTAATTTATATAAAAATAAAGTATACTATTTTTTACAATGGATTTTATTGTATTATATGAAATAAAAATAAAATTTTTTTATATGAAACAAAAAAAAATTAACCTAGTAAATACTTGATCAAAATACTTTAATTAAAATTAGTATTCATTTGAATGATAACATTACATATATTTCAGAAATCATATAAATATATTTTTAAGATCCAAATGTATTTTTATATACATTATATCATATAATTAATATATAATTTAACTTCAAAAAACATTTACAAAACCTTTATAGTAATCAAATATCACAATGCAGTCACAAAATTGACAGTTCTTTTATGCATATATTTTCAATATTCTGCTCAAAATCATTTATACCTAAAAAATAACAAAAAAATTATCCTGAATTAATTTTTAAATAAATAATTAATAAATTTAAATAGTTTTGACAAATTCAATTTAAAAAATTAATAATTTAGTTTCTATTCAAATTTTTAAAAAAACTATGTGAATTATATAAATATTTATTTAGAAAAAAAACATACTTACTATTATTGAATATTTGGAATTACAACATCATTATATTAAACCTCATGATTTTTTCTTCAATGATAAGTTCTTAGGAAATGATTTTCCTCTATAAATCATATTCCAAAAATACCCAAGATAGTTTGTCTCATGAGACATACATGCGCGTCAAGATGATATCTATATTTGGCCCTACCCAATACTAATAAATTCCAATGAATTCATCATATGAAGTAATGAATAGACTAGAAAATACATAATCAACATTCCTTAAAAATTGATACACATATAGATTCAAATACCAGGTTTACATATTGAACATATTCCCTAATCAATAAATAGAATAGCTATCTATGTATTCATTACTAAAATAAACATCAAATACTGAAAAGGGTATATAATTGTGTTCATAATTTCTATAATATATCTACGTATGAAATCGTTCAGAATACAATTAAAAAAATTGAATAAAAATACTGTATTAATAAAGGAGAGGCATTGGAAGAATATTTATTAGTATACACTAAAGATGATTATATAAGAAAAATGTAGGGTTGGATTATTTCTCTTATATATAATTAATGTGCCTCCTTTATTAATTTTTTTTAAGGAATTAAATGGTAAATAAAGAATAATTTTATAAGAATAATATAATTAATGTTTGAAAATAATGATGAAAGTCACCATTTTCAGTTAAAGCACTTTTAAAATAAATTTCAATGATTGGGGTAAAAATAATTTACTTTATAAAATAATGAAAAATTGGAAATAATATTTATATTTATGTGTAATACATTCTTATAAAACAATTTTAAAAATTAGTTTTTTCTTATTTATATAAATAAAGTATCTCCTAAAAATTAACTATTTTGATATGAAATGCCTTTCAAAAAAAGTTAGAAATAAATATTTGAGATATATAAAAACATTAATTTTAGAATAATCATCCAATAATAGAGTTTTGAAAGAATTCAAAAAGAATTTATAAATAAAATTTAGAGTGTAAGATAAGTAATATATCAATGATATGTTAATCCATTTAATATTTTGAAACACAATTAATGGAAATCCACATCATAAATAGGGAAGTAAAATTTTCATTTGAAAACAAGTGATTAGAAGTTAGATGATCATGTTAATTAATACATATTTATGTTCCCAAAAATATAAGAAATCATTGATAGGGAGAAAAATATGGACTAGGATGAAAAGAATCATTAGTAATAGTGTTTCTTACTAGAATTGTACTTTTATTTCAAAAGAAATTTTATCTAAACTGTGTTTATTGATGATGTGAAATAATATTCCAAATAAAAAATAGTAAATACCATTTCTAATTTTATAATTTAAGGATAAATAAAATCTACGAATGTATATTCAATAAACAAATATTGTGATAAAATTTATTTGAAATGAAGTTATTGAATCCATTGTGATGTGAGAATCATTTGAATGAGAAACCCTTGAAAATTAAATTCTGAAATTAATAATTAAATACAATAATTTAAAAGGAAAAATGTTTTTAAAATATTAAAGGTGATTTTTTGACACTATTGAAATAGAATCTTTCTTTATAATAAGAAATATTTTTTAAACAAATGTGAGATAAAAAGTCATTATAATATGAGAAACATTCAAGATGAAATTCTCTGGAAATATAATATTTCAAAAAAACCATTGAATTCCTTAAATAATTATTTAATAATGAAATAATATATATTATATAGAATTTGATACATCATTAAAAAGGAAAAAATGGTGTATAATAAGAAATATTTCTCAAGAAATGAAATTTGAGGCAATAAACCCAAACACACATACAATTTATATATATTTATAAATGGAGAAAAATGAATGTACACCGACACCCTTATAGAATTGAAGATGGAAATAATGTGTGAAAAAATAATAGTGGCTGGGAGAAACCCCTATAACTATATTAACACACTCTCTTCAGTGTTATAACACACCAGAAAAAAAAATCTTATCATCATATGTATACCAGGGTGAAATAAAATTTCCCACCTTGTTTCCCTCCCACCAAGTGTGTTGCTTGTAGGTATGGTTGTCAATAAGAGAACTAAATATTCTTATTTTATGTTATAAGGACCAATGTGTGGTACATATATTCTTGAGATAGCTTTAAATAATTTTGGAATCTATTTCGATCTCTATGAGAGTGATATTTTTGGAAATACAGAACTACAGACCCTATAAAATATCCCAGGCCTCCACCTGTAGGGAATCCACACTTTCGAAGTTCACACTTAAAGTAGTAACTATATAACCTCTTGGGTCCAGACAACACCTCCCAACCCCTCATTTTACCCATGATACATGAGCCATCAATAGTGAGATTTAAACCTTCTATGGGAGGGTTCTACTAGATTCATCACCCCTATTACTAACTTTATGGTTGTTAGAAGGGAGATTTTTGTATCACAGCAGGTGACTTAGCGATGTAGCCTCTTCCCATTTTTTAGAAATAATACCTTGATAAAAGAGAAACCACCTTTGTTTAGAATCCCCTAACATATTGGTTATTGAGATACCATCTATATGATTTTGTTCTGAGCAAGACAAATAAACTAGAATCTAATATATAGAATTATAGTCCTCACCTTCATCTCTATATTACTTCTTCACACCCCCTAGAACCACCTCTAGGGGAAGCCATTGCTGTGAAGTGCATTGGAATATGTAACTATAAACTAACCCATTGTCTTCCACACATTATATTCCAATACTCTCTTATAAAAAAAGTGATATGTGTATTCGATGATCAAGTAATGAAGAAATATTCATTTAGAAACAATATAAATCCCTTTCTTCCTCATCACTTCATCTGTGGAGATCTAATGATTATTTTTTATCCAAATGTTTGAAGGGTAAAATGATACTTTAAGAGAATTCATTTCACTATTGGAGTTCTCCCAATGTTTTTTTGTTTTTACAAGAGGATGGGTTTGTAAGCCTTGGCCGAGAAGGATCCAAAAGAATAAACCGTTAAAACATACCGGTCCTTCTAATTCAAGATATTAATTAGCTAGAAAATATCATGATGTTACTTATAGAGAAGAACCTAAGTAAATTCTGAATAATTAAAATTATGGTTAAATGTGATCTATAGAGTTAGTAAACCAAGGAATACGATCATTCTTCCCACCCAATTATCATGCCAGAAAAAGAGTTCCCCTGGCCTATAATCATAAATTAATGTTATTAGAGACTAATAATATGTTTTTTATTTTTCCCCATAAATTATATGATTTTCTTCTTGTAATTCATATAATTCTTTCATACATTCTCATTTTGAACATTTCTCGTAGATTTTGTCTTTCCAAAACCTCCCAGGCTAGGTGATCATGTAAGTAGTGCATTGAATTAGTGACATTTATCAACCCCATTCCACCATCATCCATTTACAAAGCCATTTTCGGACAGTATTCCCAATGATACCTTCTATCCAAGTGGTAATCTAAAATTAAATACTTCCAAAGTTTATCTTTTTTTCTTAAAACATATATTGGAACTCTCAAGATAGATACAACATGCATGGGGATTGAGGATACAGTACTGTTAACAAGGGTAATCCTCCCTCCAAATAAGAGAAAATTATTTTTTCAATTATTTCTTTTGTTATAAATTTTATCCATAACCTTTTCCAAATTTCTAATGAGAAGACTTCCAACTGTGATCATACCATCAAAATATTCCAAGGGAAAGCATCTTTTTTTTAATTTCCCAAGTTTCCTCAGTACTTCGAACAAATCTCTCCAAAAATATCCTCAAAATATTAAGACTACTCCTATCAAAATATCTGAGTTTCCTACTCCATTTATAGTATACATCACAGATTTTGTTGATTCCTCGAATAGAGTTATTATTTTCATTAATAAAAATTACCATTTTATTGAAAAAAAAATAAAATGGTTTAGAAATTGGAAGTGGTATCATCATCAAATAGGTTGGATCAACCGTTCTTGAATTTTGGATTTTATTATTCTACTTAGTGAATCCTGATACAAGATAAACATACATAGAGACAATGGGTCCCCTTGTCATAGACCACATATTGATTTAAAAAAACATTCTTCCTTACCTTGAAGTAGATAGAAACCAAGGTGAGAAACTACATCTGAACAAAATATAAACATCCAAATAAGATAGATCCATAAAATTTAGGACCGTTAATATAAATACCCACATAATCCTCTCATATGATTTTTCCAAATCAACATGTATTACAATGTTTGAACCTCAATATTTCTTATTTATGTCTTCAATCAACTCAAACGCATTTCTCATAGCACTATGGATGGGCCTACCTCTATCAAAACCATGATGTTCGTCGACCATCCAAGAAGGTAGATATTGATCTAACCTCTTGTTTTTTACACTAGAAAAGACTTTTTAAGGAATTTTTCACATATGTATTGGCCTAATATGCCTCAATGATGATAGGTCATTAGATTTGGGAATTAGGATGTGCGAATTGGAACTTTTAACATGAGGGATACTTCCACCTTGTAATAATTATTGAATAGCCTAAATAATATCTTTTTTTATATACTACAACAATCCCCATAGAATGAATCAGAGAACCCATATATCCCTAGAGAGATCTCGAGATTGAGGCCTAACATAACATCCCAAAATTTTTTCTCCTTTGGCATGGATTCTAGAAAATGATTATTTTATTCCATAACCATTTTGGGAATTGATTCAAAGATAGTAGCCTACCCACTTCGGAACCCATCCTGTATTGAGAGGATTTCTCCAAAATAGAGAGATTTGGAAAGAATTTTGTTCATAACTTCTTAATATAAATTTCATTTGATTAGGAAAAATAATCAAGGAAAATGTTGGGATTGATAAATAATCATCTTCTTTGATACACAAATGAAATAACATCAGGTTGTGGTACCATTATTGTAGACACTATTATTTGAACATCTCATGGGAAACCTACTCAAGAACAAGGAGAAATTATAATATGTTTCTATTTATGTGTACAATGGTGCTTAAATTTTCTCTATTCCCTTATTATTCGAGGTTTAATTCCAATTTTTTCATGAATTTAATTATTTTGTCCAACTCCTATTATGAAGGGGGTGCTTGATACTGTAGTTGTGAAAATACTAATTCAAACTTTTTAAATTTTCATGAAGTTCAGTCCATCGATGCCCCTATAGTGGTTTCAAGAATAAAGAAAACACCTCTATTTAGAAATCAATACCACTTTTCTAGATGCCTGAAAAGATAATGTTTTTTCATATATTCTAGGTTTCCAGATTCACAAGGATCAAAAAAATGATCTGATGGGGTAGGAGTATGGTGAGGGGATAAAGATATATAATAAGATTTTTTAATTTGTAGGTTGGAAAAGAATCTTTCCAAATGAAAACAAGTGTTTCGGGTTCCATTTTCCTTATCTTACCTCGATAATTTAAATCCATTGAAACAAAAAACTTTTAAACTATTACAGGATGAAAAACAGAAGAAGTCCTGGCACAACTTTCTACAGAATCCACATCCACCCTAATTTTCTGAATGTCCTAAAATTAAATTGATGTTACCTCCCACTAGACATTTATAAATACCTAGATCAAAATATATAAGGATTTTCCATAGCACTATCCTAGCTAGAGAATCACACATATCTTAAACAGATAAAAAAAGACAGTTTTGTTTACCTGGCATGATCTTAGTGGTAAGGTATTGATCTGAAGATTCAACAAGATCAAAAGATATATTAAGATCCCAAAAAAATGAACATTATGGTTGGAGGGGTACCCATGCATAAAATTATGCAACCTCATTCATTTAGAAAATATTAAGATCTTGGAAGTGTTTTTTTCATGAATAGCCACAAGAGAGATTTGGTTACTTTGGAATTCATTTTCAAAAAAATCTGATTTCACAGGTGGGACCCATAAATAGTTATTTGAGATGAAGAATTTTAACATTGAGGATACTAACATATTGAGTTGAAGATAGAATTTAGAGGCATTGAAGAGTGCAATTAAAAGAGAAGCCATGTTACCTGATCAATCTTTTCTTTTGAGTGAGTCCTAACCACGGATATCAATGTTAAGGTAGACTAGTGGTTAGGGACTAATGATTTTAGCTTATTATCTAGATATGGAAGCAACCCAGGGGGTCTTATGATTCTAGATCCAATTGAAGAATCCCATTGGACTTCTTGAAAGATCATTGAGGGGGGGAGACAAGCAGAGGCGGGCCTGCGATGGGAGCTTGTGTTGGGTCAATTTTACTAGAGGTCCTTCGTCTATAAAGAATAAATAGATGCAAACCTATGAAATAAATAAGCTGATACAACCTGATCCTGTTGGACATGAGATACAACACTACAGAGGAAAGAAAATGTTGAAATCTCTAGGTCTAAAGGTTAATTATTCCAATGAATAGAAACACGAGTATGAGACATTTTCCTGGAATAATTCTTAACTACCACTAAATCAATTGAAGCACATCAATACCAAAAAAACACAAATTTAATCACCTATTTTAGAAAATTAGACATAAAAATATCATTTCTCATTTTTCATTTATAATTATTCATTATATGTATATTATTTAATTATTTTCTATTTTCAATATCAATTGTGAGATATCATAATCATTTTGAACTAGTTTCATAATTGTGCTATTGTTTAATTTTATTCTCCAAAATTTCATAATTATTAGATTATTATTATAATTGAATAGATAAATTATATAAATTAACAAAAAAAATTATCTCATTCTTTTATTTTTCAATTATTTTGTGTGAAATTGGAATCATCCTCAAATTATTTTGATATTTTTAGTGATCGATTATAATATTTTAATAATATGTTAAATACTAAATATAATTATTAAAAACCATAAAAATTAATTATTTTGTTATTAACATATATTAATATTACTATTTCATTCCATACTTATCTAGAATATATTTTAATAGAATTTTTTATGTTGGTGGTTATACAGACGCAAACAAAAACATACTGTAATTCGGTAAGAGGCTTTAGTAAAGAAAATAAGTAATTTGAAATAATATAATTATAAAAATTAAAATTTATAGTATTTATTTGTTTTTAAGAATTATTATTTTATTTTAATTTTTTATAAATAATAAATTCAAGATGAATAGAATTACTTCGTTGGGGAGGCACTCCACACAACTCATAGTTAAAGTTTCCATTATCTAATGAATGACTGTAAATAAAAATGGACTATAATTTGTCTCATAATATTTCCAATATTATTATATATATAAATTTTGTTTTTAACTAACATATTTAAAACTATAAATGAAATGAGGTAGTCAAAAACAAAATATGTCAGTTCGGGGAGTTTTTAGTCTATACAACACATGATCGACATTATTTTGTTTTTTCTACGCTGATTAGAAGGACCAAATAAGAGTTATTTTTTAAATATAAAAATATATACGTATAATAATTATATTGGGGTCATTAAATAACTATGTGTAGGATTGTTTTGGAATGGATTGAATAATAAGAAAAATAAAATGATTAAGTTATTCTCACATTGGGATGTTGAAAATTATCATGAAACTCCGATTAGAAATTATGGAATTATGATATAAAATTTATATGAAAGTCTTATGAATATGATATATGTTTCTAAGAAGATAATAATGATATATTTTTAGGATTAGAATATAATGAATTAGTGTTTCAGGAAGGGGAGTAATTGTCCCCTCCTATAAGTGAAGAAAAATTAACTTTAGTGAACATCCATTATTCATCAATAATCGAATGACACTATTCCAAGATCAATGGATCCAAAAAGAGATAAATAATTTATTTTTAGTTGATAATAGGTCAATAAATTCTCAACCAAGAATTTTGACATGTGTTGTATGCATGTTTGAAGTCATTTTATATTTTATTTTTACTTTTACGAGTTTTTTTACTTGTGTAACTAGTTTTTACCAATGTAAATTAAATTTGAAGAAACATATAAAATAAACACTATTACCCAGTTTTAATTTTATGAACCTAAATAAAATATCAATTTAAAATAATTCAATTTTTAACTAATATAAAATTAACAATTAAATTAATTTATTCTATATAAAGAAAAAATATATTGTAAAAAATGTAGTTTTCACTATAATGTCTCCATAATCATATTAAATATTTATTAAAAATTTAATGAGTGATAATTTACTTAAATGAAGGGATTAAAAATTAAATTAAACATTTAGCACCCCACCTCGAATACCATGTTCCAAATCAGAACCCCAATTAACCACATGTACACCGCCTCATGTGAAATAGCCAACTGGCTAGTGATAAGGGTATTATTATTCTAGTGAGGAGACTATACCATAATTATCATGACATTATATATATATATATATTAATAACCAAATTAGAGCAATTTTTGGAATCTGAAATAAAAAATACATGTCATATAGTAAATAAACAAACAAGCTCACATGGTGGTAAGCCAAACCAGAGTATATGTGAAGCTGATATATAAATAAATAAGACTTTTGTACTTTACTACCACACCACAAAAAAATTCCTTGTCCTATATCCAATTCCATATTCCAGATCTCAATTATCTACCATGGTTCTATTTTTCATACTCAAATCTGTGTACATGAAGGTCATGTGGGCATTGAGATGCCTATTTACAGTTTGAGTTGTCACGACCCTACCCTACCGGTCTCGAGCCACAACTACCCCAAGCCTTCCTCCATAGGCTAGGGGATGGCGATAATTGCCAAAGGTGTAATAGTCTCGGGGGATGCCTTTTCCTAAGTACTTGTACACACACACACTTCCCACTCAATGCAGAAGTGCAGAGTAAAAATGGAAACCAAATGACAAACAACTATAACCCAACAACAGTCATGCTTCAACCTCTAAATATAAAAAGTAAAGTGCTAAAAAGTACTAATAGGTACATAACAGAAAAAGGGGAAAAACACACACCCAACCATAAAGGTGCCACAACCAGGCAACAGGTAAACGAAAGTAAATAGCTGGTGAGTATCTCACCTGAAAGACCTACTATGACCACTGAATGCAGCCCAAGCTTCTGTGTCTTCTATGCTCTTCTGTAGTCTCAATCGACCTGTCCGTTGTCTGTAAGGTCACACCAAGTGCGGGAAAATCCTAAGCTGGGGTGAGTATAAGGATACTCAGTATGATGCCATGAAATCTCGAGGGAACAACAAAGGAGGTACTAAACGGTAAGCGATAGACAGAGAAAAGTAAGAGTAAAATATAGAAGATACAGCTCAACCCAACAAAATAAAGGAAGTAGACTCATCCTAACCAAGAGGAGCTAGACACGAAAAGCACATCCATACCCCACGTGTATTTGCCCCTCCTAGAAGGAATGTAGCTGGACACATGGATTGGGAACAAAGGTAGTGTATATATATATATATACATATATATATATATGCTCAACAAGAAACCTGAATGAGTGCGTAATGGGATCTCCATCTCCAAGCTTAGCCCAGGATAAGTCACCAATAGTTCCAAGGGTATCCATCACTGATGCCCAACAGTCCCACACGTCAACATTACCTCAACATTAAACCATACTACTAAACATCCCTCTCGAGTAACTATAGGGAAAAACCACAGACTAGCCTCATCAAAAGGGGCGGACTCTGAAAGAAGTCGACGGGTAACCCACTACCCAACCCAATTGGAGGGTAAACCCCCAAAATGGTCGTCGGGTGACCCACTTCCCACCCTTGTTGGAGGGTAAACCCTAAATGTTCATTGGGTAACCCACTTCCCAGCCCTACTGGAGGGTAAACCCTAATGTCAATGGGTAACCCACTGCCCAGCCCTGCTAGAGAGAAAACCCTAAGGTCAATGGGTAACCCACTGCCCAGCCCCGTTGGAAGGTAAACTTGGAATCATTCTGATTACTATGTGCTGCACGTGCCATCATTGGGTGTTGCTAACATTGCGACCCTGCTTTTGGTCAGAGTGCATCAAAGAAACCTATGACCAACACCCTTTCATATTTCCACATTTAATGAGATAACGTAAGATGCTCCTCTCTCCAAGATAGATTACACTATTGTAATCCTCACCAAAAAACATGTGAGGTAGACTACTTACTCGCTGGAAATGGTCTCCCAATGAAAAAGTTACTCAATGCCACTTTACGCACATACGATGTCTCCGGGGTCCCACACCTCAGTCCCTAAAGAGGTCGGGTGAACTAGTCTATCGTGATTCTCTCATAAAAACACGCTAAAACGACTACTCATTCGCCGTGAACGGACGTCTGATGAAAAATTCACAAAACGCTGCTCATATCATAAAAGACAGCCCGTGGGGCCCATGCCACAACTCCGGATTCAATGCCTAAAACCGCCCTGGACCACTTCGACTCGACGCCAGGGTCACAAGGCCACTGATGGCACCATAAATAGACTCCAGATGTGTCAGCTCAATCTAAAAGAAGAATCCTGGCGTAGTACTTAACGAGCGTGACGTGCCACCATGCCCCCATCTCAGGTATTAAAATTTTTTGATACCCTCTCAAAAGTATCTTCTTGAGCCGAGGATTGAACTGTTATAGACAACACGCAAAATGGAAACCCATAGTGAAAGTTACGTTTGTCCAAAGTCAAGGGGGACAAACCCCTTGGGCTGGACTGGCATGGGCCGACCGGTCCGACCGGCCGGGGTCGGCCTGTGGATCAGCCGCGTGGCCCGACCACTGACCCCTAGTCCTTTCCCATGCCGACCAGACCTAGTTTCCGGTCATGGTCTCGCGCGGAGACCTGCGGAAGGTGGGTCTCGGTCCCCTCACAGGGTGACGTGTCGCGACCCCCATCTCTCCATGCGCCGTCGACATCGCCCGCCGCCTAGAGCCGCAGTCAGGAGCTGCCGCCTGGAGCCTCCACCTAGATCCCTTGTCGCACTGCCTAGGTCTAACGCTATGCCTCCATCCTGAAACTGCGTCACCGTTGTCACTTACCGGAGCTCCCTGGAACCTCCATAAAAAAAGGAAAACAAATGGGAATCTTCCCGGTGCCACCCCAAACACCTCGGGCTCGAAATTTCGACTCAAAATGATTGTTCGGAAGATAAAAACAAGACCTATGAAACCAAGGGATTCTCTAGAAGATTGGGTAACATTTTGATGGATGAAAAATTATTTTAAAGTGGTTGTGGGAATTAAAATTTGAAACGCATGATCCTACCTTGCTAGGTGTATCTTGTAGCTTCGTCGACGATCTTCCGGAGTCGCCACGCCTTGCCAGATAAGTGGAAGAGAGGGGAGGAGATTGTTCATAGGAATCCTCCTAAGGAGAGGAGCAAGGGGGGGAAGAGGGTGGGGTGGTGTTTAAATAGAAAAACACTAAAAAACCCCACCCGTAGACCATGTACCCGAACTTTCGGCGGGGTCGGGGTTAGGCAGCATCTAGGGTAAAATCTACGTTCCAAACGCAACAGCAGTCTTGGAATTTTAATTTGAGCCTCCGTTCAAAATTTATAAAGGTCACGCCTGAGGCCGCTAAATTACTAAAACTCCCCTGGTGGAATTTTTCACAGACGGGTCGCGCCCGCGAAAGTTAGACACCTCCAAGGGTAAACAGCACGTCCCAGACTCAATGGTGCCCTAGATTTCCCCATCTGAGAAACCTTTTAGTATTTCTTTCATTTATTTTGTGTGTCTAGTGTGAACGCACTTAAAATTTAATTCCGACAACACAGGGGCTTGGAATCACACGCCGTCGGAACGCCCTGCTCTGGAATTACATTAAGAAAATTTCAAAGTTTTACAGGCTCAAAGCATTGGTTCTTACATCATCCCCTTCTTCAAGTTTTTCTTCCCAAAAAAAACTACAAAAACAACTTAGGATACTGAGCCTGCATCTGCCTCTCCCGTTCCCAGGTGCTCTCATGCACCCTTTGGTGATGCCATAGGACAGAACCAAAGGAATGGTCCCTCCACGCAGTGTCCTGTCCTGCCGGTCCTCAATCGCCACCGGGTGCCCTGCAAAGGTGGATCTATCCAAAATTTCCATCTCCCCCTATTCGATAATGTGCATGCGGTCGTGCATGTATTTCCTTAGTTGTGACATGTGTAGGACATCATGCACCCTCTCCAGTTTTGGGGGTAGGGAAAGACGGTAGGCCACCTCACCGACCCTACGCATGATCACAAAGGGCTCGATGAACCTCAGGGACTTCTTGCCTCCCCGATCGATCCACCGAGTACCACGCTAGAGGGAGACCCTCAAAAATACATGGCCCCCTGCTTGAACACCAGAGGCCTATGATGATGATCTGCGTAGGACTTCTGTCTACTCTGATCCATCCTAATCCTTTCATGAATAACCTTCACCTTTTTCATCATCACCTTCACCAACTCTGGGCCCACGAGGGAGGCCTCCCCAACCTCCATCTAGCACAATGGTGACCTGTAGGGTCTAATTTAGAGGTCCTATAAAGGTGACATGCCAATAGTAGAGTGGTAACTGTTGTTGTACGCGAACACCGCCAAGGGAAGGTGATCCTCCCAGCTCAGGCCAAAGTCTAACATGCACACCCTAAGCATATCCTCCAACACCTGGATAGTGCACTCAGTCTGCCTATCCGTCTAGGGGAGAAAAGTTGTACTCATCCGCATTTGGGTCCCGAATGCTTCCTACAGGCCTCACCACAATCGCAATGTAAACCGCGGGTCACGGTCGGAGACGATCATCAAGGGTACTCCATGAAGGTGGATCATCTCTTGAACATATATCCACCCCATACTCTCCACCGAGCTCTACTCCCTGATGGAAAGGAAGTGCACCGACTTCGTGAGTCGGTCCAGTATCACCCAAATAGAATCGTGGCCCTTCGCTGTGCACGGGAGACATTTGAAGAAGTCTATAGATATGACAACCCACTTCCACTCCGAGATATCAAGGGGTGGAAACAACCCTGCCGAAACCAGATGATCTGCCTTCACCTACTGACAGGTAAGACAATGAGAAACAAACTCAACTACGCTCCGCATCATGCCAGACCACCAAAACTGCCACTAAAGGTCTCTGTACATCTTCCCCACACTGGGTTGTACAACCAAGGATGAAGTGTGGAACTCCCACATCACCTCCTCCCGCATCTAATGTTCTATTACAGCTCACCCCTGTAATAGGATCTCATGATTCCCTCCTTCAGAATACCCATCACGTGCGTTGCCCGTGAATATCTGATCACGCAGTAACTCGCTGTTGACATCCCCCAACTGCGACTCTATCACATGGTCAAGGAGCGAAGGATTCAACGCCATTGACTGTAGAAAAGTTGTTCCCTCCTGCTCAACCAAGGTCAGTCGTAGGGAAGCCAACTGCATAGAAGCTTCTCCCACTAACCGAGCCTGTGACATCCTGCTAAGAGATTCTGTTATTACGTTTCCCTTCCCTGGAGTGTAAATTATCTTGAAATTATTGTCCTACAGAAACTTCATCTAGGGCCTCTGCCTCAGATTCAAATCCCTCTAAGTGAATATATACTTGAGGATCACATAGACTGAGTAGATGACAAAATGCTGACCCAGAAAGTAGTGTCTCCATAAACTCAAGACGAAGACCACCATTTCCATCTCTAAATTGTGAGTCCCATAATTCTACTCATGGGGCCTCAACTACCTCGACCCATATACAATCAATGCTCTCTATTGCATCAACATGCACCTAAGCCAAGCTCTGGAAGCATCGTAGTATACTATGAACTCAATTCCCTCCTCTGCAAGCCTCAGCACTGGAGCACTAGTTAGCCTCTGTCTCTACTTTTAGAAGGCCTTATGTCACTGATCAATCCAGGTGAATAGTCATCCCTTCCATGTCAATGCGGTGAAAGGGTGAAAATCCTGGAGAAATCTTCCACGAACCTCCTGTAGTACCCTTCCAAACCAAGAAACCTCTACACCTCTAACGCATTCTTGGGTGGCTCCCAAGCAAGCACTGCCTCTAACATTGCTGGATCTACGACCAATCCCTTCTCTATAATGACATTCCCCAGAAAGTGAACCTCATGAATCCAGAACTGACACTTCGAGAGCTTCCCATATAGATGGTGCTCTCGGAGTAAGTATAGGACAATCCTCAAATGCTTTGTGTGCTCCTATTCCATCATGGAGTAGATGAGTATGATGTTAATAAATACAACCACAAACCGTTCCATATACGAATGGAAGATCTGGTTCATCGAAGCCATCAAAATGGTGGGGGAATTCATCATGTCAAAGGCCATCACAAGAAAATCGTAATGACCATATAGAAAACAGAAAGAAAACATCGAGATATCAGCCTCACGAACCCACAACTGGTGGTATCCGAATCGAAGATCAATCTTGGAGAACCACTTCGCACCTCTCAACTGGTCGAAGAGGTCATCGATCCTCGTCAAAGGGTACTTATTCTTTATTGTGGCCTGATTTAGGCAACAATAATCCACACAAAGTCGTAAACTCCTATCTGCCTTTTCCAAAAACAAAATTTGATATGCCCAGGGGGACACACTGGGCCTGATGAATCCCTTCTCATGAAGGTCTTCTAGATGAAGTCGTAGCTCCCGAAGCTCTGTGGGTGCGATCCGATAAGCCACACATGATGTTGGGGCAGTCCTAGGCTGCAAGTCAATGCAGAACTCCATCTCTCGCCTCAGAGGTAGTCCCGGAACATCCTCAGGAAAGACATAAATGTAGTTTTATAGAATGGTAGGGATCCAGGTGCCTGTAGAGTCTGTTGATCTGATAGCCATGCTTTCCAACTGGGGAGAAAAAGGTCGGGTTCTTCTTCTCAGAATACCCATTAGCTCTGCCATGAGGTCCCATTCACCAAGGATGATGAACCTCGTCCCATTGGAAAACATGCCTTTGACACATCTGTGGCGACAGTAGATTTGGGCGTGAACCATAGAAATCCAATCCATGCCCATGATGACAATGTAAGGTTCCATCATGATGAAGAGTATGTCCCACGTGAAACTCCCACCTCCGAACGACAGTTCACACTATCTACAGATAAAGGTCACTAACAAGGCACTTCTCGTAGGAACCTCGCGGCTATGTGAAGGTGTCAGCGCCTCTACTGAAAGATCCAACTCCCATACCAATGGCATCGATAGATAAAAGTGGCTACCACTTGGGTCTACTAGTATCGAAGAAAGCGTAGAGTAAACACAAAGAATACCATGAAACATATCGTGTGCTAGGGGTCACAAACACCCATAGCCTAATGTTGTTCGCGGCCCCTACAACCAGCTCCTTCATCTGGGCATGGGCTGCCTGGTGGTGGTGGTGGAAGGACCTCGAAAGGCCATCCCAAACCTCCAGGTCCTACTGCTCTGCCTGCGCTATCTCCATAAGGACCACCCTGTCCTCGCCTGGGGGATCCCTGGTCAAGGCGCTACCTCTGACGTTGCAGTGTGCCTACTGCCATCCATGGCTGCTCGGTACACTTGAACGGGAAGTCCCGTGCTAGGTGGCCTCTTCTATTACAGGAATAGCACCGGCTCTCTCCTTCCTACACCAATGCTCCACAGCGCCACTACGGTGTACGACCCTACCCCTGAGTCTGCTCACGGAAGGGCCTCCTCGATTGAGTCTCTGCTCTATGCCACCTACATTTCACCGAAGACTCTCCTCTAAAGCAGCCACAACTAGGCCCTATCAGCTGGGATCCCTCACCCAAGAAGCTCTCAGTCACGAGTACCTGCTCTAGCACCCTGGCATAAGTAGGGATGCACATGAGCAGTACACTAGCACAAATCTCCCTAGGAAGACCCTACTCAAACTGCTACCCCTGAAAGTAACTGTCACGGATCATATCTTAAGAGTAGCGTGTCTGATCGGTAAACCGGGTCGAGTACTGCGCCATTGTCATTCCCCCATGCTTCAGCTCTAAAAGCTCCAGAATCTGAACGGATCATAAGCAATAGGGGGAGTACTCCTCACGGAATAACTGCTAGATGATATCCCATGTGAGAGGCGACTCGTTGTGGGTCTGCGTCACCAACCCCCACCAACGTCCGGCCCTCCCGTGGAAAAGGCTAGCAGCTAGAGCTACCATCCGGCTGCTGGTATCCGTACCTGCCTGAAAATTCAGTCCATAGACTCTAGCCAGTCTTCCCCTACCTGGGGATCTGGGTTTTTTCAGAACCTCTGCGATCATTGTTGCTGAAAGTCTCAGAGCGCACTCGGCCTGCGCTCAACCTCGGCCTGTGCAGCTGGTACTAACTGCCTCTCCTCAACTAGAGGGGCTACTACTGAAGCACTAGGCGAAAGGTGATCATTTGAGGATCTCTAAAATGACGCCTCGTCACTCGCTAGGTCATCATCATGAACTAGAGAGGGTAACCTGGCTGGCTGCTATCATGGGGTCATCCTAAAAGTTATCAAGGATTACCGCGATCAGATGAGCATATATATATATATATATATCAGTAATAACAAAGGGGAGCTAACTCAAAAAGGACGGTCAAAGAATCAATCCTACTGAATGCATGTTCTGAAGTTCCCTACAAAAAATGTCTCAGCATTCCGAGTTAACAAGAGGGTTATCAGGGTCCTGGTGAATGGATACGTCGGCCGCCCATAAACTCACTAGACTCCCTGGCCTGAGAGACACTCTCAAGACACATCGACACTCTTGCGCTAAATCCCAACCAATTCCTTTTTAGGGACGTCCGAACAACGCCCCAAAGAATGACCCACCTCTAATACCACTTTGTCATGACCCAAACCTACCTTTATCAAGCCTCAACTACCCCAAGACCGCCTCCATAGGCCAAGGGCTGGCGACAAATGCCGAAGGCGTAACAATCTCGCGGAGGCCTTTGCTTAAGTACCTGTACACACACACACACACATCCCACTCAATTCAAAAGTGCAGAGTAAAAAAGGAAACCAAAGTACAAACAACTATAACCCATCCATAGTCACGAATCAACCTCAAAATAGGAAAAGTAAAGTGATAATAAGTACAGATAGGTACAGAACAGAAAAAGGGGTAAAACACGCACCCACCCAGAAAGGTGGCACAACCCGGCAATAGTTAAACGAAAGTAAACAGGTGGTGGGTATCTCACATGAAAGACCTACTATGACAATTAAACACAGCCCAATTTCATGTGTCTTCTACGCTCCTCTGCAGTATCGATCGACCTGTCTGTCGTCTACAAGGGCACACTAAGTTCGAGCGAAGCTCATGCAGGGGTGAGTATAAAGATACTCTGTAGGAGTCCACGAAAACTGGAGGGAGAAAAAAATGAGGTATGAAATGGTAAAAGATAGTGAGAACAATGTAAGAGTATAATAGATAGGATATAGCTCAACCCAACAAAAGAAATTAAGTAGACTCATCCCAACAAAGATGATCTCGACACGGAAAGCATTTGGCATACCCCACGTGTCTTCGCCCCTCCTATAAGGAGAGTAACTGGACCTAGGGAGTGGGAACAAAGGTAGGGTATATATATATATATATGTTCAACAAGAATCCCGAACGAGTGCGTAAGGGGATATCCATCTCCATGATCAACCCAGGATAAGTAGCCAATAGTTCTATGGGTAGCCATCACTGATACCCAACAGTGTCGAACGTCAAAGCTACCTCACTACTAAAAAATACCACCAAACGTCCCGCTCCAGTAACCATGGAGAAAAACAACTGACTAGACTCTTTAAAAGGGGTAGAGTCTGAAAGAAGTCAATGGGTAACCCAATACTCAACCCAACTAGAGGGTAAACCCCTAAAAAGGTTGTCAGGTGCCCCACTGCCCAACCCTGCTGGAGGGTAAACACTAAAAGGTTGTCGGGTAACCCACTGCTTATCCCTTCTAGAGGGTAAACCCTAAAGTCAATGGGTAACCCACTACCTAGCCCCGCTAGAGGGTAAAGCCCAAGTTCAACAGGAAACCCACTACCCAGCCCCATGGGAGGGTAAACTCGAAACCGGTCTGATAACTCTTCGCTGCCCGCTCCATCATTGGGTGTCGATAACATTGTGACCCTACGTTGGGTTGGATTGCGTCAAAGAAACCTTGGATGAACATCCTTTAATTTTTCCACATTTAATAAGATCATGTAAGAGGCTATGCTTTTTCTAATAGATTACACCATTGTAATCCCTATGAAAAACACGTGAGGTACACTACTTACTCGCTAGAAACGGGCTCCCGATGAAAATGTTACTCAACACTGCTTTACGCCCATACGACATCTCATGGGGCCCACACCTCAGTCCTGAAAGAGGTTGGGATAACTATGCCATCGCGATGCTCTCAGAAAAACGCGCTAAAATGACTACTCATTCACCATGAACGGACGTCTGATGAAAAAGTCACAAAACGCTGCTCACAACATAAAAGACAGCCCATGGGGCCCACGCCACAACTCCGACATCAATGCCTGAAACCGCCCTGGACCACTTAGACTCGACGCCAGGGTCACAATGCCTCTGACGGCTCCTTAAATAGACTTCGTATGTGTCTGCTCCATCAGAATGGAGAATCCCGGTGTATTACTTAATGATCGTGACGCGCCACGGAGCCCCCGTATCAGGAATTAAAATTTTTTTAGACCCTCTCAAAAGCTTCGCCTCGAGTTGAGGATTTTACAGTCGTAAACATCATGCCAAATGGACACCCGTAGTGAATGTTATGGGTGTCCGAAGTCGAGGGGGACGAACCCCTTGGGCTGGACAGGCCGACCCTGCCTACACCGGCCGGCCCGGACGCTGACCCCTTGTCCACGCCTCTGATGGCCAGCCCTCATGGCCGGTCGTGGTCTCATGCGGAGACCCACCGAAGGTGCGTCTCGATCCCCACACGGGGTCCCGTGCTGCGACCCCCGTCTCACCTACACTGTCGACCTCGCTCGACACCGGGAGCCCCCGCCGCGCTGCCTGGGTTCACCGCCGTCTCAGAACTACACCACCACCGTCGCCTGCCGGAGCTCCCTGGAATCATTGGAAAAAAGAGGAAAAAGGCCTGGAAACATCCCGAGGCCACCCCGGATGACCAGGGGCTAGAAATATCAACCTGAAAGGATCATTGGGAAGATAAATTCAATCCCTACACAACCAGGGAATTCGTCGATGATCGTGCCGAATTTCGACACCTAAAAAATAATTTGATAGGGGTTATGGGAATAAAATTTTAAAACGCACTAGCCTACCTTGTTGGGCATAGCCCGTAGCTTCGCTGACGATCTGTCGGGGTCGCTACGCCTTTCCAGAGATGTGGAGGAGTGGGGAGGGGCTTTTTGAGAGGAATCCGCCAAGGGAGAGGAGAAAGGGGGAGAATAGGGTGGGGGTGGTGTTTAAATGGAAAAACACTTAAACCCCCCGCTCGTAGACCTCGTACCCAAACATTCGGTGGGGTGAAGGTTAGGACACATCTAGGGTAAAATCTATATTCCGAATGCAATTTCCAACTTGGAATTTTAATCCAAGCCTCCGTTCGGATGTTATAATGTTCATGCCCGAGGCTTCTAAATTACAAAAATGACCCTGGTGGTGTTTTTCCCAAAAGGGTCGTGCCTGTGAAAGATATACCCCCACTACGGTAAACGGAACATTCCGGACTCAATGGTGCCCTCAGTTTTACCATTCGAGCATCTGTTTAAAATTTAATCTGTTTATTTGGCATGTCTAGTGTGGACACACTTAAAATTCAATTTTGGTAACACCGGGGCTTAGAATCACACGTCATCTGAATTCCCTGCTCTGGAATAACATTAAGAAAATATCAAAGTATTACAAGCTCAAAACCTAGGTTCTTACATGAGTGATAAAAACTAGTGGGACACCACCAATGCATCCTTAGATGATGTGCTGATGTAAAACAATTTACTCTGTAACCAATCAATAAATGAGAAAGCATTAAAACAATCCAACACTAATCACCCATGTGCTCACTAAGTCACCATGATCCCCTGCCATACTGACTTTATTTTAATGTCAGGATGATGTTAATGATATCACCAGCCATCAAGAATTATCCATGAGTCAGGTAATCATAATACTAAAAATCATGTGTATGTACAAAATGTAATCCACTTGGCATCAACCAATTATTTTTCTTGGAATATAATAGGCATTGATTGATCATTCTACTCTGCATCCCTTGAGAATTTAATAACTTCCTCATTGGCATACACTAGGCATGGAGTGTTTCACATGGAATCCTAAAGGTGTCATCATATTCCTACCATGTCCATAGTTCAATCATTGTCATCATCACATGTCATTTTCACTCCCCACATATGGGATAAACATGTCACAGAGGACCACTATCATTTTATCAATAAGAACAATGCCTCCAAAAGAACACATTATCAAGTAGAAAATAGGAGCATCCATAACATATCATCATTATTAAAATTAGAAACATAAAATACATGTGATCAAAATCAAATATGAACAAAAAAATAATATAATCATGGAAAAAATTATCATATGTGGTTCTCACATGCTGGGAACACTCTAAGATGAAATTATAACCAATATTGACTTTCAAGTATTCCATCATAAGATTTATTTCCTGGAATCTAGTATAAACAAGATCCCCAAAAATTTAAATTACATCCTAAGTCAATGACATTGATGAATATCTTCAATGATCATTAAGGAACCATTACTTGAATCTTGTCTTCATATTTTACATCTTCATCCACATAGGAACGATTCCTAAAACTGATTCAAACTATTTTTTTAACAATAAAAAAATCATGCCTTTTGATAACACTTTATCTACCCCTGGAATATTTATAAATTATCAATTTAAACCATACCATGTGAATCATTGTAACATTTTAAATGAATAAGTGTACTTTGAAATGTGATAATATTTTATATCTCTAGAATAATTTGAAATATTCATATTTATAGTTATTTATCATACATCAAATAATTCAATGTTATCATCCTTAAAGATCTACACCGACCATTTCTCCAAAAAAAATATTATTTAATCTATCAATTTCTATATAAATATTATTTTAAAAATAAGAAATTAAATAAATATATGATATAATATTAATTCCTTACATGGAATTTATCTATTCCATGAACCTCACCTAGGCGGAAGAAAGAGAATGTTTTGATATTCCAAGAAAATCAGTGAAGGGTTTTCATTGATCAAATGAGGCCCCATCAATGAGGGTAAAAAGAAATTTTTCAGAATATAAGAATCAGATGGATCACATAAATCAAATACAAAACATTTTTGGATCTTTTATAATAACTTCATCTATATATTGGTTCACCACCTTAAAATTCCCAATTAAATTCATTATTTAATTTTTCCCATGATTATTTCATAAATTATGAATTCTTAAATTCCTCAATAAGATGATAAATTAGATTTAAATGTGTTAAGGGACTAATTCCAAGGATTTTTTCTATTAAAATCATGAATACATGATATAAGAGCATGTAGGGGAAGAAGCTGATTAAATAATGGGTTTTAAAACATTTTTTCTCAAAAGGGAACTATTTGTGGTTAATATGGTTTTACAATTATAAATCTCATAGACATCATGTGTGGGTAGATGTTTACCCTTAAGTAACCTTTTAAATATGTGGTCTACCCTTATATTTCTCAACATACACTCACCCCATTGCTAGAATAATCTTACATAACCATTAGAAAAAGAAGATACACTTTCATAGTGATAAAAATACCCTTAAATGGGATTTAGAAACTAGTAACTACCCATATGAAATAAGAAACTAACCCTTAGAAAATGTATAACAAATTCCTCTTACCATTATGTAGTGGCTACTTGCCCTTATGAATACTTTGAAATTAGAGTGTTTCCATTATGATGGTCAGACTTTACCCTCACTTAACATATATAATATTTATCTTACCCTTACAAAATGTCTTAAAAACACACTTTACCCTTAAAAACCCTTAAATATATGGATTACATTATTTAATACCATAAAACCATAATTTGGGGTGAATCTTTTTGAAAAACATATTCCCTAAAAATAATTAAAAATTAAATCTAAAATGGGTTTTAAGAATATTAAAAAAATGAGGAATATTAAAATTATCCCCCACTTATAACACATCATCATAGAGAGGTGTCACTAGTGGTATTTGTAGAACAAATCGTGCCACTTAGCTCGAGCATCAGACTCATACTCCCACATCCCCTCTTGGATTAATCTATATGGCATTGTATCTAGACAAATGGTGTCATGTTTCTTTATAATACATTATCACTCTAATTAATAATCTTAACTAATCACTCTATATATTATGAATTTGGCTCCAACTAAGCATCCTCGGAGTAAAAAAATGTTTAGGATTAAGCATGTGCCTTCAAATATACGAACCATGGGCTTTTATAATCATCACCAAAACCATGATGAGAAACAAGATTCTATATTTGATAAAATAATAAAGATAAATCTATGTAATAATATGATATCAAAGTCATATTTCATTCCAATATTTCATATTGAGTGAGTCCCACAGATCCATGGAAAGTTAGAAACTTTCATCAACTAGTTGACAATCACCCACACAACCTTGCCGATCCTTTGGGTACTGGGTAACCCCATCAAATAGTTTATATTTATGTCCAACCACTTTCATAGTGGGAATGGGATTTGTATGAGAAAAACACTAGGATCTCGGTGATTAGATGTTACCCTCTTATTGGTAAGGAATCATGAAAAGAATCTTCTAATTCACCTCTTAATCCATGGCCAACAAAACTACCTCCTAAAGGCATGGTATATATTTTTATTTAGAGGATATACCACCCATCTAGTAGTATAGATCTCCCTTATCATATCCTTTATAATTTAAGTCAGGGCTACTACTCTCCCATGCACAAGGATAATATAATAATCCCTCAATGACCACCTGGGTATTAGATCCCAACCAGATATAAATTCCAACATCACAGCACACACTAGGTCAGTTTTCTATCAAGAAATTACATGGTATACTTGATAATATATTACCAACAAAGTATAACATGTAATATATCCATAATACTCATAAGAATCTATACTCGGATGATCTATAATCTAATAAGAACCAATTCTCTATTAAATTATACTCAAAGTGATTCTATGATACTTGTATTCGTTATATAATAGAATCTTCTAAAATTTACCATTATTAGGTGTATAATCCATCTATATAATGAAGATATGTAGATAATATATGTAGTGACTCTACATTCAATTTAGGTCCCACTGTGTGAAGATGTAACGAAGTCTCTTTTGGTCAGTGTATACAAAAAAAACCCAACCAAATATACAGTATCCCCATGCTTCATAGGATTCACCGTGGATGTCAGCTCATAATCTTGAGAGGGGTTTTCTACTCATGGGTTCATAGCTTTGATGACCCCTAAGATATTATCATATCTCTCAATATTAGTTAATCCCTCAAAACTATTTCTTGATGATTTTCAGTACATGGGGTATCTGATCCCTGGCTTGGGAGTATCAATAATTGGTCATTAATGAAGATACTCTTTAGAAAAACAATCACTTCTACACACATTTATGACGACTGTAAACTTACTCCCCTCTTTTTCATTATTTTCATGGTTACTAATAGATGATTGAAATCCTGTAGAAATTGAATGTATTATTTGTAAAACCCCCAAAAAATATTTATCTAAAAAATGTTGTGGGTCGTATCCATGAAATCACTACCTATAATTTCTCAATATGCATACATATACCTACCTTAGGAACCATATTCCTCCGGATCATAACCTCTTGAATCCATAAGTAACACTTCGAAAATGTTTTATAATGTCTTTGAGATCAAAAAATACACAAGACTATCAAGAGGTGTTTAGTAGGATTCCCTTAGACTTGTAAGTATATGTTGATGTCATCCACAAACATCCTAATGGATGAGTCCATATATGTGTGAAATATCTTGTTCATGAGATCCATTAGCACTATCAAGGAATGAGTAAGACAATATGTAATAACCATATAATAATATGACTGATACCTACTCCAAATAACCGAATTTTGGTTTTCCTCCTCTAGAACCTACATCTGCTGGTAGATCAATTGAAGAACAATCTAGGAGAACAACCAAACTACCAATAAAAGATAAAAATATAATCAATCATGTGTAGAGGATATATATTATTCACCTTCACTTTGTTAATATTTATGTAATCAATGAAAATATGAACAGTAAAATCCACCTTCAAGGGAAGAAACATAGGTTCACCCCATGGTGAAATACTATGAATGATAAATCCTTTCTTCTAAAGTCCTTCAAGATACACCTTGGAATCCTTAAACATGACCTGATTTATATGATAAGGGGGTATGTGAATGGATTATGAATCCATCATGATCAATATCTCAACTTAACATTCTGATCCTTATATGTAACTCCGTGGTCAATGATTCCCACAATGAAACAATGCAATTACTCAACATACTAAGGGCCTATGTACCCTAGAATGATAAAGAATTTTGTAATTTAATTCTAGGAATATTCACCCAATGTTCTGAATCATATTATATAGATTGGAACTAAGTGGTATACTTCTAGATGAAGTGATCATGTTTCCTAAAACATAAAGTATATGAGGGGGAATGGATAGCTACAAAATCCTACATGTCTGGTGTTAGGTTGGGAATACTATTTCGTGGTAGATAATTCTATCCCAACTTTATAAGTAGTGCCACAAGACTATATTAGGGAGACATTTTCTTTAACCTAAATGGATCACTTTGAAAAAACTGCATCCATTAGACTGTATATAAATCAATCTATGGGACCACACAAATTTTCTCCTTTGAGCCTTCCCAAAATACAAGGTTTAATCCTCCTGCATATAACTAAGATGTCATCTTAGCATGTTATTAAAATTTATATATATATATATATATTGAAAAAAATCCATCATTCTCAGTTAAAATAATTAATTCCAACAATGAAATATGCTTAATGCATAGAATATCACACAATAGATAAATTATTCCAAACAGATACTACAATCATGTAATTAAAATTATGAATGAATATGTAATACAACAATAGGTATATATATATAATGTGACCTACATTCCTTTTCTTCATGCATGAAAACTCCCAGAATCTAATAAAAATATTAACAGCAATCCCATAAATGGTACCTCTAATGTTTTTTACACATTTTCTATATAGGGACTTGGAATGTCCCCTAACTAAGTCCCACAAAACATTCTCATTATTTCCATTACTTAGGTAAGTCTAAATATAAATGAATTAGACCCCTATAATAACAATTTGTAACACCTCATCCTAAACCACCGAGTCCAAATGGGAGTGCCACATGACCTCATGTATATATCCTCATATGACGGAGGTAAATAACTAGTTGTCGGTGTCTAAGTCAATATTTGTGGAGACTATTAAGTCAATATCATCGCATGTAATAAATAATAATGAAATAATAAAATATAATAAATAATTATAGTAGAAATTGAAAAAAACAAGATGGCATACATGTCATGAAGTAAATAAAAAAATGGTCTACCATGGTGGTAATCCAAGATAGAGTATGCGTTCAGAAGATTAAAAATAATGTACTGTTGCCCACCCCTAGATTATGTTCTTATTCTGTATTTGACTACATTCTCTATGGATTGACCATTTGCTAAAGGCCCCTTTCCGTTACTCATATCCTTATAAATGAAGTGTGTTAGAGCATCTTGATTCCTATGTAGGGTTTGACTAATAAAACCAAGTAGGATGCGGCTAATGTATCTATAAGTGATGGGATCATGTAAAAAGTGTATTATATATAAAAAATTACACACATACAAAATAAATCAAAAAGTCTGTAATAGTGTTTTAAAAAATCCACCATCAGCCACAGTTATTACACTTTCAGCTCTATTCGAAAAATAATGTCATGTTATTTGGTGTAATCAAGAACTATTTGGGGGACTAGTTATCATGTTTTTTTGTAATGTGGGTTTTCACTAAAAGACAAAAAATTGGAATCAACTGAGTCATATTCATAGCAGCCACTAGGAATTGAGTGATTAATATGATCAACATCCTCTATGAATTTAGTAATATATTCATTGGAATCCAAAAGGAATTGTGTGTATCGCCCAACATCCATGATCCAGTCTCATATCTCTACCCAATTCTTAGTTACATCATTTCCATCATTTCAAGCTATGAACACTCCCACTCTAGGGGATAAACATTTCATGATGGTCCTACTTCTTTTGGAAATAAGAACAATACCACCAATGGAACACATAAAAATATATAATATACAAGAATGAATTGAATATCATTATGATTAAAAATTTCAACATACACTTCATGTGATCAACATCAAACATGAAAAAACAAGTCTTGGTAATACTAATGGAAACAATTATCCGATAAATTTAAGATGGGAAATAAACACTGCCATATGTGATCATAAAAATTCACGACATTCACGTATTCTAATTAAAGATTTATATCCTGGAAACATGTTTAAACAATATCCCAAAAAAAGTAAAAGACTTCGAACCTCAAAGTGAGTGCTAAAAAAATTAAATGTTCTTCAAGGAATCATCGCCCAAATATCACCCACACAATCATCATCTTGAACTTCTGTATAATGAATTTTATAATAGATTAAATTTTTTATTTCTAAAATAATCAAATCACCCCATTAGATAACACAATATCTCACCTGTATAATTTAAAATTATATATTTATTCCATAGAATTTATTAATAGTTTCTTTCTTAAATAATAATTTTTATCTCAAATATTTTATTACTCTATCCATCTAGAATAATATTATATATTTATGATAATTATTCATTTTGAAACATAGATGATTATATGTTATTATATTTATGGATTTAATTAAACCATTTCTCAAAAAAATAATTTAATTTAATCCAACCATTTCTTTAAAAAACTTATTTTAAAAATTGTACTTAATAATAATATGATAAAAAATAAATTATACCAGGATTTATCACTTCAAAATTGTACACTAAAGAGGAAGAAATATAAGGTTCTTCCACACATATAAAATAGATTAAGGGTTTATATTTATCAAATAATTCTTCATCGTTCTTGTATAATGAAATTTACAAGCTTCTCAAACTCAAAATGATTAACCAAAAATAAAGGTAGAAAAGTGTTTATATTCTTATATAATATTATTCACGGGATTTAAATTTGTAAATTAATTATTTCTCCAAACTATTTTCGTTAAAATTATGAAAATATGTTACATGACCAATCAAGGAAAGGTGAATTACAAAAAAGTTATTTTTAAATGATTTTTCCCTAAAGGGAATTACATAATTGTAACATGTCCATACCATTTTTTATTTTCTAGTGATCACATGATGTTTATAGCTTACCCTTACACAACATTTGAAAATTAAGGGTTACACTTATGCAAATAAATATTCCCATACTAGGAAACATGATTCCCCTTATGTAAGATTTTTAAAAAGTATATTACCCTTACACAGTGATAAAAATACACTTAAATTATAATTAGAAACAAGTAACTTCCCTTACACAACTCCAATATTTCCAAATCATAGTGCATCAGAAAGTCTTATTCCCCTTATATAGATTATATTTACATTTACACATTTATTGAAATTAGAGGGATACATTTTCATAGGACAATATTTATTTAACACACTACGTATTTAAAAATAGTTCATTTTCATGTTTAAAATTTTCCGTGATTTAGATTGTCATATTCATTATAAAATATTGAGTACTTTTTAAATAAAAAAGAAAATTTAATTTATAAACTCTTTTCCTATAAGGATTTACATAAAATATTAATTTAATAATTAAATAATTTTAATTTTATAAGATAAAATCCAATTTTAAATTAATTATGTTAAAACTATTTTAGGATGAAATTTTTAGAATTTTCTGAAACAATTCATTTATCAATGAATAGTGAAAAATACTAATTTTAATTGAAAATTGTGTTTCTATTTAATGAATTTACAAAGAAAGGTTTTCATTTTTTTTTGAATAGAAAATTTAATTCAATGTAGCTTATTAAATATAATCTAATTTTATTCGTTCTAATGAATTTTATAATTTAATTTTTTATAAAAACATTTTTATACATAAAAGGAATTTTTCTGAAAAACAGCTTTTCAACATGTTTTGAAAGATTAATTTTAAATTAAATTATCCCACATACATGAATTGAATAATGAAAAATGGATTCCATATCTTCAATAAAGAGTTATATATTTCACAAATGATTCCATTTTATTTTTAGGAATTATGAATAGTTATCAAAGTAAAATTTTGTTATCACTCTAAAGGTAAAACTAGATAATCAAGTTTAAAAATAATGTGATCCAGACTATAAAGCGCACCTAATAGATGATTAATTTTTTTTAGGATTTAATTTCATTGATATTCATAAAAAACTGATATATGTCAAAGTTTTTCATTTATCCATTATTTTTATCATTATAACATATTTTATAATGAAAATTCAAAAACATTTTTTTCTCTATTTTTATAATCCTTAAATTTTATACATGGCGATAAGAAGAATTTATCATTAGTTATAAACTATTATTTTAAAAATGAATTATTTTATTTATAATGTTAGTTTATATATAATTTTTATTTATGAAATAATTTACTTAAATGAAAACACAACACTGACATAATAATATTTTCAAAATAGAAAATTTAAATGAATAACTTTAAAAAATTTATAATTCGTATAATTTCAGTGGGATACAACATCTTGAGAATTTTTTAGATAAAAATAACATAATTGGGGTGTCTTAAAGGTTTATATTAATATTCCTTTGTCTTAATAACTTTTTCATAGGGAAATTAAATCAATAGTTTCCAAAATGGAATTCGGGATATATTTCTATAAATGATATTTTATTAAATGATCTAAAATTCCTAAATATCTAATATTTGACTAGGGGTTTCTAAATGATTTTAAATTTAATTTTTGATCCATTTATGGGCCAATTATCCATTTATAATAAATATTTTGACACTGGAATTATAAAAAAACATTGATATCATCATAATTATTAAAATGGGTAATGGGGGTCAAACAAAAAGATTATGTTAAAAATAATGTAAACATTTCCAATTTGTTGGATATGATTAATTCAAGTCATACTCATATTATATTCATAAATTATAATTTTTTAGACACTATAATAAGAAAATTAATTTATATTAATTTAATACCTTAAGAAATTTCAAAAATGCAAATCCCCTCTATTTTTAAAGGGAACCTACTTCTATATATTCTTAACACTTAATAAGACTTTTGGATTGAAAAATACCTTACTAATTACATTTATTAAATATCTTCCAATTTATTAGATTCCTTGTTCTATTTATAAAATAAACCATTGAATTGTTTTGTGTAAACCTTAAGAGGTTGTCCGAAGAAGATGTATAATTATTAACTGATCAAATTCGTATGATTTCCTCTTTAACATCAAAAATTTCATCTAATAAAATGAAATAAAAACATCAATATCTACCATACACAAATATTTTTTCATGTCAATCAAAAAACATATATCCTTATAATTTTCTATTAAATAGTAAGCAACCCCATAGTTCATGTGTATGGTAGACTACCACCTCCTAAACCTATGTAATTCATTTTTTATCACTGTAATTCATAGATGTTTTAATGATATATTTAATGTAAATATATGATATTCATGATTTATTTATCATTCTACATAATTAATATATAATTTATTTTCTTAAAATTTCATTCACTGAAAAATGATGGTGTCATCTGTGTTAACGTGTGGGCTACAACAGCCACAAAGCAATGTGATTATTGTTTTCATCACCACATCACATGTATAATATAAATAATTTTTTTTAAAAAAAATATGGAATTTGTAAATTAATTATTATTTGGAAAAAAAATAAATACATAACTTTTTCCATCATGACCATTGAATAATGGAAATGTAACTCAAGTGTATGTTTGACCTACCATCTCCATGATTGTAACATAGTACAATATTGATAGCCATATTTAATAGAAAAAATTATTTTTATAATTTAAATATATAAATGATAAAAATTATATTATTACTATTCTAGATATGGTGTACCAATGTTCTCTTTGACCATAGCCAGCCTATCAAAGTCATTTTTGACATAGGAGTTGAATATCATCTGAACGTACAACTTGAACTTAATTGATTATGTGATTTTATATAACATATTATTAAATTAAATAAGAGTAAAGTTGAACATGAAAAATTTTATAATGTAATTCAATAATTAACATAATTCTATTATTCAGGAGACAAAATGACAAATAGAATGAGTCGGACATGGGGTAAGGGGCTTTATTTTATAAATAATCTTTTAATGTATCATTTCATAACCTTTTTATTCCATGTCTATATTTTTTAAAAAATAATTCTATTTATAAATACATAAAATATTTATAAATGTAATTTTATGTCTCTTTTTTATTTCATTGAAGCGTTTTCAAATGGAATCATTTTTATAGAATGCTTTGAATTTCCTAACTAAAAGGGAAAAAGGAATGTTTTATTTTAAAAAATATAGTGTCATCTTATTTTTATACCACAGAAAACATTATTTAATTTTTGGATTAATTTAAATTAATTAATGATTTCATCAAATAAGAACCATTTATTTTTTTTTATTTTTTTGTGTAATGAGTTTTTAAACGTAATGGGTATTTCGATATCTAAAATTGTTTTCCAGAACATTTTAAAATATTTTTCAAGGGTTTATGATAAAATTAAAAGAATAGAAATGTTTTATTCATAACATAGTGCATGTTAATTATATATGATAATGGTTGAAAATGTTAAAACTTACAAAATGTATGTTCCCAATACAACATATATCATGGGTGAGCCTGATATATCTTATTTTATGGGTGTACCCAGATAGCGGTCCAATGCATTGTGTAATATTTCATATCCTTATATGAAATAAGTTGAGGATTAATTGGAGAGTATTTTCATATAGATTTAATTATGATTCCATTATATGTAATATATGTTAGGAATAAATCTCTCTATGTTTTATGAAAGGGTATTTATTTTCATTCCATGGGTATTAAAATTTTTCATTGAGAAAACAAATTTCATGTAGGAATGATTTATTTCGTATTCTCACAAAATATTGTGATAAAGATAAAAAATGAATGGATTTTCATGTTTTTCACTAGATTTCGGATTTATTATATTTTTAAACTTAATGATATTTTTTTCTCAACCCATATTTTTGAAAGAAATCATAGTGTTATAGGATAGGTAAGAAAAAAAGAAAAATCCATGAAGAATCTGATTATATTTTTTAGGTAAATAATACATGTTTTTTAAAACATTTATACTATGGGATAAATGGATACTAATAATATATATCAACTATGTAAAATAGGTTTTCCTATGTATTATAAATGGAATAATTCCTTAATTATCAAAACCATAATTATAATTAGGTTTGTAAAAAAATGATTTCTAGTCTACTTTAACTAAAATATGAAATGTTTAAGGTTGGATCCTAATAATTTTTATTAGTGGAAATAATTTTATAACTTTTTTGTACAAGATAATATTAATATAATATCCTTAAATGACTCAATATTATGGTTATTTTGAAATTATAGATCTTTTGATGATTACCATATTGATTCATCTATCATATGTTTGTTCAGAATGTTTCTCCATAGAGGAAACATTAAAGATAAATAAAGAAGTTATCTAGATGAAAATATCCTTCTAAATCATCATACCATAGTTATTGGAATTGATAGTGGTATCCATGTAATTTATATATAATATTAATGGTAGTGTTATCTATTTTAGATATAAAAACTAGATTTACCACAGATGAAATTGTGAATAGTTTAGCATTTCATGAAACAGAATCCTCTGTATTTTAGTTTAAACTCTAATATAGTGGTACTAAAATGTTATATTAATGATCTGGAAAATATATTTTATGATATGGGATGTTTGTAAATTCAAAATATAACTCATTCTATTTTTTTAGAAGTTGAATCTAATTTATGGTGGTATTTAGTTAATAATTCCAAATAATGTGATTAGATTGATTCCTTAGAATGATATATGTTAATAATATTTTATTATATAAATATGTCATGATGTATTTTCAAGTTAGTATAGAGAAAAAACTCTTAGAACAAAGTAAAAAAGTTTTTGATTCAATGAATTCATATAATAAAATTAAAATATTGTTCATGTATACACCAAAAGTTATTCGGGAGATTGATTGTAAAATTAAAATATTTAACTCAATGTTAAAACAAATAATATGAATAGAATTGGCCTCATTAAAATTTATTAATTATGAGAAGTATATTCACTATGCTGAGAAATTAGATACGTATTTTGATGACACTTATGTGCATCTTGATGAAACGATTAAGAAGTGATCATGGTTGAAATAAATGGAGAGTAATTCCTATAATAAATCTGAATTTAAGACCCAAACATGTTCTAAAAATGGTAAAAGTAATTTTAGGGAATGTTAAATAGAGTTTGAACATTGTTATTGGTGTGGTCATATTGGTTGTAGGTAACGTGACTATGAAGAAAAGAGTCTTGTACAATCTAAGAATGTGGTAATAGATAACCATTCAAGAGTGAGTTTTTTAATTATAATAATTTGTGAAATTATGGAGACATTTGTCTGATGCTAGTTAAAAATGATGGAAATCATCATGATAAGAAGAAAAAGGCATTGGATAATTTATTTTCTAATACAAAGGTCGATGTTGGGACATAAAATGAAGTGATGAAAGGTATGTTCCATGTTAATTTTAATTATCTCAATTTCATTTTATGAAATTACATCATCTCAATCCATCATTTTTAATAAATTTTCATAAAAAATGGTAATATCACCTCCTAAATGGATGATAGAACTTCAACATAAAAAAATGTGTCAAAATATTAAAGAAACCAAGATTTATATGAATCCTCATATTGTTATTAGTCGGATATAACTTCCTAAAAATCACTATAACTTCTTATAATAGAGTTTGATATTAATTACATTATGGATTATATTTTTTTTTATCATGATTAGATAGATTTCATTGCTAAGTGATTTATATTCAATGATTTCACACCTTTGATAAAATAATATGAAGCTTAGAAATTGATTATAGATGTAAGTCAATGTTACCAAGATTATATTTTTGAAAGGAAATAAAGTGATCAAATAATAAATATTCTAATAAAAAATGTATATACGAATTTATTTTCAGATGAAATTTTTTATGTTATTCATAGTCAGGAAGTTGAGTTTACTGCTAAATTTCTACATGATGTTAATCCTATTTTAAAAGTCTCTTGTTAATTGGATCATGGAGATATTTAGGGGTTGAAAAATAAGTCTAATCACTTTATAGATAAAAGCTTCATTTGACCTATCACTTAACTAAAGGGTGATCATTTTTATTTTTTAATAATAATTATTGTTTAATGATACTTTCATAGATTATAAAGACCTGAAAAATTTCACTATTAAAATCATATATCATTTTCCTCTTATCAATGATTTTTTTGATTATATCTAGGGAGAAAAATATTTTATAAATATTAATATCAGGTTAGGGAATCATCACTAGAAGATGAAAGAGGAAGATATCCTGAAGACTGCAATTTATACTATATACATGAATTTTGAATTTTTTGTAAAACCCTTTCGGTTTTCCAATGCACCAACTATTTTCATTGATATTTTGAAGAGAGTTTTCCATGAAAATTTAAACAAATTTATGTTTGTTTTTATTAATTATATATTGGTATATTCTAAAATTAATTATTGTCAGGAAACACCAATTAGTATTTTTATCAAACCATAAATGAAAAGATACTATACTAGAAATTTAGTGAGTGTTGATTATTTTGTCAACAAATTTATTTTCATGGTTATATTGTTCATAGAGATGTAATAACTATTTAACATACCAAATTATCATTGTTAATGAATATAAAGGAACTAAAAATGTCATAGAGATTTGTATTTTTCTTATATTAGTGGGTTATAGCTGATTTTTTTGGTAAAAATTGATCAGTTATATATCCCACTAACTAACATAACTTAAAAAATATTTAATATAATATGGATGAAAGAATGCGATGATTTTTTTAAGAACTAAAATAGTGATTGGTAAATGATATATTTTTAATCATTCCCTCTAAAAATTGGGAATTTTTCATTTATAAGGATGCCTCGATAAAGGGGCCCGATAGTTTTATGATATTGAATAATTAAGAAATTGTTTATGCCTCTTGGAAACTGATCCCCAATAGTTAAATTATCCTACTAAATATTTGGACTAAGATATTAAGGTATTTTCTTTATTAATTTTGAGGAATAATTTATATGCAGTAAATTGTAACATATATACTCATCAGAACACTTTAAATTATCTATTCAATTATAAATAGTTGGACATGTGGAAAAGAATATGGATGAAACTGAATAAGGATAATTACTACATAGTTTCTTTAGGTTGGAAACATATTTCTACCTTTACTATGTTAAATTTATAATATAACCAATTGATTAATGAATTGATGAATTTATAACAAAAATTTGGGCATGTAAGAACATCCTATGGTTTGTTTTAGTTGTTAGTATAATCATCCATTATCGAATGAATTAAGAAATCTCATAAATATGATCATGTTTGACTAAAACATTTAAACCCTTTGAAATAAATTATGTTTCTAGAGTTTAATATTGATGAACAAGGTGATATAGAATTTGTAAAAATATTATGTTTTCCCATTGATTCCTAGTTAAATATATAATTATTGAATGAATCACACAGTTCTATGTTATCCATTCACCTTGGTAGCACTATAATGTCAATATATGATCAAAGGTAATACTTGAGGGATGGAATGAAAATAAATATTGATGAATTTACTATGAAAAATGATACTAGTCAGAAGGATAAAGGGGAATGAAAAAAATAAAAGAGATTTCATGATCCTTTTCCTATGATGGAGTGGAAATGTAAAAATATATTTATGGATTTAATGGTGGGACTTTTATAGGTATCTTCAAGTAATAATGTGGTTTTGGTTATTGTTGATCAACTGACTAAGTCTGCACCTTTCCTTCCCTTTTAAGATATTGTGGCTTTATATCATCATTATCCATTATAAATCAAGGAGATATTAAGGTTAAATTGAGTTCCTCTCTCCATTGTAAATAATTATGATCCCAGATTAAATATCAATTTCTGGAAAGGACATCAGATCAGGTTTGGTATTGAATAAAATTTTATTATATCCTTTCATCCTCAATATGATCTAAAGTCCATGAAAACAATTAATACAATTAAATACTTTATATGTAATGTTTAAATTTATTTTGAAGGATGTTTGGTCCATCATATTTCAAAAGTTGAGTTTTCTTGAAATAATTTTTTTCATTTAAGAATAAATATCAAAACTTTTGTGAATTATATAAATAAAGGGGTTGGAAAATAATTGTTTTGGTTCAAGTAGGTGAAATGATTTTCTTTTAGACCAAATTTTATAGAATAAATGGTTGAGATGGTAAATATGATTCATGATTCAAAAATATAAGAGGACTGCTCATATTATAAAAAAAATAAATTATGGATAAATGGAATAATGAACTTACTTTTGATGTAGGTAATCACGTCTTTATTATTGTTACTTCAAGGAAAAGTGACTTATTATTTGACAAAAAGGGGAATATAAGACCATTATTTATTTGACTATATGAAATCATATATAATTTTGGATCCCTTTCATATTGAGTGGAATTTCCTTTTATCTTATCCTAGATACATAATGTATTACTAGAATTAATGTTAAGAAAATATTTTCCAGATTCATATAATGATTTTTTCCTAAATGTAGTTCAGTTGGAAGATAAAATTTCTTATGAGGGATATCCTATTAATATTTTTGACCATTGGCATCATGTTTTATTTAATAAGATAATTCATCAAGTTAAGGGCTTGGGGAAAAACCAAATGGTTGGAGAGCAACATGAGAATCAAAAAACACTATAAGGGAGAGACATCTCAACATGTTTAATATGTAAATAAAACTATGGGGAAGAAATTTCAAATTGGGGTAATAATATAACAACCTAAGTAATGATAGAATAATTAATTTTCATAATTATTAGTATTCATGAAATAAATAGATATATTCATTATAAAGTTATTAAGTTATTTTTAAATTAAAAAAGAACTAGTTTTAATTAAATCATTCCGTATAAGGTTTTATTTAAAAATATAATTTATAAATTATTGAATTGTAGTATTAAAAAATCATTTTTTAATTATGTTTGAAAAATTATATTATGGATAATTTTTGGTGAATTTTTTTAAAATATTTATTTTTCATTGAATAGTGAAAAATACATATATTATTGATTAATTTATTTTCTTTTCATTTATTTAAAAAGAAAAATTATATTTTGTAATAGTTTTAAAATTTCTTTAGTTATTATTTATTAAAAATATTTTAATTATAGAATTGGGAATAGATTTAATATTTTAAATTAGTATGGAAATATTTTTATACTTGAAAGTGCATTTTTATGAAAAATTATTTCTCATTAGATTTTAATATTTTTATTTTAAATTAGATTCTTCCACTTATATGAATTAAATATACAAAATTTGATTCAATATTTTAAATAATGAACTTAATTTCTTAAAATATTTTGCTTTTATTTTTAGACCTTATTAACAGAAATCAAAGTGAATTTCTTTACCATGGTAAAATTGAAACGCATAAAATAATGGTAAAAATAACGCGACAAGGACTAAAAAGAACCCCTAAACATTGCCTTAATTTTATCTGATGTTTATATTTCATCAAAAATCATAAAAACTTCCAATATATGTCATTTTTTAATATTTTTCTAGGATTTTGAATTTTATAATATTTTATGTGAAGAAAAGTCAAAAAAGAATTTTTCTTTGATTTGTAGTATTTAAATTTGTGACATATAGATAAAAATAATTTATGTTTAGTTATAAATGGTTATATGAAATAAAAATAAATTTTTTACTAATGTAATTTATTTTTAATTTTTTTGTGGTGAAATAATTACATCAAATTCTAACACAATGTATAAAAATAATTATTAAATAAATAGAGAAATTAAATAAATGATTTTGAAAAATTAAATGTAGTATAATTTGAGTGATTTTTAGTATCACAAGAATTTTTTACACAATTATAACATGTTTGTGGTGTGTAAATGGTTTATATTAAAATTGCCTTTTTATAATTCTATTTTAACATTCAAATTAAATTATTATTTCCAAAAATTACATTAAACATATTTTAAAATAAATCATATTTTATAAGGTTTTTTAAAAATTTTAAAAAATTTATCCATAGATGAATTATTTTTATATATATTAAAATATAAATCAAGGTCCTTTTATTGTCTAATTTTCCTTATATAGTAACTATTTTGACCTAGAAATTGTAAAAAACATTTATATCAGTGTAATTGTCTACATGATTAACAAGGGTTAAAACAAAAAGATATGGATAAAAACATAATAAAAACTTTTAAAAATTATATTGGTTGATGTTACTTAAACTAATAGACATATTATATTATATAATTTTAAATTTTCATCCATTTTAATATGAAAATTAACTTACATTAATTTAATACCTTATGAAAATCCAGGAATGGCCATTCCCACTCTTATAAAAGTGAAGTGCCTCTCCTCTTTTCATCATAATTCAAATTCCTTTTCTTTTAACCCATACATTCCAAAATATCTTCCTTACAACCCTTATCACATAATATAGTCCGTCTTTGTTCTAGAAACAAATCTATAATTTATTTTGGTCTAAACCTTAATAATATATTTGAAGAATAAATATAATTTTTAACTAAGAATTTCATTTATGTCTTATTCTACCTCCACCAAAAATTTTACAAACATTCTGAATTAATAGAACAAGTATCATCCAAATAATTATATGTTTTTATGTTAATTAAATAACCTATATTAAACTCCTTTTCCATCAAATTGGAAATAAAACCATCATTCATGTGTGTGAAGGACTATCACTTCATGAACCAATGTAATTATGTTTCCAATATTTTCCCTATAAGATGTTTATAATGATGAATTTTATGGAATTTTATGATGTTAATGAAATATTTATCATTATATAGAATTAATATATCATATATTTTCATACATTTTCAGTCATTGAAAATTGATAATTGAATTTTTGTGTACGTGTGGACTACCACCTCTAAGAAGATAAGTGATTCTTTTTAGCATTGAAACATCACATACATGATATATATTAGTGTATTTAAATAAATAATATGGTATTAGTGATATAATTAATATTCTATAAAGAAAAAAATGATTACCTTCCTTCGAATAAGATCATTGAAAAATGTAGATGTTGGTCATACATACATATGTCATACAATCTCAGTGACTGTAATGTAGTTCATTTTTCATAACCAACTTTCATTGTAGGATTTATATAAATAATTTATATATATATATAATATATTTATTAAATTATTATTTTTTGATATGGTGGAATACTGATTCATCTAGCATAGATATTGTGGAAATATCTACAAGATTAAATTATATCATATACATTTTTACTCATACCATAATTGTTTGAGTTTGTATTTGGATTGGTCTCGGTCAAACACTAGTTATGGTAAAAGCTTCCCATGATTTGATACATGCAATTCATAAGGAATGACTCTTCTAGAAAATTTCATTTATTTATATTTACTCAAATATTTCATAATATGATTACTTCCTATTATAGCTGCTAATTTAATATCTATATTCTAATTGTAAAATATTATTTTAGCTTATCATGTTTTATTTTTGTTCAGTGTTATTTTTAGAATAAAATGTTCAAATAATATTTAATTAATGAAAATACATAGTGATATTTTGGATCATTATAACTATGTCCGGAAATAATGTTTTTTTATGATGGAGTCTACAATTCAGGACCCCAAAGCTAAATAGGAGACTGATGAAAAGATTTATCTCAATTTTAAACACTTATATGATGTGTTATATGTAAAAAATATATTTTATCATCTATGTTTTATGAAATATATAAAAATAATTAGTGCATGGATGTATATATCATGCTCATGAATCTCCTATAAAAATATTGGTAGAGTGGTAGACATAATAAATTTGATATCTCCAAATTCACTCTTAACATAAATAATTATAGAGGGAGAACTATTTAAAACTCTTTTTATCAAACTTAGTTGATTCATTATGCTTCTAGAAATTATAGATTAAAAACATAACAGTGAATTTTTCAGGTATTTTAAACTTTATTCATTCCCTCATAGATTATTTTTCTTTGTTTTTAGTTTTAATATGAGAATCAATGAAAATACTTCCCTAGATATTCTAACTCTACTTTTCCATATTGATAAGTTTATGAGGTGAGAAAATATTAATGTATATATAGAGAAGAAGTGGAAGGGAACATTTAATATATTTAAGATTAACTAAATGTCAAATAAATCTATGAAAATCCAGACCAAGAGAAGGGGGTTCAACGGGACAAGAAATGGAATATGATGTCATTTTATCTCATGTTATAATAAATAAAAATATAAAAATAACTACAATAAATTTGAGAAGTTGTAACGTATTAAGTCAACTTCTATTATATATTCATCAATATAAGTAGTAATTATTTTTACTTATTCATTAGTAAAACAAATTATGTTTTCAATATATGTACTTGAGTGTAGGGGACAAGAAATTATATAAGGATTACAAAAGGTAAGATATATTCTTTATGAATATAATGAATAATGATTTCTAGATCAATATTGAAAAAATAATTACTTTAATTTTAGATATTGGATTCATGTTAAACCATTTTTTATATATATAATTTCAAAACCATTTTTTATGGATTCTAATTAGATATAAAAAGTAATTATTCCATATTTGGAAAAGATTTTTTATAGTTTTCGATACTCAACAAAAACATTAGTGTTTATTAAATATAATATAATATAAAATATAAATAAAATATAAATATACATATATGAAATATAATACCTTATTTTGGAAAGATAATTAATTCATAAGTAAAACCGGTAGTTGTTTTGATGTTTGTATCCAGGAGGGTGTTTTATTATTTCTTAACATAAAAACTAGGTATACTCACTAACTCGATACCAATTTCTTGCCAAATAATCATTTATAAATAAAGGTATCAAACAACAATAAAAAGATAGTTCTACAAAATCATATCGTCTATTATAGAGGAAAATCATTGAGGTATGTTCAAATACACAATGAGATCCCATTAAGATGTTTTTAGAATTCAAAAATGAGGAAATGAATATACTTGGTAAAGGGTATCATATCATTTATATTGGATTATTGTATTGTATCATTACCAGGTATTCTTCGATCAATAATATTTGGATTTATGGTAATTACAATCTCACATTTACTTATTCAAAAAATTTAAAATGGTGGTATAATGGGACCAATGAATTTTCTTACACATATTGAAAATCATTTATTATTTCTTTTAAGACATGTATTTATAGTAGAAATAAATAACTAACCATGTGTCAAATATATTAACTAATATATATCTTATTAGTTGGAGTATGATCTATTATTTATAACATCTACTATTTTATAAGATCCATTTATTAAAATATGGGTTCAACTACAAACAAACATCAATGGGACAGAGAGTACCTCTCTATTAATTATCCTATGCCTAGTAAGGATATTGACGTCCATTAGTAGCCAATGACAGTCATATTTTTATAAGTGAGAATTATATATTTATTTGACATAATGTAGGCTTATTATAAATCAATTATTTCTAGGATAATGAGGCATATGAGTTGGTATATAAACATGTAATTCAATTTTCTTTGTTGGAGGAGTTGTTCAAAGATATAGAAACTATGTAAGAAATTATAAAAAAAATAGATGGTCTTACAATAAAAAGACCAAGTGATATATTATTAGAGAGTAATAATGAATCCTATAAGGATATATTAAATGGAAACACGCTACTTTTAAAAACTATACTTGATTTCAATGATGGAATCTATGAATCAAAACATGTGGGCTCTATATCATAGATGTTTTTGGAATAGGCACTGTATTTGAGTATAAAAGATAAATTATATATGGATAGTACATACTAGTATAAATAAATAATTATTTATTATTGAAAGGATTAAATAATTTCTAATACATAGTGAATGACAAAACAATTATTCCAATCATCATATGAAAATATATTTTAATTTTACTATTCATATCGATATTCTATTATAAATATATTGGGAAATTGTATGTTAAGGTTGGATTCCTTATTAGATACCCTATAGGACATGGAAATATGAACATAACCAAAAATGTTTTTCACACTAATGAATTCAAAAAAAATTAAAATTTCACATATCCATTTATGGATAGAATCTTCTATAGTGATATAGAATATTCATTTGTAATCATCGTGTACAAATTGTCCATAAAACGATTGTGGGGGGACTAATTTTTTATCAGATATATATTTTTCTGAAAAATGAAAGTAGATAGTTAGTATTACATTTTTCTAATTCTAGAATACATATCTCCAACATTGAACTATAATAAAAATCTAGTTATAGTGGAATAAGATCTTTAAAATTAAATTGATAGGTTCTCTTAATCTAGTCATAATACATTTTGTGAAAGGATGGAATGAAATAAAAAGTGAATTTTTTTGTGTCACTGATCTGGTAATATCCCCTTTAAGAAATGATATTATAAATTCAATCTGACTATATTTTGTACTATTTATATTTATAATATGCCATGATATGTCTTTTTTTATATTAAAATTTTATATTTCATAGACTACAAAGTTCAAACATAATAAAAAAACAATTTCTAGTTATATCTATCCAATATTACTTGATAATGTATAATTTGATGAGTTCTTATTAAAAGGAAAAAAATTATAATTGTTCTTAATGGTATATAACATTAGCTATTTAAGATCATTTTAATCACAGTAATGATAAAAGAATATTAATGAAAATCTCATTATAGAATGTGGCTTCCATATATATGAAAACTAAGTATGTTGGAAATTTTGATGCAACTTAGGAATAGTTTTATCGATCATTTATTAAATGTAATGTTATAATGTTTTTAAAAATATTTTCTATATTTTGATAATCTCTGACTATGATATTTTATTTGTTTTTATATTTATATAAAGGGATCAATACATGGATAATTGTGGGTATTACCACATGAGGTATTTTTTCAAGGTAGTAAGATAATATTAAAAAGATTCATTACCAAAACATGTGGTAATTCCAATAATAATCAAAAAACAAACTTGGATCATTATCAAGACATATTGTCAGTATAATCATGTTAAACATATGAGAAGTAACTATTAATTAGTAGTTACATCTATTGTAAGTGATAGTGTATGGTATTTACTTCCCTTAAACCCAAAACATTGAATGTTATATTAATACATCATACAATCATGGTATCAAATATTAGAAAATTTCATATCCAATGGTTATTAATATTTTCTGTCACACTAATGTGATAATTTCCCTTAGTTATTTTTCATATAAAAATAATATAGGAGTCCCCAAATATGAAGACATACTTGATGTTCTCTGACATCTTCTTAAATAAAATCTTATAGTAAGGATAATATTATATGAAAAATCCAATATTATTACAACTAATAGGTTCTTGAAGCTCGTAATCATATGAGTCTATATCATGTAATGTTTTCAATATATAATATCTTGGACTTAAGAATATGAGGACAACCAAAATAGATGAAATTCCACAATTTATTTGAAATTGGATATTCTTATCTGAAAATTTATGTAATGTGCCTTATAATTTAAGATTGTTATCAATAAATATCATGAATTGTTCACTATAATGTATTCCCTAAAATTGTTACACCATATGTTCCTTGAATATTTTGATATGTTGGGCTTGTTATGAATAAAATTTTATTTGTGATTTAGTTGATAAATCATTTTCCCATTTGATATATATAAAAAATGATATACTAACTCTTTAAATGTAATGTACCAATCCAAAAAACTCAACAATGGTATATGGACTACTTCAATTCAAATAATCAAGGAATAACATATCGAATATAGTTTTAGGACATAAGTATAAATATTTTTTGATGATATAACTATAAAAATAAATTATATTATATAGAAAAAATTCACATGTGGTTATAATCATGGTTATATTAACATCATCCTCAATGGGTTCCATTACATACTTTTAGATGTAGATATTGAAATTTTGGTATTCCCACATCGTGCCACTAAGGGAGGGACCTAGAGGATAACACACTATGTATAACCATTAATCATAGTTAATTACTAAATGTAATTTACAAATTAAAAAATATGATATTAATATCATGAAAATATAATTATTTAGGATGTACTGATCCTATTTATTCAGATATTATCAATATATTTGTCGAATATTTATTTTTTAAACCATCAAATATGATATATATATTTATCTATTTATTTATTCCAAAGGTAATAAATAATATTTATTATATAATAAATATTTATTTCATTACACATATATTTAAATAAATATTTATTAGTAAGAACATGAATTTAAAATTAATTTAGTTATCAAAAAAATATATTTATTTTTTGAGGTTAGGTAAATGTTGAAGATGGTGGATGAGCCATATTTAGTACCTAGTGGGGGAAATTATATACTAAATATTAGTTAAATAAATTTATATAAATTTATTAATATTTATATTATCAATGATATACAATAATTTCACGGATTAACAATAATTATTATTATTATTTTTCATAGGTTCCATAAGGATTTAGATATTAGCTTAGGGACTTTAGGAAACTATTAATTCTCTTAACAAAGCTCTATAAAACCCATTTATATCATTTCTATGGATAATTCCCAAGAATCGTCAATAATTAACAATATTTCATATCTATAGAAAATTATCTCAATGAAGATCATCTCCAGTTATTTGTCTTAAGATATAGATAATTATTCTATATCCTTCCATAATATCAAGGATGAGGGAAAAAATAATCAAACAATAAATCATCTAGTATTATTTTACAATCAATGTTAATCAATACAACATGGTATAGAGTACCATGCTAGAACTTGGAGTGTTATTAGTGATTATTTTAGATCGAGAAGAACATGGGGATTGCAATTAGTGGGATTATACATTGGATCCTTTTAGATCAATGATAACAAAGATCCAAGAGTGGTCAATAGAAAATAAATATACATTGAAAAAATTTGTCCACATTGAGGTATTTTATTATTTCATAAATTATTATAATTTTATTGTTAATAATCATTTTCCTTGGTTCTAGGATTCATTCAATTCTTTACAATGCATATAATCATGATAAATTATGTTCCTTATCAGGATCATATGATTTATTCATTATATGGAATGACAAAATTATTATTGTGTATGGGCCCAATAAGTTACTGTTATGGCTAAAACTACCAAATATGACATAAAAAGGTGATAAAAACCTCCCTAATTAAAAAACTCATTAAACAAATACAAATATTATTTATCTCTATTAAACAAAACTAATCCTTTGATCTTATAACTCAATGTCCCCCACAATAATTCCATAATTACACATCATCTACATAAAACACAATATATGTGGCCTTGAATTTCCATGAATGAGTGTGTATAAAAATAATCAGAATGATTCCCAAAAAACAAAATAGTGTATTGAACTATAATTCCCCTCAAAACTAAAGGAAATTGAGAGATGAATAATTTGATAAGTGGATAAAATAGGTTCTGAAGAGGGAAATATATGATTCAAATTTTTAATTTAACCATGATTATCTATAATAATTAAATGTTAAAACACATCACATTCTCACTTATTTCATGGAAGGAACCCAAAACTGAACCCCTAACCTCATGGAAGTAACCATTCCAATTTTCCAACATTTTATAATTTAAGGACAGAATTAAATTAAACCACAAGATAAAACTATAATCCTAAAGATCAGCAATAATCATATGGTAATGATAATGAAGTGCCCATGAATTTTATCTATCTAATCTATATAACACATTATCCTCATGTGGATTACTCTATGTTTGATAATGGGATCAATTGACTAGACATATCATCTTCTCATTATCCCTTGACCATTATTTTATTCTAAGATAAATTATAAAAATACATGTTCCAAATCATAATACCTAAATTTTAATTTTATAAAGGATGACTCACACCTCACCATAGGGATAAATATCATTGGGGGAGTAATGAATCAAACAATGGGGGTCCAAAACCAATTTTTGGAATATTTCTATGATTAACAAGACCTAAACTCTCAATTTGAGTGCTAAACCCCATAATTTTACATATTAATGTTCATACCAACAGAGATGGTTCAAAATAAACATGAACAAATTTCACATTTTAATTACATCTCACAATAATCTCATGCTACATAGAGAACCTTTGGGTTTTGTGTCTTTGAATAACAGTTATATAAGAAACTTGTTTTAAAAAAATGGGAAAATTTATCCTTAATTAAACCATACTAGATTTCTTTATACACCTATCTTAGTTTACATCAATCACCATTGGTTAGATAAAGAGAAAATATGAAATAGCTTACATTGAACACTTTTTAAGGGATAATAACTCATCAATAACAAATATTGGGTTGAATCCATGGAATTATAGAAAACCTGATAATGGATTAATGTGTAATAAAAAATAAAAAATAATTATAATAGTTTCTAAAAACATGAATGAAGGACATTAAATATGAAATGAAGAATCATGTACCATGGAAAAGAGTTTGGTATTCTGAGATAAGAAACATAATCAATGGAGAATAATATTACGCATAGTGATATGAAATTTCCTGGAAATGAATCAAAATAGTAAATTATGGTTCCAAAATATATGAATCATAAAATAGAGTTATGGGAATAATTTATAGATTCATATATTAGAGAAATCCAAACTTCCAGATTCCCCTAAACATACTGGAGCGGGAATCACTTCCTGATTACCATAGTATTGTGGCGTAGTTATCTCTTTATAGTTAATATAACATGGTAGTGAAGTCATCAATCCTATATTCCGATGACAGTTTAAAGCATGAATAAATAATTGATTCCCATAATTTTATCATGATATATAATTTTTTAACCACTTCAATATAGGGTGAAATTGGAACCCACCCACCATCATCCATTCATATGTGTTCTATAGATTATCAATCATTAAAAATATAATGAAAACCTAGGTTATGAATTTGGATTTCAATCATTACATTATAAAGAACCCATGGATTGAAAAATATGTTTCAGAATATTTCAAATAGTCATCACTAAAATTAAACTCAATAAATTAAATTTTTTACCCACAAAATTTAATTTTCTGAAAATATTATTTTTTATGTAAATTTATATAGTTATTCATAAAAAATAATTTCCAAGAAAAAAATTTCTTTTATTTATATGGTCGAAAATTATTTTTAATTTATAAAATTGTTTTTAGAAAATTATTTTATCATTATCATAAAAAAAGAAGTTATAAAATCCTTAAGAATATGTTTTTGGAAAAGTGGTGTGAATTTTTTATTAATAATTTATTTTAAAATGAAAACATAAATAACGGACCCTTGAATGAACATAAAGGCTTAAAAATAGTGAACGTAATATATTTTGGAAATAATTATATTTTGAAAATAATTATCCATAATAAATCCTTGAAAAATACCTAAACACTTTAAAATGTGAAGTGAAAGATTTTGAAAATTCATAATTTTGTTATAAAATTTCAATAACACATCCTTAAAATTATAAAATGTTTGTAATCATAAATTTTTTATTTAAGATAAAATATTTAATTTTGAATGTATAAAAAATATTTTTTAATATTTTGAAATACTCTCCTTTGAAAACCCACATCATAAAAAGATTATTGGATTTTCCTTTTGAATAGTGATAAAAATAATTATGGTGATAATAAAAAATAATCAATATTATAGATCCCAAAAATTTTGTATAACCTTGTTTGGAAAGAAAATATGGATGGAGGAAATTCTTTATTAAATGATTGTGAGTTATTATTTCCAGCCTAAAATTTTCTTTTTAAGAATTTATTTCATCAATTGAGATGATTTCTATGAAAATAAATAATTTAATTGGGGGAAAAGATAGTATTCTAATTGAAATAAGAGAATTTCATGATCAAATAATGCTTGAAATGTATATTTAATTAAGAAATAGTATAACCCAATATATTGAAAATTGAGTTGATGAATCCACTATGATATTAAAAACACTCATATCAAAAACCATAGAAGGATATGTTTTCAAAATAATCAATAAATATCATGAATAATTAAATTATCATGATAAAAAATATTAAATTAGAAGTAGATACACTATTCTAAAGAAAATGTGGACTATATGAATAAATATCTCTCAAGGGGTGAAAATTTGAGACTAGAAACCCTTACCATAATTCCTGAAATCCATTAATGAACTTGAATTTCCTTAACAAAAAGTAACTATCTAAATCTAATATTTGAGAACCATACTCCAATATATATAATTTTATAAAATTAATTTAAAATAATTTTTTACATGTATATTAGTCAGTTGTTATCTATTATCACTATCATGTCTGAGTAATCTTGATTGATTTGAACTAGATTCATATTACTGGTGTTTTTATTCATTCATCTCCAAAATTGCATCATATCTAGATCATAGATTGTTATGGAATTGATGGTTCGCTATTTTTTTAATAATGGAAAAACATTATTCTTGGAGATTTTTATTCATTGTTCTTTGGGAACAAAATAGAGACAAGAATGTTTTAGTTATATATAACAAATGACTAATGATATCTTAATTAATGAGTTAAATATTAAATTTAAAATTTTATAAAAAAAATAAAAAAAATATAAATAATGAAAATTAAATTTACAAATTTGGAAACAAAATATTTATATAATTACTTATATCATATATGATCATCAATTAATTTTTCAAATGAATCCATTATATTATTTAACAAAAATGTTACATAAGGGGGTTTGAGTGACCCAAACATGGACATACAACAAATAACTGTTGATTTTGATTATGAAATTTCCATCTAATTGAACGATATCATTATTATAGAATCATAATTATATTAGTTATATATTTTTAATTTTATGAATATTATTTAAAAATATTTTAATAAATAGAAATTAAATCTATGAAAATTATGATATGTTACTCCACGTAGGTTGTTATCCACACAAGACATGGTTAACGTACTAATTTCATGAAAGAGTATGGGGAAAAATGTGGATTATAATTTTTAACTTAATAAAAACACTTATATTTTATTTTTCAAATTTATTCTTTAATTTTAATTTTATGGTCACATAGGATAGGAGTGAGTGAAAAAAAATGAAATGATCACTTCATGGAGGTTGTAGTCCACACCAGACAAAAATAACAGTTTCTTTTTTAATAAGATAAAATGTAAAATCAGGATAATATCTATTTCCATAGAATAATAAAATTATGTAAACTCAAAATACTGATTTCATGTAATTGGGATATGAAAATTAGGTTTTGTTATGTTATAATGCTATGGAAAAAAGTTAGGAAAAAATAATCATGTTGAGGACTTGGGAATTCCTTTAGAAGTCTCCATGGAAATGGAGGTCTTAGAATAATTTATTTTGACTAGAGGATCAACAAAAGGAATAGGATTTAAGGGTTTGTAAAAATGGTTTATATTTATAAGGATAAAAAAATATAGGGTTTCTTCTAAGGGGGGTGAGGGGTCCCATTTTTAAGTGTTCAGAATAGAATTTCTATACATATTTCACATAATATAAATAGGGCACATGTCTCACAAGTCAAGAATACACCAAATTGGAAAATAATGGATTTTGGTGTATATATCTCAATAATACCTTAATAATCCAATTTAACACTTGTTTTAAATATCTTTTTAAGTCATTTATTCTTATAATATTAACTTTCACCATTTCTGGTTTTTAATATGGTAAAAAACATAGCTATGTAATTTACATTTAATGACCAAAAATAAAATTTCAATTATAACATAATTCTTTCGTAATTATTAAAAATATTAATTAAATTTTTTTGATAAAATTTCTATATGAAAGAAACATAAATTTTAAGATAAGTGCACGTAATTCATAGAAATCCATTTTTTTAAAAAAATTAATTTTTAGAATGAAATTTCTATGCTGGGAAAAACCACTCATTTATTTTATTTTCATTATATAATTAAGTTTATTATGAATAAAAATAAACTATATCTATCTTTAAAATCATACCAGAGCCAAAATTTATAAAAAATAATATTTAATTAAATCATAATATAAGAAATTGTTTTTATTAAAAAAAATTACTTCTCTTAATAAAAGAATTTAAATAGGTTTTTAAAATTAATTTTGGTATTGTAAAAAAAATATTTTATTTTTTAATTAAATATTTGATCATAAAATTTGTTACATATATTTTCAAGTGATGCTTATTTCATGATATAGTCATAAATTCAGCGATTTTAGTAAAATGTTATTTTTAACTATACACCTAAAAATAAATTATTTTTGAATAAAATAAAAGACACATGTTATTATAGAAATGATATTTTGAATTCAAAAATAATGTTAGTTTTTAATAATTCAAATTATAAATTCATCATATAAATTAAAATTCAAAATATAATGGGAAAAATAAATTTATTAAAAAATTATGTTTTTAAAAAATATGTGTTCTTAATATTATTTAATATTAAATTCTATTTTAAAAAATATTATTATATTTTTTCATATATTTCAATATCTTATATTATCATAAAAATAATTTAAAATTGTTTTATTTAATTTATTAAAAGTTTAAATTGTTATTTTAGAAAGAAAAATTATATTAATTTTTTTAGTCTAAACATAAGAAATTTTAAATGATTACAATATTTTATTTACCAAAGGATTAATTCTTCTTATAATTTATTAATAATATTTACATAATATGCCAGGGATCATTTTAGTTTTTCATTTCGTGTAAAACAAGTTCTCTAATATAATAGAAATTTAGAGATAATATATTCCAAAATCATGGGTTTTTACTTTCTACACCCTAAAAATAATTATGTCCTCGTAATTTTAGTTATTACTCTTCGATTAAAGTCAGTGGGGGTATTATTATCATATTCATTATTTATGATATAATTTATAATATAACCACTACATTAATCACATATTCAATGTCATTTTAGAAATCATTCTATAAACAACATTGGTCTTTCATGCAATTATATACTCATGTAAGTATATACCATAATCATAAATTCTTAAAAATTTACTTTCCCAAAACTATCTTAATACCTAAGACCTTAAACAAGAATGGAATCCTATATTCATTAAAAATTACACTATATTTAACCATCAAATGGTGTAAATCTTTGATCATAAAATCACAAACTGCCCAATATATACCAAAATCCCAAAAATGATATGAACTTCAATAAAAAAATCATGAATCAAGTATCAATGACAAAATTACCAACACTATCTAATGTAATTTTTGAAAATAAACCAACATTTTATTACCTAAAAATAAATCATATATTAAACCTATGATTTTTCTATAAATTGATCATGTGTTCTTAAATAGTTATCCACAAAAATATAGGCTTGTTAAAAAATAATATTTCATGGTTACTGATACCATTTAATATAAGTTTCCTAATATTTTTGTAAATCCTATATAAGAATAATTCTTATATTTTTTAAAACATCACTAACACTATTTATATATATGTAAATAACATCGATAAATATCACGCACTAATGAAAATATCTAAAACTACCCATATTTTGTTTATTAATATATTTACCACACTCACATAGCTATGGATAAGAAACTAATTTTTTTCATTATAATAGGGACATACTAAAATTATCAACCATTTCATAAATCATTGTTATTAAATTATAAGACATAGTGGTTTCAAGAAAAATATCATTCTTTATTTCATGTTTTTTATCTTGTTTCAACCAAATACATTAAATCAGATTCTAATATATAAATAAAAGAACATTGATCCCATGTTTTATATCCTAATGAAACATTTTTATCAACATTTTTTACTTCAAATTTAATTTATGAATCACATTATTCCACATATTATTATCCATGGTCATTTACTATTAGGTTATCTGAATTATTTATTTGCAAAAATAATAAAATCCTTTATAATGGTTTTTAATGGGAATAATATTAAACAAATCATATAACCTGGTATAGTCAAACTAGATGTATAATTATGCCTCTGTCATGCTCTATGAAAAGATTGATTTAATACCAGATCATCCATTTTTAAGGTAAATATCTCTATAAATATATGTGAAAAATCCATCATCCACATGTAGTATCTTGAAAATAATTTAATTTCTAGGAGAACCACACAATATCCACTTGTCAAAAACATTGGTATGTTATCTTATACTTACACTTCTCAATAATGTTTTTGAAAATTTTTACTTATCCTAGTCACCAAAATAACAGAACTAATACTCAATAATAACAAAAAACTACTTAGATACAAATTTTAATTCCCAAGAAATGCACTCCCATGTTTGGTTCTAAAAAATTCATACAATTAAGAATTAACATTGATACTAAGTAAGATGATCCATACTAAATTATCAATAATTTAACATTATTATTAAATCTCATAGTAATCACATGAAAAAAAATAAAACCCTTTGTTTTAGGGTCATTGAGGATCATTTATATAATAAACTTATTGTAAAAATATTATAAACATTTCAAAATAATAAATTCATACAAGAATTTGTTCTAAAAATGTCATATGTAACACTAATATTCATAACCTACAGAAAGAAAATATATGAAAATGATGAGATAAAACGATTAGTATTTTCAAATATTTCTAAAAAATTTAAATATTTCATGGATTATAAGCATGAGATATAACATGACCAGAGATAAATGATTTATTAAAATTAAAATTAAATAATAAGAGTTCTCTGAACTCATGATGGAAGAGAATATTTTCTCATATAGAAAACATGTACCATGGAAAATTAATATAGAATCATGAGATAATATACATTAGAAATGGGGGATGATCATAGACCTAGATAAATTTCATGTAATTGAAAAGAAAAAAAATTGTAATTATGACACCAATATAGGCATAAAAATCATAAAATAGGTGAGAAGGAACCACTACCTAATTCATGAAGTGATGTAAGAATCACTAAATGATTTCAATAAACATACTATAGAATACATCACTACCTTATTCCATTAACATAGTGTAACATGTATCACTTCTTCATTCCCATAACATTGTGGAGTAGTTATTTCATCCCAATTCCCAAAACATATTAGACTAATAATCAATACAGGATTCCCACAATTATCACATGGGACATAAATCCTTAACTAGTGAATTCGAGTTTGATATTGGACCCATCACATAATAATCCATATATATGTTACCCATAAATTATCATGAATAAAAAATAATGAAAATATATGTCACCAAAATAGTTTTCATTCATCACATTATAGAGTTACCATGGAAATAAAAAATGATCTCACAATATTTAAAAAAATTATCAGCAAAATTGGCCAAAATACTGTATATGGTTAGAACAAGAACATTAATCACCAAAATTTAATATTTTATAAGAATATTGATAACATTATTCATTAAAAATCATTTCCAAGGAAATAAAGTATTTAGATACAAGGATTAAAATGGGGATGAAATCTTATAATAGTTTTCAAAAAATAATTTAATAATTATTATAAGTATAGAAGGTACTGGAAATTTTAGAAGTCGTGTTTGAAAAGGAAAAGTGAAATTTTTTTTAAAAAAATATATTTTCCAAAGGTTTCGTTTAATAATGGATCCTTAAAAATACATTAAGGACTCAAATTGGTGAATTTAAAACATATTTAAAACATTGAAATTTTATGTATAATATTTAATAAATAATCCTTAAAGAAGACATAATGGTTTCAAAATGTGAAGTGATTGATTTTTATAAAATAGAATTTTGAAAATAAAACATCAATAATGTATCCTTCAAATGAAAAATACTTATCAAACCCATATGGGTTGAATAATAATACACTTTATTTTTAATAGATGAAAATACATTTTTTATAAATTTCAAATAACTTGGTTTAAAAAAATTGATAAAAAGACTACAAGATTTTATAGATAAATATAGTTATAGATAATTATGAGGATCATTAAAAATTCATTTTTTTAGATTCTAAAATTTTATGATAATGTCGGTAACAATTAGAATATAATCATTTAAGAAAATATATGTTAGAAATAATGTGAGTTGTTATTTTTAAAGGTATCCTTTTATTTGAGAAGGTATTTCATTAAGGAATATAATACCAATGAGAACATGTAACTACCCTAAAGAATAAAAAATATACCATTTGAAATAGGGGAATGGAAGAATCAAATAAAACATGAAAAGTACATTCATTTAAGAATTACTATAAACCAATGAATAATGAATTGTGTTGATGAAAACGCTGAGGCATTAGAATCATTAAAATCAAAACCCTAAGGAAGAAATTATTTCAAATGAAATGTTAAATATCATGAATAATTACAGGATCATGAGAGAAAATATTAATATTGTTATAGCTATAAAATTATAAATAAAAAAGGTGAATAAAAAGAAATTTTGCAATAGAGAGGAAAATTTGAGACATGAAACCCTTACATTAATTACTAAAATCCACTAATGCTCATTAATCTCTTGAATAATAAATAAATAATGATCATCTGTTTTTTATCCTTATTCAAATATATATTCATTTCTATACTTTAATTATAATTTTTATATACATTCATATTATTTAGTTATTATCTGTTTTCAAAATCGGTTGTGAATAATCTTGATCCTTCTGAACTAGTTTCATAATAGTGTTGTTATTCAGTCGTCCCCTACATTTATTCATTCCTTGAATATTAAATAAGGTATAATATATTTTTATTGATATCATATAAATTTATAATTTCATTCATTTTGATTTTTTTCACTGTTCTTATTGACCAAATTTGCAATAATATTGCTTTAGTGATCTTTAACAAAAGAACGATTTAGTCTTAATTAATGACTTCAATATTATTGTTACCATTCTAAAATATAAATAAAATAAATATTTATTTATTCATATCATATATCATCATTAATTAATTTTTTACAATTATCCATGAAATTATTTTATACAATTTTTTGACTAGGTTCTCGGATAAACCTAAACATAAACATACCTTAATTATTGGATGGTAAAGATTAGGAACGATATTTATATTAGAATAATATAATTATTAAATAATTATAATGATATTTTTATATATTTTATAGTGTTGAATATTATTGAAATATGGTTTAATAAATAATGATAATTGAGATATATTACTTCATAGAGGAGGTAGTGCGCACAACACAAGGTTAATGTTTTATGTTCTCAAAAACATATAGGCAAATAATGTGTATTTTAATTTATATAATAGAAATAATAATATTATTTTTTCCTCATTTTCAATTTTATAATTAGAAAATTTATAAGGTAATGAGATAACATAATTCATCACTTCGTGGATGTGTTAGTTTCCATAATGCATGAATGGAATTTTCATTTTTCTTAAAAGAAAAGGGAAAATGTGGTTAATAGTAATATCATTAGAATAATAGAATTTATTATTATGATAATAATTATTTAATTATATATAAATTATAAACATATTTTTAGGAAATTAATGTTGGAATGAAGTGAGTAAAAAATCACTCACATTGAGGACATGATCATTCCCTTAAAAGAATTCTAAGAAATGGAGGACTTAGTATAATTTATTTTGAGTAGGGTATCAATGAAAAGGAATATAATTATAGTGGTATGAAAAAATTGTATAGTTTCAATATGAAACGAAGTTTTTATGGTGGCCTTGAAGGGTTGATGAGAGGCCCCTTTTATAATTGGTGACAAATAAAATTAATATATATATTTCAAAAAATATAATCATATCACATGTTTTACATTCTGAAAAGACAAAATAATGGATAAAAATGGATTATATGGTGATATAAAATCAAAAATCCCACAAACACTTATGTTCACATCGGTTTTAAACAATTTTTTAATTCTTTTACTTATAGAATATTCACTTTTATCATTTTTGGTTTTCAGTGTGGAAATGAATATTTACCTAAGTAATTTATATTTAATTTAATAAATAATATTGGACCAATTACATAATTTTACCTACTAATTCAAAATATAAAACATATATTTTTCTACAAAATATATTTGAGTAATAAATATCAATTTTTATATTAGGAAATGTTATGCATAAAAACCCATTTTTTGAAAATGTGTATTTCTAATCATAAAATATTTATTTGTGGTAAAATTATTCATGTCCTTGATTTTCATGATATATTTGGGTTTATTATAAAAAAAATTATGTGTTTTAAATAAATCTAAAACCTATTTTAACCAAAAATATTATTTAAGTAGAAGAAAAGATCAAATAACATTTTCTTTTATTGAAAAAAATTACACAAGATTATAAAAGATTAATAATTAGTTTTCTAAAATCATGATAGTATTTTTCTAAAATTACTACATATACTATTTATATTCACATTTTATCTAGAAAATTTATACATATTTTGTAACAATATACTTACTTTTTGATTTAGTCATAAAGTCTTCAATTATGTAATAAAAATCTATTTTTAATAATTCAACTAAAATTAAATTATTAAAAAAAATATGAAAAAATGTATTTATGATAAAATTGGTATGTTGATTTTAAAATGAAACTGATTTTTTAAAATTTTAATTTTTACTTTTTCCTTTTAATTTATAAATCAAAATATAAAGGAAAAATATTTTTATTGAGAATTGGTGTTTCTAAACATTAAGTATTCTTGATATTATATTATGTCATTATCTAATTTATAATTATTGTTATATTATTTCTTATATTATGATATCCTATATGATAATATTATGTTATAATATGAATTTTTTAAAACATATTCAATACATTTTCCATTGGATTATTCATGATTTCATCGATAATGAATTGGGTTTTGGCTTTTTTCATAAGAATTGGGAATTTTAGACTCGATGGAAAAAAGATTAAAAGTTCCAAAAATATTATTTAAATTTAATTTATAGCATACATGAAATGTATTCCTTTTCTACAACATGCATGCAGATCTACAAACCAACCCGTGAAGACTTTATATGATGTAAACATAGTACACGATGTGTATATACATTAAACATTGTGCGGATTAAAAAAACTGAATCCCACCGAAAGAAAAAATATATACACGGAAATAAGAGATTAAATTATGTGAAATGTTTGAGATCCATTTAGTTGAAGATACGAGTTGATTTTCTCAAGGATATTGTGTCTATAAAAAACATGACATGCAACTACATTACACAATGTAATGATGTAGGGAAAAGCCACTTAATTCCAGGACATGATGTGATGGAATTACACATCCTGTACTTTAAAGCCTATATATTTTTAGGCACTAATCCATGTATATGGAGTTAGAAAACCAATGTTTTATTACAGTTTTCTTTCTATATTTCCATCTGTTTATCATCTTAACTCAGTTTTAATTCACCCTTTCCGTATATTATTAAATATTTTTGAGTTATTAACTTTTCATATTTATTCATCATCCATTTTGGTTATGTTTCCATTTTAACACTCATTTTAAATGCAATTCTCCATTATTCATCATTGATTTTTTTCCTTTATTATTTCTTCATTCTGAGTGAGTTTTTGACTGGATTAACATTTAATTTTAAATGTTTATCAGGATTTTTTATTATTTCAAACTGTGTGTTTCTTATTTTTAACCTATATTAAGATTATTCTAGAAGGATTTAAATTATTTTTTTTCTAAAAATGGCATCTTGCATGGAAAAACCGATTAGGGTTAGGGGTTGAGAGTATGATTGTTTATGAGACTAATGTATCTATAGATTGAACCATTGTAACCCTATGACTTGTAATTCAATTAAATGTATTTTTTAGAACATTATCTTATATAGATTTGTCCATTGTAGTTTTAATTTAATGGGCCAAACCTAAATATAATTGATCAGCCTATGACCATTATCCATTAGTGAATACTACATTGAATTTATCGATAATTCACTTACACTGCTAGTTATACCCAAAACAAGGGATAGTTGTAGTGTATGTAGATGCAATTGATTTGAACAAAACCAATTGGTGAATCTTGAACCACTTTGCTGCCTAGGAAATATGATTATTCCCAATCAGATTTATGATTTTATTCTACCAATTTACCTATAATTGACCATAATCCCTTCTTAGTTATCTATATTAAATACAAGATACCTAGTTCTAGAAAAAAACTGAATCTGAAGAGTGGATGTGAGGTATCCTTTCATAGGATTTTTTTATTTGTTTCTTTTTTCCAGTGGTCCTTATGGGTTTGACCCAAAACATACACTTTACTATGACTAAGTAATAATTTTAGTTTGGGACTAAAAATTCTAATCTGATCATATCCCATGTGTATTCAATGATGTGTGTGGTCACATAAAATTTTGGAACCATTTATAAGGATTAATGTTTATTAGGAAAATAATCCTTTGGACAAAACATTAGATTAACTCACCCCTACCCCCTTTATACTTTCTTCCTTCCCCTTTTCATTTTACAATTTTCTACTAATGAACTACAACCTACATCCACCTTCTTCATGTCAGTTCATGGTCTAGGGACCTTTTCCTATTTCAAGGATCCTAGACATATAAGAATTACTTATTTTCATTACTAAGATCAATAAATCAATTTTTTCATGTTTCTGCTTCACAAAATATAATCACAATGATCTTTCATCCCCAAAAATTCAAAACCACCAATATTCCCAACCTGATGATCAAGGTGAGATACCAGTACTGAAGAAGCACATCATAATATACTACATTTTTTCATCCACTAGCAGTGTCGCGCCCAACATTTTCCACACACTAATTCATGCAGATGCATTCAAAATCAATCCTTAACATATTTAGAATATCTATAACTCGTGTGTATTAAATTATATTTAATTAAAGACCCACATGATATTATTTAAAATTTTTTATACTTTTATGATTTTTTCTCAACAACGTCATTTTATCTGACACAATTAGGTTCCATGTATTTCCAATCTCATTATGCAAAAAAGCCAAAAATTGGATCTAAATCTAATATCTCATGTCAAACATGACTTCAGATGACCTATAAAATGAAGTTCCTAGACAAATAATCCACGTTGATATGGACTTGGAAGCTCTAAAATGACATTCAAAATGTTCCATATGTGGATGGAGAATCAGCTTGGGAGGCAAGGGATAGATTTGAGGAGATATGCTAAAAGTTCTCAGATCATGGACAAGATGTCTAGCATCAACATTAGACATTATATCTAGTAATCCAACACACCACTTGTACTAATTTTTAGGTATGTACTGATGGTGGGATCATTTTAATGATACCCAAAGGAGGAATACCCATTCTAGATGATGTTTCCAACAATACCATTCTCGGGGAAAATGATAGAGAACCACCTCAGTAAAGAATACATCGTGTGGATGAGGTTACCTTCTTGGAATTATAGGTATTGGATCTTATGAAGAATATGGAATATTTTCATCTATATACTCCAACATTACACCTTCCTCATTTAGTGATGGAAATTCAATATTTTTAAATGTGTGAAGGCCTGCACATATGCCAAGATTTAATGGAAGGGAAAGAGTAACCAAAGTTAAAATATTGTAATTGTATCATTTATAATAAATAAAAAAATTAGCCTCCCCAAATATTTCAATAGAAAAATATTAAACTGATACAATCTAAGAAAACATAACAACAAAGTAAATTTTATATTAATTAGATTAGTTGTAGGAGCCAGTAATGAATCAGGGACCACCTTGGTACCCACCACAATGTCCAACTCTTTCACCACATCAATAATTTATACATCCTTTTCCTAGAGCATAGTAGACTCCAAAATCTCAAAAGAAGTAGTAGAAATGAGCTCCTCTAAAACCACCACATCAATTCCATCCTCTCCAATAAAATCTTAAAAACCTTATCATTGCACTGATGATAAAAATTATACCAAATGATGAAAACCAAATAAAATTAAATGAAAAACTACTATGTTTCACTAAATAATCTAGATCATCAAATGGAGAAAATCAACAAAACATTATCTGATCTACTATGGGGTTCTTTTTCTAGTAATATTGAATCTCAAACAAGTTATGAGGATAAATTTACTATTTTTATAAGTTTAAATATTATTTAATTTTAGCAGTCATGAATATATGATAAAATGTAATTAGATGAATATGATAAATCTGGTTAGGAGAGTAATCGATAGATAGAATCAACTAAAAATGCTCACATATAAGGAATAACTAAAAAGGACAATATATACGTAGAACCACCACCATACAATAAACCACTGCCCTATTCCTGAATGATGAAACAGGAAATGAATGAGTGAAAATATAAAAAATTTCTTACAATGATTACAAAAATATAAATCAACACTCCATTTTCTAAAGTAATTGACCATCTACCAACTTATGAAATATTCTTTAAATAATTTCTCAAATGTAAAAGGATAGATGAGTAATGTGGATTCTTCCCCCTAAATGAAGAGTGATCACCAGTTTTCAACTAGATATTGCCTCTAAAAAGGTGACAACCTAGAATTTTCTCAAAATCCTTTCACCATAGGGAAATGCAATTTTGAAATAGACTTATGCTCTTTAGGTGTCAATATAAATCTAATGCATATGGGTGTCTTCAAGAATCTTGGGCTCAGAAAATTAAAACCAATTAGCGTGGAACATGGGTTGGTAAATAATGTGGTATCCTCACCACTTCTCACCTAGGTCACCCAGGGCTGACATCTATGGTAGTCATTGTCGTCCCTCCCCCTCCAAATAGTGGGGGGGGGGGGGGTCCCTCAATTCTCATTTCATTATTCCCCTAACAACCCCTTCCCTTATCTCCTATTTACGTATAATTGATCTCAATATTATAGTCCCCAATATTAACCTAGTTTTTTTATCTCCCCCTCTTCCATCCATAGTTCACAAAGGATTCAACCTCTAGTATATTATCTTTGGTGGCCCGCTTTAGTCATAATCATTCATATGATGACACTTTTAATTATTTCCTCTCAGATTCACGGTATTTCAAAGATCATCCAATAATTTTACTCTTGAATCTGCATCATCTCATCATCCTCTTTTATTTTGATGATGATATGATCCTTTGTTGATCCTTCGGCAAGCATTCATTTAGTGGATTTTGTTTCTACCACTTTTGGTGGTCCTATGATTTTCTCTAGAATTGAGATCCTTTAACTGATCCACTTAGGGTATGTTTTCCAAGTATTGTTTTATCAGTTCAAACACACTCTATAATTAAGATATTATGTAGTTTTCTAGGAATATTTTTGGTTTTTGAAGATAGATCCTGATCCTTATGCCATCTAATTTCTCACTACATTTTAATTAAAACAGATGTTTTAAAACCCCCTATTATTTTTCTGTGGCTTGAGGTTGATCCTAAATTTTGGTTAAATAATGTGGTGGCCTCTGTAAATTGGATGTATTTCTAATAAATTTATAATTTTATTTCTAACTTCAATAGTCTTTTAGTTCAAGACCATTGGGTTAGTGATCCAGTCCTTCAACTCCAAACTATGCATATGGTTTTTCTAGCATGGATATTTTGGTAAAAAGAACCATCTAATAGAGGTTCACTGAACATGTAATAAAATTATTCATGGTTGGAGGGAGATAATTATATATACATTGTAATAAGGTTTATGGCATTTAATATTGTTCATCCTATTTCTCCATTCATGATCCCCTCTTTTCATTGTAGAAGATCCTTCGAGAATATTATGGCTTAAACCTTGGATAGTTATAATGATGGTTTCATAAGTGAGTCTCAAAATTGGGGATCTCATTTGAAAAAAATAATTCTTTTTACCCAGTAGAAAATGGGGAGGATAACCTCCCATGGTGTTGGCCTCCGACCAACTTCCAATATCTCGGTTACTTATCATGGTTGAATCCTCTCTTAATATGTATGGGATTTCCACTTCTCCTAAATCTAGGATCTCTAATGGAGTTCCCCTGTATAACATATTATCATATTTAGGATACATTCCTTATGATGATGATGTTTTAGAGGATAGAAAAGAGATTGAAACTAAAAGCCTATAAAGGCTCAAAATTCTATAAAGGAGGAATATTTAGAGATTCAAAATCGATTAATTAAACCTTAAAATAATTCATAGTCTATATTAAAGTATGAATAGGATTATTAACCTGCATTTTTTAACTTTAATTGAATAAGTGAAGTAAATTAAAGGGTCATTGATTTTGGTGATAACCCAATTTATAAAAAACATAAAACTAAGGATCGCAAAGGCTACTCATTTCTATGGAAAACCATGATAACTCAATCCCCATGTAAAGGTATTTCTATTAAAAAGTATTTTCATATTTCAACAAAATTAATAGGTGGTGGAAAATAATTCAATTATATTCCTACTTATTAGGAGATTCACCTTCACTATAAGGCTTACATGGAATTATCATTTGTGAAATAAAATAATTTTTTGATCTTGGAAAGATTTTTAAAGGAGGAACACAACAATTATGAAATTCCTATGAGTGTAGGGTCACTTATCCCTTTGTAAGAACAATTTGTAGAAAAACCTCCTTCTCGTATCCTTCCCATGCACTATAAGGAAATAATAAAGGAAGAATTTTTCATTATTACTGCTTCCAAGAAAGAAAAAAATATGATGAAATAAGTTGTTTTGAAAGCTATGACTGAGCAAAAAATGACATGGATTAATACTAAAGCCCATAATTTAATTAAAATGTTTAATTAAAGGATGATCTGTATGGAGAAGTTCTCCATGAGTTATGATATTATGGATTTCTTAATAGATGAGCTATTATAGGAGGATCCCAATCGGTGAAAATGCCATATCATCTGGAGTCTTCTCATGTTACAATATTCTAACTCCTTAGTTTTCAACGGGATGGGAATTCATTTCCTATTTTTGATTAATTAATTTCATGAATTGTTTATTTATTCCCCTTAGTTGGGTGTGGTTCAATCCCATCAAGGAATCATTCAGGTTTATCTAGGAGTCAAGGTGTAGCCTAAGTGGTGATTTCTTTGGGATTGATGTCTTATGATAAGTAGTTCAAATTCTAATGGGGTTGTTAGAAAGTAGTTTTGCATTTAGTTGTATTCGGTGGGAGATCGTCACCACACTATTATTTTTGGTGTTCACTTTTGGTTGTGATTGGTTACTTTTCATGGAGTATGGGGTGATGGTAGTGATACTATTCATGTTATCACATATCTTATAAAAGGGTTTTTCATGAAAATTAAAAAAAAGTTTAAAAAAATAGTGGCACGCCATCATGTTGACTAGTCTGTCAAGCATCCTCAAGGATTTCCTAAGGATGTCTTAGTAAAATGTGAAAAATTCATTTTTCCTAATGATTTCCTCGTCTTATACATTTATGAAGAATGATATATTCTCCTAATTTTGGGAAGAACATTTCTCCCCATAGGGAAGAAACTGATTGATGTTAACCAAAATATATTTATATTCAATGATGAGGAAAATTTGTTTTTTGTTTGATTTAGTGAATGTCGCTAATAAAAGTGAAAATTTTTTATTTTCCAAGACTTCTCTATTAATATTTAGAATGAAAATCATATAACAAGTTGTAATGGAAATAATAAATTAACTCCTATTAAAAATGGATACATTGTTCATAAGAACACAACTTATACTACACCTCCGTAGATGAATTTCATCCCACTATTCATCCCACATGTTTTCAAGAATCATTATATAAGGGGTATCTTCTTATAGTTCAATTAATCTAAATAGAAATTCTTTTAGCTCAAGACATTAAATAAATAAATGATTGGGAGACACCCCTATGATAGAATACAATGTTAGTTTATTATTTATGATGGTGTAAGTATAGTTGGAGGATTTTCAAAAAAACCTTGCCCAAAAATAGATGAAAATATACAATTAAGGTTAGTGTTCCCATCAATTTTTCTGTATTTTTCAAACACCCAAAAAATAAACTCCATGAATTACATATCGGTTATCCATTATATGACATATAGCAGTCAGGGTAGCATTAAAAAATCATGATCCCTTAGTTCATGCCCCTTCCCCCACTCTTCTTCTAATCCATGAAGATGACCCCCCCCCTAGAGAACCCTCTCATCCCTTCATGGTGAGCACTTCTCCCTCCCCTAATCCCCTTTATTCTTAATCCCTCATAACATGTTATTCACTTTTCCATCTCCCTGCCATTTTAACATGTCTTGCAGCAAAACCACCCACACATCGCCTTCCAAATACATGAGGGATCATGATGAGACTCTTCCTGAAACCAATATGTGGAAATACATTCCTAATCTACCCCCACCAAGACTTACATATCCCCTTCTTCTAATTCCTCTTCCTCCCCTTTCACCTCTGATGCTTTCCAGTCAACATCCAATGGACCATAGGGGACTTCAAGCCCACATCTCCACTAATACTTCTATTTTGTTCACCTGAGCACCAAATATAGTTGGTCGATGTATGTGAAAAGATGATAAGGACCCAAAAACCATATACCTTGTCATTCTTGAGTGGGTCTTAGTCCACCATGATGCACATAACCACGTATATTGAAAACATATTTCAACCATCACCTAAGTGCATGATGAGACCTTTCGGGAGCTCTTCCTCAAGTTCTTATCCACCTTCGAGTTGTTCATCATCTATACCAGGTTTAGACTCAGTGGTAGGACATTGGAGCTCATCCTTATAGATTTTTTCCTTTGGCCTTGGCATCTATTCTTATAACTTTATCACCTCCCCATCCTTCCGGACACTACATCTCTAGCATGAAAAATATCATGTTGCACAACTTTTGAAAAGGATCTTCATATGCCTGTGAAGGCTTTATGATACTCATAATATGAAGTGCACTCATCTCTGTATTACTTCTCTTTGAATCATATATCAGGGATTAGCTTATGCTTGGCTAGTTTGTGGTGATGCCCATAGAAGTGTAGGCCAGATAGAGGTCATCAATCCTTCCTCATCCATGGGAGGTCCCACCATCAACATATCCCAGAAATTTGTAGAGTTAAATTAGACCTAGGTGATAAAGACATGAGTTAAATTTAGGGGAGGATCCTACATTTCCCATATAGTAAGGAATCTTGGTTCCTTTGATACTTCCCAGCCCCTCACATCCCTTGGAACGATGGAGAGAATCAGCCTCCTTTTTCTCCATAAGATGGGGTTTCTATATATGAATGAAAACATATACTTGTGGGTGAAAACTGATGTTAATGATGATAAAGAGGAACCATCCCATCATACAGGTGACCCAAACCCCTGTCCCTGTCCATATTTCCACCACTCCTATTTCCATAACCACCTCTACCTTTTCCTCAACCCCTCTTACCACAACCATACCACCATTCAACACACCCTCTACCATTGGTTTTACCACCGCATATAGGGAGTTGGTAGACATATATTTCATCTAATTCTTGATTCCTTATTTTCATCAATTTCACATGAAAACTATGTTTCAATTAATTCATTTCTTTTTTTCTTAAATAATTTTGAGATTTTAACCATTATACATATGTACATCATCACATGTGATTCTGTTTCCTTTCTGACCCTCATTTTAAATATTTTTAATTATTATTAATAAAAAATTGTTTTTCATTCATTATTTCTTCAATCTAGGAGAGTGTTTCATTGTATTCACAATTATTTTTAATAGTTTATTGTGAATCTTTTTTGTACTAAACTATGGACTACTTATTTATCCACCATGTTAAGATTGATATAATCATTTTTTTATTCCTTTACTCAAAATAATTACCATAATTAACTACTAATATTATTAGGGTTAGGTAGTAATATTAGGGGAATTTTTAAGCCCAATGAATCTATATATTGATGTTTGATAACCTTACTACAAGTAATTAGGATAAAAATAACTATTCAACACATTCTCTTTCTTAGTTATCCTTGAACAACTTCGTAGATTAAGTCTTAGGACTATTCCAATAGACATTTGGGATCCTTTTCTTAGAATATCCATGAAATTGACCTTGATCCTTTCTTAGTTATTTTAATAAAATCTAATCTACCCTTTTATAGAAAAATTCAATATGAATAGTGAATGTGAGGAATGCTTTCAAATGGATTTGTTTGACTGGTATCGTTTTTGACATTGATCCATATGGGTTTGATCCCGCACTACCTCTTTACTACACCCTAGTATTTAGTGTAGTTTGGGACTATATATTTGTTATTTGGTCAATAATTATGTGTATTCAATAATGTGTGTGAGCACATCAATGAGAATTAAAAAGTGGTTGATTTAATTTATTAACACTATTAATAGTTACTTGAGAAATCACAATAATATTAATGATTTATCTTCTTAATTTAAGAGATTTTAGTTTTTTACAATCTTTTATTTAGTTGATATTTTATTCTTATTATTATTTCATAATAAAATTCATTTAATATTTCGATGCTCGTTTTAGTTTGGTTTGGTGTTTGAAACAATAATTTGAATATTGTATCAATTTAGATAAAAATATATTCCTAAATCTCAAGTAATTAAAGTTTCTATACCCCAAATATTGAAATGGGAAAATAATGTGTATTTGATTTTTAAAAAAATTAAGGTGGTTCTAATATCTATGAATATTCTTGGAAAAAATCCCCATTCTTTAGGGAAGTTTCAAAATAACCAAGTATGGTGAACCTGTGACTCATTAAAAATCTCTTAACTAATGAGTACCGAATATATGATTTAGATATTAAAAAAAATTACTATAGTCACAATGTAATGGTATAATTCAATTATGATCATAATTATAATAAAATCATTAGATACAAAAAAAATAAGAAACGTAAAATACTTGGGCTCTTAGAGACACAAAAAATATACGACCTTTATAAATCTTCTGAAGTAAGAGTGATCCTTCTCATCTATGTTGTGATCAAGGGAATTCTAAAATTCATTCTTGAACTATTTGAACTACACCTTTAAATTATGGAGGAAAAATAAAATCTATATTTTATATAGGTTAGTCACAAATTTTAATTATTATATCACTAGGGGTGTACCATACATAATGTTTTATCCAATCAACATATCCAAACCCAATCATATTTCCAACATAAATTATTTACTCAAACTAAAAAAAATACAATATGAATATAAAATGATGGAAAATATGATCCCAACATCTGGATATAGATGTTAATATTTTCATAATAGACTATATGTTTTTCTTATTCTAGAACATGGGTGTGAAAATACAAATGCGTTCACAAAAGGGGCAGTACACTAAGGGTGCAATAACTAAAAAATAATGTGTATCATGATGTGGTAGTTGGGTGTGTACCCTTATTTCTTTGTAGTTTCTTAAAAATTAAAAAATATATTCTTATATTTCACATTGAATATGTGTGCCTTATGGTTTCTAGTGTAAACTATAATAGCTCAATTTTGGTATCATAGAAAACATTTCATGTTTCAATTGGACACATGATCAGTGTCATCTTCCTTGTCCTAATACACACTAGGTTATTTGGCCTAGGTTACTAGGGTGAGCCTATACCATGTGATACATTGTATCTCTCCTTGGATGGGTCAGTTTAGTAAGCCCAAATGGTTTTATTATCCTTACCATGTTAATCTTGTATTGTTCACAAGGCCACTACATGTAAACTTTGTGATTCTAGGAATATGAATTTGATTGGGTAAGAATAGGCCAACTAGTGGTGTCCATTAACATAAATGCCATTCAGACATGGTAAATTAAGTATTTATATTCAATAAATAACACTAATTTTGTATAAATTATGGCGTTGATCTCATATAGAAGGAAATTTTATGTTTGATGACCAAGGAAGACAAAAAACACTCAAGAAAAAAAAGTAGGTAATAAAAAGTAATACATAAATTTGTAACAGGAATAGTGTGAAATTTAAATGAATGTGATAAAGTCAGAAAATAATTGAGATATATAACAATATTTTAACCAATTTATGAATATAATATTATCTAATCGTATATAAGGTCGGCTAGCAAGATTGATTATAGGGAAATCGATTTGTTGGTTGAATATGTTTTCTTTCACACATGCACAATAAAATATCACTGTAACTGATATATGAGGGGGTTAAAGTTATTTTTCAATATGATAATCTATGAATGATTAAATTATCCATTTTATTAATTTTAGAACTAAATCGTTTAATAAAATGTCAAAATTTTCAAAAAAAATCAATTTCTCTAATTAATCAAGTTAAGAAACTCTAATAATAATATGTCTTCTCTAAAGATTCAAAATGTAGAATAAGTTTTAAATGAAATTAGTTAATAACATTTGTTTACAAAATTTCAAATTAAGAATATGAAATGGTTTAATAATTGACAAGAGGGAGTACTAATATAGGATAATGTTTCATGCATGAAAGAAGTACAGAATTACCTTGTTCAATCTGATTCCCCAAAATAAATTATCAAAAAAACTTTTATTTTTTGAAAATTTGAAGATATTTCATTATAATGAATAGTATATTGAGAAATAGCATGATCCTCAACCTAGTTGGTAATGTCTCTCTATCTTCATCCTTGAGACCCAGGTTCAAAACTAGGAGGAGGCATAATTATAGGGTACTATAGCAGTATTGTAGTAGTATTGTGCGGGTATTGTAGCAGTTACTGTAGCAAGTACTATTTGGTACAGTAGCCTGAAGAACTATTCAATTTGGGCCACTGGTTTGGGATTGTAGTCTTTAAGGCATTCGGGCCACCTCAAGACCTTTAGGGACACCTGATATGCAGATGCCCAGAGAGATTATATAAGGCACCAACTCCATTGGAGGATTCAAGATCAAGGTGCATTAACCATAGTAGGGCTATAAGATATTGAAGAATGAAAGGGTATGTAATTTCCATCAGTACCAGGATTGTGCATCACTACATAGGGCAATTATCCGAATATCGATGCAATGGTGGAGTACTGATCACGATACAGATGCTTGGGACGGTGGTTTCAAGTAGTCATATTTTTTATGATTTTATTAAGACCTACAGGTCCTGTAATGTATCCAAGCCAATAGTAAATGTAATCTTTACAAAAATTGGCTTTTTAAGGGTTCCCCCTCATCCCTTAAAAGGGGTGCTATCAAAAATCAACAAAAAAGAAGGTCTTAGGACCATTCAGGAAAATAGAGAACTGGGAGGAGGAAATTAATATTCTTTATCAAGATTATTATTTCTATTTTACTACTTTTTTCTCACCTCATTTGCATAACTATGATGGGATATCCATGAATTCATTCAATTAATTATTATCTCTCCCTCTTATATGAATTCACTTTTTTTATATTTATATATTTTTTAATGTCACCACCTCCATCACCAACATAGTAACACTCTTTACATTAACATGTTCCATGTATCATTCAAAACTATACACTATCACCTCTACATTAAATAATCTAAAACCTCCTAAATTTTTTACATACAACCCCGCACACAGAGAAGAAACTCCAGGTAAAATGATCCTACTCATGAATCCTAGTTGGATGCACTCTAAAATATTCTTGACAACATAAAAAAGGTTTTGGAAACTCTGATCTCATGACCAACTTCACCATCATGTGAAAACATCTCTCTTGTATCTTCAATGACTTATAATTCAACTCATATCATATTTTATAACATGAAAACAATTGAACTAATATTATATATCTTTGATACATTAAAATATACATGTAACACTATGACCTATGTGCACTCTACTCATATTGATCACAATATACTTCGTTTAACTCATATTTTAATCCATTTTTATTCAATAATATCTGATATATTGTTATATATGTTCATCAATGAATTACATGCACTCTAATATAGAAGGTATTAAAACCCTATCCATATCCCTATACATAAAACACATCAATGATTATAAATGCACTTGGTAATAAAATTTTCAATCACCTTAAATGGAAAATCTCTAAGAATCTTTAACTAAGAGTCATCTCTAAATTATTCACAAAGGACATCCTAACTTATTCATCTTGGTTTCGATCATTTTTCAATATCTAAAAATTATGTTATTGATATTATTCCCCCTTTTTGTATTGTTTTCTAGTTCTTTTAAATTTCTAATATTGTTCACACACATGTCAAAAATATCAAAAAAGCCACCATATTTTATCCTCTATATTAATTCGAGGTGTTTCTTTCAATATATGTTGTTCATGACCATGAATTATTCAAATTGGTCTAGTTTAAAGTTCAAAAATACCACCATTTTTCACGAACATGATCATTTAATTAGAAAAACTACTCAAATATCACAAAATATTTCAACATCAACTCATCATTAATAAACTTCTTTAAAAATAATTAGTAGATTTTTCCCTTAAATCCAAATACATATTCAATATTGGTTTATTAAGAGAGCTTATCATATTATAAAACATGTCTCTTACCTTTTCATCAAACCCAACATAGATATTCATCTTGAAAATCAAACTGAAGTTCGACCACGACTCAAGAAATGTTTCCTTGTTTTGATTCATCAACACATATCAACAACATAAATATATTCATAATTTTGAAAGAACATATATCAATTTATATCTATACTTCAGGAATCATAATCTTTTACCATGTGTCACATCTAATACGGGTTTGGTGTCATATTCATTGACTATGTCCGTCGTCAGTGAGATTTGAATTAATCATCGTAGTTCATTGTCTCAAGGTTGTGTGAAAATGAATCATCTTCCTTATTCATCCATTAATATGGGACATAATTTGGTTTCATATTCTTCAACATTAATGTATATATGGTTAGGATCATTATAGGATTCTACTACTTCAATGAAACATGAATGTAATAATGAAAAAATCGTATTCATTTCATAGAGTAAGAATATTTGAGTATAGGTGAGCCATAATATAAGGGGCATACAAAGCCTCATTGGGGTAGCACTGTGAGGGTGGGTCTTAAACGACAGCTGATTCAGGTGAGTGAGTGATAGTAGAATCATAAGGGTGGTTGTGGTATGAGGCCAAGGAATAGTAAATTAATCATAATGGTGGTGGTATAAAAATAAATAGATGGTGGAATAATAAAACAACCAGTGGAACATCTTGTTGGTATAAGAATAAAAGGACCGATAGTAAAATTGATTTCAATGATAACACCTCAAAGTGAACACCCGTAAGTGGTTTCATGGTACTCATAAAAGAAAATTTTTCTTCTTATTGTATCACTTCCATCTAATGATATTACACACAACATTAGTAGTAGACTTCACTTTAAAAATTACATAATAGAAATTATACTCTTATAATAGTTTCGAAAACCAAAAATCAATTAAAATAGTTTAAACTATTACAAACTAGACTAGAAATATTATTATTCTTACATGAATTTAATTTCTAAATTCAATAATTCAAATAATTAAAAAATCATTTTTATGTTTATAAATCCAATAAATTAACTAATTTTGGAAATTACACTCAAAATAAAATTCCTAATTTAATTTCTCAAATTCCTTAAAAGTATAAAAAAAAAATTTAGAAATTTAAAAGAAAACATGATATAAAGGACATTAGAAAATTTAGTACAAAATATCACAATATTGGGTAATATTGTATTGAATTTTGATTTAACCCAAAAACAACCAAATACCTAAAATAATGGAAATATACATATTTTTATAATAGAAAATATTAATATTCTTGCATCTTGGACCCAGATCACCAATAAGTAACTCATAATATTTCTCCACATGTCCTCATGCATCCTCTCTATATGCCAAAGGTTGTCGACTAATACTGAGGATCTATGATAGTATCATGGGAAGACTATACTCTCATGATCAGAGTGTATCATATTGGAATACCTTAACAAAAAGAAGTAGAAACAACATAATAAATGAACTGTATAAGAATAAGTCATCCAATTATAATTAAAAATAAGAAACATAAAAACATAATTATAAAATAATTTCATGTTTATATTCTACACAAAATGTTAATACATTAATGTAGAGACGTAGGATTATAAAACAATCTATCCAAATAATTGTAAAAAAACAAACCAAATCTATAACTCTCCAGTCTATTCATCTAAAATGAGTAGTTTATAGGTAATAATAATATTTTAATAGTAAATAAAATAAATCAAATTACTATGTATAAGGCCCCAGCCTTAAACCTTACTTAATATTGAATTAAATGAGTAATTCACATTGAGGATCTTTTCAGGTTTAGAGTTTTAGAGAATTAGGACATAACTATTACATCTCAAAAGATTATAAAGTAGTCGCTTCTACTAAATTTCCATAAAATAAAAACTCTTTAAAAGAAACATGTATAGTTCCATGTTTTAGGTAGCATGACTTTCCCTTGATCCCATCCTTGACCCTATTCTACGCTATGTCCTGTGAAAAACATTTCAAAAACTTGGGATGAGCATAAGAAGCTCAGTAAGGGATACACAAAGAATGAAAAATGTTAGATTTTCAAAACAACGAGTAAACCATGAATACTTTATCAATGTAATACTTTTCACCTTCATGAAGTAGTAAAAACTTTTCACTGAAAAAAAAGTATCATTACTTACCTTTTTGTAACCAAAGGATTACCATAAAACCCATATAAAGAACACATAACATATATAAAGGTAACTTGGGACATAAACATACTTAAGTGGAATAACCATACGGTCGACTTCCACACATATCACTTAATGGAATAGCAATACGGCCAATTTCCATACATACATAATGGAATAGCCATACGGCCAACTTCCATACCCAATGCATTGGAGGTTATAACATAACCACCCGTCCTGGTATTCACGGCACCACCCGTCATATGGTTTATAACGTAACCACCCGTTAAAATGTCCAAGTACCAATAAAAAATCATAAAACATAAAACCAATATAAAGGAATGATAACATTTCCACATTTCAATAAAAATACATCATAAATATATTGACAGAATAGAATCCTTTTTCAAAACCATTTTCAATACCAAAATACATAAAAGAGTATATGGTATTTATTTTATTCTAAAAACATTACGGCTTGTTGAGAAAGCCAAAGACCAAATAATACTCGCGGTGGTGGAAAAGGTCGTTGTCGCCGCGTACGTTAAAAGAAACATTCCTTTTTGTCGTTTAGTAAAACGCTTCGTAGAAAAAGATTCCTTTTGTATAAAAGTAAAAGTAAAAGGGTTTATACACCGTATAAAAGGAAGTTGTGTATAAAACGAAATATGCCTCAATGAAAGGAGATTGAGACGAAGTCCCTTACAAAGACGGTATCCTTGGTTTAAGGATAAATCAATTTAAATAATTATGTGTGACAAATGAATACACCAAATATAAGTGGATATTATGTGTAAAATAATCAAAGGTCATTCACACATATTCAAAGGATTACATATTCAATAACAACATGTTGAACCCAAAGAAATCGAAATTGGGTTAAGAAGTTCCCTTGACAGCCTAACGGCGTCACATCAAAATGAGTTGATGAGAGATAAAAAAAAGGGTATCTCATCACTTGGAGATAAAATTTACATCAATAAGGATTTATGAGAACATATCCCAACATAACAATATGTAAATTAAAAGACCCAACAAAAGAAGTCTTTTAAAAAAAAGATGGTGAAAGGTTCCCTTACCGACTTGGGTAACTTTTGAAAAGTACACCCCATTGAAGAAGTTTCATACAATGAATATGTAAATACCCATAAATGGAATTATATTACAATAGGATTGTAATAGTGGGCAGTACATAAACCACTCAATGGAAATTGTGGCAAATGTAGCATAAATCTCACGGGAATAAAAGTGAGATGAAAAATCTCTTACGAAAACTCGGCAGCCTAACGGCGCCACTTAAAACATCCAAAATGGATTGATGAGAGGAAATAGGGTCTTCCATTACATCAACATAATGTTTACAGAAAGAGGAATATAAAAGAACATCCCCCAACATAACAAATAGGAGCTTAAAATAAGTGACATAAAGGAGATTACTTTAAAAGAAAGAGAGAGGTTAGATCTCTTACGAAAATTCGACAGCCTATCGGCGCCACTCAAAACATACAAAATGGATTGATGAGAGAGAATAGGGTCTCTAATCACATGAACATAAAAATTACAGTAATATTAATATAAAAGAACTTCCCAATAACAATAAAGATGAGCTTTAAAAGGAATGACATAAAAGAGTTTACTTAAAAAGAAAGAGAGGTGTAGGATCCCTTACCTCGGGTCCGACTTGACTCGATCGTTCTTTAATATCCTGAATAATAAACTTGAGTTAATTTATACTTAATTAAGAACCTTTTTAAAGTTCATTATTCCTTTTATATCACTTATTACCATGTTATAAACATTATTTAATCATTTAAGTTAATCATGTTTGTTTTGTCGATATTTGGTTCTTAAGTCGAAAGTGGACTTCTTACAATTACATGTTGTTCGTGTGGTCAAAGGTTCTTCATATCCAAAAATGACATTCCTGATTTAGATATCATATATATCATATATATCCAGCATATACATGTACATATAAAATCACATAATCATTTAGAGGAAAGAAATGAAATGCACCGTTCATGGAGACGGTAAGCCGTACGTACGCATGAACGCTACATTCATTTCTATGTCGTATTAATGGAATTAAAACTATATGATAGGTATGTATATTTTAATTAAAGAATTATATTAATCATTTAGATGTATCATACATCATATATATCCATTATATATATGTACTTATAATAGTACAATACATTTGGGGATAAGAAATGAAATGCACCGTTCATGGAGACGGTAAGCCGTACGTACGCATGAACGCTACTTTCATTTCTATCTCATACTTTAATGGAAAGAAATAATAATGATATAGAGTTAAATAATAATTCCAGTATAACATCATATATAATAACATTAAATCCATCCTTTATACGTCCCACGTATGGCATTAACGAATCACATCACTTTGAGGGGGCGGTAGTCCGCACTTCCTAAAATGAAGATATCGCGTATACCCATAATGGAATCCATAAAGGTAAGACACAAATGAAAAATAAATAAGAATAAGTAAAACATAAACATATTATATATCATAAATAAAAATAGTGACATCATAATGTCCACCTTTGAAGGTGTTAAATGAGTATTGAACAATCATCGTTTCGGGAGACACAATTTCGCCATCCACGGAAACCGTATGTTCTTTAACCATTTGATGTAGTTGTGTGATAGTGTAGCTCTAATAAATCTTATAACAACATCCTAGTATATTTAAGATACTGGTTTTGTTACAAAATAAATAAATAAAAAGAGTTTAGGGGGTTGGAGAAGCAAAATAAAACAAATGAACATGAGAGAATGAATTACCTTTAAAAGTGTAACTCATTTTGATTTGAGCCTAAAGGCTTCCTTTGAAAGGATTATGTCCAAAGGGAATCCTCTAGGATGAGTAGAGGGATGTGGAGAGAGTAAATGGGAAGGGGTTGGCCGAGGAAAAGTCTTGAGGAGTGTGTGAAATGAGGTAGAGTTGGGGGCCTTTTATAAGAGGAGAGGAGGGGCACTTTTGGAAAGTAAGAAATATTACTTTATTTGAAAATGTGTTTCGGTTTTAAAAGGTCCCACATTGATATAATTCGTGTATAAGGTGATAAGGGTTCGAAATCCACCCATAAAATAAGTTTTGGACATGTGTAGTTCATAGATTTTACATTATCTTTCCATTTTATTTAAATCGTCATATAATGATGTCATCGCTCCATCATTATTATGTCATAAATAATTTATTTTATTTAATGTCTAAAAATTATAAAACAAATCACTATGATGTAGGAAATCTTTTTAGCTTTCCAATGACTATTTATAATCAAAATTTGTACTTGTGTAACCCCACTTAAAAACTGTTTTAGTAAAACAACTCATGTTTGTGTCAATTTAATTTTAAGATTAAATAAAAATATATTATTGTCATTTTTCAACTAAAGTGTCTCCATGGGGTCCCCAAGTTGTCCCATGGCTTGCCTTGGTCGTCCATGACTCGCCCAATAGGTGTAGTACAAGTTTCATGGTGTTTTCACATTTTTATAATATCATTTTTACCTTAAATGACACTAATTACCTCTAATCGCGATTAATGAAACAAAGTTAGTATTCACCAAAAAAATATTTTCATCCCATTGAACCACATTTTACATACTAATGACAACCATGTATGTCGGATTTTCAAAATTCAATACACAATAGTGGTAAACATTCATTTAACTGAATAATCAGTTTGCTTGATTACCACTTAGTGGTTTCACTATTCATCAAAAATTGGAGTTTTTCAGAAAAATACCAAAACATCACCCTAAGAAATATTTGATATTATGAATTCAAAAATTAAGTCCGTTTTACAAAATTCAAAACATATTAGTCACATTAATTAATTTAATAATTAATTCTTGCTGTCAGAGCAAATAGCGTGTTTTTATAAAACAATAAGTATCAAACGATTGACACTAGTTTAAGTCTGATTTCAAACTGAAATTAATTCCAACGACCACTATTGGATTTAATGGTAAAAATATTTTCTAATTTCAATTTAAAAACAATTAAAAATATAATCTAATCATATAAATAAATTATATTAAAAAGAGTTTTTGAATTATAATACAACATTTTACACTATTCATTAAAAAAATGAACATTATCAGAAAGATACCAAAAATTTACACAAAGTAAATTTTGATGTCCTGATTCTTAAGAAGAGTTTTATTTGGTCCAATAGAATTTATAAGAGTGAACAAAACTATATTTAATGATGGTTCTCCATCAAAAGGCGATAAGTGAACCTTTAGTGAAAACTAGGGCATATATGCCTAAAATTGAATTCTTTCCGTATTTTAAGCCTCTATCCTTTATTGGATAAATGTAAAAACATTTAAAAACATATATAATAATATTTTAGTTATTTCTATCCATTCCCACCATTACAACAGCTACATGTTAACTACCATTTAAAATAATATTATTTTATTATTAGAGTGCAACGTAAGATTCCCAAGAAACTCGTTGTTGCGTGTTGGGTACGCCATCGAGCATAGCGTCCCCTTTAAAGTCATTTAAATATTTTATTCACAAATATGGATAAATATGAAATGTCATATTCTTTATTTACCTGGGGTGTTACATCCTTCCCCCCTTTTGGGAATTGCGTCCTCGCAATTTTAAAATTGCGCTTGGAAACATCGTTGAAAGTCCCACATCGAAACAAAAGTTGGTAAAACAAACACTTTAAAATAAAGAGAGATAAGTACAAAGGTCACCCGAGTTAACCCATACTAGGATTCCATGTATGAAAATATGGACATGGAGGAAAAAACAAAGGGTCATGTTCTGATGGAGAGTGATAGAAAACATGTTTAGGAGAAAGTTAACCACGAGAAAATCACAAACTTATGATGGGTTAAACGGTATTCTATTCCCCAATAGGATAAGTTAATAGACAACATTTTTGTTTTAAGTTACTTTTTATTGAAAAATTTATTCATAAGGAAACATAATCACTTATCATATTGACTTTCAACTTTTATTAGATTCCTTACACAAACTCATATTTTCTACAAAAGACGAGTATTTAGGAAGATTTGTTCACATTAAGAGTACTATAATCAACTTCTAGAGAATCACCTAATCCAAAAAATAGAACTATATACTTCCCATGTCATTAGACTTTAACCAAAACCAAAACCAAAAAGGCTAGTACAAGATCAGATAATCCAGAAAAGGATAACCCTTTATAAAAAGAAAATCTATTCTTAATCTCCAAAATTTGTCCAACAAAACCCAAAGTTCAACGAGGACCATTCTATAATCAATTTGTCCATAAAATTATTCAAAGTAAACCAATATAAGATTGAAACCCAAATATTTGAAGGATTTAGTCGCATAGTCTACCAAGATAAATCGTAACATTTATCTCCAAACAATATCAGTTGCTCCTAAAGTATCGTTTTGAAAAGTAATTAACCTAATCACATATCCTCCATGATAGGTTATTCATTTTCATAAATAACCCAAAATCAACTTACTCTTAATTCATAAAATCATATAACTAGAATGAATCAGTCAAACTAACCAGGGACTTCACGTAGTCCAGTGGTAGGCGATAAATACTAGTCCCACATTGGTTGTGGGTTCGATTCCCACAGCTTTGTCCGACACGATGGGATGTCACACGGTCTACGTGTTGTCCTTTTTCCAAAACTATATAATTCTTAAAACATTCCCCTAAATGAGATAAAAACTTCAAGAATAATCATAACATATTTTAACCTCAAGTTTATTTCATTCATTTCATTTTCCATCATATCATAGAGTAACCCATAATTACCTAAAAATTAAGTATCATATAACCCCTAATGGTTACCTTAATAATTATTACCTGAATTTCCACATCGGGTTGGCCATCTCGTACATGATGCATTAGAGAACTCACCAAGGTTGAAGTGGTTGATCATGACTCCTTGATATTTGGTTTAGAACAACCACGAGTTTCCTCATTGAATCCTCCATTTTATCTAGTATCTTAATCAGAGAACCACCACAGTTTCCTTCAAACCTGTTGTCTCTTTGGTGCCTGCTAGATCCATCCATTCACTAAAAATAGAAATGTCAGTGTGATTATATCAACAAAACCATCATGTACTAATGAGGAAGGTAAACACTAAGATACACTTACTCATTCACTTTATCTAAAACTAGGACTCTTTCTAAAATCCTAACCATTATGGTAATGTCACTTATGCTTAAAGAATACCCTAACCTCTAAAGTTATCTAAACCGACCTCTGATACCAACTATAAGGCCCCAGCCTTAAACCTTACTTAATATTGAATTAAATGAGTAATTCACATTGAGGATCTTTTCAGGTTTAGAGTTTTAGAGAATTAGGACATAACTATTACATCTCAAAAGATTACAAAGTAGTCGCTTCTACTAAATTCCCATAAAATAAAAACTCTTTAAAAGAAACATGTATAGTTCCATGTTTTAGGTAGCATGACTTTACCTTGATCCCATCCTTGACCCTATTCCACGCTATGTCCTATGAAAAACATTTCAAAAACTTGGGATGAGCATAATAAGCTCAGTAAGGGATACACAAAGAATGAAAACTGTTATATTTTCAAAACAACAAGTAAACCATGAATACTTTATCAATGTAATACTTTTCACCTTCATGAAGTAGTAAAAACTTTTCACTGAAAAAAAAAGTATCATTACTTACCTTTTTGTAACCAAAGTATTACCATAAAACCCATATAAAGAATACATAACATATATAAAGGTAACATGGGACATAAACATACTTAAGTGGAATAACCATACGGTCGACTTCCACACATATCACTTAATGGAATAGCCATACGGACAATTTCCATACATACTTAATGGAATAGCCATACGGCCGACTTCCATACCCAATGCATTGGAGGTTATAACGTAACCACCCGTCCTGGTTTTCACGGCACCACCCGTCATATGGTTTATAACGTAACCACCCATTAAAATGTCCAAGTACCAATAAAAAATCATAAAACATAAAACCAATATAAAGGAATGATAACATTTCCACATTTCAATCACAATACATCATAAATATATTGACATAATAGAATCCTTTTTCCAAACCATTTTCAATAACAAAATACATAAAAGAGTATATGGTATTTATTTTATTCTAAAAACATTACGGCTTGTTGAGAAAGCCAAAGACCAAATAATACTCGCGGTGGCGGAAAAGGTCGTTGTCGCCGCGTACGTTAAAAGAAACATTACTTTTTGTCGTTTAGTAAAACGCTTTGTAGAAAAAGATTCCTTTTGTATAAAAGTAAAAGTCAAAGGGTTTATACACCGTATAAAAGAATTTTGTGTATAAAACGAAATATGCCTCAATGAAAGGAGATTCAAAGACGGTATCCTTGGTTTAAGGATAAATCAATTTACATAATTATGTGTGACAAATGAATACACCAAATATAAGTGGATATTAAATGTAAAATAATCAAAGGTCATTCACACATATTCAAAGGATTACATATTCAATAACAACATGTTGAACCCAAAGAAATCGAAATTGGGTTAAGAAGTTCCCTTGACAGCCTAACGACGTCACATCAAAATGAGTTGATGAGAGATAAAAAAAGGGTATCTCATCACTTGGAGATAAAATTTACATCAATAAGGATATATGAGAACATATCCCAACATGACAATATGTAAATTAAAAGACCCAACAAAAGAATTCTTTTAAAAAAAGAGGGTGAAAGGTTCCCTTACCGACTTGGGTAACTTTTGAAAAGTACACCCCATTGAAGAAGTGTCATACAATGAATATGTAAATACCCATAAATGGAATTATATTACAATAGGATTGTAATAGTGGGAAGTACATAAACCACTCAATGGAAATTGTGGCAAATGTAGCATAAATCTCACGGGAATAAAAGTGAGATGAAAAATCTCTTACGAAAACTCGGCAGCCTAACGGCGCCACTTAAAACTTCCAAAATGGATTGATGAGAGGAAATAGGGTCTCTCATTACATCAACATAATGTTTATAGAAAGAGGAATATAGAATAACATCCCCCAACATAAAAAATAGGAGCTTAAAAGAAGTGACATAAAGGAGAGTACTTTAAAAGAAAGAGAGAGGTTAGATCTCTTACGAAAATTCGAGAGCCTATCGGCGCCACTCAAAACTTCAAAAATGGATTGATAAGAGAGAATATGGTCTCTAATCACATGAACATAAAAATTACAGTAATATTAATATAAAAGAACATCCCAATAACAATAAAGATTAGACATAAAAGGAATGACATAAAAGAGTGTACTTAAAAAGAAAGAGAGGTGTAGGATCCCTTACCTCGGGTCCGACTTGACTCGATCGTTCTTTAATCTCCTGAATAATAAACTTGAGTTAATTTATACTTCCTTAAGAACCTTTTTAAAGTTCATTATTCCTTTTATATCACTTATTATCATGTTATAAACATTATTTAATCATTTAAGTTAATCATGTTTGTTTTGTCGATATTTGGTTCTTAAGTCGAAAGTGGACTTCTTACAATTACATGTTGTTCGTGTGGTCAAAGGTTCTTCATATCCAAAAATGACATTCCTGATTTGGATATCATATATATCATATATATCCAGTATATAAATGTATTTATAAAATCACATAATCATTTAGAGGAAAGAAATGAAATGCACCGTTCGTGGAGACGGTAAGCCGTACGTACGCATGAACGCTACTTTCATTTCTATGTCGTATTAATGCAATTAAAACTATATGAGAGGTATGTATATTTTAATTCCAGAATTATATTAATAATTTAGATGTATCATACATCATATATATCCATTATATATATGTACTTATAATAGTACAATACATTTGGGGATAAGAAATGAAATGCACCGTTCATGGAGACGGTAAGCCGTACGTACGCATAAACGCTACTTTCATTTCTATCTCATACTTTAATGGAAAGAAATAATAATTATATAGAGTTAAATAATAATTCCAGTATAAAATCATATATAATAACATTAAATCCATCCTTTATATGTCCCACGTATGGCATTAACGAATCACATCACTTTGAGGGGGCGGTAGTCCGCACTTCCTAAAATGAAGATATCGCGTATACCCATAATGGAATCCATAAAGGTAAGACACAAATGAAAAATAAAGAATCATAAGTAAAAAAATAAACATATTATATATCATATATAAAAATATTGACATCATAATGGCCACCTTTGAAGGTGTTAAATGAGTATTTAACAATCATCGTTTCAGGAGACACAATTTCGCCATCCACGGAAACCGTATGTTCTTTAACCATTTGATGTAGTTTTGTGAGAGTTTAGCTCGAATAAATCTTATAACAACATCCTAGTATATTTAGGATACTGGTGTTGTTACAAAAGAAATAAATAAAAATAGTTTAGGGGGTTGGAGAAGCAAAATAAAACAAATGAACGTGAGAGAATGAATTACCTTCAAAAGTGTAACTCCTTTTGATTTGAGCCTAGAGGCTTCCTTTGAAAGGATTATGACCAAAGGGAATCCTCTAGGATGAGGAGAGGGATGTGTAGAGAGTAAATGGGCAGGGGTTGGACGAGCCAAAGGCTTGAGGAGTGTGTGAAATGAGGTAGAGGTGGGGGCCTTTTATAAGAGGAGAGGAGGGGCACTTTTGGAAAGTAAGAAATATTACTTTATTTGAAAATGTGTTTCGGTTTTAAAAGGTCCCACATTGATATAATTCGTGGATAAGGTGATAATGGTTCGAAATCCACCCATAAAATAAGTTTTGGACATGTGTAGTTCATAGAGTTTACATTATTATTCCATTTTATTTAAATCGTCAAATAATGATGTCATCGCTCCATCATTATTATGTCATAAATAATTTATTTTATTTAATGTCTAAAAATTATAAAAAAAATCACTATGATGTAGGAAATCGTTTTATCTTTCCAATGAATATTTATAATCAAAATTTGTACATGTGTAACCCCACTTAAAAACTGTTTTAGTAAAACAACTCATGTTTGTGTCAATTTAATTTTAACATTAAATAAAAATATATTATTGTCATTTTCCAACTAAAGTGGCTACATGGGGTCCCCAAGTTGGCTCATGGCTTGTCTCGGTCGGCCATGACTCACCCAATAGGTGTAGTACAAGTTTCATGGTGTTTTCACATTCTTATAATATCATTTTTACCTTAAATGACACTAATTACCTCTAATCGCGATTAATAAAAAAAGTTACTATTCACCAAAAAATATTTTCATCCCATTGAACCACATTTTACATACTAATGACAAACATGTATGTCGGATTTTAAAAATTCAATTCACATTAGTGGTAAACTTTCATTTAACTGAAAAATCAGTTTGCTTGATTACCACTTAGTGGTTTCACTATTCATCAAAAATTGGAGTTTTTCAGAAAAAATACCAAAACTTCACCCTAAGCTATATTTGATATTCTGAATTCAAAAATGAAGTCCGTTTTACATAATTAAAAAAATATTAGTCACATTAATTAATTTAATAATTAATTCTTGCTGTCAGAGCAAATAGCGTGTTTTTATAAAACAATAAGTATCAAACGATTGACACTAATTTAAGTCTGATTTCAAAGTGAAATTAATTCCAAAGACCACTATTGGATTTAATGGTAAAAATATTTTCTAATTTCACTTTAAAAACAATTCAAAATATAATCTAATCATATAAATAAATTATATTAAAAAGAGGTTTTGAATTAAAATACAACATTTTACAGTATTCATTAAAAAAATGAACATTATCGGAAATATACCAAAAATTTACACAAATTAAATTTTGATGTCCCGATTCTTAGGAAGAGTTTTATTTGGTCTAATAGAATGTATAATAGTGAACAAAAATATATTTAATGACGGTTCTCCATCAAAAGGCGATAAGTGAACCTTTAGTGAAGACTAGGGCATATATGCCTAAAATTGAATTCTTTCCGTATTTTAAGCCTCTATCCTTTATTGGATAAATGTAAAAACATTTAAAAACATATATAATCATATTTTTTTTATTTCTATCCATTCCCGCCATTACAATGGCTACATGTTAACTACCATTTAAAATAATATTATTTTATTATTAGAGTGCAATGTAAGATTCCCAAGAAACTCGTTGTTGCGTGTTGGGTACGCCATCGAGCATAGAATCCCCTTTAAAGTCATTTAAATATTTTATTCACAAATATGGATAAATATGAAATGTCATATTCTTTATTTTCCTGGGGTGTTACACTATGTGTTCTTTATGGGACATCTAAACGAATTTACCTTCTTCGGATTAACCTAACAAGTATCTGAATAGACGATACCTTGTATATATATATGAATAATCATCCAAATTTATTTATACATATACATTATATACATTTGAAAATATATATTTGTGTGTATATATTAGTAACATTAACAAGGACCAAAGTTGTATGCCTAAGAATTTCATGCATAGTCAAAAGGGGTTCTTTAATTCTCATAGAATATAAATATAGAGAAAAATTACCACGTTATCTTTATATAAGTAAGTCATAAATCAAATCCAAGCATTTGATTTTTCTTACTAGATTCATCAATTTATATGATCACATCTAAGGTGTTTTGTAAAAAGTAAAATGGTTATTTCTCTATGAGCAATATAAAGTTTCACGACCATAGGATTTTATCAAAGGTGTTCCATTTAAGGATCCTAGGTATCCCTCGTGGTATAGAAATAAAGAATAAACCTATGATCTCATCTTTGGTATACCACAAAGGGAACCTGATATCATTCATGGCATGGTACAATTGAATTTCCCTCTTAACATATCCTAGTTAATCCACTAGGAAATCAGGTATCACTCATTAGTAATAAAAGGGAGTCTACTAATCCCATCTAAGATGTTCTATAACATACTTGTGTATTGATCCTGATGTGTTTTAATTCATTTATAACTGTTATTAATTGTGATTAGTGATCCCATCCAATCCTTTTCGAAGCAAAACAAACGTATCTTCCTCTATATGGTATAATAAAATAGTCATAACTGGTGTTTAACCAATACAATTTAAATTGTACACAAAATTCATGTTGTCTAATTCATTTCATAAGGTTAATTCAATCTAAATAAATAATAGTGAAGGTATATTAACATGACCTACCTTTATCCTTTGGTTTAATTACAATTAAATTTAATTTACAATGGCCACCTCAACATTCCTTAAGTGATGGTTTAATTTAACACAAAAGAATATATCTCATAATAATTTAATAAGTGTACACCCTAAGGGGTCACATACATCATATTTCAAATCCGTAGATGTTTATTTTTTGGTTTCCATAACTACTCTAATCATGAAAATGTAATTAATTATTTTCAGAGTTATAAGGTTTCGCATGGAAGGTCTGATGATGATCGATACCCGGTTCACTCATAGAGAAGTATTATTGTACCATGCCCTGAGAAATAACAGGTTCCCTTTGTAGTATACCATGGATGGACTTAGAGGGTTATGCCTCTATACCTATCCAAGAGTGATATAATGGTTCCATACATGAAATTACTTGGACGTACTTCTATGGTGATGTGTCTTTATTGACTTCCTAGAGGGATACCTGGGTTCCTTTTTATAGAAAAAATTTGATGGATTCAATATTCCCACTAATTAAATCAATTTTTGTGTCTAAAAAGCTAATGAAAATTATTTTAGTCAATAAATTCCTTACTTAAATGATTCACTAGTAATACTTTTTTCCCAAGTTCACATTCAATTTAAATTAAAGATACCATTATGATTATTCATGGGCTCCTTGGTCATACACCTCATTTATTTCATAATTTTATATATATGTGTAAAAAGACACATATTTATATATGTATATGATGTATATATATACAAACATGTTTATTCTTATTCTTATTTCTATAGGGTGAACTTTAATCAAAGACATAATGGATTTGGCCGAAACATGTAGTTTTGGTTGGGTGTCCCGTGAAGAACCCTGACCATTGTGATTTATTTTATTTTATGTTATACTATGATTATTACCTACACCTTTCTCATATTATATAAACAGAATGGATAGTTCTAAAAACCATTGAGTTTGGACTAGTGATTATATCTCACACCCTCTTAGGGTATACAATGGTTCTATCGGCCATCTATAAGACAAAAATTATGGGTAAAAAATTTCCCAATTCAATATTCATTGACATTTAGTGTGGGTAAAGTTTAATATTAGATCTAAATTAACAATTGAAATTGAATTGAAAATTGTTTCCAAAGGTAGATAGATTCAAAAAACTACTTCGGATGTAAAGAAAATGAGGTATCATATTCTAAACTATAGTACTACACTTCTAAGGTAAACTGTAAGTTTCAAATTCAACAAGATTTTTCTATTTTAAGAAAAAAAATTAAGCATTTTTATAAATAATGGAAGCTAAACTAAATATTATGGGAATGGTGTATTAATGAGAATATTTTTAAAAACATAAGTAAATTTGTAATTTCGGGTTCTGGATTATTCTTATTAACCCTCTTGGGAAAAGGAATTTGTAGAGCCAAATTCCTTAAGTCTGTTAGCATTCATTTAGTTTCTTTATAAATATTTTCATTATCTTTAGTTTTCATTATTTTAAGACCTTTATCATCTTTCGTAGAAATATTTATAGAAGGATGATAAGATATTTCAATGGGTCTATCAATATTTCCATATTTATTGATTTTATTATTATGGTTTTGTTCCTCTTTTATAATTTGAGTTAATGAAGGTTTAGAATTCCTTGGTTCTACCTGATGATTCTAAAGACCACAATTAGTAGTGATATCTAGGATATTCTCTCTATAATTTACATCATTATTAGTTAGTAATTTCCTTATCTCACATTAATTCATTCCCTGATAAAGTTACCCCATTTGAATTTCTAAATTTTTCATCATCCCATCAAGATAAATTTTTTCATAATCATATTGGGTTTTTTTTCTATTTGTGTCATAAACATTTCATATTGAGAATCCATCCTATTAAAAATGTATTTCATTATATACAACATTTTCCCATAAATTTTCCCTTGAGAACTAGAATATTTCCCCCTCTGATGGTTTTGGTATGGCTTCCTAGGTTTTTTTAAACCAGAGTGAATAATTGGTCTAAAGATTATTTTATCCTTACATGAAAGACTTAGATATTTTCCATACACATGATTTTATTTATTACAGAATGGTTCATTCTGACATAGAATCCTAGGTCAATAAATAATGAATTTGTATCTTTCAGGTGATTGGGAAGGAATATCAAATTTAGTGCATCAAGAGATGGAATGGTCATGCATTCCATAGTGGGGGAACTTATCTTTGAGGAAATTTTGATTATTCACATTATCATACCTGGTATCAGTGAAATCATCTTTTTTAACAAGGTTATTCTCTTTTCTAACTATTCTTATTATCCTAGAACATTATTTTGGAGTTTTATGTAGAGATTCTAAATATTTGATTCCATACTTCAATTGTTTTGTTTCAAAAATATCCCTTAAAATATTGATAAAAAATTGGCTGGTATTATGTGGTGAGGATATTGTGAAACATTTCCATGAATAACTATGGATTTTACATGTGAATAGAGAACTATATAAGAAGTACCATAAATTTATCCCATGACTCATGGAATATCACACAATAAATTTTCAATAACAATTTTATTATATACCTAATTTCAATTTTCATTCTCCTTTGATAAAATTTCATCACAAAGGTTTTAAAAAGGTGATCACAAGTGTCAATGAATTATTCATCAATATTTTGAAAGAATTTTATATAATTTACCTTCTGGTAGAAAGGTAAAAATATTTTTTAACTCCATTTTCCACAAAACTCTTTATCGAATATTTTACAAAACACAATAGAATTATAAGATAAAGTCAAAATAAATTTATTTATAAATCCCATTTTTTATTAAACCATGGAAATACAAAATTAATTAATCTCATAGTTTTGATCCCTATTGTTCTACATAATAAAAGGTTGATTAAAAGAGACATTGGGGACATGAAATTATATAAGGGATACTCTATCAACAAATTTATTTCTATCTGGTTAGGGATCAATATTTTTATTTTGATTAATTTCTAAATTTTCTTTATATTCTTCCATTTTAACCATATATTTCCTTTGTTTTATAGAAATAATGTTTTTTTCAATACCATGAATGAAAGGATCTTGGTTTTAATTAGTAAACCTAGTAGATATACACATCAAGTGTATTCATTTTTTTTATTTAATAATTTTTTATATTTTAATTATGAATGTGTTTTTTAGAATTTTTTTAAATCATTTACTATTAGTCGATTGTTTCTTCCAAGGTAATGGTGACGAGATTTTACCTAGTCATAATTTAATTTTATAAAATTATTTATTTATATTCCTTACTTAACAAAAGTGTAGAAAAAATTATGGTGTTAAAAAATTTTAAGGAACTTAAATGTGCAATGACCTAGGAAGATACAAAATCACTCAATAAAATAATAGGTAACAACAAAAACACACAAAATAGTAGATAAAATAGTGGGATCATACAACAGAAGAGATAAAGTCATAAACATATTTGTAAATATAATAATCTTTGATATAAGTGTAGAATAAAAGAGGATCTAATAATTGGAAATGTGGTACATTAATATTTACTTTAATTAAGTTGATTGATTGGTTTAATAAATGTTATTTCACTAATGTGAAATAAAAGTTCACTAAAAAATAATTTAATGAGGTTAACTTTATTTGTTGGAAGTTTAACTAGTTACAAATGAAATTAAATATTTTATCAATGGTACAGGTAAATATTTCATAAAAATTATAAAATTATTTTTCAAAAAAATAAATTTTTTAACTAATATTCTTAAGAATATCTCATAAGAAAATAACTTTAAAATAATTAAAAATGTGAAAGAAGATTTAAATTAAATTAATTGGGAAGAATTATATATAATTCATGAATTAATAATATGAAATGATTTAAGAGTTTATGGGAGATTGAGAAAAATATATAAGTACTATTTATAACAGAAATATGTAAAAAAAATCCAGGTCAATATTTTTCCCCCAAAGAAATTATCTAGACAACATTTTCATTTTTAAAATATAAAAATATTTCGTTAAAATCAAAATTAAAAATAGAAAAGGGAATATGAAATGAATCTACTATGTTGAGGGTCTTCTCTCACATATGAGAATTTGTTATCACCTCATTTTTCTCACTCTAAAAATTCTCTAGGAATTTCTTCAATGAATGATTACCTCACCCTCTTCTATGAATTCTGTATTTTTGTTTTTATATAATTTTTTAATCTCACAATCTCCAACACTAACTTATTATTTATCTTTACATTAATATCATCCAAATAGCCTCATTTTTTGTACATTGTCACCTCTACAAGAAAAAAACAAATACCTTCTAATAAAATATGGATATCCCATGTTTATTTAGAAATATCTCTATGTTATATAAACTTGTTCATGAGTCCTAGTTGAGTTCACTCTATAATATTTTTAACAAGATCCAAATGGTTATATAAATACTTGTACCATGATAAACTACTCCATCATGAAAACACCTCTATGGATCCTTCTAAATGATTCTTAATTCACCTAATAGGATATTTAATACCAATATTAGCATTAATCTCATCTTCTCATTCTTATAAAAATTAAAATATTCATGTGACACTTCCACCTTCATACACTCTACTACCCTTCATCACAGTATAATTCCTTTATCTCTTCTTGAAACCCATTTTCATTCAATAAATTCAAATAACTTATATTAATTTATTCAATGCATTATTAGCACTCTAATATAGAGCTCATAATACCTAGTCTAGAAAAAAATACATCTATATCATTCTTGATTGAAAATCCAATGGAAATTTTATTATACACTCACCTTAAATGAAACCTGATTAAGAAACTCTAAGTAAGTATCATCTCTAAATTAGTCAGATCGGATATCCCAATTCATTCATCCATGTTTTGATCAGTTTTCTCTATCAAAAAATTATTACTTTTTAATCTTAGTCCTCCTTATTGTGGTATTTTCAAATATAGTGACAGTGCTCTTTTTATCTTACTCATGTTAGGAATATCAAATTGTCTACACTGACATTTCACGTGTACATTCGTGAGGTGTTTCTTCCAGAATATTATATGTGTGACCATACATTCCCACAAAAAGTGTTATGGGAATCACTAGGATCCCTCTATTAGTAGAAACATGATCCTGTAATTAGACAAAACTAATAAACAGACTCAAACACCATCAATATAAACTCAACTTATGTCCCTTTCTTCAATAATCATCAATACATCTTTACCTCAACTCTAAATACTCATTCGAGCATGTTTCATTGGGAGGCCATATTAGACTATAGAACCATGTCTCTCCCAATTCATCGAATATTACTAGGATAATCATATTTTCATTTGAATTATTTTTTAAAAAAATCACAAGAAAAGTTTCCCCATTAAGATTCTTTAACACACATTACCAAAACTCAGATATTCTACATTTTACATTCTTATACATTGATTTGAGTCTAAATGTCATGTAGCCACACCTATTTTTCTATGTTTCCTGGATTTACTAGTTTATTTTCATCTTATCCAGCTAGTTCCATCATCATCTAGATCCGAATTAATCTTTGATGAATATGTATCAACATGGGATGATGATGAATCACCCTCATTAAGAATCCATTAAACTAGAACCTAATTTGGTCACTCGTTCCTTAACAACAGATAATATAAGACTCAGATGTCTTGAAAAGATTTATCCATTGATAAATCTTAAAATGAACCATGAAATAAAAGTATTCCTTTCATAGAGGAAGAATATTTCAGCCCAAGTGATCCATTATTTAAGAAGAATGCATGGTAGATTAGGGATGGCATAGTGACTGTGGGTCATTAATGGTAGCAGATTCAAGTGAGTGGGTGGTCGAAGAAGCTTAGGGGTGGTAGTTGTAACATCCCAAGTAAGTAATGAATAATAGATATTTTTATCTATGTCTATTAATGATTAAGATAGTGTTATAGAGGCTTAAAATGAAAATAAATACAATCTTATGCATGGAATACACTAATATTCTTAAAAGATTGTTTTACTGCCTTGTGATGGCAAACCATTTTTGAATCTATATTTTGACAATTTTATAAACTATGTTTGTCAAAATAAACTTATTCTTTATGATTGGGACATCAAAATTTACCTTGTGTGAAATTTTGGTATTTTTCTGACAATGTTCATTTTTTTAATGAATAGTGAAAAATACTGCATTTTACATCAAAACTGCTTTTTAATCTAATTTATTGATATGATTAGATTATGTTTTGATTTGGTTTTGAAGTGGAATTAGAATATATTTTTACCATTTTATCCAATAGTGGTCATTGGAATCAATTTCGATTTGAAATTAGACTTAAACTGGTGTCAATCTTTTGATACTTATTGTTTTGTAAAAACACGCTATTTGCTCTGGCAGCGGGAATTAATTATTAAATTAATTAATGTGACTTATATGATTTGAATTTTGTAAAATGGACTTCATTTTTGAATTCGGAATATCAAATATAGCTTAGGGTGAATTTTTGGTAATTTTCTGAAAAACTTCAATTTTTGATGAATAGTGAAACCACTAAGTGGTAATCAAGCAAACTGATTTTTCGGTTAAATGAAAGTTTACCACTAATGTGTATTGAATTTTGAAAATCCGACATACATGGTTGTCATTAAGAAGTAAAATGTGGTTCAATGAGATTAAAATAATTTTTTGGTGAATAGTAACTTATTAAGTTTTTAATCGCGATTAGTGGTAATTAGTGTAGTTTAAGGAATAAATAATGCTTTAATAATATAAAATGACCTAGACACATGTCCCAACCCCATTGGTTGTGTCATGGCCGACCAAGACAAGCCATGGCCTAACTTGGGGACCCCATGGATCCACTTTTGTTGGGAAATAACATAAATTACTTTTTATTTAATGTTAAAGTGAAAATGACACTAACATAAATTGTTTTACTAAAACAATTTTTAAGCGGGGTTAAACAAGTCCAAATTTAGATTATAAATAGTCATTGGAAAGCTAAAAAGATTTCCTATATCATAGTATTTGTTTTATAATTTTTAGAAATTAAATAAATTAAAGTATTTATGACATAATAATGATGCAGCGATGACATCATTATTTGGCGATTTAAATAAAACAGAAAGATAATGTAAAATCTAAAACCTACACATGGCAAAAACCAATTGGATGAGTGTATTTCTAAGCCTTATCACCTTATCCACGAATTCTATCAATGTGGGACCTTTTAGAACCGAAACACATTTTCAAATAAATTAATATTTCTTTACTTTCCAAAAGTGCCCCTCCTCTCCTCTTATAAAAGGCCCCCACCTCTACCTCATTTCACACACCTCTCAAGCCTTTGGCTCGGCCAACCCCTGCCCATTTGCTCTCTCCACATCCCTCTCCTCATCCTAGAGGATTCCCTTTGGGAAGAATCCTTTCAAAGGAAGCCTTTAGGCTCAAACCAAAAGGAGTTACACTTTTTAAGGTAATTCATCCTCTCATGCTCATTTGTTTTATTTTGCTTCTCCAACCCCCTAAACTCTTTTTATTTACATCTTTTGTAACAACACCAGTATATTCAATATACTAGGATGTTGTTATAAGAGTTATTTGAGCTACACTCTCACACAACTACATCAAATGGTTAAAGAACATACGGTTTCCGTGGATGGCGAAATTCTGCCTCCCGAAACGATGATTGTTCAATACTCATTTAACACCTTCAAAGGTGGCCATTATGATGTCACTATTTTTATATATGATATATTATATGTTTATGTTTTCCTTAAGCTTCTGTTTTTTTCATTTTGGGCATACCTTTATGGTTTCCATTATGGGTAAAACACGATATCTTCATTTTAGGAAGTGCGGACTACCGCCCCCTAAAAGTGATTTGATTCGTTAATACCATATGTGGGATGTGTAAAGGATAAAGTTAATGATATTATATATATTGTTATACTGGAATTATAATATACCTATATATATCATTATCATTTATTTCCATTAAAGTATGAGATAGAAATGAAAGTAGCGTTCATGCGTACGTACGGACTACCGTCTCCATGAACGGTGCATTTCATTTCTTATCCCCAAATGTAATGTACTGTTAAAAGTACATGTATATAATGGATATATATAATTAATGATATATCTAAATGATGAATATAATTCTGGAATTAAAATATACATAAGTCTCATTTAGTTTTAATTCCATTAATATGACAAAGAAATGAAAGTAGCGTTCATGCGTACGTACGGCTTACCGTCTCCATGAACGATGCATTTCATTTCTTACCTCTAAATGATTATGTAATATTTTAAATACATGTATGTACTGGATATATATGACATATATGATATCTACATCATGAATACCATTCTGGATATAATGAAACATTGACCAAATTAACAACATGTAAGTGTAAGAAGTCTATTTTTGACTTAAGAACCAAATACCGACAAAATGAACATTATTAACTTAAATAATTACATGATGTTCATAACATGGTATAAAAGGAATAATGAACTTGAAAAAGGTTCTTAAGCAAGTAGAGATTAACTAAAATTTTATTATTCAGGAGTTTAAAGAACGGTCGGGTCAAGTCGGATACGAGGTATGGGAACTTCTTAACCCAATTTCCATTCTTTGGGTTAATCTCCTACTTTCAAATTATGTCATTATATTATTATGTCGTATCTTGTATTTGTACTTTATTTATGTGTACTTATAGTGAATACACATAATGTATCTATTTTATTTTAAAAATTATCTTTGTATGGGACTTCGTCTCAATCTCCTTTCATTGAGGCATATTTCATTTTATACACAACTTTCTTTCATATGGTGTATAAACCCCTTTGACTTTTACGTTTATTCAAAAGGAATCTTTTTTACGAAGCGTTTACTAACCGACAAAAGGGAATGTTTTTTTTTTCGTACGTATGCGGCGACAACGACTTCTCCGTCGTCGTAACCGTTATTTGAGTTTTGGCTTCCTCTACAAGCCATACCTTCTTTTTTAAAAGAAAAATAAATACCATGTTTTACTTTGGTATTGAAAATGGTTTTCATAATGTTTTTATTATATCAATGTGTTGTATTGATATCTCGTGATTGAAATTTGGAAATGTTATGTTTCCTTTATACATGTTTTATGTGATATGATTATGTTATGGTTCTTGGGCATTATTATGAAGACGGGTGGTTCCGTGATAAACTAAGGGCGGGTGAGCCCGTTATAGCTCTCCAATGCATTGGGTAACGCGAAGGAGTGAAACGTTAAGGTTTCTCCGAAGAGATTTTAGGGAATATACTGTGATGGGTATTCCAAACGTAACCAAGAGGGTTACCCCCTACGTAAGAATGTTATGAATGCCTCAAGTTACCTTTACGTATTATGATTTATATGATTTATTCATGTTTTTATGAGGTTTGTTAAAGTGCCTATGTTTTATGGGTAAAGTATGATTTCATTCTTATGTATATATGAACTCATGTTTCCTTTCCATGTTTTTATAACCCATACTGAGTTTTTATGCTCATCCCAAGTTTTTGAAATGTTTTTCACAGGTCAAGGAAAAGGTACATGATAAGATGATAGAGTCAAGGATGTGTCAAGAAATAATCCATGTTATATTTTAAATGTGTTTCCATTGATGGGAATGAAGAATACTATCTTTATGTAACCACTTTGTTTATATGTGGAATCTAATGCAAGTTTTATGATCTAATTCTCTAAAACTCTAAACCCGAAAAGATCCTCAATGTGTAATCTTGTAATAACTCAAGATTAAGTAAGGTTTAAGGCTGGGGCCTTATAGTTGGTATCAAAGGTCGGTTTAGACAACTTTAGGAGTTAGAAAAGTGTTAAATTATAATATGATTGAAATGATATAGCATTTACAGATTACCATGTTGCTTCGCCTAAGATATTTCCATGTTCAGAATGGTTTTCCGCAGAGGAAACAGGGAAGCAGTGCTAGGAAGGCATACAGAAGGAAATAACCTTCCGAATCAGCATCCAGAAATGGTCGGAATCGGAACTGAACAGTTTGTTGCAGTGATGGCACAGTTGACTCAGGCTATAAATGGCGGTGGTATCCATGCACGAGATCAGCCAGATCAACCGCAGAGGAACATGTCAGTGGTGGAACATTTCATAAGGCAACATCCCCCATCATTCAGAGGATCATCTGACCCTGTGCTAGCTGAAGGGTGGATTAAAGCACTGGAGAAGATTTTTGATGTCATGGGGTGTTCAGACAATCAAAAGGTTAGTCTTGCTATTTACCGTTTGGAGGGTGAAGCAGATCAGTGGTGGTCTATGGTTAAAAATATCAGGGATGCCGATGAGATTGATGCTCTTGACTGGGATGATTTCAAAGGTATGTTTCTTGAGAAGTATTTTCCTAAGGCTGTTCGACTTAGGATGGAAAAGCAATTCTTGGAATTGAGGCAAGAGGAGGACTCAGTGGCTGCCTATGAAGAAAGTTTCACTCGATTGGCAAGGTATGCTCCAAATTTTATCCGAGACCTTGATAGTAAAATCAATCGTTTTTACACAGGATTAAAGCCAAAGTATCGAAGGGAATTAGCTTCTCGAGAGTTTAAAAGTTATGAAAAGCTTGTTCGATGTGCTGAGAAGGTGGAAATGGAGTTTGCCGATGACCAAGTGTTCTATAACAACCAGCAGAAGAAGAGACCGAGGTGGCAGGAGAAAGGTAAGAATTCTTCAAAAAAGTCTGATGGTAAGAGAACTAAGTTTCCAGTTTGTGATAAATGTGGAAAAAGGCATGCTGGGGAATGTCTTCTGAATTCTGGGAAGTGCTACCGATGTGGTAAGATGGGACATAAGGCTCGTGATTGCACTGAAAAGGATCAAGGTGAAGGTAAGAATAAATTTGATTTACGGTTAGTGAAATGTTATAAGTGCAACGAGATGGGTCACTATGCAAACGAGTGTCCAACAAGGAGCTTGAGTGATGGGAAGCAGTTAGACTACAAGCAGAAAGGGGTGGTGAAATCCTTTGCAACTACTTCAGCAGATGTTGGGCCATCGAATGAAGTGGTGTCAGCTCCAGGGAGCTCAGTATTTTTCGAAGATTGACTTGAGGTCGGGGTACCATCAGTTGAAAGTAAAAGAAGCAGATGTTCCGAAGTTTGTGTTCCGTACTAGATATGTCTAATATGAATTTGTAGTTATGCCTTTGGGGTTAACCAATGCACCTGTTGTATTCATGGACCTTATGAATAAAATTTTCCATGAGTTCTTGGATAAGTTTGTGTTTGTGTTTTGAGGTTTGTGAAGAGGTTATGTGTGCCTTGTGATTCACAGTTGAAGAATGAGTTGTTTTTTCATCCTGGCAGTACTAAGATGTATAGAGATCTGCGGGAGTATTACTGGTGGGATGGAATGAAAAGAGACATTGCTGATTTTACTGTGAAGTGTTTGACTTGTCAGCAGGTTAAAGCAGAGAGGCAGTTACCGAAAGGGATGCTTCAGCCTTTACCAGTGCCAGAGTGGAAATGGGAAAATATATCCATGGACTTTGTTGTTGGATTACCGAAGACGTCTCGAGGTAATAATGCAATCTGGGTTATTGTTGATCGCTTGACCAAGTCTTCTCATTTCCTTGCTATACGAGATACTTTCTCTCTTGATCAACTTTCCCGTTTGTATCTTAAGGAGATAGTCAGGTTACATGGAGTTCCTCTCTCCATTGTATCGGATCGTGATCCCAGGTTTACTTCTAACTTTTGGAAAGGCCTTCAGAAGTCGTTGGGTACTGAATTAAATTTTAGTACAGCTTTTCATCCTCAATCAGATGGGCAGTCAGAACGAACAATTCAGACATTGGAGGATATGCTACGAGCTTGTTCTATGGATTATCAGGGAAGTTGGGACCAACATCTTTCTTTGGTTGAGTTTTCATATAATAACAGTTTTCATTCTAGTATACAGATGGCACCATTTCAGGCATTATATGGGAAGCGGTGTCGAACTCCAGCTTTCTGGGATGATGTGGGTGAAAGAAAGTTGATGGGACCAGAATTGGTAGAAGAAATGGCAGAAAAAGTTCAGCTGATTCAGAAACACATGAGAACAGCTCAGAGCAGGCAGAAGAGTTATGCGGATAACCGGAGGAAGGATCTATCTTTCGAGGTAGGTGATCATGTTTTTCTCAAGGTTTCTCCTTGGAAAAGTGTGATGAGATTTGGTAAGAAAGGAAAGTTGAGTCCAAGGTTTATTGGACCATACGAAATTCTGGAAAGAGTTGGATCAGTTGCATACCGAGTGGCTTTACCTCCGATTTTATCTCAGGTACACAATGTTTTTCACGTTTCGATGTTGAGAAAGTATATGCCAGATCCATCTCATGTTTTGAGCCCAGAGGTAGTTCAGCTGGAAGAGAACCTATCTTATGAGGAACAACCGGTCCAGATTCTTGACCACAGGGAGCAAGTGTTACGGAATAAGGTGATTAAGCAGGTAAAGGTTTTGTGGAAAAACCACATGATTGAAGAGGCAACATGGGAATCTGAAAATGCAATGAGGGATAAGTACCCCCATTTATTCGATAAGTAAATAAATTGCGGGGACGCAATTTTCTAAAGGGGGGAAGGATGTAACATCCCAAGTAAGTAATGAATAATAGATATTTTTATCTATGTCTATTAATGATTAAGATAGTGTTATAGAGGCTTAAAATGAAAATAAATACAATCTTATGCATGGAATACACTAATATTCTTAAAAGATTGTTTTACTGCCTTGTGATGGCAAACCATTTTTGAATCTATATTTTGACAATTTTATAAACTATGTTTGTCAAAATAAACTTATTCTTTATGATTGGGACATCAAAATTTACCTTGTGTGAAATTTTGGTATTTTTCTGACAATGTTCATTTTTTTAATGAATAGTGAAAAATACTGCATTTTACATCAAAACTGCTTTTTAATCTAATTTATTGATATGATTAGATTATGTTTTGATTTGGTTTTGAAGTGGAATTAGAATATATTTTTACCATTTTATCCAATAGTGGTCATTGGAATCAATTTCGATTTGAAATTAGACTTAAACTGGTGTCAATCTTTTGATACTTATTGTTTTGTAAAAACACGCTATTTGCTCTGGCAGCGGGAATTAATTATTAAATTAATTAATGTGACTTATATGATTTGAATTTTGTAAAATGGACTTCATTTTTGAATTCGGAATATCAAATATAGCTTGGGGTGAATTTTTGGTAATTTTCTGAAAAACTTCAATTTTTGATGAATAGTGAAACCACTAAGTGGTAATCAAGCAAACTGATTTTTCGGTTAAATGAAAGTTTACCACTAATGTGTATTGAATTTTGAAAATCCGACATACATGGTTGTCATTAAGAAGTAAAATGTGGTTCAATGAGATTAAAATAATTTTTTGGTGAATAGTAACTTATTAAGTTTTTAATCGCGATTAGTGGTAATTAGTGTAGTTTAAGGAATAAATAATGCTTTAATAATATAAAATGACCTAGACACATGTCCCAACCCCATTGGTTGTGTCATGGCCGACCAAGACAAGCCATGGCCTAACTTGGGGACCCCATGGATCCACTTTTGTTGGGAAATAACATAAATTACTTTTTATTTAATGTTAAAGTGAAAATGACACTAACATAAATTGTTTTACTAAAACAATTTTTAAGCGGGGTTAAACAAGTCCAAATTTAGATTATAAATAGTCATTGGAAAGCTAAAAAGATTTCCTATATCATAGTATTTGTTTTATAATTTTTAGAAATTAAATAAATTAAAGTATTTATGACATAATAATGATGCAGCGATGACATCATTATTTGGCGATTTAAATAAAACAGAAAGATAATGTAAAATCTAAAACCTACACATGGCAAAAACCAATTGGATGAGTGTATTTCTAAGCCTTATCACCTTATCCACGAATTCTATCAATGTGGGACCTTTTAGAACCGAAACACATTTTCAAATAAATTAATATTTCTTTACTTTCCAAAAGTGCCCCTCCTCTCCTCTTATAAAAGGCCCCCACCTCTACCTCATTTCACACACCTCTCAAGCCTTTGGCTCGGCCAACCCCTGCCCATTTGCTCTCTCCACATCCCTCTCCTCATCCTAGAGGATTCCCTTTGGGCATAATCCTTTCAAAGGAAGCCTTTAGGCTCAAACCAAAAGGAGTTACACTTTTTAAGGTAATTCATCCTCTCATGCTCATTTGTTTTATTTTGCTTCTCCAACCCCCTAAACTCTTTTTATTTACATCTTTTGTAACAACACCAGTATATTCAATATACTAGGATGTTGTTATAAGAGTTATTTGAGCTACACTCTCACACAACTACATCAAATGGTTAAAGAACATACGGTTTCCGTGGATGGCGAAATTCTGCCTCCCGAAACGATGATTGTTCAATACTCATTTAACACCTTCAAAGGTGGCCATTATGATGTCACTATTTTTATATATGATATATTATATGTTTATGTTTTCCTTAAGCTTCTGTTTTTTCATTTTGGGCATACCTTTATGGTTTCCATTATGGGTAAAACACGATATCTTCATTTTAGGAAGTGCGGACTACCGCCCCCTAAAAGTGATTTGATTCGTTAATACCATATGTGGGATGTGTAAAGGATAAAGTTAATGATATTATATATATTGTTATACTGGAATTATAATATACCTATATATATCATTATCATTTATTTCCATTAAAGTATGAGATAGAAATGAAAGTAGCGTTCATGCGTACGTACGGACTACCGTCTCCATGAACGGTGCATTTCATTTCTTATCCCCAAATGTAATGTACTGTTAAAAGTACATGTATATAATGGATATATATAATTAATGATATATCTAAATGATGAATATAATTCTGGAATTAAAATATACATAAGTCTCATTTAGTTTTAATTCCATTAATATGACAAAGAAATGAAAGTAGCGTTCATGCGTACGTACGGCTTACCGTCTCCATGAACGATGCATTTCATTTCTTACCTCTAAATGATTATGTAATATTTTAAATACATGTATGTACTGGATATATATGACATATATGATATCTACATCATGAATACCATTCTGGATATAATGAAACATTGACCAAATTAACAACATGTAAGTGTAAGAAGTCTATTTTTGACTTAAGAACCAAATACCGACAAAATGAACATTATTAACTTAAATAATTACATGATGTTCATAACATGGTATAAAAGGAATAATGAACTTGAAAAAGGTTCTTAAGCAAGTAGAGATTAACTAAAATTTTATTATTCAGGAGTTTAAAGAACGGTCGGGTCAAGTCGGATACGAGGTATGGGAACTTCTTAACCCAATTTCCATTCTTTGGGTTAATCTCCTACTTTCAAATTATGTCATTATATTATTATGTCGTATCTTGTATTTGTACTTTATTTATGTGTACTTATAGTGAATACACATAATGTATCTATTTTATTTTAAAAATTATCTTTGTATGGGACTTCGTCTCAATCTCCTTTCATTGAGGCATATTTCATTTTATACACAACTTTCTTTCATATGGTGTATAAACCCCTTTGACTTTTACGTTTATTCAAAAGGAATCTTTTTTACGAAGCGTTTACTAACCGACAAAAGGGAATGTTTTTTTTCGTACGTATGCGGCGACAACGACTTCTCCGTCGTCGTAACCGTTATTTGAGTTTTGGCTTCCTCTACAAGCCATACCTTCTTTTTTAAAAGAAAAATAAATACCATGTTTTACTTTGGTATTGAAAATGGTTTTCATAATGTTTTTATTATATCAATGTGTTGTATTGATATCTCGTGATTGAAATTTGGAAATGTTATGTTTCCTTTATACATGTTTTATGTGATATGATTATGTTATGGTTCTTGGGCATTATTATGAAGACGGGTGGTTCCGTGATAAACTAAGGGCGGGTGAGCCCGTTATAGCTCTCCAATGCATTGGGTAACGCGAAGGAGTGAAACGTTAAGGTTTCTCCGAAGAGATTTTAGGGAATATACTGTGATGGGTATTCCAAACGTAACCAAGAGGGTTACCCCCTACGTAAGAATGTTATGAATGCCTCAAGTTACCTTTACGTATTATGATTTATATGATTTATTCATGTTTTTATGAGGTTTGTTAAAGTGCCTATGTTTTATGGGTAAAGTATGATTTCATTCTTATGTATATATGAACTCATGTTTCCTTTCCATGTTTTTATAACCCATACTGAGTTTTTATGCTCATCCCAAGTTTTTGAAATGTTTTTCACAGGTCAAGGAAAAGGTACATGATAAGATGATAGAGTCAAGGATGTGTCAAGAAATAATCCATGTTTTATTTTAAATGTGTTTCCATTGATGGGAATGAAGAATACTATCTTTATGTAACCACTTTGTTTATATGTGGAATCTAATGCAAGTTTTATGATCTAATTCTCTAAAACTCTAAACCCGAAAAGATCCTCAATGTGTAATCTTGTAATAACTCAAGATTAAGTAAGGTTTAAGGCTGGGGCCTTATAGTAGTAACAAAACCACAGGGATTTTAGATTAATATTGAGGGTTATTTTAGCCCAATAAAATGAACATATCATAATAAAATGACCGGTAGAGCCTATTAACTGTAGTAGAATAAAAGGAGATATAGTAAAGTTGAATACATAAGTAACATCTCACAATAAAATCATATGAGTTTTAGAATGGTATCCACGATAGTATAAATTTCATCCATACATACCAAAATCGTTTGATGGAATCATACAAATTGTTAGTAGTATAATTTACTTATATAAATTGAGGAATAAAAATTCATATCTCATAAAAAATTTCCAAAAACCAAAATTGAATTCAAATAATTCAAACCTTCATCCGAAAAACACCAAATATTATAATTCCAACACAAATATAATTTATATGTTCATTAATTCAATTCAGTAACATATTTTATTATCTATGTTTATTAATAAAATCAATTAAATAATTTTGGAAGTTAAACTAAAAATGAAAAATCCATCTTAATTTTCTAATCCCATAAAAATTATATAAATTTTATTACTTCCTAACTAAAAAATAAAACATGAAAAATGAATATTATATAGGTAGAATAAAATTATCACATTATTATATAATATGAAATTAAATTAAAATGTTACCCAAAAATATACGAAATTCATTAAATAAGGTAATAAATCATTTTTTTAGTGAAAACCCATCAAAATACCTAAATAATGACATGTAAAACATCTTCAAATTGGGGAGAAAACAAACATCCCATGAGTGATATTCACTCTAGTCGTTATAATGTGTGAATATTAGACCTAGATACATATTTGACCTTATAGTTAGGCTATAATTATTAATTTACCCAATCTATGAAACTATGGATGCCCCCATCCCCCATTGGAATCACCTTTCACACGTCGTCATCATTGTCATTATGCTTGTGATGAGAACCTGATTCCATGCCTTTGCATCATAGACTGATCATTATGACACTCCCTATCATAGTCTAACCTATCCCACTTCCACACATTATTCATGAGGTTACCACTACATCATATTTCTTTAGTCATTCTATCATATAGTATAACATATGTATGTGCTTCCTAAACCATTTTTCTAATGCTATTATCCTCAACATTTTACCAACAATTAAATTTTTCATCCCTTAAAATAAAAACAACAAGAGACAATATACCCCAGAGATTATAAAATAAACCCATAAAAATATTATATACTTTCACAATCCCTTATTCTATTTTTTGATATCTTAGTTCTTAAACAATAAATATAATCACAGTTTTATTTCTTTTACATGTACTTCAATTTTTCAAATCTCTACTACCATAAAAATATAATTAGAATAAAAATTTTATATTAAAAATACTTACCATACACAGAAGGTTTCATTACATGATCATTGCTATGTATTGTTCAACTAAAACCCTACCAATTATATATTTAATCCCTTTCACAACATAAAGTAAAACCACATACCGTCAATATCTACATTGAAATGATTTGTTCATAAAATAATTTTCTAGTAACAGGATAGTGATATGTTCCTTTAAATAGAAATCTAAAATACTATCACATGATTTCAAATCTAAACACATCGGACACTATTATAAATGTTTCAGAAACTACACCACACCGTCCTTATAGAAGATTCATGGTTATATATTCCTTGATATTTTTCTTCCCTATGCATCACCTCTCAGATAAATTTCACATGTATACAATAGAGGCCCACGAAATGATGAAAATATTCCGCATATAATTTTTATTTTATCCTAATTTCAAGATAAATAGAATATGTTTTCACATTTATGATTCCTCTTCAAGTGTAAGATTATGTTTACTAGAAAGTGATATTACAAACTACCATTCATTCTTTTGAAACCAGTACAAGAAGGCTTTAGCGGGTTAGAAGTAATGGGGTCCCTTGTTTTGAAATTCTAAATGATACATATGCATTGTAGTGGATTCAGTTCTCCATATATGAAGTGATTCACTATATTTAAATAATTTAATGATAGATATGTTTTTATTGGAATCAATTCAAGTTCTATTTGTGGAAAAATATTGTGTCATTGGATCAATATTAATTTACTGGTGATTTGAAAACAGACCATAAGGATTCTATACAGAAAAAATTATTGTTCATTAAAATGGATAGATCCCTAAAAATAAAAAACATTAATTAAATTCATTGACTTATTAGACTAATTATAAAATTTGGGTTAAACCAGATGTTGAGTTTTCAAGAAATTACATGATATGTTTATCTACATGACTAAAATATCAAAGTTATTTTATCATCATACTCTATTTTCGAAATGAAATATTGTGATGTTTATTTTGGTGTATATATGATAATTATCTAAACATTGTACGACCTTTATTTTCTATTAAATGATTTAATCTATTTTCATGAAATTATTGTATATGTGGATTGTGAATGATCAAGTAAAATTAAGTGAAACATGGTAAAGTTATTTGGGTGAAATTTTTTATCCATATTCTAGTATAATAGAGATTGTAGATTCCTACCAATTTCTACTTCCACTTTTGTGGTTCTAGTGACTGAATTCCCTTCAGTAGAAGTTTGAATCTTAATTCTAAATAATTGGTCTCAATGATGTTGGTTTTATATTAGAGGCTAGAAATTTCACTCAGAAAATGATTAGGTAGCATTTTTTATTATATTTATTTTAATTTTATATAGAGTTTCATTCATTTAAAGGGTAGATTTATAGGATATAAACTACCAAATTGATATATTTTGAGAAATAGATTTCGGATTCTAGTTGATTTATTCAAAATAATACCTTATCCAAAAGGACCTATGTTATCCCAACTAGGTTAAATTCTATGAGAGGGTGGGTGAATCCAGGTATGATAGATTAATAAAACTAAAACATTGGATCGTTTTTATTTAGTAAATAAAACTATATTATCTCATTTTCCCCTCAAATTGAATGAAAATAAATAAAATGATGCTTGGTAAATCAAAATTTAACTTGGTTCACCTACACTAGGATACATCCAAGGATCATACAAAGGGAATGTGCCATTTTATCAAATACATTAAATCAAAATATTAATATAATGATCAGAGTGGATTCACTAACCGTCCTAGTTTATAGCCAATCACAATATCAGAGATCACTACCCTCACAACTGATGTTCAATCATTTCTTATTTAGAATATCCACTTTTGATTAGTTGAATCAATAAATTTTACACTTCATTTAGATTATCATCAATTTCCACTTTCATCCATATGATAAATAACACTTTACCATATATTTACTAGTAAATCCCTTTTTCTAATATTTAATCTTGTGTGCATCCTTTGGATTCCTTGTGTGAAACTTTACCACATGGTGCACAAAATTTAACTATTTAATGGAAGTACAACTCTTTTTAAACATGAATGTTTTTTCAAAACTCTTTTTTCTTGAAAATACCTTTTCACAACTCCTCTTACATGATTTAGAGTCTTGATTTTCACTAATGTTTGAGCAACTGATATTAGAGGGTCACAATGAATTTATTGTCCTAAGAAACCCTATGCACAAAATACTTTTGTGACTTACTCTATTCCTGTAAGACATCTCTGAGAATAGAATATCTTTATTTGAAATAACATTTGGAAAGTAAAATCTTTTCTCATTAAATCTTCATCTCTATTTCATGAATGTGCATGTCTCTTCTTTTGTTGCGCTAAATATTCTTTGACAGCCATTCAATTATTTTGTGCACTTCTTTCCTTATAAGTATTTTTATTAATTGGTCCAAAATCATGACCTACATACAAAAATTAAAATCACCAAAACCCTTGTATGTTACATTTTTCTTATATGGGAAAAACGTTCTTTTCCAAAAATACATTTTTCCATCCTCCACATTTTGGACCCCAAATTGTTTTCAAAAATTGGGAAATGGAAACATCATGATTATTTACTTTTAGAACCACCATTGGTGTATCCTTTCCACTATATTAGATCATTTTTAGAAAATGTTGTCCATAGTCTCTTTAGAATTCCACAACTGACCATGGAATCCTTTATTATAAAAAACACAATCAACCCAAAAAAATATAAATGTTACAATGAGGTATTTATTCCCATCAACCTTGATGATTTTTCAATTCGAATTTCATCAAATAAATTAGAAAAATGAAAATGGGAAAGGTTATATAGTAAATATTTTTTTGGGAGGAATTCATTAGAACCAATTTTTACTTAAGTATCTAGGACAATCACTCCATTGTTGTTTTGGTGTATGTGCTGTTAAATATGTATGAGAATCCTAAAATGTATACATGATGTTATGGATCTTCAGTATGATACTATCAGAAGGAAGGTATAAGGTAGTCCATGTGAATGATTGTTACATGATCGTAATCTATCTCAAGTCTATTAAGGTAAATTTGTTGTATTAAGTATGGTTTATACTATAGTTATCATCTTTTTAAGAACCTTGGTATAAAAATATGATAGTAGTGCAAAAATACAATTTCAAAATTGACATGGATTATCTGTATTTCAAAAACATGGTTCTGAATGAAGGGATCAAATTGAGGGAGATTCAACATACTTATGATAATTAATTGAATGATGATAGAATAGGGATCTCAAATATTTAAATATTTTGAATGTTATCCAAAGGAAATTAAGGCTAAAGGATAAAAGGTAAAAATAAATTACATAAGATAGAATATTGAAATTTTAATAAAATGGGTCATCCTAGGGATATTTCTAGTAAATTCTGGTGTATTTTTCTACTCCACTTGTGAAAATAGATTGATAATGAATTATGTGTCAGAAAGAATTGGATGAATGCTACTAGTTGATGATGAACCTATTAAAATATTTTTTATTGGGGGATATGAACATACATTTGAAGATTTATATATTTTTTTAGCTTAAAAGAGTCAAAAAAATATTACAGGCCACTAGAAGAATATTTTACATTATGATAGTTTGATTAAGCTAGTTTTAGGAATAAACAATTGAATTAGAGTTTATAAAATCACTCAAGGTTCCCTTTTCATGGATAGAGGTGAAATATATGTCACATTTTATCTAAATGGGAGGGAAAAGGTGGAATCCCTAGTCAATTATTCAAACATTATAAGATCATATTTATGTCATTGTTGACTTTGACACCTTAGTGGGAAAAAATTGAATGTTTTAATAAAAAATTAAAATTTTAATAAGAAAAATTCATACTTTAGAAGTTATTATAGTTAAATAATTTATATGAAATATAATTTTTTTTTTAATTTTTAGAAAAGAGGACTAAAATTTTAGAAACAATTAACTTTTATATGTGAATGTATGGGGACCATCCCAAGTTAAATTTCAAAAATCATCATATATAGATTTTTAACAATATTTGATATCTCCTTGAGGAAATAATTTTTGCACATAATGAAGCATATACCAAATTTTTTTGGAGTTTCTATGAATTAAAAATTTTTGGTCAATAGAGAAATTGGGAGTAAGTTCTATACATTGAGGTCAACCAATGGTGATGAGCTTACCAGATGATGTTTTTGAAAATCGTGAAAGCACATAGGTATTAAGAATCAAAATTATATACCTTGGATTACTAAAAAATGGCATACATTAATGGGTGAATCATATTTTTATGGAAATAGTATAGATAAAAACATTGTACTCCGTAATTCTAAATGAATTTTTTGAAAAATTAGTAAACACAATTTTGTGCATGAATAATTGTATCCCATAATAACCCTTGGGATATGAACTTTTACAATTTCTATGGTGTGGTAAAACACATTATTTATCTCCCCATAAAGTATTTTAGAGTTTATCTTATACCTATGTGGCATCCCAATATAGATATTAGTACCATGAAAAATATCATTATGTTTCTTCAGGGGTAATGGATATAAAAGTTATAGGTTTTTAATTTGGAATGATAGAAAATATAATGTTTTAATATATATTAAATGTTACATTTAATGATAAAATATTTTAGAAGGATATAAACTTTGGGAAGAAAGAATTTATAGAAAAAGAATCAATATTAGTCCTTGAGGATCAAGATATAGAATATAGAGGGTATCAAATTTTATATAATTCATATAGATCCGAGTCATGAATAAGTTCATAAATTCTAAACACGTATTTAGATATAAACATACCAAGATAAAGAATATGATAATTATAAAATATTACTGGCATCTCTAGAAATGTTGATGGTCAGTCTAGAGTTCTAGTAAAATAAATTCTTAAGGTTTTGGTTCTATATATAGAAGAAACATAGTCTAAATTATATAGGTCACGATGATTTTGATATCTTGAATAATGGTATGGATCTAACATAGACATATTAAATTTAATGAATACGAGAGAATAGGGAATCGAATAAAGAAAGTATAAACATAGAGATTTCAATAAGTATAAATTTAATATTAAGGATGATTTGGATTCTAATTTTGTACAACAAAAATGATGCCTTGTATAACTATTACCCACAAAAAGGGAACTAAAAATAATTAGTCCATTAATTTAAAAGAAGGATCCAAAAAATAATATGGTATAAGTAAAGGCTGATGATCAAAGGGTTTTAGTAAATAGAGTTCATCAACTTCTCAAATATATTTTATATGATTGTAAAAAAATACTAAAATTCATGTTTTTCTAAGATTGGTTGATTCTGATGGTTTTCATCTAAAATAAAGAAATTTAATAATAATATTTCATCAAAAGAATCAAGTGTAAGAGATAAATATAAAAAGTACCATGGTTTTTATAGATAAAATTTATTATAAAACTAATGTAAAATACTAATAATAGTTTCTATAGTTTGAAACAAAAACCATGGAAATGGTACTTGAAATTGAACTCATTCATGGAATAGATCATTTACCCGGGAATAAATTATAAACATTTCTATTTTAGAAATTTTAATAGTAATAGGGAATCCATCATTATGCTATTAGACATGAATGATACGATTCTTGTCTTTTCATAAAATAAAAAATATTATAGGGATAAGGATATACTTTTCAAGAATGTTTAAAATGAAATATCCTATATAAGTATTGAAAATAATGGGCATAGGGATCAAATAAAATAGGATGTCCCGAGTTTCGTTGAATTTTGAGAGAGTAAATATGGAATATTTTCAAGAAATTAGAGATTAATTGATTCATATCTGTCTATATTTTTCATTGGAGTCACTATAATATTTGTAGGAAATAATAAATAAAAATTGACTAAGATGAATATCTTATAGGGAGTGTAATATATGCATTGATAGTAGAGAGTCTCTTGTATTCCTGGATTTTTACTCAAAATGGAATTGTTAATATAGTGAGATTGGGTAATCATTGAATGGAAAATTTGAGGAATGATCATTAGGATACTAAAATATTGATTATATATTACCTCACAGGAGTCGAAGATACTACTATATATCTTAGAGAAGATAGTCTGTTGTAGGGGTATATTGATGTAGACTTTTGGGGTGAAGTAGGATCATGGATGAGAATAATTGGACATGTCTGCACCTTTGGTTTAATAATGACCAGTTAGAAGTTGTGGTTTCAATCAATGGTTTTACTCTTTGAAATTCATTCATAATATGTAGTGAAAATGAAAGAGTGTAAGGAATGGTTATGGTTGAGGTTTCTAGTTTAGGATCTTTGAACAGGCTGGAAAATTAGAATAATTTACAACAAAATTCAATCTGAAATCCAATTGGATGAAAATATATAATTACTTGTAAGTAAGAAATGAATTAACCATAAGTACCATTTTATCTTAAATATACTAAAAGGTATATATTTTTAGTATTATAAGATTATTGGAAGAAAAATTGGTTGGATAAGTTAACTAAGGATTTATTCCAAGAGTGTGTGATGAAATTTTATGTTAGTTGGAATTGGGTTATTAAAAGCATGGTAGATCATTACATGTGGTAGAAGTTGAAAGATGGTTTCATTTTCATAGTGTTAGATGATATCATGGAATCATTAATTTAGTGCCCAAGTGGGTTATTTTTTTGATATTTGAAGCCACTTTTAGTTTTTGATTTACCATACCTTAAGGATAAATTTGGGGAAACCCTTTGGTATTTTAAAGGAAGTTTCAGTAGGATTCAATGTGTTAGTAATGGATTTTTTAGATGTTATGAATTCTGATGGATTCATACATGTGGTATTAGATTTAGTTCACTGAATTCTTAGTGATTAGAAAGATTTAGTTCAATAGAATATGTACATGACTACTTTTTAATAACTTTTATTATGCTTTATGGTAACTGAGTGAGGTGTTAGAGAACTATTAATTAATCACTTATCAACATTCACATCATGACGTTTTTTTATGTAATTTTATTCATTTAGTTAAATGAATATATTACCATGAATGTAAGTGGTCAGCGCAACTATTTGATGGTATTTTACCCACTATAAAATGTTTTTTGGGATAACATGATGGGTTTTCATGTGATTAGTTATGTTAGTGATATTGGATTTAGTACCCTACAATAAACAAAATTAATCATTAGATCACGAAATCAATTATTTTCATGAATATTATTTAATTACTAATCACATGATGATCTTTGTTATAACTGACATCTTTGTGGTAAAGGCCATGGTTACTAGTCACACTAAAATGGTAGACTAATTCCCCACAACAATGAGAACCTACAAGTACACTGACAATATTCTTAAATATAATCTCTATAGAAGGATGATATAATTATATTGAATTTAAATGATATATGTTATCATTGGTGGAGACACATAGGACATTGATACACTTTCTCATGGAATACAACCTTGATAATATTAGGCAAATCAGATTATATGAAAAATGACCCTCCAATAGGAAACCAGGATTTACATATCTCATTGAATGTTTCTATCTAAATATATGTATAATAATCCCTAGTATTTAATAATATTATTAGATCATGCTAAAATTCACAAAATTTGATGTATTAATGAAAACCATGATGACATATTCTTTTGGAAAGGTAGGATATATTGGGTGTGTCATGAATGAAATTGTATTGATAAATAATGTTTGAATTGATTTGAACCCTCTATTCTTTATCAAATTTTGATATCTATTTCCATTTTATTAATATGTAACTACTTGATTATATCAATGTCCATCGAATTTTTTTATCAATTTTATTTCTGAAAATTCCAAGAAATGGACATCAGGGACATAAGATGATGACACCACCATACAATAGTCTTGATTAGAGATATTGGGGTAGTTAAATTATTTTATAATGTTTGAATTCAAATTTGGTTATTATCATAACAGCATTTAACCCCCTTATCTATAGGTTCCTCGACATGTTACTAGACAATAACCATGGGTATTGGGTGTATCAATGTAATTCCACATCAGAGGGGGAACAAAGGATTACACAATAGTCATATTTAAAATATCAGTTAAATTATATATGAATTTATCATGTTAACTAAATATTATTCCAAAATGTAGTTTAATAAGTATTCATGTTAGTTTTATCAAATATATTCATCCACTTGTTAAGTGACATAATATTTGGGAATTTAATATTTGATAAATATATATTCATTTTTTAGTTAATGTAATATTTATTTATTTATTAGAAAATTAATAATTCATGTCAATTTATTAAATAAATATTTATTTTTTATGGACTGAAAAATTACTCGGATACTTTTCGGATAGGGTTTAATTGTCCGATAAAAAAATATTAAATATTATTTGAATATATATTAATTTTCTTATTTATTTAAATAATATTTACATTATTATTATAATTTTCACTTGTAAAGTTAATATTGTTGTTATTATTATTATTATTATTATTTAGTTATGGATCTCGCTAGGGATAAAGATAATTATAATGTCACACATGAAATTATTATTTTTCTAACCTTATATCTATTTAAACTTGATTATTTAATTTCCGTACCTAATAATTATTGTGAAAAATTAACTTCTAGAAAAAATTATCCCAAACCCTTAATAACATTAATTCTTTTGTTACTCATAATAATATACAATGATCTGAATTCATTATCCTCATAGGAATTGATAGATAAATAAGGTTCCTTCCACCAAAAGGGATTCGGGTGATGATCATCAGTGAACTATGCAACCATTATAATATTCCACACTTGCACCCAAGGATTTCTGTTGAGATTCAGTGTTCTATGGTGTTTGTGTGGATCACTTAAAGAGGTATAAATCCCCTAAAACCACTACTTACATTGATGGAATTAATGGAAGTGGTCAATGGAATCAAAAGTTAAGAAATTCAATTCTAAAAAGCTGTTCATTTATCCATATAAATTACTTATAAGTTATATGTGGTGATCCTTATTTCTTGGTTCTTGTATAATATTCAATTAATATATATTTTTTTCATTCTTTATGATGTTATATTTAATTTATATCTCATATTATTCATTGATTACAAAAAAATTTCCAAGTTGTAAAAATTGTAATTGGATCATTTGTTCCATATAAAACCATTAGGTAGTATCAGTGGTCAAATAATTAATTTTAAATTATTTATGAGTTGTTCATTTAAGATATGAATTTTTTATTAGTTTTCAATTATAGATTATTAATTTTATAAATTTTAATATTGAAGTATTCTCCTCTTATTTATTCTTAATCATATAACTAAAAACAGATTAAACATTAAATAAGAACATTCGAAGATTCTATCAAAAGGTTCCAAGACCTTTTCTAGATAAAATAAAACTACATAGAGTGTATCTCAGAGGTATACATCATGTATCGATATACACTACACTAGGATTAACCATGACTAATATGGGATATCCTGTAGTAAATTAATAGGTAATTTATTAAATGTACACATCATGTTGACCAAAAGGGCTCACACATGGCATGTTAGACAACACAACATGTGACCTGCATACACATCTTATAGTCAACACATTTTAAGAGTGGAAAAAACATAGTCAAATATGATTTATTTATTTTTTACATCACTTGTGTGACTAAAATCTGAGAGACATGATAAATAATCAACATGACACAGTGGTCTAGTAATTAATACACATGTTTTGTAATTAATTCACATGATATGGTGGTCGTGTATTTAAAAAACATTCAGCGTATTTAATAAAAATTGCATGGTGCTCCATTATTTAATTCACATTTTTTGTAATGCACACTATGTGTTATTAATTCATATAAAATTTGTAATTAATTCACAAGAAGTGTTTAATTAATTAACAAGAGATTCATAATTAATTCACATCATATGTAACTAATTAGTTCACATGTAGTGTATATAATTGACATATGTTATAGTTAATTAATTTTTACACTATGTAATCAATTCACATGTAATGTAATAAATTTACACATTGTTTATTATTGATACAAATATATGGTGTTTAATACTCATGGTGTAATTAATTTTTTAGGTGATATACACATCATTCTAATATGTACACATGAAAATTCATTTTATGTGGACATAAAATGATATGTGGTACTAAAATGTACTATGTGTTGTATATAAATGGTTGGAAGAATATTTAATCCCTAATTAAATAAAAATGAAATTTAAACTACTCATCATGTTGTGTCCACGTGAAAACTATGTGCTTATTTAATTAAAAGAAAATTAAATTATTTAATTTTTTTAGAATTATGGATAATGGAATTTCTATGAATTCTCATATAAGATAAAATGAATTCATTATTTAACAACTAAATAAATGATATAGTTATTTCATTAAATTTTATTTGATTTTAACTTAATTAATTAATTAATTAATTGAATTCTGGTTAATCTGAAAATGCATATTTTTTCTCAATATTTGGATGATAATTAAACCAGAAATTCTTATACATGTGATTTGTTTCACCAAATTTAATATTTTTGAATTTTTTTGTAATAATAAATTATATTATATTGATATAATTTGTTTCATACCCTACTTCTCATTATGTAAGGGAACATATTGTCATGGTTGATTTTATATAAAACCATTATAAAATCCTTTGGTAATCATCATTATCATGTGAGTAAAACTTATAAAATGGTTATATCCCCTATGTGAATGGTGGTGGTTCATATTCAATTCCAAGTAAAAACCAATACAAAAATATTTATTGGTGGATATGTGTAATTCTTTAGCATTAACGAAGTTATAGTTTATGGTTTTTTCTATCATGAACCAATTTAGGTCATCATTCAAACTCGGTCTGTGGCAAGGCCTGAAGGGAGTTCCTGATCTCTAGGGGCTGGCACAAGTTCTTTGGTATGAACAAAAGAAATTGTGAATGGTATAATTAAATATACAATTCTAAAACAATCGATAATATAAAATAAACTGTGCTAGTTATCTAAACCAAACATGCCTTTAAAAGATTCCAAAATTTTGTTACATAGTTTAAACCAAAAACCCAAAAATACCATAAGGTAGGGTAACCAAAACCCCACTAAAAACACCACCTGGCAAGATTACACCACCCTCAAGCCATCTCCACAACACCTCACCAAAAATGGAAACTAACAACCTAAATGACCATCTACAAAATCATTAACCTTACCTATAATAAACATAACCAAATCTACTTACACCCAAAGGTATAAGTAGGGTGTGATCTAACACCAAAAAATATTCCACCAATTAAATATTAGATACATAAACATTATTTGATGAACACACTTGAATGTTTGATAAATGAAAGGAAATAAATGCTTGAAAAAATTTAAATAAAATAGTTTTAATGAAAACAACTTTAAAGTAAAGCTATTATAGTGACAAAAAAATTAAAGGAAATAAATTTTTAAATAGAAACGCATTTTATTTCACAATAACCCAAAAATTCACATCGTATGCCAATGGTGAGAGCAAATTAGTCCATGGGAACCAAACCTGGGAGAGGTCCTATGGCCTCTACAAGTGATGGGACCCTAAAACCTTGTGTCTCTATTAAAAATGGTATGGAAACCATGAAAACCTATGTTCTCATGTATGAGACACAAGTAGGGGACAACCTTCTAACCCTAGTGGTCTCCAATCATCTTTCAAAATTTTATTTAGTGTTATATTCAATAATTTGGGTAAGTGGAATTGGATTGATTCCACTTCTATATCACAAGCACACTAGTCCTAGTTCGTCCACCTAATTACCCGGGCTTCCTATGATGCTAAATCAAAATTCGGGTTCATAAGGTATGCCACATTCACTTAAGTCATCCAAAATGAACCTACACTCACCAAAGCCCACATCCACACACCGAAGCATATCTAAATATCATACTAACTACAACACAATTCAACAAAATTAACTTCACTGCATAAATAGTTTTATAAACTTTTACAACATTTATAATACACCTTCACACAATTGATATAATTGAATAAACCATAAAAAAGATTTTATAAACCAAATTTCAAAAACAATGTCGCTTTGAGTTACCCCGAAAAACCTCTAAAACATGTTTTATGACAAAATGAACCCCAAAGCCACATCAAAACACAATTCGTACCACTCACACAATTGAACAAACAAATTTCACAATTAATAAAACACTAAAAATTAACTCAAGAAGGGGTTTTCTATAAACTCTCTCCACATCATTTGAACACGCTACCAAAATAAATCAAATTAATGTTAAACTCTTGTAAAAACTATGTTCTCACCAAAAAATAATTAACATGTGAAATTAATTAGACAAGAAAACTAAATCATAAAGTAATGATAATGAACATTACCACCACCCTCGGTGTAGAAACTCCAAAATTTCAGTGTGAACTCCAATCGCACGCCAATCGCACCACAAGGGACCTAAAGTGAACCATAATTCAAGAAATCATACCCAAAAACATCAATATATAAACTTATAAGTAATAAAACACTAAGGAGGAAGAAAATAATTACCAGAGTATAACACACCTGGGGCGTTGGGTTTGGTAAGCTGGTCACATGAGGAGGGGGGTTTCCAGAGTGGATCTACATGCAAGGGGGGTCACCGGAGGATCCAACAGATAAGGGGGTAGAGAAAGAGGGGATGTGTAACGAAAGTAGGGGAAATCCATGGATGATCGTCGGGAGAGAGGATATTTGTTGTCCAGTGTCTCCGGATAGGGGAGATGAGATGCCAGAAGGGATGGAGGGGAGGGCACTAGTATTGGGGGAAGGGGAGGATCAGCACACCAAGTGGAGCTCCAAGGTTTAGCATGTAAGAGGTTGGTTTTGATGGGATAGAGATAAAGGGGGGAAGAGAGGAAGAAGGGAAAAAGGAAAAGAAATAATATAATAGGAAAGAAAAAAATATATGATCCCTAAAAAATTCAATACAATTAATAAAATAACAATAACAATAACAATAATAATATATTTAATTAAAATATTAATAATAATTTTAATATTAATGATACTAATAATAATAACTTAATTAAAATAATAATTATAATAATAATCTCAATATTATTATTATTATTATTAAAATAAATCTTAAATAATTTTATTTTTCTCTAATTTTACTTTTTGTATACTTTATTGGTCTTTTTTTCAATTAATTTGTTAATCATTCACTCGGAAGTCCGCATGATAATTTAGTGAAGCCACATGTCTTTCGCTATGCCATTCCCATACACCGGGTGCTATTTACCTAGAAACAGTCATTTATCTACAAAAACACAAAAAATCAATAGGGAACAAACCTTACTAAAACAAAATATTTCAATATCATATAAGATTATAAAATAAAAAATTTTACCTATGTTCGGGTGTGATAATTCTTCCAACCTTGAAAACATTACACCCTCAAAAAGTCAATGTGAAGCCTATTTAAAGAATAAAACTGGGTACTCCTTCTCAATCCATGATTTCTAATCCCAAATATCATGATCATCTTTCCCATGATTACACAGGATATGAACCTATGGAATAGATTTCTATGAATCACCTTCTCTTGGAAATACAGTATCAACACTAGCCTCTAAAACACTGATAAACTGGGATCTATCTCCAACTCTTCCCAATTCAACACATGAGACAAATATGTATTATACTTATTCAATTTGGAGACATGAATTAAATCATGAATAGAAGCCAACTATGAATATACAGATAAACTATATTCCACCATTTCAATTCTATTAGTGATATAGAAAGGCCCAACATACCTTGGTTCACCTTTCCATACTTTCCCAAATGATGGTGGCCCAAGCAAGATGCCACCTTCAAGAACACTCAATCACCCACAGAAAACTCAATGTCCCAATATTTCAGATCAGGATAAGATTTTTGGTGACTCGGAGGTATTAATAACCAATTCCTAATCAAATTGACTTTCTCAGACATCTCATGCACAAGGCTCAGTCCAAAAAGTGTGATCTTTCCTACCTTGGCCCAACATAAATTTAACCAACATGGCCAATGATAGATCATCTCAAAAGGATCCATTGTAATAGAGGATTGGTAACTGTTATTATAATAAAACTCAACCAATCCTAAATGGGTATCCAATGATCCACTAAAATCTGAAACACATGCATGAAGAATGTCATATATATTTTGATTTTCTCACTCCATTTGACCTTCTGTTTGAAGTTGTTATCTTGTACTCATTTTTCTCTACGACCCCAATTTCCTTTGAAGGCCTTACCCGAACTGAGAGGGGATGTGGTGGTCTCTGTCAGATATAATTGTTGACGGCACACCATGAAGTATTACTACCTCATTAATATAAAATCATCTCATCTCATCCACATTTAATGTATCTCTAATAGGAATGGAGATGTCTGATTTGGTCAAATGGTCAATCCCAACCCAAATATAGTTCATTTCTCATGGTTTATGAAGCAGGCCAATAATGAAATCCATGGAGACCTTCTCCCACTTCTAGGTAGGAATGGGTAATAGATAAAGAAAACTATAGGGCCTCTAATGATATACTTTCACCTTCTGACATGTATAACATCCAGATAAAAAGTTTTCTAAGTCCCACCTCATTCTTGTCCACCAAAATTTCCAATGAACATCATAATAAATCTCGGTACCACCAATGTGGGTGACCCACTAAGACTCGTGGATATCAGGAATCACCACCTTCTGTAGAAAAAATTGCACCATTGCACAGACATTAAAACACAATATCCCCTTAAAAGACAAAGAACAATCAAAAAAATACTCCCCAACATGAACAAACTGTATAGAATTCTCACATAGCTCATCACTGGGATGCTCCTGCTGAATCAAATTCATTAGGGAATGAGTCAACTAAACACTCTCCAGGAATTCACCTCTGTTGTTCTCCTTGGTCTCCTAGTTCATCTGGGAAAAGATCCCATCAAGGTCCATTCATCTTTTAACATTTTCAAATCCATCACAAGAACCATTATACTCCAGGAATTGTCCACAACATTACGCTTTCCCAGGTTATAGATTATATCAATATAAAACCCCTTCAGATACTCGATATAATGGCGCTACCTCAAATTAAGAAACTTATGTGAGAATATGTAAGCTAAGATCTTATGATCATAGTATACCAAAAACATCTCCCCAAAAAGGTAGTGACTTCATGTATTTAGGGAATGAATCACCCCTACTAACTCCAATTAGTTGGTCGAGTAACTATTTTCATGTGATCAGATTTGGAGATAACCATATGCCACAACATGATTATCTTTCATGAGAAGACACTTGAGGCTCATACCTAAAGCATTGTAATAATCCTCACAGCCCTTCCCAGACTCTAGAAAGATAAATATAGGTTTGGTAGTCAACCACCACTTCAACTCATTAAAGGATGTCTGGCACTCTGGGCTCCATTCAAACTTTACCCCTTTCTAGTGTGTGTGGTCATAGAAAAAGAAATCCACGAGAAATCCAAAATAATTATCCTATAATAACCTACCATGATAAGAAAAATAGAGATATCAAACACAATCATCTCATATTCTCATGAAATAATTGAACTAATCTTCTCAAGATCAACTAAAACCTCTTTCTCTAATATAACATAGCCCAGAAACATCACTTCCCTAATCTTGAATGTAAGCTTTGAAAGCTTTTCATAAAGACGATGATCTGGCAGACTTCCCAACATGATCTGAAAATGATGATCATGGTGTTTCTAAGATCCATAGAAAACTTGGATTTCTTCCTCAAATACAAAAACAAAGGAGTTGAGATTCTGGTGGAGCATCGTATTTATGAGTTCTATAAAAGATTCTATAGAATTTATCAATCAAAACGACATTACCAAATACTCAAAGTCTTCATACATGTGGAGGGAAATTTTTGGGATGTCCACCTCTCTCACTCTGTCTTGGTGGTAAGACTATTTCATGTAAATTTTGGAGAACCAATTTCCCCCTACATCTAGTCGAACAAATCATCGATTTGGTAATAATGGTTTTTTTCTTGATGTTTACCTTTGCATCTTCTAGTAATCAATGCACTACTACAGGGATCTATCAGCCTTCTTCATGAAAAAGACTTGTCTAGCCTATGGAGAGACGCTTGGCTGAATGAACACATTGGATTTAAAATCATCTAGGTGTATCTTTAATTCCCTCAATTCGTTGGAGGTCATGTTTTATGAGGGAATAGATATAGACTGAGTTCCCGTATCCAACCCAATTGAGAACTACATGTTCCATGCTGGGGGTAATCCAGAAAAATAATCTAAAAATACTTTTACAAACTCATCGACTACAGGAGGAAATCCACCCTTTAAAGTACCCCCTATTGTCCTCTAGCGTAGAAAATGATAATTTAAAGGAAATACTTCCCAACACTGGGAGTGGAAGTCCCGCACAACCCAATCACGGATCCCATTACCCATGAAATACCTGAGGTCTTCCATCTGGTGCAATGGAACCCACCCATAATCTATAACAACAAGTATGTTATTGAAATTGAAAAACTCAATCCATTTTAAGGAATATATCAAAAAGGTCTATATCTAAGATCATAATGCCTCACTCCATCTCAAACCCATACAAGGAGATCTCACAAGATAGGAACTTGAGACCCTGCTCTTTATTTTTACCCAATGGTATTACCAACTCCATTGTAAAAGAAATTCTCTCGATTGGTAAGTTCAGTAGGTTCACAAGATGGGTGAAGATAAAAGATGAAAATTCACTAGTATCAAATAAAATAGTTGATATTGAAGATGCAATCAGAATGGAACCTTGAACTATCGATGGTCATGCATCTGATCCCATTGGATCCTGATCCACAACATGAATTTTCATGATCCCTTATTGAGAATGACTACTCACTTATAGCACTTCCCATATCTGACTCCACCAAGAAGAAACTTTGTTCCTACCTCCATGGCCACCAAACTGAGATCCCACAATCCTAGTCAGCTCTGACTGAACTGACACTCCCCTGGAAGACACAGATCCTTCCCCACTCTAATAATCATTTGTCACCCAGAAAAACTATTTTAGTTACCGTATAGCTCCATGTCAGTTGAAATTAATTGGGGGATGAAAACATGTAGGTTTGATGTGTCATGCCTTACCACACTAATAGCACACAATTGAGCCAGCACTAGAAGCCATAAATGATGTCTTCCATGATAAATGGCATGATCTACCACTACCCTTCCTCCCTTCCTCATCACGCCTCTTCTTATTTTCAAATGAACTGCCACTACCAAACACTAACATGGCCCCAATGGAAGCATACATACCCTTGCGATCAATCTTCACTATACAATCACGGATAACCAAATTAGCATAAGTCTTCATCTTGAATAGGAATACATGAGAATAAATCTTTGTTCGTAATCCCTTTTCAAACCTTTAAAACCTCATCAATTCGTTGGAGAATATTTCAGGTACATATTACACTATCTCAACAAATTGGTTGGAATACTCCATCACTAATAGGTCCCCATGAAAAATATCCTTGAATTATTGGGATCTAGCATATGCCAAGACCTCAGGGAAGTACTGTTCATTGAAGAAAACCTTGAAGTCCTTCCAACTCATCTTCTCTTACTACCCATATTGAACAACTGAGTCTAACCACCTTTGACTGGGACATTCTAGCCAAACTGAGGTGTATTTTAGCCAAACCTTTTCGGGAGTGTCGAGAAACTCAAACATGCACTTGATCTTCTAAATCCACTCCTCTACATTCTATGCCTCTGTGCTACCTCATGATGAAAGGGATTTTTTCTTGAGAAACTCCTATGATTTTTTATTTTTAGGACCCGATCCATCCTCTCTATCTGGAGCAGTAGTCGCCCCTTTTCCTACAGCCTGAACAGCCCAGACCAAATCTTCCTCTAACCTCTAATCAAGCGGTGATGAATAAATCTACCTAGGTTCCTCTTGTAGGTGCCAGGGATCTCTCTAGAAACGCATGCTAATACTAGAAGAAACTATCACATAATAACACTATTAGTACATAATTTCTAAAAAAAAATTCCAGTAATAACAATAAACATCAAAAAACCCAATCATACTAAAGAAACACATTGACCAATGCACTTCACTCCCACCTGGTGTCCACATACGGTCTACAGTATGTGTATCCCACAAGGGGGAGAAACCAAGAAACTATACAGACATCCCATGGTGACATAAGTTCTTTCACAAGGGGTGTGGTTCATGTACCTTACTCACAACTAGAACATTGAGCCCCAAAAATCCTAACTCCTATCTAACCAGACTTATCCCAACAAAAATTACTCAAGGGCTGATCTCTCTCTGATATCATTTTTTAACTAACCAAGCCATGTCTTCATTCGAAACAATTCCCCTCCAAGTCTTTATCATGGTACAAAAGGCATTCCGGATCTTCACATCCTGACAAAAGTTCCCGGGTATGAACAAAAGAAAGTGGGAATGGTTTTCCCGAAAATACATTTCTAAAACAATCTATGATATAAAATAAACAAAGCTAGAGATCCCAGTAAAAATATCCTTTGTGAGGTTTAAAAATAGAGTTACATAGTTTAAACCAAAAACCCAAAATACCACAAGGTGGGGTGACCAAAAACCAACTCAAAACCACCACTAGGAAAGAGGACACCACCCTCAAGCCATTTCCACAACACCACACCAAGAAGGATAGATAAAAACCCGAACTGCCATATCCAAAATATTTACCCTTACCTATATCAAATGTAACCAAATCTACATACTCCTAAAGGTGTTAGTATGGTGTTAGCTAATGAGAAACTGAATTCCACCAAGTTAAAATTACATGTGTAATCATCATGTGATCAATGAACTTGTAAGTTTAATAAATAAAATTAAATAAATGCTTCAATAAATTTAAAGAAAACATTTTTTATGAATACAAAATTAAAGGATATCATATTTAGTGAACACCAATTTAAAGGTAAACAATTTTTAAATAAAAACACCTTTTTTCATAGTAACCCAAAAAAACGAATTGTATGCCGATGGTGAGTGAAATGTAATCAAACAACACAAATCATGGGAGAGTCCCTATGGTTAATAGCTAGTGATATGACCCTAGAATCTCATGTCTTGGTGAAAACTGGTATAGAAACCATGAAAACTAGAGTTCTCCTGTATGATCCACTAGAATGGGACATCCTCATAACATTATTGGTCTCCAATAATCATTGAAATGTTTAGTTAGTGTTTTTGTTGTCAATCCAGCTAAGTGAAACTGGGTCGATGCCACTTTTGTATCACTATCACAGTATTCCTTGTCTACCCACCTAGTAACCTGGGCTTGCCTTGGGGATCATTCCAGATTCAGGTATAGAAGGTTTGATGCATTCACATAAGTCATCCAAATAGACTCTAGACACACCAAAGTCCGCACTTACACACCCAAAATATATTTCAACATCATAGGTGCTCCAAAAAAATTCTAAAATGTGAACCGTAATGCATAAATAGTTTGATAAAACCTTCAAACCATGCACAAAACACCTTCCCACCATTCATATGATTTAATAAACCGTAAATAAGAGTTTTTAAAAACAATTTTTTAAAAAATTTCTTGTATTTACTAACAAACCCCACTCAAAAAAATAACAAAGGTTGGTTTTTTCTATAAATACAATCCATATCATAGGAACATGCTACAGAAATAAACCAAACACATATTAAACTCCCGTAAAAACAATGTTCGCACCAAAAGGAACATGTGAAATTAATTATACAAGAAAACTAGTTCATAAAATATTTATTATACACAGAACCATGTACCATAGTGTCAACACTCGAAAATTTCATTGTGAACTCCAATCACACACCAATCACACCACAAGGGACCTAAATAAAACCCTAATTGAAGAAATTGAACCCAAGAACCTTTAAATAGAACCCTGAAGTCATACCCTATGAATAGAAAAAACCCTAACAAAGAAGAAAAATTACCAGAGTATAACGCACCAGCAGCAAGGGTTCTGGGATGTTGGTCACATGAGGAGGGGATTGCCAGAGTGAAGCTTTAGAAAGGGGGGTTGTCGGAGGATCCATCTAAAAAGGGGGAGGTGGAGAAAGAGGGGATGTGTGAGGGAAAAGGGGGAGGCACATGGATGTTCATCAAGAGGGAGGAGAGGATCCAACCAAGGTCATCAAAGAGGGGGATGGGATGCTGGGAGAAAAAGAGGGGGGGCGCGGGCCAAGGGGAATGGGAGGAGAAATGCACCAGGTTGAGCACTAGGGTACAGATCACAACAGGAAGGGTCGGATAGGATTTAGAGAAAGGGGATGAAGATAGGAAGATAGGTAAAAAAGAAAAAAAAATATTATAGGAATGAAAAATAAATAAACATAAAATAAAATCACTAAAAAACTAAATGCAATTAACATAATAATAATAACAATAATAATAATAATAATAATATATTTAATTAAAACATTAAAAAAATATTAATATTAATTATATTAATAATAATAACATAATTAAAATATTAACAAAAATAATAATAATAATAATATTCTCAATATTATCATTATTACTATTAAAATAACACTTAAATCATGTTTTTTTCTCATTCTATTTTTCGTTAACATTATTTATCATATAATTAGTTAATTAGTTAACCATGAACTAGGTAGGTTGCACAGTGATTGGAAAAATCAACATGTATTTGACCATGACTGCATGTGCACCACACACTATTAAGAAAAAAACGCGCATTTATCAATAAAAACACAGAAACAGGCTCGGCCCGCACCTCGAAAAAATATTTCAATGCTAGATAAAATTATAAAATAACAACTAATATTGAATTCTAGGAGTTATATTTTCTCCCTGGGGTCATGGGTTTGTTTATCATACTCTAGGTAAAAAACCCATTCAAAATATCATGATCAGGAAACATTTTGTTCAAGTTTTATGGATAATTTTTCTATAGACTACTTCTAAAAATAAAAAAAATAATGAATTAATAATAAAGAAAAATAGAAATAAATTAAATTAGATAATATATAAATTTTCTCTATATCATGGTTAATCACTTATATAAATTCCACTTATTATTAATAGAAATGTAATAAAATAAAATAGCCAATTTCTTCATAAATATAAAAATTCATCAAATTATAATATTATGTGAGTATAGCCTTCTGCTACATAAACTAAAACAACACCATAGTTAAAATTTCATGATTGTCCAAAGTTAGGGTGCCTTAAATTACCTATGAATTTTGAAATGAGTTTTGGGTTGACATAATATTGTTCACTACTAAGGTTGAATGAAAAAAAACACAGTGTAACTGAGAGGAAAGTGTTAAGGAAATCCACTTATAGTATTTTAGAATTGGGGAGTTCTCTCAATGAATCATGGAGTCATGATTTTCTATATTTAGAAATTTATATGTTCCAAAAAAACCTTCAAATATATTTATTTTTAATTATAGGTTGCGATATAGAGAATATTTATCTTTTCAAGTAGAATTTCTATTTGGAAGAATATTTCAAAACTAATTCTGAGGGATACTATTATTAAATAAAATATTAGGAAAAAACAAATAAAACACATATTATGACATATCGTTATTGATAAATATAAAACATAAATATAGTTTTAAATATTATAGTTTTTAAAAAGGGAAATCATTGTATTACTATGATATTATATGAAAATTTTCATTACCTAATAGACGTAGATTTTAAATGGTGGTACAGTTGTTTTATAGAATGAACTACTATAGGAAAGATTCCACTCTTTGTTTAAATTCCCGATAATTATTTTACCACTTCACAGAGAAAGAGACAGAAATATATATTCCTACTTAAATTTCACATTACATCTAAATATCATTTATTTCTAGAGAATTGAAAATTAAATATCAGGATAAAAAATAATATATCGTGATATATCATCTTCTATATCTTGAGAAGGATACATGGTGGCATTAGAAAAATGAGATTGTTACTACACTATAACCGTGAAAACCATAAAACTGTAATTAGATATTAATCATAAAAATTGTTTACAATTGTAGGTTGATTACATAGAAAATTTGGATTTCTATATTAGTATGAAATTATCAATTAATATCATTGAATCATAATTTCCTTCGAGGTTTTCCTTGTTATTCTACAATTATGGGATGAAAATCTCAAACTATTTTGACACAATTTCACCTAGTAAATAAGAGTTATTTGGAACTAGCTTAGATGAACCTTATGTAGAGCAATTGGAAATTGAAGGTTGAAAAACCCCTGATTATTTTATAGTAAATCGTTCATCTGAAATGTCTTTAAAAGAGAAAAACAATTTGGATGTAGTGATATGAACAATAAGATTTTTACATCTCAAGTAAATAGAATGGGTCATTTGAATTTTAATTGCAATAAATATAATAGGATTCATGTAGTTGAATGTACTTCAAATATATTCATCATGTATTTTAATGTTTCTATTTTAGGTTTTTTTATTAAATACTGTATTTTTTTCAAATAATAAAACTATGAAAGAATCATTGTTAGATGTACGGTTAATTCTTTCAGGTACTGATTATTGGTGATTCCTGTGTCAGTTGTGAAAATCACACAACTTCAAGAAGTAAATGATAATTCTCCTGAAGGTTGAAAAGGGTCATTCCCAAATCAGAAGTAATAATCTCATAAATCACCATTACCCAGCAGAAAAATTATAATAAAATTATTATCTATAGAAACCTTAATTGATACATTTATCTCAGAGTTCTATTAAATAGAGTGACACGTTATTTATTTTAAAAATTTATGTGTTTAAATGAATTTTACACTCGATTAAAAATTCATTAATAGTGGAATAATAAATATCCAATGGTGTAAATAAATGATGAATATAAATTATTAGACTCTTTGTGGTAAGAAACATACATTTTCATGAATAAAAAACAAATAGTTTAAGACATTATAACATGGTGATTGTTTAGTCTCATTAATATAAAACACTATGTATATTCACATACATACTTATCAAGTATGATACAAAGAAATTTTTATAAATTAAGTTATCCCAAAAAAATATTTTGGTTATGTTCAACTATATATTGTAAACTATTCAAAATTGAGTCTATAGTAATATTAATATAATTCATATATGAATCATTTATATAAATTTAGGATTGATTAATAAAAGTAATGAATAAAATTTTAAAATATACTGAATTATTTGGAATGGTATGTCAGAGTATATAATTACCGTGTTTTAATCGATCATTAAATATTGAGTGAAGGTTTCCCTAATCTCATGTAATCATATTTACATAATAGACATGGTGATAGTGCATGAGAGATTAATTATTATCCTTAAAAATATTAAAAGTCTCCCATGATTCCTATATAGATATTGTTTACTAAATATCTAGGTAACAACTAACCATATTATAACTCAGTTGACTAAAAAATATCATATATGTCCGAGAATAATGGGATTCTATAAATTTTGCATCCTAATGTGTCCAAATTTGAATAATTTTTAATGTTGTTGTTTCATTATATGTATGTCAAAAGAGACATGAGGTGCATCTTAATTTATTATTATATAACGACTAAGGTTATTAACATCCCTATAATAGAACATTATTATTTTTACAGACTACATTTCTATATGATAATGACATATATTTTGTTATAGAGGAGGAAATTAGTCTTTAATTGAATCTTGACTCAAGATCAACATGGTTTCATAGAGAATAGTGAACTCTAAAATATTTAGTGGGATTTATTGTTCTAGATACACATACAACATAGGAATTTTGAAAGATATTTTATTGGTTTTTATTCACCATAGTGGTTATAATTTATTATATGAGAGTAAAACATTATATGAAGAAAAGTATGTCATTACTAGATATGATTAAGCAGTTCTTATGAATTTGAATATGGGCTCTATGTACCAAAATTCATTATGTATTTTGGTAGATGATGCAATGTTGTTGGTGTTTATTCAATGAAAACTATACAAGGATGGTACATGTGAGATACTAATAATGATTTACAATTTTTTTTCAAAGCATCATGATTAAATAAATCTGAATTCTACTTTTCATAACTATAGTGATCATTATATTAGACATATGATGTCAAATGAACCTTCTCTAGATGAAAAATATATAAGAGGTATGTATATCATTACCATAATGGTTGGAACATCAATTATTTAAAATATACATTGTATGTTTCCCAGATCTATTTATAAGTAAAAACTAGATTAATGATCATACGATATTCATTTGAAAAGACATTTTTTCATGTTTCTTTAAGAGGTTAGTAGGGGATGTATATTTTTCCAATGTATATATATTTGAAAACATATAGAAATATATATGTGATTAGTATTATGGTTATATATGAATAAATAATTTCTCTAAAGCTGACATAAGTAGAAGAAAAACTTTTTGGGAACAATATCTACTAGTACAGATCAATTTTTTTCCTAATAAAATTCATTATACACAACTAAAAAGGAAATAAAAAACAAAATATTGAATAATACACCTAAATTGAATCTACATTCACATGGTACTCTTGTCAATAATAGACTACATATGCCTAGGAGTACTTTGGAAATATTTCTCACATTCCATGGTCTATAATTAGGGTTGATATTTCTTATTCAAAAAGAATAATATTAAAATATAAAATAAGACCTACAGAATTCATTAGGCTAAAAGTCTAAAAAATATGATATTTTTTTATAAAGAAAAAATATAATGTTCATAGAAATTAGGGAAATTTTAATTTTACATTTTATCGAATAAAAACTAGTCTTATATAGATTATTTAGATCTAGAGTCACAGTAAAGATAATGTAATATGCAATGATAAATCAAATTACATTATGTAGTTTTCATATCTATATTTTATTGAGATTATTTCTATTTCCAATGAAACTTAAGAAATTATTTTAGAAACTATTTGTTCCTAATTTCATAAGTTACACCGACATAGAAAAATTCATTCATATTAGGATGAATTTTTATCTATGGTTTTATCGAAAATTTCTTGCATGAAAGGAGATATATATTTTGTGACATCATCCCTTAAAGAATTTTCTCAGAATAATGAGGTCATGATAAGAAGAACCACCATGGGTAGAATAGTGGGTTTATTAATTATAGTCAGACCTCAATAGAAGCATGTTTTTCATATAAGACTAACCAATAATGTCATTTATATTGGCTCTAGTGAAACTGGTATTCTATTGGGGTTTGTTCCAAAGAACTAACTACATTATTCATTTTGTTATCATAATATTCATATACTTGAAAAATAATTAATTACATATTACATGATGATTGTTCTTATATCTGACATCTATGTGATAATGTCCTAGGTACCTATCATACAAATATTTCATATAAGTTCATCACTATGATGAAAACCAATAATATATATGAAATAATTGAAAATTTTAAATATTCTAAAGCTAAATTTTAATGCCCCTATGTGAACCACTATTTCCAAACGAGAGTGCCAAATGACCTCATATGTGACTCCATATATGCAAGAGTTTCCTAACTAGTAACGAGGGTCCAACTCAACTAGTGGGGAGAATATACCTTTTTTTTAATTCCACAACCCAAATAATTATATAAAATAATATAATAAAATAATAATGTCATGAACCAGTCTGGGTTAACCTGAATCTGTCACACAAACCACTCCGCAACAAGTCCAGAGATGCATTCCCGAACCTCCTTGGATGGTGACATCTGATGAGGGCATTAGTTATAGTGAAAAAGGAATAATTTCTCCCAAATATAAACAATATGGAAAATAATGAAATAAATGGAAATCCTAATACACATTCATATAAAATTGAACTGAACATTATTTATACAAGAAATTGAATGTATAAAAAAAATAAAACCAATCAACCAACCCTGATAACAAAACTAACACCATGTTACCCACTGGTAACTCTTCAACACAATGAATACTCATCACCCAATGTGACCAAACTCAAGAAAAAACTTGAGCAAGCGATAAAAACATAAGGAAAACTATAGGCTGAAGTATTAAAACTCAGTAGGTTAGCCCAATATTCTATTACCAATTCGCATCCTTTAAAATAAAAGAAATCTCAATTTTTAGATACAATATATATAAAAAATTCCAAATAAGTTTCCATGCTGTAATATTTATCAGTCAAAAACTTGCAGGTTTTATAAACAAGAAATCTAGTAACAATTGTTTAAAGAGGTGCAACTTAAAAACGAAAATAGTATTCAATAGGGCTTCATTAAAGAATGTAAACTTTTAAATAAGACACACACACTGGTGAATTTACCAAATAAAAACATTGTATAAAAGCGATGATTACAAAATAGTAAATGATCACAAGTCACAGGAACTCCCATAGGCACTAGTTCATTATGGGCCCCAGGTACATCGTATCTCGTTGAAAAGTAACCCTAAAAAATATCTATTTTCGTGCACACAAGCCACTAGTAGGATAATTATCTATAACCTAGTGGTTTCCAAAATCATCATCATCATAGTTTACTTAGTGTTTTAATATTCATTCATTCTATATGAAACATGGACAAAACCCCTCCAGATCACTAGCATACTAGTACATGTCTGCCCACCTAGATACTGGGGTTTGCCTTTTTTGTGATCAAAAAAGTTACACATCTATAAAATATAATTTTATTATAATGATTCCATTTAAAAATTATACACACATCAAACTTCCCACACACATGTCTCGTATTTCTTTCATGGATCAATAAACAACAAAAAATTTCATAAAACAATTTCAAGAAGTATAACGAGTCCTTGTACATAAAATCCAAAAAAAATATCTTTTATGGCCAAAATTCCATCAGAACAATATAAAACCATATTTGGAAGCCCCAAAACCATTTAGTAAATTATTTTCATGTACCATAAAATGGCCCCAAAATATAGGATACGAAATACACATGGTAACCATTTTTACAACAAAAAATGCAAAACGGGCCTTTAAGACTTTATCAACACTAAAAATTGAAAAAGGTATGAATTTAAATTTTATTAAGGTTGTGTATACACACCATTTATATAAGAAAACCACATTCCTAAATACCTTAAAATAACCACATTTAATATTCAAAAAATATCCATTTTTATAAGGATGTGAAATGGTTTATTTTCCAGTAACTCGGGCCAAAACATGTTGTAAACCAGACCCAATTTATTTGTAAAACCAAATCCACATTAGAAAGAAAAAGAAGGACCCAAAAATAACATTTTTAATTATGAAAATTCATTTATAAATCCAAAAAAATAATTTTTTTCATCACACTTATCACATAAAATTTAACCTGGCAATTTACAGAACACCCGACATGCACTTTTAAACAACACAATTTATTGTAAGAACTTGAAAAGGAATAAAACACCAATTTCATGGAATAATTTTATTCAAGATACTAAAACATGTTTAGATTACAATAAAATAGGTTATAAACCTCACAAACTAGGTGTGAAAGATAACAGAACAATTAAGATAACACTTGTTTTGCACTTTTATGACAAAGCAACACTATATTTCACTAAACAGGACATAAACACCATTTTTAACACCAAATAAAGTTAATTAAGGCTTATAAAATAATACTAATAATATGTATAAGGTGTAAATACCATGAAAAAGATGAATATTAAATAAAAAGTACATTTTCACGGGGAAACCTACTTCAAAACCATGGCGGAAAAGAAACACACACACGATATCACCTGCAGTAGTTCCCGACACTCTAAATCTATTAATAAAATCCCTAAACGAACCAAAACCCCATAAAAAATCATGGTATAACATATCCAAAGGTCGTTCATGACTAGGTTAGAAGAGGAAACCAAATTAAATTGGTATGAGAATGAATAAGGGGAAGAAATGTGAAGGAATCTCAGATTAGAAACTGGAAACTCTTCAACTTCCCATAGATCTACACCAATAGAGGGGAGGGAATGGATTGTAACTTCTTGGAGATGATCCAATGTTCTGGATGAAGCATGGAAATAAGATTTTTGGGAAAAGGAGTATGAATTGAATAATTTTTGAATGATTCAATATACCTTTGTCAAATCTAGATGATTTGAGAAACGTTAAGAGGATTTGTCTTAATTCGTGACTATGATTAACTCCAAAGAGGGAAAATGGAACATGTGGTTGTGCCTAATTATCTTGGTCTCGATTTGGAGGTGGAATCACTAAAAATTATTAAAAAGTAAATATGACATAAATGAATCACATTATTTTAAAAAAAATAGAAATTGGCCCAGGGGCTGGCCCAATACCTAAATAAACAACCCAAACTCACTATGCTTATGAATAACTAAGTGGTACAAATGGATATGGTGGTTTCATTATGTTAAGAAGACTATATGGTAAGTGGAATGGGTGAAAATTTTGAAAAATGAGTTATAAAATAAGAAAAATTTGTTTTTAAATATGGAAATGGGATCACTGCTTGACGCAAATCATGATGTAATCATCCTTTCTCCAAAAACTCCCAAAAAACAATAGGGAACCCAAATAAAGGTTATTAGACATAGATGGAACTCAAAAAATCAATATTAATCTCACCCAAAATGGAAGGAAAGGATAAATATTTCAATTTAACCAGATAAAAACAAAGATATAAAAAACTGGGTGTGATAATTCTCCCTACCATTATAGTGTTTCGCCCTCGGAAAGCCACAACACATTATAGTTTCTTGATCAACACATAATGATTCCTTATCAATATTATCCAGACATTGAAGCCAATGACACCTCATACACCATTAATGGATCTTAATCCTCTTACCTCAACAAAAACACCAACTCCCAACAACTTCCCCAGAATCAACTGAAAGATCGAGTCACTACCACCTCAACCAACCCAAGAACCAGATTGTTGGACCTTATCCCAATGAACCCAATGATCACCCAAGCCAAATAGAACTAACTAAAACAAAAGATTCTAGGGGAGTCCGAAATAAAATCCCCGCCATTAGGAAACAACTAGTACTTGAAAAAATTTTATAATGAAACTCTATAAGACCCATGGTGGTTCTTCCCACCGTTAATAACCAATGATCAATGACCAACCGAATTCAACATGAACTTGGAATGGGTCTCTCCCACATAGTCCCACTGAAACACTGCCACAATGACCTACCAACACAAGTTAAGAGGAACACAACATGAACATTTAAACCCCCCACTCTAGTACATATGGAACAAGAACTGGGAGAACACTCTCTGCACTGATACAAACCCCCACCCTATACGGAAGGGACAAAAGGGGACCCAATCATTGGTCCACTGAAACAGCAAAAGAAATAAAAGAACTACCACACTGCAATGGTAGAGGTGTGAGCTTAGAAATACTAGCCAATGTCCTGGGATTCCTAACTATGTTCCAACTTCACTTAGAGACCTATGTCTAGAGCTCTGATGGATGGAGCATCTCCTACCTCACAGTCAGACTTTGATAATCCCTAACTTGAACTCTACCCCTTAGTTCCACATGGTGATACATATTACTCTAAGTAAAAAACAACAGATCAAGGGAAACCAAGAAATTCTACTCTTCAAACAACAAAATTTTACCTAAAAAAGATATTGGAGATACAAATCACTATTTTTTCTCACTCTTAATGAGGACCAGAATGGATAAGGTATAAGGAGAAACACATAAAACTCACTGAGCACTACTACCCCAACAGAAAGGGACACCATAATGGAAAGGCACATTAAATCGAGACTAAAAAGCTATCAATTCCAACAAATGGACTGAGGCATCATTCGAAGAGGTGTATTTAACATTTGGAATGAATACTTAGGTAGATCACCAATAAATATTGCCAATGGAGAACCATCCATGGCCACATCACAACATCCAACACATCTTAAGAAACCCACTAAACATTGCTCCAAAACTGAGCGACCAATTAGATCCCATATCAAGACACAACAAGAGTATGACTTCGATATTGAAAGAAATAATACCTAATAAACAACACTTATATGATATAGGAAAAACCAGCCACATAACCATATGTTTATAACAAACAGCAAAAAATTTCATCTTGAACTAATTTTGAAAAACTAACCAACATGTTAGATTTTTTCATTCACCAATGGTGTTTCATCAAGTCTAACTCATATCCACATTTATGTGCCACCCCAAACACCCATCCACCATGAAATATTGGTCATTCATCAATATATCCATAAAACCATGCATGTGAGAACCCATGAAAACACCAATCTAAAATAAAAATATCATCACTACAAAAAGAATCAAGTACCTTTCAAAGTCACATTAACCACCTAATCAAAAACCGTTTTCATATTTCACAAAACAAACCACACTTCATAAATAACCATTTTATTAAAAACCAAATCCATTTCATTTAATAAATCATCCACAAACAACAATTCTATTCCAAATATCCCTTAACCATTTTAGAAAAAAAACAATGTCCCTTCTCATAAACTGACAACCACAAAGGCCAAACGCCATTTCAAGAAAAACACCAGCTTCTCAAAACCAAATTTCCCAGACCAATTCATCATATTCAGAAAATTTTCGACAACCAAAAACAACCCATTTAAAACAAAGTTATTAATGAAATTAAAATAATCCAATATTTCCAAACCTTTCATTTCATGATACCATACGTTTATATTAAGGAAATTCAATCATGTTAACTAATCTCTTATTTATACCCATGACTTCTTCACAATACCCAACATTCCAAAACCTTTCTCATACTAAATATTGAAAACAAATTTCCCACTTTTCAGAAACCAATCATTCATTAAAACCATATTTTCACAATTCTCACCCAAGGAGTTTTAAAACTCAATTCTAAATTAAAGAAAATTCCAAGAGACCCACAAAAGGGATCTAATGTCGATGGGTGACTTGACCATATGGTTGGTGGCCATTTTTCAAACACACAACCAACACAGAGAGTCTTCTTAACACCATTCTCTAGCTCCACATGGCTTTCCAAGACCTACGAGCTCAAAGAGACCATTACTCCAACTCCCCTTGTTGTATCCCAACACTAAACAATCAATAAAAACTAGAGACACTAATAAAACTGGAATTCCCAAGGACACCCAATGGTCGGAACGATCCAGAGTTCACGAAAATCTTCTCAAACATACCACTCACTCATGACAGCCCAACTCTATCTACCATGATATCCCAAAATATCAAATGGTGCTGAAAAATAATGGTATTTTGGGAACCAACATCCTTTGATAGCATTTTGTCATGAACCAGTCTAGGTCGACCCTGAAAACGTCACTCAAGTCTCTCTATGACAAGTCCCAAGAGGCATTCCTGATCCTCCCAAGATGGTGACAAGTACATAGGGAATTAGTTATAGTGAAAAGGTAATGATTTCTCCCAAATATAAATAATAAGGAAAATAGAAGAAAGAATGGATAGTCTAACACACATTTATATAAAATTGAACTAAGCATTATTTATTCAAGAAATTGAAAGTAAAAATAAACAATGAAACCAACCAACCTAACATGATGAACTAAAATACACCATGTGACCCCACATGTCACTCTCTATCATAATAAATACTCATCAAACAAAGCAATCGAACTCAATTTGAAACCTGTACAAGGGATAATAACATAAGGAAAACTATAGGCGTGAGTGTTAAAACATAGTAGGTTCTCCCGATATTCTATTCCCATTGCACATACTTTAAAAATAAATACAAATTTCATGTTCGATATACAATATATAAATATATTTTTTTTTGCCAAATGAGGTTTAATGCAATAATATTTATTAGACAAAAACTTGTAAGCTTTATAAACTATAAAGTTAGTAACAATTTTTTAAAGAGGTGAAACATAAATATGAAAATCGTTTTCAAGAGTTATTTAAAGAATGTAAAATTTTAAATAAAAAAATTATTGTGAATTTCTCAACTAATCCCAACATATACTAATAATGAATAAAAAATACCAAATGAGCACATGACATAGGAACACCCCTAGGAACCAGTTCATTGTGGGCCCCAGGTACCTCATATCTCGGTGTAAAACTAACAAAAAAAATATCAGTTCTCAGGAAAATGATCCACTAGTATAAGAATCATCCATAAACTATTGGTACCCAACATCATCATAATAATAGTTTAGTCAGTGTTTTCATCATCAAACGTGCTACGTTAAGTAAGGAAAAACCCCATCCTCATCACTAGCATACTAGTAGATGTCTTCCCACCTAGAGACCTGGGTTTTACCTTTTTGTGCTCAAAAATTTACACATATATAAAATACCATTTTTTCATGAAGATTCCATTTGAAAATAATAAGCACATCAAACATCCCAAACACATGTCTCACATTTCTTTCATTGATCAATAAACAACCTAAATTTTCATTAAACAACTTCATGAATTATAACGAGTCCTTACACATAAAATCCATTCAAAATTTTTTTTTAAATGAAAAAAACCCATCAATATCATTTCAACCCAGATTTTTTATCCCCAAAACCATTTATTTAATCAATTTCAGGGACCATAAAACGTCCCCAAATGATATAACATGAAATACACATGGAAACCATGTTTACAAGAAAATTCCAAAAAGTCCATTAAGCCTTTCACAAAACTAAAAATTGATAAATTTACGCACTTAACTTTTACTAAGGAGATATATAAAAAAACATTTAAATCATATAACCAATTACTTAAATCCCTTAAAACACTCTGGTTACACATTCAAAACACAACCATTTTCATAAGGATGTGAAACAGGGAATTTTCTAGGTACTTGGGCCAAAACATGTTGTAAACCAAAACACATTTGATTATAAAAACAAATCCACATTGGAAATACATATAAGGTCCAAAATATAAAAAATTTCATGATTCCAATGAATTTATAAGTCCAAAACTAATAATTTTAAAATAACACATAACACATAAAAGAAAACCAGGAATTTTACCCAACACATGACATGATCTTTTAAACAGGACAATATATTTTATGAACTTGAGAAGGAATAAAAGACCAATTAAATGCAAGAATTTTATTCAAGATAATGAATAATGTTCAAAAACCCAAAAAATAGGTTCTAATCCTCAAAAAACAAGTTCCAAAGATAATGGAACATTTAAGAAAACACGTGGTGTACAATTTTATAACAAAACAACTCTACTTTTTACAAAACAAGGCATAAACACCACTTTTCAATCCAAATAATGTTACTGAAGGATTATAAAAAGTAATCATAATATTTATAGGGTAATAATACCATGAAAAAGATTAATCTTATGTAAAAATAATATTTTCAATGGAAAACCAACCTCAAAACCATGGCGGAAAGGAAATGCACACCTGATATCACCTGTCGCGGTTCCCGACAGTCTATATCTATGAATACCAGCCCTAAACTAACCAAAACCCCATAAAAATAATTTGATAACATAACCCTAGGTATTTCATTACAAGGTTAGAAGTGTAAACCAAATTTAAGTTAAAGGAGAATGAAGGGGGAGGAGAAAGGATAAGGAATATCACCTTAGAAACTAGAAAACTCTTCATCTTCCCAATGATCTACACCATTAGAGGGAAGGGAATAGATTGTAACTTCTGGGGGATACTCATGTGGTCTGGAAGAACCAGTGAAAAATATATATAGAGAAAATAGTACAAATAGAATGATTTATTAATGATAAAATTGCCTTTAAAAAATCTAGAAGATTTGAGAAACCTTGAGACGTTTTTCCTTAGTCTATGACTAAGATGATCTCCAAAAAGGGAGAATGGAATATGGGAAGACAATAGGGTTCTTGGTCTCTAGTGGGATGTGTAATAACCTAAAATTAACAAAAAAATTAATAAGATATAAATGAAATAAGTTCTGTTAAATGAAAATTGGCCCACGGGATGGCCCAATACCTGAATAAATAACCCTAATTCACCATGCTTATGAACTCCTATGGGGTAAAAAAGGATATGGTGATTTGAATTTGTTAATAAAAGAAAATTCAGAATTTCAATGGGTAATAAATGTTAATAAAATGAGTTATATAATAAATAATTTTTTTAAATCTGTAAATGGTCTCACAGTTTGACCCAAATCATGAAGTAACTACCCTTTCTCTAAAATCTCCCAAATAAGAAATGGGGAAACCATATTTGGATGATTATAAAAACATTTACCTTTAAAATCAACATTAATCTCTCTTAAAACCCAATAAAAGGATCCGTAATTCCAATAAACCAACTTAAAATAAAGACCTGAAAAATTGGGTGTGACAAATAAATAGTGTATCATGAAGAAAATAAGCTAATGGAATAACATTCATAAAAATAAATAAACAGGTCTCCTGATGTGGAAACCCAAAAAATGTATAAATAAAACCTATAAAATTAAAAAAAATGTTATTAATTACTTGAATGTCTATCGCCATCCACCCCTATTCCCATTTTCCTCTTCTCATCGATCTTCTATGGTCTTGTTGTCCTTACTCATATACATAAACCTGATGTTTTCATGCACATTGAGATAGCCATATAGGGTGTGAATATCAAATATAGTCAGACACCATTGATTCATCCTCAAGAGTTTCACTGAAGAAAAATAAGTACATTCCATGGATGTAAAAAAATTAAAAATCATAATAATAATACCACACATACCAAGTGGTGGTTCCCTAACCCAGTAGAAAAAACCCCAATTCAAACCTCCTTAGGCTTTATGCCAGTAGTATAACCATAGGTTATTATATTTTATAAAGAATAATACAGTATGATTCTAAAATATTTCCCTATAAACTCCAGGCATAAATTTGGATCAATCCCCCATTTTTTATCTTAGTTATTTCATGGGTCATCCCTATAGGCCATCATTCCCCATCTATGGCTCAGTTTTGGTGAGTGGTAAATCAAGCCCCATACGTGTTATTTGGGTTCAGGCCCCCATATCTTCATACCCCAAATGTGTTTACTTGGTTATAGCCTTTATATCATCATTCCCATACCCTGTTTCTAGTTCTATTCTCATCATACTCACAATTCATTCACACTCCCTCTTTGAGGGATAAACATCACATGATGATCTACCAATATCGTGTAATAATAAAAATCTCCATGTTATGGTAACTGATGTCTCATGGGGTGCCGTTAATTCCCTCTAGGAAATTTAATTTATAAATTTATCAAATTTAGAACTGTAACCAATAAATAAACTTTAATTTATTATACGATATAAGAGTTGGGTTGTTGAACCCAGAGAGACAAGTTGGAGTAAATAATTAATTTAATAAAATAGACACAAATTAGAAATGAATAAAATGATTCCAAATATAAACTCTATTACATGATTATTTTTTAACAATTAGGGATAAAAAATAAAAAATAAGTTCACCATTTATGATAGATCCAAGTTCATGTAATTAATAAAATAGAGATGCAATGATTTCATAAAATTTTCTTCATAATCATGATAAACTAATTTTAATGATCATGATAATTATTCTCTCTCTCAACAACCATCCCTTTACTCAATGGTCATGGTATATCAGTTAATTAATAAAATAGGTAAACATAAACTATTTTTAAATGTATAATTTGGTAAACCCCATAGTCAGGGTGAAAACCAAGTTCTAGTTATATCTTTTACTAAAATATTATTTCTCCCTCACATCGGCTTATAATCGTCATGCATAACGAAGTAAAATGATGAAATTTAGAAGAATTTATGAGAAATAGAAAACTCAAGTTTAATTTAAAATGAATTAAACCCTTATTTATTACAATCCCCATTTTAATAAATACCTGGAATGAAAATAAAATCACCCCCATCATTTTAGTTTTTAGGAGGCATAGAAAAATAATGAAATTAATAATCTAAAAGGCATATAGAATAATTCCGGGTAGAAGACTCAATTGTGTGGAAAGCATCACCCAAGGGATAAGGTCAAGGATCCTATTTTTTATTAGTAGTTGAATCATTCATCTTTATAGGAATCAAATGTGTTCAATTTTGATTTAATCCTTTATTAATTTATCCATTAATTCATATTGAATCTGAATAAATTTAGTGAAACCTTCCATTAAATTAGTCCAAGAAAATCCTGAGTGTAACGGGACCTAGTAGAATTCCTCATCTTTATAGGCATCGAATGTATTCTATTTGGAATTAATCCTCCATTAATTTATCCACTTATTCCTCTCAAAATATCATAAATTTTGTAAAACCTTCCATTAAATCAGTCTAAGTAAACCCTATGAGTAATGGGACATTAAAAAATTGAACCTCATTGAATTTCATTAACCATCATACATTTATTGAAAATTTGGACATGTTCCGCAATGTGACACAAGGTATCAGAATGTAAAATTTTATATCGTCACCTCAAAGGATATTTTTTCATATCATGTTTCACATCTAAGGATTCTTTTTTATGTTTCACCTAGAGAATAGTTGATTCAAAATATGAATTTTCATATTATATTTTTTTGGCTCTGTCTTCACTTGAATTATTAACTTTGACCCTTAAACTTGACCCTTGACTATCTCAGGTCCATGAGCATCATTTTCTTTGGGAATTTCATCGTAGTTTTTGATTTTTCTTACATGAATATTTTTCACACTTATCCTACCATAAAATAAATAATGTAAAAAATATCAGGAATATTTATTAATTTAATTAAAAAATTAACATATTTAATATTTAAAATGTATCAAATAGTTTTATGTATCAAATACACCAACACATAAATTCAAGTTTGACCTCAAGTATGAAATAGAAACAAATTACAATGCATGTCCACTTTACCATTGTTTAAATTTATTCTACATTATATGAATTGATTAAATGGGGAATTAAAAAATCAAGCATCACATTGAAAAAAAATAATCAACACATAATTTTTAATGAAATAAATCAATCATGTATTTAACCTTTTGTCTTCTAAATTAAATGTTCCTTAACTTTATTCCATTCATAATTTTCAATTTCTTTTTAATAAGCATGTCAATTTCAGTTTACCTCATTTTAATTTTTTCACTCATATTCAAGGAAGAATACGTAAAATTAATTTTTCACATACATCAAATAATTCTCCTTTTCATATGATTTAAATTCATATATGTTCTTCATCATTTGGAGAAAAATTCACAATTAATCATCAGGGATTCACCAATTAGAATCAGAAGAATCTAAGGCTCTAGGGATGCTGTATAAATGATATAAAAATTAAAAAAATCTCAAAAAGAATGTTACTCTATAAATAAAATTTTATTATAGTCAATATAACCTTAATAAAAAATTATACCTTTTAAAAATTGGAAATTACCTTTTTCCAAAAACTCAAAAAAAGGTTCACAGTGTAATAAAGTGCTGAAAATTTTATAACATATTCAGTTTTTTCTTTGTTATATTTTATTTTTGTTTCAATTTTTTGAATGTTGATTTTGGAGAAGTATCACATCCAAAACCTTAACCTAAATGTTAACAATTATTATTCATGTAAATGCTGATTTTAACCCTCCAAGACATTGTAAATTTTTTAACAAGGTTTGTAATTAATCGCAATAAATGATAAATTTTGATCCTTCCAAATATCACATAAAAAAATCCCAACAATTTTCTATTTAAAATTTTTATCCCTTACACAATTTTATCTCCCCCACCTCACCACAATCATTTCTATAAATTATGAAAAATATTTTAGGGTATGGTATTAATGTATATAATTGGGTGATAATGTGCCTTTTCCCCAACAAGGTTATTCATGTACTCTATGGGATTATGAATGATTAATGAAGATGTGTTTATTAATATAGGTGCTAATGAAAATATGAATCAATCATATTAAATGTGATTTTTTGAAATCATATCTTTTACGAAATGAAAATAAAGTTCAATAAGTAAACATGCATGAGTTTCACAAAACTAATTTTCTCAAAAAAAGAATTTTAAAAAATAGTTATAGAATATTTCTCAAAAATGAGAAAATATTTTTTGGGAAATTAAAATTGAAATTCAGAATAAAAATTAAATTAATTAACACCAATATTATATTTTCAAGGCATTAAAAACCACCGAAAAAAATTTATTCTAAAAAAATATATAGTCTCTCAAATTATGTTTTTTCAAAAACAAATCCCATGTTAATAATTTATAATTCATTTCCCTATATTTCACATTCAATGTATAAACAAAAAATATTTAAAATTATAAAATTATATCTATCATAAAAAATTGTTTGTCTTCTAGACCTATTATTAAATCATGAAAAATTAATATGGGACACCCATTTTCAGTTAATTTTTGTTATATATTTTTTAGTTTTTTTATCCAAAATACTAGCGGTAGAAGGAAATATAAAAAAATAAATTTATACCCCCATGTCGCATGGTGTGCAATGAATTATGACCATTAATTTGTTTTCAAGACATGTACCTTTAATTTGGACCAATAAATTTTAAAAAACTCATCAACACACAAGGTCCACTTATTATCACTAAAAGATATAGGGAGAATAAAATTTTAACTTCAAAATATGAAATTAATTTCTAGGAAAATATTAAAATTTTATTGTATTTTAAATTAATAAAAACATGGATTTCTACATATAATATGCTCTTATTTTTATGTTCATTTAGCTAGAATTTACCTAGGTTGGGTGATGGGCATATGATATACGGTTAACCTTCTTAGGTTCACCAAATCTTGACTTTAGAGCCCACAAAGATCCACTCATATCCTTTTTATTATGATTAATGTAAAATTCCATAGAAGGGAACAATTTCTACACAACATGAATGAATGGGAGAATAATTAGGTACTTTTAATATTATTTATTTTCTATTTTTGGTTGTTTAATGTTTTTAATGACCTCTTCCAATTACAAAACCAAATCCTAATTTTTTTGTTATTCATTTAATTATCTTGAATAGGAGGTATATAATGAAGTGGGTTATTCTTATTTATATGAATGTATTAATTATTTCTTAAATTATGCTTCAAATATATTTTCTATCTCTTAGTCTTCTCGTCCCTCTCATTACGATCTCAAAGTTTCAAGGAATGCTTGTAAAAATTAAAAAGGTGAAGTTTATTCTAATTTTTGATCTTCCTCCTATAAACCTTCAGTGTTGAGAGTTTCGTCCAAATAATTAAATTCAGATTTGTAAATAAGTATTAATAAAACATAATTTCTTATTCATTTACATTCTTTATACACCACTTTGAAATAGGATTCCTTTTTTTGGGTGTCTTCTCTTCCTTCCTAGCATATAGTTAGAAACAATTTCCCATTATATTCACCATCATTTTTATCTCATTGAATTTTTGTTTGATATCCCTAAGAATGAAGAAAAATATTTATTTTTGGATAATATGAATTGGTCCTCTACTATCATAGAAAAAACTACCCAAGTGTATAAAATTTATTAAAATGATAAAATAAATCCATTAGTTAAAATAAGAAAATAAAAATAAGTTGTAAAATACTTTTACTAAATTAATAAATTAAAATATCTGTCCACACATATCTCTAGATGAGGTTCTAAAATTTTGATATCACATGAGGAATAGTTAATTCCTATGTGGATAATAATTTATAAATTTATAGAATGTATAACTGAAATCACTTACTCTACATTTAATTAGTATATGATATGTAAGTCCATGTTTGATCCGACAGAGATAGGTCAGAGTAAATAATTTATTTAATATAATAGTCACAAATTAATAGTGATTAAAAAGAATATAAATATAAATTTTAATCTAGTGTATTTTTGAATAATTCAATAGAATAAAATAAAAATAATTTTACTAAGTATGAAAGATCATAGTTCAGGTAATGAATAAATTATACATCCCATGATTCTCCAAGATTGTCATCTGAATTAGGATTAAAGAATCATAATGGTCAAGGTAATTATTTTCCCTTTCATTAAAAATATATTTTCCCAAATATCATGGTACATCGGTTAATTAATAAAGGATGTTACCCTAAATCATTTATATATATATAAGTTGGTCGACCCAATTGTCATGGTGAAAACCTTGTTCTAGTTATCTATTTCTTTTAAATATTCTTTCTCCCTCACCTTGGAATAAAATTGTCATCCATAATAAAATAAAGAAGAATAAATTTGGAAAAATTGATGTGAAAAAAAAATACCAATTTAAATTAAAAATTCAGTCTCTATTTATTTTTTACAATTTCCATTTACAATACATACCGATAAAGAAAATTAAATATCCCCATTGTACTTGACATGAGGGGAAGAAAAAAATAAAGAAATTTAAGATCAAAAAGAAGTGTTGTAGATATCCTAAAGGGGGACTTCGTTGTGCACTACACCTCACCCTATCACTCTTGTATATTATCAAAAAAAATTACAAAAAAAACTACCCTCTTAATTGAAGGAATCAAATGTGCTCGAGTTATATTTATTCCACCATTAATTCTTCCATTGATTCCTCCTCGGTCATCATAAATTTATTACGACCAGCCATTATGTTTGGATGATTCAACCCTAAGAGTCATGTGGAATTTAGACATGCTTCATAATATATTTCTGGGTTTCTGGTAAAAGTTTCACAATTTTACACATGGTGTCATAGAGTGAAATTTTTTATTTTCACCCTAAAGGCTATTTTCACATATTGCTTATTGTATTGGACTTTGAATATTTCTTATTGTGAATAGTTGAAACCAGATTTGAATATTTTTATTTTTCCATTTTGTGGTTCTATCTAACCTTGAATTATCAATTTCTATCCTCATACTTTACCCTTGACTTCTCTCAATTCATAGATCATCATTTTCATCATGAACTCTATCTTTTTTCTCATTTTCTTACTTGATTATTTTAAAACTATATCTAGGAATTAAATAAATAAAAAAATAAATACCAAAATGAGTTAATAATTTATTGAAATAAATAAATAAACTTAACATTAAAAATTTATTCATAAAATGTAGGTATCAGTAACATATATGAAAAGGTGGTGAATACAAGGAACCCATGACATATTATATTCATAGTATTGAAGCAACACATAATGACATGTGAATATAGTAAAACATGGAAACAATCTACAAAATCAATACTCAATAGATAAAATATTATAACATTAATCACGAGCTTTAGATTCCCACATGCGATGATACTCATGAATGGTAATGAAGGTATGCCCTCACAATAATTATACTAGGGAGACATGTGTAAATGAGAGCCCTAGAAGGTATAGAACTTACTACCACAAATTCATTAAGGAATAACTTCATGTTTTGTTATAGAATGACACCTGAATTTCATCCATTTATTTTTCAGCTCAAACTTCTCATTAATAATTCCCAGAACCGATTCAACTATTTAATTTTAAAAACAATTAAAAACACCACACACAATAAAACATTCTCTCTCCTGTATAATTTCTAATTTATCATTTTAATCAATTTCATATTATTAATAGTTTATTTCTTAAATTATAATTATAATTTAACATGTGATAATATTTAATCTTTCTATAATTATATATTTTTTCTATGATAATTAATATTTATCATTATTTATTAATTCTGAGTGAACCATTTAATGTTAAATTTATCATTTTTCCATAAATATTAGAAAATATTATTTTTCCAAAAAAATGAAAATTAAGGTACCATAAAATTATTATTTAAAAAAATAATTATCTTAATAACAATGTAGAGAGAGGGGGTTTTTCCATACCTGTAAACTACTAAATGAACTTGGATCAGTAAAGGAGGACTTCATAGATCCTATTTTGAGTGATTTCTATACTTCCCAAACATGATAGGGGACTATATAAACTATATATAGTAATTTATATATATATTATAGGAAATATAGTCTCACACTAGTTCACATCATTAAAAAAATAAATTAAATTGCATTTTAACTTATTTTTCTTAATCATAAGGAGCTCAAAATCCTTAATAAATGGATTAAAAAATTTAAATGGCTCAAAAATAATCAATTCCTATGATTTAAGTCATTTAAATTCATTAAACATTTACTATTTTTGTTCTTGATAAGTAAAATAGAGAAACAGTAAAAACCTATTTCCAAAAATGGTCTCTATGTAACATTAACATGGATTTAAACAAACATAGCTCCTAGGTGTTGTGTGCGAGTACTGGGTTACCCTTATTATGTGGTTGGAAATATTGAATTTATCATATGAAACATATCCCTACCCTTATGAACCTATTTAAAATAGTGGGTTTCCCTTATGAAACATATGAGTTACCCTTATATAACATAAATAATCTAGGGGTTACCCATATATAATGCCATGATTACCCTTTTGTGAAGCTCGGAAGACCCTTATATAGTGCATGAAATTCCACCTTATTTGTACATAGAACAAATGTTTCATTTACTCAACCCCTATAAATATGGAGCTACACTTATGTAGAATATATAAACTCAAACTACCCTTATATTGAAATAGGTCACCCTTATGAAACCTTTATAGAAATGAGTTTTCCCATATTAAACCTGTGGAAAGGAATATTTCCCCATATTAAATGAAATTAAAATGTTCATTACCCTTTTATTGGGGCTTAGAAACCCATTTAACCCTTGGATAACCCTCAAATTAATTGAGTAATGATAATATTTATTAGAAAATTACATTTTCACAAAAGAAGGATTATAAATTATATTAAAAAAGAGTGCCAAAAAGTCATTTAAAACTGATAATGTTACATGAATGATATCACTTGATGGGAAAAATCATATATTCCATTAAGTTTTGATACTCATAGGACTTTGAGACACATTTTCATGGTATATTCTCATAGTAATCGTCAAAGAAATAGATTATGAGAACATGATCTGCCAGTGGGAAATAAATATTAATATTCCACATTAGATGAAACTATTTTCATACATATATAATGATCCTTATAATATTATGTTTTTTTTAATACCTCTTATGAGTCCTTTAATTTGATGTATTGATGAAAATCATGACAACAAATACTCACGATGAGGTAGGATACATTGGGTTCATCGGGAATGACATTGTATTAATGAATAATGTGAGAAAGTATTTATCCATTCAATTATTTAAAAAAATTATATATCAATTCCTTTCACAAAAATGGAACATCATGGTTATGTATATGTCTATGAAATTTTATCAGTAAGTCTATTTCCTAAATATCAATGACAGAAAAATTGATAATATAGTTTAAATACACCATCCAAAAACCTACATTATTAGAGATATAATTATCAAAATTTTATATAAAATATGTATCTTATTTACTGTTTATTATCATTGCAATATTTAAATTCTTTCTCTATGGGTGTTTGAGCATTTTTTTAGATGTTAATGTTAGAATTTTTGTGTAACGGCCCAATTATTGTTGTTATTATCCTAGAACCAAGTTCTCTATAAACTGTGATTTATTTTATTCATCTTTTTTAATACTAATAAACATCTTATAACATCATTACTAGTCTTATACATGATATATTATTTGATAATATCCTTATAGTAACTATAAGGACCCATCCCTAAACGTCACGCAATATTGAGTTAAGTCAATAATTTAAATTCATTCATATTGAGGATCTTTTCAAGGTTAGGGTTCTAGAGAATTAAGACATAACTATGACATAAGAACTCTGATATTACAAATTATACACTTCTACTCACTATCCATTTTTTTAGAATTTAAAACATTATAAAATAAAACCTGAATTTTTTTTCTTGATAAAAATTTTTATAGCATTCATCTAGACTTATTCCATTATTTTACCCATCCTAATACCATGTGAAAAATGTTTTTAAAAATGGTATGTCCAAAAAAATCAGAAAGGGTCATTAAAAAGGAAATAAATTGTTTGTACATGAATATTTTAAACTCATGAAAAAAATTCCCCAAAACCATAATTTTCAAGCATAAAATAGAAACTCTTTATCTTACCTCATGAAATCAAAACATTCTATTAAAACACCAAAGAAATCTGAAGTCATAAAGGTATCATAATGCATCTATACCATTCTTACACTATAACATTCAAATATATATAGGGAGTAACCTTCATGGTTATTTTTTGGAATACCCATCATAATATATTCCCTAAATCAATTAAGAGAAACCCAACCAGTTAACTCTGTCTCATTAACCAATGAATTGGACATCTATCATCTGTTCTACCACCGATTGTTTATCACTAAACCACCTGTATTCATAATAAATTTTAAAGAAACAAAAGATAATCATAAAATATAAAACACTCACAAAGTAAAAGTAGCATTTCCTCTTTAAAATCACATCTCATTTTTACAAGCCACACACTCATAAATGAATGCATATCATATGAAAATAAAATGGTTCAATTTTGAAGGAATCATTAAAACATTAATGTGACATAAAAATGGGAAATTCCTTTAATTCAGAATAATTTTAAAAAACATTGTTTTTTATTTTTTAAAAATATTTGAAAGAGTAATTATTAAGGAGGGTTTTAAAAGAAAGTTCCCAACCTCATGTCCGACTCCTCTTGTATGTTATTTATCATTCAGAATAATAAATTTAGGTTAATTTATTCTCTATTGATAATTTTATTAATTTTTATTATTACCTTTATATCACAAATTTCAATATTATAATAATTGCATAATTATTTATGTTCATATTGGACGTTTGGTGGTTCTTCAGTACTTGATTTGGAACTAAATTTGGAATGATATCATTATTCCGTGTGGTCATAATCACATCATCTCCAAAAAAGTATTAGTGGCAAAAAAATCACCTTTTAATATCAATTATACCTTCATGTCATTTCAAATAAATATTTATATGAAACAGGAACAACATTACAATCATAGATATGGTAAGTCGTACATACACACGAGTAATGTTTTCTATTTTTCATTAATCATTATGGAATAAGAGGAAGTACTATTTTATATTTCCATAATAATCCTAAAATCATTATTATAATATTAATCATTTAAATAAACTTATATATTCAATCCATGTGATGTGGTGAATAAAAATAAATTACATCACTTCGTGGAGATGATAGTTCACACGTACACACGAACGATGTTACAATTTTTATGTGTGTGGAAAGTAAGATCATAATTGGTATATTATAATCAAAAAATAATTAATATATCATGAATACAACATATTTACATTAATTCCATCATTATATATAGTCATGATATATTTTTATGGAAAAAAACTATATCTGTTCATGGAGGTGATAGTTCACATGTACACATGAACAGTTAATTCATTTTCCATTTAATGGGATTTGATATGGATTCAGTTTATAATATAATATAATGAAATTTAAGTGTATTTAGGAAAATGGATTTATTATTTCATCATTTTTTGAGAATATTTGAAGGAAGTGGAGGATTAAATAATATCAAAACACTTAAATGAAAACATTATATTTCTTTGGGAAGATCACCTTTTCTTAACACCATAACACATATACGGAGGGTCTTTATCCTAAAGTAAGGATTTAATAATTGGGATAGGGATTCTATGAAAGTTTTTCAGTATATATTGTCCAATTAAAAAGTTTTTTAAAGTGTAATAAATATAAATGAATTAGATTCCATTTATAGGAGAGAGGAGGGGCACTCTTGGAAGTATAAATATTATTCAACTAATATAAATTCATTTTCTATTAAAAATGGGTCAAATTTTATTTATTTAGAATATAGGATGAATATGGTTTTCAATATAATCTTGAAACAAAAATTAGACAAGTTTTAATATTGTTTTAATCCTTATCTTGTTGTTTTAACCCTTTTTAACTCTTACCGTTTTATCAAGTAATTTACAATTTGAGAGTTAAAATAATTACCATAACATGCCAAAATACAAATTAATTAGTCATTAATGAAATATTTAGACATATCAAAACTATTTTATGGAAAAATGGTTTTTTATAAATTTTATATCATTTAATTAAATATTTTATATTTTCAGATATGAATTATGTCAATTTTGGAAAATTTCATTAATTGGATTTTAAAAAAATTGATAACATTTTGATTCCTTAAAAAACTAATCTAAATAATTAATTTCATGTAAAATTCTTCCATTTAATTTTTTTATTAAATCAAATATTCTAAACTATATTTATTTTAATATTATTGATATCATTTGCTTGATTCTTTTTTTTAAATAATTACTCCATCATGATTGTGTTTTAATTAAATTTAATTATTTAACATCTAAAAATTTTCAATAAATTAACATGATGTATATAATCCTATTATCATTAGAATTACTATTTATAGCCTAATTTATACTTTATATAACATAATATTAAATAAGATTAACTTATTAAAAATATTAGTATGCCCTTTTTAACTTATCTTTAAATAAAATAAAATAAAAGTCATATTCATACCCAAGTTTCTTACAAATTTACTACTTTAGGACAAAGGTTGTTTTTTTAATACCACTCATAAAATGAAATTTGTACAAGTATTAGGTTGATTTTTTATTATCATAAAATTATTTTTCGTTTAATTACCAGATTTACTCTTAACTGTGGTAAATAAAATACAAAAGTTACCCTTCAAAAAATATTACGTTTATCATATTAGATAAAATTTCTGATAACAATTACAAACATGCATCCATTTTTTAAAATTCAATTCAAAGAATCTTTTATATTAGGTTTGACACTAATCCCAAAAATGTGGTGAGAAGGCAGGTAAAAGAGACATTCGAAATTCCAATATGTTTTTATATATAATTTCAATATACAAATTATTACAATGACCTAAATTGGATTAAATTATAAAACCATTATTTAATGAACCTTCAAAACAAATTAAATGGATAATCTAAATATATTAATAAATTGGAAAAAATCATTTTTTGATAAAAATCCAATATTTTTCTCTATTCATTAAATATTTATTATTGTCAAAGAATGCCAAAAAAATCAACCAAAAAATTTTTGATACTCCAATTATAAATAAGATGTTTATTTTTTAAAAAATAACATACAAAATTATCAAAATATATATTTACAAATGGTTCTCTATCAACAGTTAGTAAAACTACATTTTTAAAATATTAGAGCTTTTTATACTTAAAATTAGATTTATTCTTATTTTAGGGTCATGGAATTTATTAGATGGAAGTAAAAACATTTAATAAATATTCTTTAACATAATATAGTTAGTGGAATTAATTCCTTCCAATACAATGACTATGAGATAACTATCACTAAAAATAATATTATAAATAATATATTATTTTCAATATAACTCAATCTTGGGTGCAATGTATGATTTCAAGGAAAACCATTGTTGTGTGTCAGGTATGATATTAAACAGAACATAACTTTAAGGTTAGATTATCATCTAATTAATAAATATTAATATATGTGACAAGTTATTATTATATAATTATCTTGGATGTTACATCCATCCCCCATTTGGAAATTAAATGCTCCCGATTTTGAAGTTTGGCTCGATCACTAAGGCTTCAGATTTCAAAATTACTTCATTGGAATCCCACATTGAAAAAATAGTTAATAAAACCAAAAATTTAAAAAAACAGTAAAAATGTCACCTAAAATAACAAGTACTTGGGCTTCATGTAAGAAAAAGTGGATATAAAATAGAAAAATAACCCCCATGTTCTGATAGATAGTGATAGAAAACATTTTTAGGAAAAATATAACAATCAAAAAACCATAAATTTGTGATGGGTTAAATGGTCTTTGACTTCATAGTAAGAAAATTAAATTGAAAACATTTTTGTTTTAATATACTTTTCATAGATTTGAGGAATTATTTTACTACTCAGACTAAGATCATAAAGTAATATACTTCCTTGAAAAGTAGTGCTTCCTCCATTAATAAAATACCACCACAAAAATCAAAAATTTATCCAAATGATGAGTAATCAAGAAGAATAAACTTCCATAAAATCACAAAATTTACAAAACAATTAACAACCTATTTACCCATTCCTAATAAATTAATCAAAAACAAAAAAAAAATTTATAATATAAGAATATTCTCCAAAAATTAATAATCCTATATATGATAATATACTCTATTATTATTCAAAATACAACATTGATACACATAGTACAACATAGATGATTCACTAAACAACTCTACTCGAAAATTCCTGAAATTAATCTAAACAAAGATTGAAACCCAAAATTGATAACAACATGATTAAATAGTCTTCCAAGAAAAATTTTAACATTTATCTCCAAATAACATCAACCACTATTAATATATCAAAAAAAATTAATTACCATAATTCCATATTCTCCAGGATAGGTTAATCATTTTCATAAATAACCTAATTCCCCATAAAACCGCAATTAAAATGATAGATTCTTCAAAAATATACTTAAACCATTAAAACTCAATTAAAATCCCACAGTATTCTTTTTACATTAATCATATAATGTTCTAAAAATAGTTAATGTGTTCCAAAATAATATTTTTCACTTAATCCCCAATTCATTTTCCAATTCCAAGGATATCAATTTGATAAAACATAATTACCCAAAATAAACTTATTTTTATTCCATCACCTCCTTTATCTAAAAAGAAGCATTCATCATAACCAGAGACTTCATATAGGACAATGGTAGGAATTAAAACCTTGTCTCCCTTAGATTGTGGGTTTGATTCACATAGTCTTGTCTGATGCGATGGGTTTTTCAAATGTTTTGAGGATTTTACTTTTTTGAAAATGAAATAATTCTAATAAAATTACCAAAATTTGATAAAATCATAAAAATTAACAATGAATTTTTTAACCTCAGAGGTTATCTCATAACATTCATTTTCATCCCAAAATGTAATATCCTATAATTACCACAAAATCAAGGAACATATAACCCCTAAAGGTTATTTATAATTTTATAATTATGTCCACATAAGAAAAACAAATTATTCCTATAATAAATTTTTCACATGAAAAACATCATGGATACACATATTAAAAAACAATAATAATTCCAAATTATTCCCATCATCAAAATATCATTAATACATTTAAAAAATTCACCAACTCTAGATCTAACGTAACTCTCAAATTCCTAAAATGTTGACATATAAATCATCTAGTATTATTCATGTTCAATTAATGATTAATTTCCACATTATATATTAATATAACGTTCCTAAAAAACATGAATCATGTCCTAAGATTAAATAATGTCATAACATAAGTGAAGAAATACACCATGCCTTCCATATTTATTTTTTAGTTTCTTCATTTTCAATTTTTATAGAAATAGGTTTGGCTAAAAAATATTTGTACCGTCCTATGGATACCATCACTGAACTTTAATTAGATGAAATTAATTTTCATAATGAACATAATCCCCGCATTTAAAATATTCAATTGATAAATTCGGAATAACCTATTTACCATTCATTGATTCAACTGAACGCTTTCTCTTTCCATAGAATGTTATTACTTTAGAACCTTCATTTCTACATCAATAACATCTTCATGTCCCATTAAAACATTTTCCTGTGTGTTTATGTACACATATATGACACATATATTATTGAATATAGTTAACATTATGATCAGTTTTACCTTAACTTCAACAGGTATTCATTTCTCTCATATATGATTCATCATAAAAAATACCAAGGTTTAAGTGGTCAACCATTACTCAAGATAATTTATTTAGAATAACCCTGAGATTTCTCACTCGAACACATATTTCATTTGTTTTCATATTCATAGAGCCATAATATTTTCCTTCACATCCATTATAACATTGTATCTTGATGAATCCATCAATTTACTAAAACAAAAAAGGTTATTATGAGTAAATAAAACAAAGAAATATATCATATAACATTTTATGAGGAAGGTAACAGTGAGATATCATTATTAATGTTATTATAAAATCATTAAATTTATCTAATATATCTATATATCTTCCTACAAACACAATAATTGTGGATATATAAGTCTTTTAACTTAATCTTAGATAACACCCTAACCTCCAAAGTTATCTAAACCGGCCTTTGATACCTAATATAAGGCCCCAGCCTTAAATGTCGCATAATCTTGAGTTAAGTCAAGAATTTAAATTCATTCATATTGATTATAATTTCAATTGTAGAGTTTGATCGAATTAGTCCATTAATATTACATAATAAAAAAATATTAAAAATTAGACACTTCTACTCACTATCTAATTTTATCAAAAAGTAAAACCATCTAAAATAAAACCTGATTTATTTTTCTTGTTAAAAATAATCATAACATTCATTTGTACTTTTTCATTTATCATATCAATACTTATAATGTTTGAAAAACATTTAAACACTTGGTATGAGCACAAAAAAATCTCAGTAATGGGAATAAAATAAGGAAAGAAACTGTTAGCCCATTATTATTTTAAACTCCTGAAAACATTTCCACAAAATCATAGTTTTCACACATAAAACATAAACTATTTAGCTTACCTCATGAAATAAAACATTTCTTCTGAAAATAATTATAAAAAATATATCATAAAGGTAACTTGTGGAATCCGTATCAATCTTACATTATAACATTCACAACTACATAGGGGGTAACATTTATAGTTATGGCATACCCATCACAGTATGTGCCCTAAATATCTTAAGAGAAACCCAACTTGTAAACACCATCTCATTACCAAATGCATTGGAGAGATATAAAGGGATCCACCACTCTCGGTTTATCATGAAACCACCCATATTTGTAAACATTTCCAAAGAACCAAAACATATTCATTCCACATAAAATAAGAATAATGAAAAAATAAAAGTTCCTCTTTAAAATAAAAGTTCATTTTTTCAAGTCGCACACTCATAAATGGAAACTCGTCGTTGGAAACTAAATTAGAGAAGTTGTAAAAAAGTTATTAAAATTTTAAAGATAAATAAAATCAGGAAAATACATTAATTCAATATATGTAAAAAAAATATTTTTGATTTTGTAAAAATAGTTGAAAGAATAACTTTTAAAGAGGGTTTTAAAAGAAATTGCCTTACCTCAGGTATAACTAGTCTCGTACATTCTTTATATTCTTGAATAATAAATATAGGTTAATTTTTTATTTCTTAATAACCTTTTTCAAGTTTATTATTCCCTTTAAATTACTTATTTCAATGTTTTAACAATTAAATAATTATTTAAATTCATATTGTACATTTTGTTGATATTCGGTACTATAGTTGAAAATAAACTTTGTATGATGTCTATTGTCCATGTGTTCATAATTATATAATATCCATGATAAAATTCATGACATAAAATTTTCTATTTTATATCAATTATACCTTTAAATCTATTCATTAAACATGGATATGAAAAATGAAAATGTTAAAACCATAGAGACGGTAAGTTGTACGTACGCATGAGTAATGTTTTTCATTTTTCATTTATCATTATGGAAATTAGGTAAGTATTATATTATCTTTCCATAATTACCATAAAATAATTAATATTATGTTAATCATTTAAATATACTTACTTATACTTCCCATGTGATGTGGTGAATAAAAATGAATCACATCGCTTCGCGGGGGTAATAGTTCACACATACACATGAACGATGTTACCATTTTTATGTGCATAGAGAGTAATGATTTAATTGATATATTATTATAAAAAATTAATAATATGTCATTAATATCACATATTAACATTAATTACATCATTATAACAATCCATGAGAAACGGTTATGGAAAATAATTATATTGGTTCGTGGAGGTGATAGTTCACACATACACACAAACGATTAATTATTTTCCCATTTAATGGAAGTGGAGATCGATTTAGGTGATTATATTAACATTTTTACACCTAATTATATTGAGGATACTTGAGTTACTATTTAATCAAGGATCAAGGATATTCAAAGGATGTGGTAGAATAAATAAAATAAAAACACTAAAATGAAAACATTAACTTTCCTTCAGAGGATCACCTTTCCTTAACACCTTAACACATATTAAGAGGGTGTTATGACTAAACTAAGGCTTCAGGAATGTTGGGATTGATTCTAGTAAGTGTTTTGAGTAGATCTTTTCAGAACCAACATCTTTTATAAGAGTAAAGAATATAGATGAATGGGAACCCTTTTATAAGAGAGAGGAGGGGAACTCTTTGAATTCACTACTACAGATATAGCCTTTATCAGTTCTAGAAAAGTTCATTAATAGCACTATAAAAACACTATTAATCAAGGAGAAGATAGAGGGGGTCCCTTTTATCAGCGTTTTTTTATCACTGATAAAGGTGGACTTTTATTAGCACTTTTGTTATCGCAGATAATGGTGGGCTTTTATCAGTGCTTTTAAAAAGCACTGATAAAAGTTAACATAAATTAAAATATATATATATATATATATATAATGTGGGGGGAAGCTTTTAACAATGCATGACCCCCCCCCCCCCCACCCACCGTTAGCAGCGCTAAGCAGACCCCCCGCCTCACACTCTCCTGCGCGCTGCCCTTTTCGTGCAGCCCCCACATCCAGGCACATCCTTGCTTCCACCAGAACTCGAACCCACAACCTCAAACTTGCGCGCCTGCACCTTTAACACTAAGCCATTTTTTTTTTTTTTTTCTATTTAATGATATTTTTATTTATTTATATATATATAGTTATATTTATTCGTATATTAATATAGATTCATATTAATATGAATATATTTGTTATATTAATACATATATATTTATTCATATATTTATATTTATCTATATTTATTTATATATATATAGTCATATTTATTCATATAATAATATAGATTCATATATATATTTACGAATAAATACATATATATGTGTATTTGAAAATCCATAGAATGTTAAAATGACCAAAAATTCTAATCCAGAAGCTTTTTTCAATTCCACAACCAGTGAAATTAAAGAATATGAAGCAATCTTCGATGTGATATGTTGTACAGGACTAAAGGACATCTGGATCAGATGTTATACTTGTTTGAATGTTAACAAATCAGGGAATCCCAACTAAAAACTCAGTTTTGGTGGCCTTATGGACGTTTTTTGGCCTTGAAAAATGTGACAGAAGATTGTCTTCAGTCACTAGTGCAAAGAGCTCATCACAGGCTTCTATTTGATATGTTGTAGAGCTCAAACGGACACCCGGATCAAAAGGTATGGTCATTTGAATTTTGAGTTACATTTTCACCTTATTTTAGATCTTTTATTAATTTTTTTGATTTTTGAAGTCTTTAAATTGTTATTAAATGATTTTTATTCGATGATAATTAGAAAATTTTTGATTAATAATATTTTTTAAAATATTTTAAATCCATTTTCACTAATTTTCTTATATATTAAATGTAATATCTATTTATACTTATCTAAAACATATTTAAAAAATATATATTATATTTATATCAATATAAATATAATTATATAACAATATTTAATTTTTCATGATTTTTTTTGGAAACATAAAATTTATCAGTGTTAGGAAAAAGCACTGATAAAGCCACCCATTATCAGTGCTACTAAAAGAAGCATTGATAATGGGGTCCCCTTTATTAGTGCTAAAAAAAGCGCTGATAAAAGGGGGAATTTATCAACGCTGATAAAGGGTTACTTTTAACAGCACTTTTCTTAGCATTGAAAAAGGATCCCCTTTGTTAGCGCTTTTTTTAGCACTGAGAAATACCCCTTTTATCAGTGCTCTTTTTTAGCACTGATAAACGAGTTGTGCTTCCCTTTTATGTTTATGTAGTAGTGATTATTAAAAGCATTAAATTAATATAAATTTATTTTATATTCCAAATGGGTAAAAGTATAATTAGTTTGATGATAAGGTGAGTATGGGTCGATATATAATCATCTAATTAAAATTAGATAGTTTTATTATTTTTTTAATTCTTATGATTTTATTTTAACCCATTTTCACTCTTACCATTTTATTAGGCAATTTACATTTTGAGTGTAAAAATAATTACCATAACATGGAAAAACACCATTGAATGTATAATTAATGAATTTTTTAGACATATATAAACTATTATTCAAAATATTTGGTTTTTATATATTTTACATCTTTTAATTAAATATTTTAAAATTCAAGACATGAATTATATCATTTTTTACACTATTCATTACACGACTTTCAAAAAAATCGTAAAAAAATGATTCTTTTGAAAAAAAATTACTTTAACTCACCTATTACATATCGAATCCATGAATAAAATTTTTTATGGGATAAAATAATTAATAGTTTATTTATTTTAAAATTATTAATATCATTAATTTGATTCTTTATTTAAAAAATCAATTATTGCGTCATCATTATATCAAAATTTAAATTTAGTTATATAATGTCTAAAATTTTTAAATAAATTTTCATGACGTAGAAAAACATTTAATATTTAAAATAAAAATTCATAGTTGAATTTATACTTTACATATCCATATATTAAAAATTATTTACATAATAAAAATAGGAGTATGATATTTTTAGCTTCTCTTTAAATAAAATATAATAAATGTCATATTATTACCCAAGGGTCTTAAAAACATTATAATTTCATCCTAAGTTTGATTTGGGTCGAAACATACTCATCAAATAAAATTATGACAAGTTTTAGGGTAATTATATATTATAATAATATTTTTTTAACCTTTAGTTACCTGATTTACCCTTTACGATGGTAAATAAAATAAAAAAGTTACCATTCACTAAAAATTAGGTTGATTCTATTTGATCAAAAATTTTAAGATGATTAAAACCATATATGTGTGTTTTTAAAAATTCAATTCCCAGAATTTGTAAAATTAAGATTAACACGAATCCCATAGATGTGGCGAGAAGGCAGGTAAAAGGGACATTCAATATTTCAATAATTTTTTATATTGAATTTAAATATAAAAATTGTACCAATAAACTACATTGGATTAAATAATAAAAACCTTATTTAATTATACTTTAAAACTTATTAAAATTATAATCTAAAAGTATAAATATATTAGAGGAAAAATCTTTTTTGGATTAAAATGTAGTATTTTCCATTATTCATTAAAAATGAATATTATCCAAAAAAGACCAAAAAATCAACAAATGTAAATTTTGATGATAATATTCTGAAGAAGAAGGTTATTTTTTTTAATATAACTTATAAAATTATCAAAAATAGATTTAAAAAGGGTTCTCCATCAATAGATGGAAAAACTACATTTTAAAAACATTAGAGCTTTTTATAATTAAAATTTGATTTATTCTTATTTTATGCCTATAAAATCTATTGGAAGGAAGTGAAAACATTTAAAAAATTCATAAACCAAATAAATTTAATTCTATTCATTCCTTCCAATAAAAAATATAGGCGATAACTACCACTTAAAATGATAATTTTAATAATATATTACTTTTTGATTTTACTCAGTCTTGTGTGCAACATAAGATTTTGGAGAAACTCATTGTTGTGTATCAGGTACGCTATCATAGATAGCATACCATTAATGTAAAATTATTCTCTAATTCATAAATATTAATAAATAGTAAAAGATCTTATTATATAATTACCCGTTGTGTTATAATTACCATCGCACTAAAAGGTCATGTCAGTTCCCTTGTATGATGAGAACCCATAAGATCAGTGACATTATTACTAAATATGTATTTTCTATAGCTAGATGATATCATCAGATGAGTAAAACATATATAGGTTATTATTAGTGAATACCCAATGAACTTTTAATAACCCTCTTGTTGGGTACGGCATTGGTAAGTTCTAGTGTAGGTGATTATGATAACTCAACCCACTAGTAAAAAATCCACTTTTATAATTTTCATTGGATGTTCCTTAATATGGAAAGGTATATTGGTAATTGGAAATTATGATTATTATTAATAAATTTTATTATCCATATAATTTTTTGTGTTGAAAACTAATCGTGACAACATATGTTTTCTGTGTAGTAGGATATATTGGGTGTATCATGAGTAATATTACATTAATGAATAATGTGATAAAGGATTTATCAATTTTGTTATTTAATCAATGTTGATATATTAGGTCCATTTATAGAAATTAAACTCCCTAATTAATTCATTTCAATAGTTTACTTTGGGAATGTTTGTTTTTTGAAAGTTGAATAAAGAGACATTAGGCATATAGACCGATGACACAAGTATACAAATATATAGATTAGATATATCCTTATAAAGGATTATATTACATAGTAATAGTTTTCATGGGATTATATATCATTGAGAAATTAACTAATATCAATTTGGGTGTCTTTTCTTGTGGATATATTATTAAATTTTACTATGCTAAACTCTTCATAATTCTACTAAGAAGGTGGCATAGAGTGCCACACACAAACTATGTTCTAAACCTCATTTAAATATTAAGATTATTTATTACTTAAAATATTGAATAAATATTAATATTTTATGTGGTTTAACAGTTATTTATTTTGTCTTGATCAAATATATTAATTCACTAGTTATTGGATAGAATATTTGGAAAGTATAATATTTAAATAATATTTATTTTAAATTTAGTGAATATAATATTTTTTATTTATTAGAAAATAATGAATTGATATCAATTTATTAAAAAAATAATTATTATTAAACTCCCAATAAATATGTTAGAATAATTTAGGTATTTTTGTAATGGTTTGATTAGAAATAATATATATTAAATATTATGTGAATACATGTTAAAGAATTTATTAAATAAATAATATTTAACTAATTGATTTTGTTTTTCACATGTCAAGAAACAAAAATGTCATCATTATTATAAACCTGGGAATCCAAGATTAAAATTAAAATTATAAGGGTGAATATTCATTTATTATTTTCTAACCCAACAACTATTTAAACCAAATTAAATTACATCTAACCCTAATGATATCAGTTTCCACGGTTGGGAAAAATGACTCTGGGGAAGCCTGACAATACCTAGAATGAACCTTTGTAAAAAGACTCTAAAGAATAAAGATCAATCTTCCTCCACTACCCCTATCAATCAATGATAGATCATGTAGAGTCATTATTTTAAGATATTCTCATGAATATCAATGATGAATAATGAAATATTTTGGATCTACCATGATACCACTCAAATATTCCTACTTTTCTGAACCATGCTGGGATGTCATCCAACCCAACACCTAGCTTGATTCATGGAATACCCCGATGGGTATTACTCTTCCCCATGGGTTGGAAATTGGTTCCTGGTATTAGAATTATATTTTTGGGAACGATTTCACCAATAATAAATAGTTGTAAATGAATACTAAAACAATATGTTAAGATTAATATCAACAACCAAAATAGATGAAAAAATTCAGGATTGAAATTTTATATCATTTACCAAACCCAAAACAACCCATGTTAGGGAGGGTTACCAACTAAACATGAAACAAAACCTATATGCAACATGAGGGTCATCACCATCTAGCCACTGGCACCAACACCTATATGATTAGCCCACTATCAACCTGAACCACCATCATAATATATCATCCCTTTATCTGAGTCAATCATTACTAAGTCTACAAATTCCAAAAGGTGTATTCAGGGTGTGATCCAAAGCCTAGTAGGATGCCACCCAATAAAAGAAATTTTATTTCCAAAAAAAAAATAAGGTAATTAATATAAAAGTTTTATAAAAGGGATAGAAGAAATTTATCTAAAATTATTTTCAATGAAAACACATTTTCTGAATTTGAAATAACCAACAAGGAGCACTGTATGCCTATAGTAAGTAAGATATCAAAAAAATAAACTATTTCATGGGAAATTCCTATAGACTCTAGCTCTCATGAGACACTATGTACCTTTTATCTCAATGAAATGTGGTATAGTAACCACAACCCACAATGTTCTCATGTACAATCCAATAGAGAGGAATTCATCCAATGTAGAGACCCGTATCTTGACGTACATGGACATTACATTACTTTTGAGGAATACTTAGTACATAACAAAAACACACACACAAGGATTGTAATAGTTTAGTGTCTTTGGAATCTCGGAACGTAATCTTCTAATTGTGGGGAAAGATCTTCAATATCTCCCATAAAGATCTTCCCTTTTTTACCTAAAAACCTTTCTTTATATCCTGGGGAAAAGAAAACATAAAAGGGTGAGCTCAAATGCTCAGTAAGGGTAAACAAAAGAAATATCAATCACATCATATACATAAGAACATAGCTTTTGAAAATCTTAACCTGCAAAAGAGCTCATAATATCATAACATGGGATAAATCATAGAAGTGAAAATGAGATCCCCATAATCATAACATAAAACTTGAAACTTTGTGGCATGCACACATAATCATGGAAAATCATTTCTTGTTAGTCATGACTCATTGCCAAGACTATCTTAGTGGACAAAGTCCCTTTCTGAACCGAGTTCACTCCTCGTTTCAGTCCTGTATCACTGAACCGAAATAACCTTCCGTTCCAGCCATGTCTATCTCATGAGATATAAAATCATTACCCAATGCATTGGAGGGAGATATAGGTCCCACCCATCTTATAATGAATCCTTTCTTATGTGTGCCACATAATCATAAACCATACATCATAGCGTAACCCATGTAATAAAAATGGGATTCTTAAACAACATGACATCATAAAACAATTCATATAAGGTAAAGGAATTAATAAAAATATTTCCATCACAACATAATCAAATCCATGTAATAATAGGGATAAAAACAGAACCCTTTATTATCTTAGATGGAAAATAATTTTGATAAAACACTTGAACTCCATTCTTGAGGAAAATATCCTTTCTTTTTCAAAAACATTTTTCCTTTCTTAACATGTCATAAAACATTAAACTAAAAGAAGTTGATTAAAAATAAACTTGAAAACTTGTAAAGGAAGCTTCTTGGAAATAATGTTTTAAAAATCCATTCAAGCCGTATAAGTTAAAAAAACATTCTTCGTACTTTTGTCGGAAAAGTCAAAAAGTAACTCGTACAAAAACGACAAAAGATTCCTTTCATTTCTTTTACTAATAACTCACCGAAGGTAAAAATGGATTTAAACAATTGTAGGTGGATGGAAGTAATATTACATATTGATGAAACATGGACGTGGATGATAAAATACACCCCAGTAAATACTTACGAATAAACAATCTCGGATAAAAATGAGATTGTGATATTTCCCTTACCTTTGGTCCGACTTGCTTTGTAAGTGTCTGAACCTCCTGTATAATGATTTAAATCATGTTATTGACTTATTACAGAATCATATTTATTGTTATGATATCATATATGGTTCACTTATGACATTATATTACCCGTTCTTTTGTAAATTCCATGTTAAAGAAGTGTTTTGGGTAAAATCGTTTCATTTATCGTAGGTGTTTTGACTTGTTGTTCTTGACATCATTATTACTTATATCATGATTTACTCACTTCCAGAATATAAAATATGATTTATATATCATATATATTCAGTATATATATATATATAACAGGTAGATAAATAAAATGAAAAACACCGTTCATGGAGACGGTAGTCCGTACGTACGCATGAACGCTGTTTTTCGTTCCTTATTGTCTTGAAATGGAAGTAAGTAGATGACATACATATGTATATATATACATAAATCCAGTAGCTTTATAATGTCATATATTTCATTATTATTTCTTATATATACATTATAATCATTCTTAAATGGTTAACATGGAGAATGAATCTCATCGCGTCGTGGAGACGGTATTCCGTACGTACGCACGAGCGATGATATCATTTCTATAAATATTGAATTGAATTGGAGTGGATTATACAATATATCAGAATCAATATGATGTTGTAATAACTATGTATATTTATTCTTTACACCATTATACCCATCCATGTAAGGTGGTGGTGGAAAATAGATTACACCACGGCGTGGAGACGGTATTCCGTACGTACGCACGCGCGGTGATTTCTTTTTCCATCGGATGGATAGATGGTGAAATAGGGTTGTTTCATACTTATAATAACATATCAGTATATGATTGATACTGATGTTATTACTTCATAATGAAACAACCTAAGAAGAAGAAGTGGGAGAAGAAATAAAGATGAAAGAATTGGTAACGGTAATTACCTCTTCTTTGAAGTGCCTCTTTGAGACCTCCTCTTAGGGCACTAGAATTGGTCTTTGAGGAAGACCATAACCTCTAGGATGTTTCTAGGGAAGTGGAGAAGAGATTTTGGCAGGGGTGTCCGAGCTTGAGTGCTCAAATTGGTGTGAGGAGGAGGGGGAGGAGGTGTCCTTTTATAGGGGAGGAGAGGGGCACCTTAGGAATATCTCAAAATATTATTTTATATTAAAGTCAAAATCGGTTTATAATGGTTCCAAAGGGTCTTATTTAGAATCTAAGATGGGGAGGGGTCTAAACCCTATCAACCAATAGAATTTAGACAAGTTTAGGACATTATTTTAACCTTATCAATTAAATTTAACTCTAAGTTAAATAATTTAACTTTTACCATGTCTTTTTGTTTTCTTTCACTATATGGTTAATAAACTTACTATAACATGCCAAACGAACCCCAAATTGTTTATTATTAATATATATATCCTTATCTAAGTCATTTGGCCGAACCTTAGATTTTTAGGAATAAAATAACAATTAATAATATAATATTTGATTTAAAAACTATTTTGTGTCAATTTTGACACTATTTGATATATGATTTTTGTGAAAGTCATAACAGAATTAAATGTTCCAACAAAGTTGATTAAATCAACATTAATATATCATAGTAACCTAGAAAATTATTGGAATTCATAAAAAATCTCAAATTACATTTATTTTGGTGTTTATAACATCAATTATGTCAATATTTCATTAATAAGATAATTACTGCATCATCGTTGTGTCATACGTAAATTAAATTATTTGATGTCTAAAAATTACAAATAAAATACCATCATGTAGGAAATCTTTTTAGATTTCTAATGAATATTTACAATCGAATTTATCTTATGTATAACCCCATATTAAAAATGATTTACTTATTAAACTTTGATTTTAACTATTTTAACCTTTCTTTAAATAATTTAATAATAAATGTCCTAATCTAATCCAAGTGGGCCTAAATGGTCATATTTTATTCCTAAGTTTGTTTTTGGTCGAATTACACTTTTCCAATAGAATTAGGACATGTGTTAGGGTAATAGTAATATCATATTTACCCTTAGTTACCCTATTTACTATTAACCGCGGTAAAAAAAGTAAAAAGTTACTATTCACCAAAAAATTATTTTCATCTCATTGAACCACATTTTAGTCCTTGATATTAACCGTGTCTCTCGGATTTTTGAAATTCCATTCACAGAAGCGGTAAAATTAAGTTTTATGAAAAATTCAGTTTTTTAACTACCACTTAGTGGTTTCACTATTCATCAAAAATTGATGTTTTTCAGAACAATGCCAAAATTTCATCCCAAGCTATATTTCATATTCCGAATTCAAAAATGAAGTCTATTTTACCAAATTCATAACATAAAAGTTGCATTAATTAATTTTATAATTAAATCCCGCTGTTAAAACAAATAGCGTGTTTTTAAGAAACAATATCTATCAAAAGATTGACACTTGTTTATGTCTAGTTTAAATGTGAAATTACATCCAATGACCAAAATTGTATTAAATTGTAAAAATATATTCTAAATATACTTTAAAACCACTCAAATTAATGATTTATCACTATTAATTATTTCGATTAAAAAAGTTGTTTTTAATTATAATTTAGTAATTTTCACTATTCATCAGAATATGAAAGTTATCCGAAAAGTACCAAAATTTCACCTTAGGCTAAATTCGATACTCCAAATCCAAAAATAAAGTCCATTTTGAGAGTTAAAATTTCTAAAATTTAAAAAGTGGTTATTACTATTCATAACAGCTAGTTTTAATAATATTTTAATAGCATATCATTGTTTCGTGAAACTCAGGATTACGTACCACACTCGCTATCGAGGAAGGTTGCGATTGCGTGTAATGCAAGGCAAGTCAAGGATGCGTGTTGTGCAAGCTCCTTTTGGTGTAGCGTATAACACAAGACATTAGTAAAATAAAAAAGAATATTTTTCATAAAATCTCGGGCTGTTACATCCAAAGTTCTAATGGTATCTAGTCATCATCACAATTTAGTTTGTGTTATAATCTTAAACCCTTCTAGATGAATCTGGGTAAACACACTTTCGATTCAACTAGTGTACTAGTCCTAGTCATCCCATGACGATACCTCGCGTTACCCTCATGCTAAATTTCCATTCCCCATATCACATAATACATCACTTTCACACATGCACAAGCCAATCATTATTAACTCACTTGATAAACCACTATTTCCAAAACCAAAACCCCTTTTAAATTAGAACACACCCAAAACATTCCAAAACATGTTTCACACTATTTACACATTTAATAACACACTATAAATAAGTAAAATAAGGAATAAAAATTGAAAACTCATAGAACATAACTCATTTTCATAGTAAAATCTTCTTTTAACACAAACTCACCTTCTACCCTTTTAAAAACAAATTTTTCACCTCATGAATGATACATAGAACATTACCATGAATTAAAGAAAGAATATAAAAATAAAAAAATATTATTTAATCATGGAACCACCTACCTTAAGTGTATGAACTTCCCAAAATCGGTGATAAAAATTAAACGCACCTCCAAGGGACCCTATAAAGGCAATATTGAACCAAAAAACTTCAGGATTGAACCCTAAAAAATAATATCCGACCCAAAATAGGTCACTCAACCTACTGGAGAACAAAACCTGAAATAAAGAGGAAGTGAAACACTTTAAAAGATGAGTAATCAAAAGATACATTGGTATTTTTGGAGAAACCAAACCAAATACACCACAAAATTTAAGATCCAAGGGGGAAAGGTGGGAGGTAGGTGGTTCCTATGGTGAATAATCCAAAATAGGGAAGATTATCAGTGATTAGGGTTAACAATACAAGGGGGAAATGGGTAAGAATACAATTTTTAATGACCAAGACAGGTCGCATGGTTTGCCCGCATGGTTTTCCAATCTATGCTGCAACCGTGTTCCCCTCTCTATCAATGTGGTACAAGCTACACGGTTATCCTACATAGTTTAACTAATTGTGTTCCAACCTTATAGTTTTCCACTATCCAAAAAAAGAAATTGGCTAAAATATTTCCTAAATAAAGGTACATGGTTTCCCATAACCATGTTCCAACCATGTGTCGTCTACTGTAAAGCCTAAAATATTCATTTTTCATCAAAAACTCAAGCGGAAACTATGGGTGAATGTTTAAAAAAAACTAGAAAATGTGATTACCATGAAATAAAAACACAGATGTGTCAATTCTCCCCACCATGAAAACATTACACCCCCCCCTAAAGTCAACATCAAGATTAATCAAAGAACAAAAAATGATATTCCACCTCAACTCAAGACTTTAACTCCAATTCTCATGAACATCATAACTATTATTAAAATTTTACTGGAATGATGGAATAGAATTCCCAAAAAGGACAATATCTTGGGAATTTAAAACCTCCATTGGCCCCTCAAACATCGACAAATCTGGATCCAATTACAACTCTTCCAAATTTAACACATGAATTCGTTCTAGGTTGTAATTTTTCATTTGAGTATCATGGAACATTTCATGAATACAAGTCAATTAATAGGGAAAATCTAACATGTATTCCACCTTACCAACTCTCTCAGTAATATTAAAAGGTTTTATATACCTTGGTGTTAGCTTCCGATGCTTACCCAAATGAGGAAGACCTAATCGATCTTCCACTTACTGGAATAGCTGGTCACCCATAGAAAACACCAAATATTTATGCCTATAGTTTCAATATGACTTATAATGAATTTTTTCTATCAGTAAATAGTACCTGGACAACTTGACTTTATCATAAGTCTCTTACATAAGGCTATGTCCCAACTATGAGGTCTCAGCCACCATAGGCTTACATAAGGGAGACCAACATGAATAGAAATAAATCACCTATAAAGGATCTATTAAAATGAAATATTGGTAAATATTGTTATACACAATCTCAAACAATACTAAATATATATACCATGAAATATTGAAATCCAAGACACAAACCTAGAGCATGTCTTCCAATATTTGATTTTCCTGCTCTGTCTGACCATCTGTTTGAGGATGGTACATTGTACTCAAATTGACATGTGATCCCAATATCTTCTGATGGAATTCCCAAAAACAATAAGGTAAAATAGGGATCCCAATAATAATAAATTTCTACAATCATACCCAAAATCTTCACAACCTTTTAAACATAGAACCGACCCAACTCATCCACATTGGATGAATCTCTCATTCAAATGAAATGGGATGATTTGATCAGATGATCAATCACTACCCAAATGTAATTCCTCTCCCAGTGTATATGAGGAAATCTAATATTAAACTCCATGGGGTTCTCATCACAATTAAAATTAGGAATAGGTAATGGTTGAATCAAATCGGAGGTCCATTAGTTCTCTTCTTTAACAAGCTAACATGTCTAACACAGCGATAAAAAGTCATCCACATCCCACATCAGACCTATACACTAGAATTTTTTATGCATGTTTTAGTAATTCATGGTCGCACGTGGATTAATGGACCACTGATAATAGTGGATATCATGTTTCAGACCTTTCTTATAGACAACGGAACCATAAAACGACCCTTGAAGGATAAAACTCCCATGGGACATAGCAAATAATTTCAAGGTGTCTCCCTAACATGAATGAACTATATAGAATTTTGTCCCAATTCATCACCAGGATTATCCAACTGAATCAGTTCTTGATGAGAAGGATTCAACTTTATACTAACCAAGAATACACCACCACTATTCTCATTGGTCTCGAGGAGCATCGGAGAAAAAAATCCCATCAACATCTATTGATCAGTAGAATTTTTCAACTCATTCATGGGAACTTTTCTGCTCAAACAATCTTCCACAACATTACATTTTTATGTGGTATACACAATATAAGAAATGAACCATTGAAGATAGTTAACACAATGATGTTTAATTAAGTGAAAATACTTTTGGGGTAAAATTTTGGCTAAATTCTTTTGATCAGAATAAACCAAAAAATTTTGTACAAAAAGATAATGATGCCACATCTTCTAGGAATTGATCACCACTGCTAAATCTAGGTTATGGGTTTGGTAATTATCTTCATTTGGTTAAAGATGTCAAGAACCATAAGATACCACATGGTCAACCTACATAATCACACACCTAATACCCATACATAAGACATCAAAATAGACCACATAACCCCTTCCAGATTCTAGAAATATCTTAATAGAAGATTTGGTCAACCTATATTTAAGCTCCTACAAGGATTCCTAGCACTCTAGGATCTATTAAAACATTAAACCTTTATAGGTGAGAGATTTCATGGGTGAATCAAGCTAAGAGAAATCTCGAATGAACCGCTTTTAATACTATAATAGTCCTAACAATCTTATGATATCAATTAAATTATTTGGATGCTCCCATGACATAACCACACTAATCTTCTTAGAGTCCCCTAAAACCCCTTATTCTAAGATAACAATGTCTAGAAATATCACTTATCTAATCCAAAAGTTTCAATTAAAAAATATTACATAGAGATGATGGTCTTAAATGTCTACTAAAACTATCCTCAAAGGATTTTCATCCTCCTCCTCAGTTCCCCAATGGACCAGGATTTCATCCATGAAAACCAAAACAAATGATTCGAAATACTGGTGGAAAACACTATTCATGAGCTCCATAAAGACTACTTGATAATTTTTCAATCCGAAATTTATGAACAAGTATTCAAAATATTCAAACCTGATTCAAAAGGTTGTTTTTTGAACATTTTCCTCTCTAAATATGACATGATGATACCTAGAATGCAGATTAACTTAGAGAACCACCTTTCCCCCTTAAGATAATCTAAAAGTACAAAAATATGATTCAAGGGTTACTTATTCTTAATCATCACTTTCTCCTACTTTGGGTAATAAATACCAAATAGAAATATCCATTGACCTTTTACTAAAAGGAAATGGGGTGGACCAAGTTGAAAAGTTTAGGTGAATGAGTCCTTTGGATACCAAATTGTCCAGTTGTGCCTTTAGTTCCCTCAATTGAAGGGGTCTGTATGGTATGAGGAAAGAGATGTCAGTTTTTTCTAATGCCAAATCAATAGAGAACATCACATCTCTCTCTAGAGGAAAACCTAAAAATATTCTGTAAAAACCATTGGGAACTCATCCACCACCTGATATAATCCACTCCTTGGAACAACGCTATCATCCTCCCTTGTGAGTGATGAGATATGATGAAAATGGTTCCCAAATCCAAAAGTGGGGGTCTATTGTGACCCGAACAAAGATCCAATTCACCTTGAAAACCATGGTCACTTCCATCAAGTGTGAAAAAACTTATTCATCATTGATAGAAATTAATGTGAACCTAAAAATGCACCATCTAATTCATTCAAAGGATCATGTCAAAGAGTTCCATTTCCAAAATAGGAAAAAATTCTATATCAGTCCCTGAAAGAGTGAGTGAAAAAGATGGACACCTGAAACCCTGATCTTATTTCCTAACATGTAGCATTACCAACTGCATCACATATGACATAAGATCACTTGGTAATTTTATCATATAAACATAGTGGGTAGAAACAAATGAAATAAAATCACCTCTATCAAAGAGAGAAACCACTAAGGATGATTCAATTTGAATGGAAACTCAAACTATCGTAAGATATGCATCTGATTCTTTTGGGGTACATTCCATTGAATGAAGATGTTGTCTCTTCTCCAAGACCTAAGAATACCACTATCATATGTATCTTCCCTGAACTCACTCTACTCAGGCAAAGATCTAGCCTTATTTCCCTGACTGCCAAATCGAGAACATGTTGTCCTAGATGCCACTGACAGGGATAACATTCCCCTAGAATCTACATATTTTTCACCACTCTGATAAGAATTCAGGGACCTACAAAATTGTTTCATGATTCCCATAGATCCAGATTGGTGGAAAGGTCTAAGAGGATATGTCCATGTAGGTTGTGTATGTCCTTTATTATAACACTATTGGCACACAACCAACCTAGCATCATAATCCACATAAAAAGATAGTTGGGAAGTTTTTCCTCAACTACATCCCCCCTTCTTCCCCTACTCATCCTACTTCCTCTTCTTTTTTGATAAACTATAACTTCATATAGTCGACACTAATCAATGGAAACTAGGATGGTCACTAAGATCGATCTCTACTATCATAGAATGGTTAACCACATTAGAATGGGTCTTAATATAGAACCAAAATACATGATATCAAATATTTGTCTGCAACCCCTACTCAAAACTTTAAGCCTTCATTTTCTCATTGGAAACGAGCTCAAGAGTTTTCTGAACTAACACAAAAAAGATGTTAGAATATTATATCCCACACCGGTCTCCCTGTCTTAGCTCTATAAACTATCGAGATCTAGCATACTGCAAGACCTCAGAATAATACTTATCATTTAAAATAACCTTAAATTCTTTCCAACCCATCTACTCATTCTTTCCAACTTGAACCACTGAGTCCAACTACTTCTCATTGGGACCTTCTAATAGGAAAAATCATAATGCATCCTAAAAACATTAGGAGTACCAAGGAACTAGAAAATATACTCTATCTTCTCAGGATTCTCTTACTATTATAAGGGTTACATGATACCTAGGAAATAAGGGGGGTTGTTTTTAAATAAATCATGAGACTTGTCCTTTCTAGGACCAAGTTCAGCTTCTCTAACCTAAGTATGACTAGATCCCTCCAAATTTCAGAAATCATGGATATCCTGAACAACAGCATCCACTAATATCTAATGAACTGGTGAGGTAGAACTCTTTCCAACCTCTTCTCATGGTTTAACATTAATTATTTTGTGGGGTCATCTTTCTACAAGAGTAAATAACAACAATAAAACCCATCAATACAAAGATTCTAAAATTTTTAGCGACCACAACAAATATTAAACACTTTCATAAATCAAAACACAACCAATTGAATCAAAATAAAAAGTCAACCAAGACACTCCACCCCTACCAAGTGCCCATATACAGACTACATATAGTATGTATCACCAATAAAATATTTAAAACTAAATCCAAACATCCCATTTAGACTCAATATTTTTCATGAGTTGTGCTTGTCAGGCACCCTACTCGCAACCTGAACCCCATGTCCTGACAATACTAACTCCATTCTATCAAGACTAATTCCAAAATAACTCAAACAAAAATATTTTTACCTTTTCTAAGATCATTATTTCCAAAAATCATGCTAGGATATCATTCAACTTGAAAACCAGCCTGATTCATGGAATGTATGGAAGGGTGTTCCCAGTTCCAACGGGCTGGAAACTAGTTCCTGGTTATTATCATTATATCATTGTGAATGATTTCAGCCATAAAAAATAACCATATAGGAATACCAAGTATATACTAATACATCAAGATCAATACAGATAAAAAAATAGATACAAAAACTCAAGAATATGATTTTACAACTTTAACTAAACCCAGAACAACCCAAGGTGGGGAGGGGTACTAACCTAACAAGACCCAAAAACATCCATGAAACACACAATTCATCACGCTCAACCCTCCAAAATAATAACCTACATGATTATCCCACTAGAAACATAAACCACAATCATGATACATCTTTCCTTTAACTAAGTCAATCATAAACAAGTATATGTACAACCAACAGTGTATGCAGGGTGTGAGCCAAATCCCAATAGGATACCACCCAATAAAAGAGGTTCCACGCCAAAAACATTATAATGTAATTAACATAAAAGTTTTATATAAGGGATAGAACCATTTTCATAAAACAAATAATGAAAAATATTATTTTCCTTTGAAATAGCCAACAAGGAGAACCGTAAGCGACAGTATGTACGATATCACAAAATAGCACTATGTCATGGGAATTCCCTATAAACTCTAGCTCTAATGGGACACTAGGTACCTTGTATCTCAGTGAAACATGGTTTTGAAATGGAAACCCATAGAGTTAACATTCATGATCCACTATATAGGAATCCATATAAAGCTCAAGTGGAATCCAATCAACATTATAAGTTAGTAAGTGTTGTAATCATAAATCCATCTAGTTGAATCTAGGCCAAGCCACTTCCGAGTAAACTAGCGTACTAGTCCTAGTCTACCAACCTAGATACCTAGGATTCTTTTCATACTAAATTTTCATTCCACATGTCACATAACACATCACATTCACACATGTAAAAAGCAATAACTTTGAAGTTGCATGATAAACCACTATTTCCATAACCAAAACCTCTTTTAAATATGGACACACACCAAATCCATTTTAAGACATGTTTCAAGCCATTTACCCATTTTATCAAACACCTTTAAAAAGAAAAACATGGAATAGCACATGAGAAACAAATCAAACAAAGCTAATTTTCTTTATAAAATCATCTTCCAACTCAAACGCACCTTGAATCGTTTTAAAAACACATTGCACGCCTAATTATAAATACATCGAACATAACCAAGAAGTAAAGAAAGTATATCATAATCAAAAAATAATATTTATTAATGTAACCACCTACCGTAAGTGTATAAAATTCCAAAAATTGGTTCTAAACCACAACTGCACTATGAAGGGACCCTATAAAGGAAATATTGAACCTAAAATACAAATATTGAAACCTAAGAATCATTATCCAAGCTGAAATAGGTCATCCAACCCTTTGGAGTGAAAAAAATCATATAAGGAGGAAGTAAAACCCTAGAAAAGTTGAGAAATCAGGGGGTAAGGAACTAACATGGGTATTCTTGGATAAAAAACACCAAATATACAACAAAAATGAATATCTAAGGGTCTGAGGAGGGTGGGAGGAGGTGTCTAGGGTGAATAATATCGAATAGGGAGGATTAGGGGTGTTTAGGGTTAAAAATTGAAGGGGTGAGTGTAAAAATCCAATTTTCAATGACCTGGAAAAGTCACATGGTTTTCAAGAACATTTTTTCAAACTGTGTGGCAACCATACACCCCTCTCTATTCAAGTGGTCTATGAAACATTTTTATCCTTCATGTTTTTACTAACCATGCACCAATCATGCGGCTCACCACTATCCCAAAATGAAATTTGTTGCATTTTTTCTTGGGAACGGGTGCATGGTTTCCCATAACCATGTTCCACCTTTTTTAATGCCCAAATTTTACATTTTTCATCAAAAACAAAATGGGAAACTATGATATAGATTTAATCACAAAATAAAAAAAGGAATTTCATCAAAATAAAAACAAATTTGTGACACATAAAATGATTTAAAAAAAATTAACATAAAAAAGTAGATCACTAGTATATAAAATTTTTGCAGGGTTCCTATGACACAGTAATGGTATGACATAGAGATTGTTTTAGATTCATCAATGAATAATGAATACATCATAGGGTAATTATTTAATGACTTTAATTAATTATAAAATTTATTATGTGATGATCATGGATTTTGGTTCTAGAATTTACTAGGAAAATAATCATCTATTCATTTCTATTGTTACAATATTCTTCTTCAATGTATATCTTAATTATTGATAACGATGAAAATCCAAGTTCGTAATGCCCTACTAATGCTTCCACTATGCTCGGAACCTTGAAGTGATATCAGAGTGGATGTATAATTATTTATAATTATTTAAATATCATTTATTGATTTTCATATTCATTGTAAGTATTCAATTACCATTTAATTTTCATTTCATAAAAACCAAGAAATATTCTCTTATTTCTCTTCATTTTCTCAAATATATTCAATAAAAAATGAATTATGAACAAGGTTATTTAAAATAAATCATTCAGAGGTGCTGAGTGTTCTAGATGGATATCTCAATAGTAAAAACTGGGTTTCCCATTAGTACACACTGTGAACCATTGTTTAATGTAAAAAATTCAAAAATTAATTCAGAGTGGGTGAATTTGTTAAACAAAGTGGGTATTTAATATACCATGTGTATACTGGTCAATCCAAGAACACTATTAGATAGAATACATAGTGTGTAAATTTCTTACATGATGGGTAGTCAATTAGTCATAGGTGATCCACATGGTTCAACATGGGATGTGTGATTAGGAACCATGTAACATGAAACTCACACAACGTGTAGCCTATGTGCATGTATTGTGCTACATTAATGTGCATGGAAGGACAATATAGCCAGTTCCTAGGAATGTTTTGATGATAGAAAGTGAAAAAATATACACAAAATGTAACAAGATTATACATTCACATAATATTATCTGATTATGTAGAACTTAAAATTAATTTATTATATTGATCGAACCAAATCAACATGTGTTTTCTATATCATTTACCAGACCCTTACATTATTTTTTATGGGTCATATATATATATATATATAATATTTTTGTAATATTCAGAAATATAAATAGTGTGTATGTAGTACTATATAAATTAATACACACATTAAAACATTATACGGTACATAAATAACATGTGTTCTATGTGTCATTAAGTGTGTACATACACACTATATAAACAATATGATATGAAGTTTATGTTTCATGTATCATCATTAAACAGAATATGAATATTATACGTGTTGGATGGTTTTGACAAGTACTCATTGTGTTTCCTCCAAATTATATTTTTTATGCATATTCATTTTAAATAAATTTATATAATCTGTTTAAAATTGATATTTATGAGAATATAAAGAAGGTATTGATGAGACTTAAAATAAAATAGTTTATTAAATAACAAAAACCATTAATTAATTAATGTGTGATTTAACTTAAATAATATTGATAAAGGATGGGTCTTATTTTATTAACTATGTAATTATTTGTATTTATGTGGATGATCAAGACCATAGACTAAACATTTTTATGTAATCGGTTTCCTTCAAATATTATATTAAATTAAATTAATAGAATGTGTTTTGTAACAACTGGGTCATAGTGACAGCACAGACACCCCACTTTAACATGGTCTTTAGTTCCTGGCCCATCAGGTACCACCAGTTTCCCCAAAGGCTTGTGGTCCCCACAATAGGGCCCACCCATTTGCCCTAATGGGTCATCTGACTAATTAATATCCCCAAAGGCCAACACATGTCTTTCCTATTGTGATTTTTACTCACTTACACACACCCAGGGTAACTTTCCAGAAGGACGCCCATCCTGATCACTACTTCAGGCCAAGCATGCTTTACTGTGGAGTTCTAATCAGGTAGGCTCCCAAAAAGGAAGGTTCACCTTGTTGACATGAGTCATAAAATTTAGTCATTTAACCCTGTATCATTTGGGGATGTTACAATTACCCCCCCCCCCAGAGCACAACGCCTTCATTTTGTACCCTACATCTCAACCCAGGTAGTGCACCACACTTAAGGCAGAGTTCCCTCTGATACCAAATGTAACAACTGGGTCCTAGTGACAGCACAGACACCCTACCTTGACATGTTCGTTGGGTCCTGAGCCACCATGTACCACTAGTTTCCCCGTAGGCACGTCTTCCCCACCTTAGGTCCCACCCACGTGCTCAAACGGGTCATCGGACTAATGACAATCCTCATAGGCCAACACATGTTTTTTCCAGTGTGCTTTGTCCTCACACACACACACCCTGGGAAACATCCCATAATGTCACTCATCCTAATCACTACTCTAGGCCAAGAATGCTTAACTATATATTTCTAATCAAGTAGGCTCCCGAAACGAAAGATGCACCTTGTTGACATGATTCATATCATTTAGTCATTTAACCCTGTATCATTTGGGGGTGTTATATGTTTAATCACTAATTCCATTATGAAACTGTCTACGTGTCCATGATTTCAATCAATGTAAACCCTTAACCCAATTATTTTGTTCCCCTCAAATGTGTGTGAGTAAACGATTATGTAATGGATTGATCTCCATGATAATATTAATTATTTTATATTTGGATCCTTGGTGAAATCAATCCAATAGATGCATGGGTGGGTAGGTGGAAATCATGAGGATGAACTTAGTCATGGTTCATGTTTTTTCTCCACTAAGTCAATGGTTAGATTATAATCTAATAGATAAAATTACAATTATAATAGGATAATGATCATACCAATTTTGTTATTTTATTTCGTTCAAGTTTCATGGCTAAATTAATAATATATTTCTTTCTCAGAATAACATCAATTAATGAATTTGATAAGCATGTAATATATAACTAAAATAGATTAGATTATGCATAAAATATATCAATGATAATGTTAATCACTTCTGTAAGTCCAATTAGTTTTAAAAGGAATACAATAAAGATAAAAAAAGTATTTTTATGCATACAAATCAAAAAATCCCATAATTATATATATTACATTGGAATAGCCTTTCACTACATAGGTTAAAATTGATCTATATTTCAAAGGTATTGACCTTCTAAGGTTAGTTTTCTTTTAATTATATGGGAATTCTAACATGAATTTTTGGGTCATCCAAACGTAGTTCACCTCATGGGTGACTTAAAAATCAATAATTGGTGTGACTAAGAGGGAAGGGTTAAAGGAATCTATTTTAAGGATTTCAAGATTTTGGATTCAACTCAATTGATCATGGAACTATGAGTTAATATAGTTGTTAACATTATACATACCCAAACCCTTTCAAATAACTTATCCTGAAAATGTTTAGGTTTTGAGAAGGGTAATATGTATCCTTACTACTATAATAACCTAGCAATAGGATGTTCTAAATCCAATGGTGGTGTATATTGGGGTTCAATAAAGTAGTTTGAGATTACTAAATTTAAATACTATTTATCAAAATTTTATATGTCAGATAAAGCACAAAACAATTACACTACTTAATTATAAAAATGATAACTATGACTTAAACCATATCACTATGATCTATACATGAGATGGGTAACCTTCTCATCAAGACTTATTTCCATGAATGGAAAATGATCTTACACATTATTCTATTCCATGAATGGAAATTATATTTCCTCAGAAATCCAATTCCTAAAGCACATATCCAAGAGGATAATGGGAATGAATTATCTCTCCATGAGAAACATTTGGTTGATCCCACAGATGTCCAATTATTTACACTATCTTTCAAGACCAATATGCTTTTAAATCAACATGAGTACATGGATGTGTATAGAATTATGTCTCACCTTTGTGATCTCAATCATGATAAGGTTATTTAAGTGAGATATAATATTTATAATGCACTTTTTTGACACATTTCTGTTGGGGTTCAACTCACCATGCCATGTTTATGGGATGCTTTGCTTGGATGGGTCACTTTGTTGCCTCGTATTCCTGATTTCCAAAGGTGGGTGGCATCTTTCAACTCTTCAGGGACTTTTTCTCCTTGATAGAAATGGGATGATGGGATCTCGTTATACCCTTCTATGGATTTCTCCTTGGAATTCATCACCTAGTCTGGGTCACCATTAAATATTAAGACATTTTTCATGAAACTCTTCATGGTCCCATATAATTGTAGACACTAGTTAATTATGTTGCTTCTATCTAGACATTCCAAAGGGGCCAAGTCAGTATAGTGACCTTCGGTCAAGAAAGTGGTAATGTTGGGCATTGCTAGAATGTCTAGACACTGAAACACTGGTACACCTAAATATTCCCTTATAATATGGATTCTTAAGGGTGTAGAATCCCATGGTATCCCATGCCGAATGAGAGTATTTTTTATGAAAAAGTCATGACTCCATGTTTTTCCTAGGCCTCCCATGTGTAACATGGGTTATGTCGTGTGTTTAACGTCTAGACGAGACAAATCAAATAGATCAGAACACCAATTGAAGTGGATCAGATAGGTGTCTCCCTAAGAAAGAGAACAAAGAATTTTTTCTATATGGATGGGTCAGAACACCCAATAAGGACGGACTAAGGATTGTGCATCCCACTAAAGATAATTTTTCACTTCATGAAGGCTTATCTAGACACCATAATGGGCGGAGCAGAATATGGGGGGTCCCAGCAAAGGGGACACCAAGGTCTACCATTGGTTGTGATTGAACCTCTTGGAGGCTTCCTACATAACCTTTTTAAAAGACAGTGATCAAGACAAACATATTTTGAAATGTTGAGTCATTGTATTGGAGTGTACACAAAGGAATGTGACATGGATATATGTTGGGGCTTACGCATGGTTAGTGGGTCATATTAATGGCGTGATTTCTCCGGGATGTGGCGGCCTGGGTAAAATCAGGATTAATATGGAGGGAGTATTTAAGGGTGAGGGTGAATAGACACAGAGCCGATGTAAAGGGAACCAATGTGGGAATAATGGTGTTGGGCTTGGAACTCAAGGTTTTTTTCTACATACCTTTCTTAAAAGGGGGAAGGGATAAAATTCCACATAGTATTATGGGGTGAGGTGTCACATTAAGAGGTGTCTCCTGATAATAGATGCATGCATGATACCCAAGGAAGTGGAAACTTGGGGTGATTCATGGTCTCCCCGAAACACAAAGGCTCAAGGGGATTACTTGGATGGGAAATGAGTGTTGGGACTGAACCTCGAGGAGGTTTCCTATGTATCCCCATGGCAGTCAATCAAAGTCCATGTAGTTTAGGATATGGGACATATAATGAGGGTGTACACAAAGGAAAATAACATAAAGATATGATTGGGACTTATGCATGGTTAACATCCCATCTTAAGAGGGATACTCTAGGTTGGATGATTTTGGATTGACTGTGTGGCTTATGCATGAATAGATGCCCAAGGGGATCAGAACATCTCAAGGTTTTTGACACATGATTTGTGTCCCAAAGAGGGATGACATCACATCAGGATGGTGCAATCTTAAGAGGGAGCACCCATGTTTACCATTGGATGGGATTGATCCTCGTGGAGGGGTCCTACTTACCATGAATTGAAGATAGAGATAAAAATCTGCGTAATTCGAGAGATGTAGTTTAACATCATACCAGATAAGCAGTGAAACCAAATAAAATGGATAGAATAAATGGATTGTGTTTAAGGTGGTTGAACCTCATAGGGGCTTCCTACGTACCCTGGTTATAAAGAAAACGATAAAAGTTGATGTAGTTCGTTTGAAAATGGGGGATGGGGCTTACGTGTGATTAGCTTCCCAAAGAGGATATCTCGGTCGATGGTTAATCTAATATCACATGATTCAAGATCAGTCTACAAAATAAGATGAAGAAATAGACCTAACAACCGTGGGGAAAAATGTGTTTCGTCTTGGAGTAAATCAGGGCTTATGTGTGGATAGTGTCCCAAGGAGAGGAATATTGGAAAACTCTAAGACTGTGACCAGGTGTGTGAGGAGGATATGGCCACCATACAGGGGAATCTGACCAATGTTTTTTAGGGCTTACACAAAGGCATTCCAAGGTAAAAATAGTGACAAAGCCTAGATGGAAAGAGATAATGGGAGGGAATTAGTTTATATCCCCTCTCTGGTCCTCTCAGACCCACCACACATGCAGGAATCACAGTTTGACATCATGTGTTTAGGACATGGGGTTGTTTGGAAGTTTAACGTCATATAGCTCAAATGATGAGGACTCACTCCTCACACCTATGACTTACATAACTTGCACCAACCCATACATGGGGAAGGGAAGGAATAAGAAATTCTAGGTTTTAATGGTGTTTTGTAGTGATACAATTAGAGGTCCACATTATCATAACTATGAAGAGAATAAATATCTATTATCATACCAATGTGAACAAGAATTAGGAAGGGAAACACAAAAATGAACACCACTCGAGAGAATTTGATGTCACTGAGCACAATCCAAGAGTGTTAGACGGATGAAGTGCATGAAATATAGGGGTGTTACATGCAAAAGAGGCTCGTACATGGTGACTTAGGGTATGGACAACACGTGGATCACATAGGAAGGGGTGCGTGTATTAAGAGGGTATGCATGCAATATTGACATGGAATAAGGGAAAAAATTTCTCAAGAAGTATATTTTTAAAATAATTAACTATGTGTAAAATTAAACGGGTGAGGTTCAATCCCTAACAGGTCCACCCAAAGGAGGACCCCTGAGAGACCTGTCACGCAAGATCCAGTACCTTGGGGCCATGTCATTAACGTAGTTGCAGAATTGGTCTTCTTATACACATGGGGGTGATGGTTCATTGTAACACCCCAAGATTTCATAGTGTGTTATTTCTTAAAAATAATTCAATAACTTGCACTACATGTAACAGCGAGTTCAAGCACACCATGACTTACCAAACAAGCCGTTAAAAAGAGGTTATGAATAGTATTAACTAAATTTTAAAATTTATATGATTCTTATAATTTTATAATCCATATTATGAGTTTCTTAGACATAATATAAGAACAAATTCATTTTTCGTTTTTCACTTTTACCAACTTTTAATAGTGAAACCTTTTTAAATCCAATATTTTAAAATTTTATATATTTGACTAAAAAAATTACTTTTTAGAATGGGGACATCAAAAAAATTTACAATTAAACATCACAAGCTTCCACGATACGCTTTCCTTTGAATAATATAGTAGTCTGTGTTGTACGCAACTTCGAGTTCTAACACACACCACAACCAATCAAACTAGCCTTTATGAATAATAATACATACTTTTTTGAAATTATAGGTATATTATATTTCAAAATGGACTTCATTTTTGGATACGTAATATCGAAGTTATCCTAAGTTGAATTTTTGGTATTTTTCTGACAACTTCCAATTTTTTATGAATAGTGAAAAATACTTAAAAACAACATTTTTAATCAAAATAATTTATAGTGATAAATTATATTATTGAGTGGTTTTAAATTATAATTAGAATATATTTTTACCATTTTATCCAATGGTGTTCATTATAATTAATTTCACTTTGAAATTGGACCTAAACAATTGTCAATCTTTTGATATATATTATTTCTTAAAAACACGTTATTTCTTGTGACAGCGGGAATTAATTATAAAATTAATTAATGCAACTTATATATTTGGAATTTTTTAAAATAGAAATCATTTTTGAATTCAGAATATCTAAATTAGCCTAGGGTGAAATTTTGGAACTTTTCGGGTAACATTTATATTTGGATGAATAGTGAAAATTACTAAATTTTAATTAAAAACATCTTTTTTAATCAAAATAATTAATATTGATAAATTATGAATTTTAGTGGTTTAAAAGTATATTTAGAATATATTTTTACTATTTAATTCAATGTTTTTAATTGGACATAATTTCACTATTAAATCAGACATAAACAAGTGTCAATCTTTTGATAGTTATTATCTCTTAAAAACACGCTTTTTGTTTTAACAACGGGAATTAATTTTAATTTAATTTCTGCCACTTCTGTGTTTTGAATTTAGAAAAATAGATTCCATATTTAGAACTAGGATTTTGAAATTGTGTAAATAGGTAACTTTTATTTTTAGACATTTTGAATAATTACTGCGGTAAATATTTTATTTACCATAGTTAAAGGGTAAATCCGGTAAATAAGGGTTAAAAAATAATATTATAATAATACCAAATAACCCTAAAACGTGTCCTAATCTTATTGGTTGCTACATGGCCGACAATGGTCATCTTTGGGTCGATTTTGGGACCCCATGGAACCACTTGTTGGTGATAGGGACACTTTATTTTAATTAAGTTAACATGAATACAAAATTGACAAAAGCATATAGCTTTTACAAAAACAATTTTTACATAGGGTTATATATGTTTTATTTTGGACTATAAATATTCATTATAAAGCTAAAAAGATTTCATACATAATGATATTTTATTTATAAATTTTATATATTAAATAATATAATTTATTTATGACACAATGATGATGCAGTAATTACAATAATAGTGAAAAATTAAATTAATTGATATTATAAATAGAAAAATAAATATAATGTGAGACTTTTACTGAATTACAATAGTTTTATAGGTTAATATGACATATTAGGATTGATTTAATTAACATTGTTCGAAGTAATCATTCTGTTATGAGTTTCTCAAAAATCAACTATTGAATAGTGTCAAAATAGGCATAAAAGAGTTTTTAAAACAAATATTATATTATTAATTGATATTAAATTCATAAAAATATAAGGTTCGGCCAAGAGTCTTATATAATGATATTTGTATCATTAATGGACCACTTGGGGGTCTCTTGTATGTATATATTAAGTTTATTAACCATATAATATAAAAATACAAAGTGACATGTTAATGTCAAACTAATTAACTAAGAGTTACAACTAAAAGATAAGGTTAATATAATGACCCAAACCTATATAAATTCAATTGGTTTAATGGATTGAGACCTATCCCCACATTAACTTTTAAATAATACACTTTTGAGCCATTAGAAACCGAATATGAATTTATTATAAATTAATATTTCTAGCTTTTCCAAAGGTGCACCTCACCCCTCTTATAAAAGGGACTCCTCCTCATTTCTTCACAACTTAAAAGCCTTTTGGTTCGTCCAACCTCTGCCCAAATAATCTCTCAACATCCCTCAATACAACTTAGAGGCCTTATTTTGATCTGAAATCCAACCTAAGGAGCCCTTTTGATCAAATCAAAAGGAAGAACCCGAAGAAGAGGTAATGTTTTCACCACCCCTTTTCAAGTTCCTTTCTTCTTCCACTTCTTCTTTATTTGTTATTACCATTATAAAATAATAAATACAGTATATTATATATACTGTGATGTTATTATAATTATGGTACAACCATATTCAGTTTTCTATCCACCCTTTGAATAACATGTCACCATACGTGTGTACGTACGGCTTACCGTCTCCACGTCGTGGTGTAATTGTTATTCAATATATTATTATTTGGATGGGTATAATAATGATGTATAATTCATGTAAAAAATAAATATAACATTATAATGATTCTGTATATATAATATACCATCCAATTATATGTTATTTTAATATCAAAAGAATGATATTGTCACTCGTGCGTACGTACGGACTACCGCCTCCACAAACGCGATGAGATTCATTCTCCATCGTATCCATTCAAGTATAATTATCATTTGATGATTTAAAAATAATGTTTAAGGACTTGATATCATTATAGATATTAATAAGATACAACATATCCATAATAAACATGGCTTATGTAACAAAACTTATAAAATAAAATGAGTAAGTTAACACCCAAAACGATGATAATACCAAGATATTATTAACAAAGCAATGTTAAAAGATCATATATTATATCATATTAATATATATGATTCTTGTATATTTTAAAAACAATTATTTCACCATTATACAGTAGGTTAACCTACCCTCAACCAAGGAAAAGTACAAGGTAAGGGTTTATTTCGCAATCTCTCCATTATCCGAGGTTGTTTATACGTAATAATCTACTGGGATTTCTTTATCATCCACATCCATGTTTCTTAAAAATGTATTTCAAAAAATTTTCACCATTTACATGAATATGGGTTAAAGTAATTTATACCCTTGTTTGACTTTTTATAAGAGTTTTATAAAGGAATCTTTCTGTCGTTTTCCAAACAAGGTGCTTTTTAACCTTTTCGACAGGATTAAGGTAAGAATGTTTTTTTTAACTTATACGGCGGGTGCGGCTATTTACCACTGTTATAAAATCGTCAAAGCTTCCATTATAAGCATATAAGAATATTTTCAAAGTAAATGAATATTTTAAGAATTTTTGAAAGTTACTCTTTATCAAGGTCATAATTTTAAATGTTTTAAAGATTTATCTTTCTAAATGTTTTTAATTAATGTCCATGTTTTCAAAATGATTTTAAGGATTTATTTATATGGACATGAATGTTTTGAAATGATATTTCTTTTCAAAAGATTCAAAGTGGTATGGGACATTTTGATTCAAAAATCTCTTTTAAATTACTTCCTTTATAAATGTGTGACTTTTCAACGATTTTGAGAAAAGAGATATTTCTCTCAAATAGTTTTCATTTCATCTATGTCAACATCCTTTGATGGATTTTAAGCTTATTTGAAGTTGATTTATTATGATACAAAACTTCTATATTATGTTGAAGGTTTTGTGATATATTTGATTGTGTATGTGTTATTTTTATACCATTAATGTTTTAGGGGTAAAGTATTGGCATTTTCATGATAGTTTTAATATAAATCATTATGTTATATTTCATCCTCTTCTTAAGATGAATGTGTTGGACTAGTATGTTCCGGGTTGGGGACCGGTAAAAGTAAGCCCTCCGGGTTGGTGTCCGGTTATTAGAGGCACTCCGGGTTGGTGTCAGGTTATTAGAGGCACTCCGAGTTCGTGTCCGGTTATTAGAGGCACTCCAGGTTGGTGTTTGGTTATTAGAGGCCCTCCGGGATGGGTTCCGGTTATAGTTAGCCCCTAGGCCTTGGCACGAGGCCTTGACAAAGAAATTAAAGTTCAGCATTATGCGTTCCATCATTATTAAAGTGGTTATTGATATTGCATGTGATTATTAGATTAGTAGAATATTCATATGAATAAGTAAATAGCATTATTTCATTTTATTTCTACCTAATTATGTTGAAGTTCAAGTTTAAAAGGCTTTTGTTTTAGTTATACATTTCCTTAAATGTTTATTCTTATTTATGAAAGTTTCTGCTATATTGTTATCCTTACTGGGCATTTGAGCTCACCCCTTTTCTATGTTTTATTTTTCCCAGGATATAAAGATGTAAATTATGAATGAACTGCAGGGATAGTATGAGGGGAAAAGAGTTTGGTCTATGGAGACTATGTTGTTGTAGTTTTCATTTTTATGATGTAAAACTTTATGAATATATCTACGGTTTCCAAGGATACTAAACCAATCGGTCTTTTGAGAATTTATCTTTCTTATGATCATGCCAATGTTATGTAATAATGCACCGACAATAGGTAACTGTGGTCGGGGCATTACAGTTGGTATTAGAGGAAGTTTAGTACAAACCTTGGAAGCTAGATTTAGATAAACTCTAATTAGAGCACATAGATTTAAGATGGACTTTGAGGATTAGTATAGAATAACTTCCCAGAATTTTGGTATTGTAGAGATTTTGTTAGTTTCCCGAGCAAATACATCCCTATTTGGATACGAGCAGGTAGGGGCGGCTCTGGCACAGATGTACCTAGGGGTAAAACCCAAAAACACCGCTTTGAGCTAGACTCGAACGGGAACTGGTGCACGACAACGGGCCTTGCTTCACACTTGGTTACGACACTCCCGGGGGATATGATTAGGATAATTCTCATTTTCTTTACAAACCATTATGAAGGGTTTATGAGTATATACTTCTTCAAAGGATACATTTTTATGATTATGGATTATATCCATAAACTATTTAATTTATGTTATGAGTTTTACAAGTTTGAAATTAGGTATTTTTATTAACAAACTAATCTAGTGTATGACATTGTTTAGGAATTGTGCCTAGTAGAAGGAATGGGAACTCCATCAATGCACATGATACAAATAGAAATAAGGATCATATATTTCATGGTCTTAAGCCAGAATTTATAAGGGAAATAGTCTCACATGTGTTATCATCATATGAAGAAATAATATCATGTGTTGATAAGATAAGTAAAGAGTTTACTGAGTCCTATGGCTTTGAAGGGAAGCAAGAGATGAAAAGGATGGAAGAGAGAAAGATGGATAAAGGGAAGAGGGGAATGAATAATTTTCCCATATGTGATAACTGTGGAAAGAAACACCCTGGAACATGCCTGAAAGGAATAGTAGTTTGTCCCAGTCATAAGACTATGCCGCAAATAATGCTATTGGATAATAATCAAGTTATGATACTACCACAGATGAAGAGGAATAATTAGAGTTCTTATGTTGATTATGTCATTTGAGTGTTGTATCAACAATGTACTTGTTATAATAATTATAGAGTATATAAGGACTGTACTACAGTATTATTTCATTAAGGACTTGAGATTGTGTGGAACAAAGAAAAGTGACTCAATAGCAGGTTAAATTTTTGGAAAATATATGGTTGAGAGAAAGATAAACCATAATATGGTTCTGATACCGAGGTCGTGATTTTAGAATAATACATGATTGATTTGGATAAATTATATTGGATATTCTTGACTACTTTGAAACAGATTAAAGATTTTTATAATCCATAATTGTTGGAGTTTACAACATTTTTGGATGGATGAAGTACATCCAGCATTCTATATGGAATAAGGGAGCATGAATGTAATCAATAAGGATTATGGTAATTTAGGATGTTTCAGTGTTTTAAAAGAATACATGATGAAGGTATTCATATGCTATTACGGGGTAAAAAGGATCTTCATTATGTCACCTTCCTTATAAATGTTGGACTGTGAGTTTGGACAGAAGTATTTTGGATAATTCTAGTTTTAGATTTCCATAAAAGGACAACCAAAAGGTCGGGCAGCAACCCGTCACGACCGGCAAGGCTGTGAGACTTGAACCCGCAAATGAAGGGCGACAAGGGTGTATCACCTACCACTGGCCCACGAGATGTCCCAGATTAAATAATGTAGTTTATTTTAAGAAGGTCTAGTATATGAATTATAAATTCATTTTTTTAAACCTCAAATGAATAGGATAAATAGAATATTATTTTTAAGTTCTATTATCTTTCAGAGTAAAAGATGAGTTTGTGGAAGAACTTAGATAAAGGTTGATACTCTACTTGTCAAGTATATAATTTTCTTCTTCTCTTATTCAATGAAGAAATTAATTCTTATACTTTAGTGAAGGGTTCATAAAAAAATGTGTTATCGTAATACCATATGTTTTGCTGAACCTATGGTATTTTAAATCATCATAGATTGATGAATTTAAGACCCTAAATTTTACACTTGTTTGTGATTGATGACCTCAATAACTACCTATAAATATTTACGTTTTTCCTCCAATTATATGTCTCTAATTAACACCAATGTTCTCCGAATATATATCATAATTTTGTGGTGACCCTTTCATTTCTCTTTTCCTCTTATTAAGACTAAACTCTATCAACCCAATTTCCGATGTGGGTTTTCCCACAAAGATATTTTCTATATTCAACCATTTATTTTCGAAGAACAATTTCAATTTTTGTGGACGCAATTTATTGAAGGAGGGAAGAAGGTAACACCCCGAGATTTCATATTGTGTTATTTCTTCAAAATAATTCAATAACTTGCACTACACGTAACACCGAGTTCAAGCACACCATGACTTACCAAACAAGCCGTTCAAAATTGGTTATGAAGAGTATTAACTAAATTTTAAACTCTATATGATCCTTATAATTTTAGAATCCATATTATGAGTTTCTTAGACATAATGTAAGAACAAATTCATTTTTAGTTTTGCACTTTTACCAACTTTTAATAGTGAACCCTTTTTAAATCTAATATTTTAAACTTTTATATATTTGACTAAAAAATTTACATTTTAGAATGGGGGAATCAAAAAAATTTACAATGAAACATCCCAAGCTTCCACGATACGCTTTCCTTTGAATAATATAATAGCGTGTGTTGTACGTAACTTCGAGTTCTAACACACAATACAACCAATCAAACTAACCGTTATAAATAGTAATACCTACTTTTTTGAAATTATAGGTATATTATAATTCAAAATGGACTTCATTTTTGGATACGGAATATCGAAGTTATTCTAAGTTGAATTTTTGGTATTTTTCTGACAACTTCCAATTTTTTATGAATAGTAAAAAATACTTAAAAACAACTTTTTTAATAAAAATAATTTATAGTGATAAATTATATTACTGAGTGTTTTTAAAGTATAATTAGAAAATATTTTTACCATTTTATCCAGTGGTGTTCATTAGAATTAATTTCACTTTGAAATTGAACCTAAACAATTGTCAATCTTTTGATATATATTATTTCTTAAAAACACGCTATTTGTTGTGACAGCGGGAATTAATTATAAAATTAATTAATGAAACTTATATGTTTGTAATTTTGTAAAATAGAAATCATTTTTGAATTTGGAATATCGAAATTAGCCTTGGGTGAAATTTTGGAACTTTTCGAATAACATTTATATTTTGATGAATAGTAAAAATTACTAAATTTTAATTAAAAACAACTTTTATAATCAAAATAATTAATATTGATAAATTATGAATTTGAGTGGTTTTAAAGTATATTTAGAATATATTTTTACCATTTAATTAAATTTTTGTAATTGGACATAATTTCATAATTAAACCAGACATAATCAAGTGCCAATCTTTTGATAGTTATTATCTCTTAAAAACACGCTTTTTGTTTTAACAACAAGAATTAATTTTAAATTAATTTCTGCCACTTCTATGTTTTGAATTTGGAAAAATGGATTCCATATTTGGAATCAGTATTTTCAAATTATGTAAATAGGTAACTTTTATTTTTAGACATTTTGAATAATTACTGCGGTAAATATTATATTTACCATAGTTAAAGGGTAAATCCGGTAAATAAGGGTTAAAGAATAATTTTATAATAATAACAAATTATCCTAAAACGTGTCCTAACCTTATTGGTTGATACATGGCCGACCATGGGCATCTTTGGGTCGATTTTGGGACCCCATGGAGCCACTTGTAGGTGGTAGGGACACTTTATTTTAATTAAGTTAAAATGAATACAAAAATGACACAAGCATATAGACTTTAGAAAAACAATTTTACATAGGGTTATATATGTTGGATTTTCGACTATAAATATTCATTAGAAAGCTACAAATATTTCCTACATAATGATATTTTATTTATAATTTTTAGAGATTAAATAATATAATTTATTTATGACACAATGATGATGTAGTAATTACCATAATAGTGAAAAATTAAATTAATTGATATTATAAATAGCCAAATAAATATAATTTGAGACTTTTAATGCATTACACTAATTTTATAGGTTAATATGACATATTAGGATTGATTTAATTAATAAAATTCTAATTAATCATTCTGTTATGACTTTCACAACAATCAACTATTGAATAGTGTCAAAATTGATTTAAAAGAGTTTTTAAAACAAATATTATATTATTAATTGATATTAAATTCTTAAAGATCTAAGGTTCGGCCAAGAGACTTATATCATGATAGTTGTGTCATTAATGGACCACTTGGGGGTCTCTTGGATGTATATAGTAAGTTTATTAACCATATAATTTAAAAATACAAAGTGACATGGTAAATGTCAAACTAATTAACTAAGAATTGAAACTAAAAGATAAGGTTAATATAATGACCCAAACCTGTCTAAATTATATTGGTTGAATGGATTGAGACCTATCTCCCCATTAAACTTTAAATAATACACTCTTGATCCATTAGAAACTGAATATGAATTTATTATAAATTAATATTTCTAGCTTTTCCAAAGGTGCCCCTCACCCCATTTATAAAAGGGCACTCCTCCTTCTCATTTCTTCACAACATAAAAGCCTTTTGGTTCGGCCAACCTCTGCCCAAATACTCTCTCAACTTCCCTCAATACAACCTAGAGGCATTATTTTGATCATAAAGCCATCCTAAGGAGCCCTTTGGATCAAATCAAAAGGAAGAACCCGAAGAAGAGGTAATATTTTCACCAACCCTTTTCAAGTTTCTTTCTTCTTCCACTTATTCTTTCTTTGTTATTACCATTCTAAAATAATAAATCCAGTATATTATATATACTGTGATGTTATTATAATTATGGTACAACCATATTCAGTATTCTATCCACCCTTTGAATAACATGTCACCATACGTGCGTACGTACGGCTTACCGTTTCCACGTCGTGGTGTAATTGTTATTCAATATATTTTTATTTGGATGGGTATAATAATGATGTATAATTAATGTAAACAATAAATATAACATTATAATGATTCCTTATATATAATATATCATACAATTTTATATTATTTTAATATCAAAAGAATGATATTGTCACTCGTGCGTACGTACGGACTACCGTCTCCACGAACGCGATGAGATTCATTCTCCATCTTATCCATTCAAGTATAATTATCATTTGATGATTTAAAAATAATTTTTAAGGACTTGATATCATTATGGATATGAATAAGATACAACCTACCCATAACAAATATGTCTTATGTAACAAAACATATAAAATAAAACAAGTAAGTTAAGACCTGAAACGACAATAATACTAATATATTATTAACAAAGCAATGTTAAAAGATCATATATGATATCATATTAATATATATGATTCTTGTATAATTTAATAACAATTATTTCACCATTATACAGGAGGTTAACCTACCCTCAACCAAGGAAAAGTACAAGGTAAGGGTTTATTTCATAATCTCTCCATTATCCGAGGTTGTTTATACGTAACAATCTACTGGGATTTCTTTATCATCCACATCTATGTTTCTTCAAAATTTATTTCAAAACATTTTCACCATTTACAAGAATATGGGTTAATGTAATTTATACCCTTGTTTGAATTTTTATAAGAGGATTATAAAAGGAATCTTTCTGTCATTTTCCAAACAAGGTGCTTTTTAACCTTTTCGACAGGATTAAGGTAAGAATGTTTTTTAACTTATACGGCGGGTGCGGCTATTTACCGCCATTATAAAATCGTCGAAGCTTCCATTATAATATTATAAGAACATTTTCAAAGTAAATTAATATTTTAAGAATTTTTGAAAGTTAATCTTTATCAAGATCATAATTTTAAATGTTTTAAAGATTTATCTTTTTAAATGTTTTTAATTAATGTCTATGTTTTCAAAATGATTTTAATGATTTATTTATATGGACTTAAATGTTTTTAAATGATATTTATTTTCAAAAGTTTCAATGTGGTATGAGACATTTTTATTCAAAAATCTATTTTAAATTACTTCTTTTATAAATGTGTGCCTTTTCAATGATTTCGAGAAAAGAGATATTTCTCTCAAATAGTTTTCGTTTCATCTATGTCAACATCCTTTGATGGATTTTAATCTTATTTGATATTGATTTATTATGATAAAAAACTTTTGTATTGTGTTGAAGGTTTTGTGATATATTTGACTGTGGATGTGTTATTTTTATACCATTCATGGTTTAGGGGTAAAGTATTGGCATTTCTCATGCTAGTTTTAATGCAAATTTTTATGTTATATTTCATCCTCTTCTTAAGATGAATGTGTTGGACTAGTATGTTCTGGGTTGGGGACTGGTAAAATTAATCCCTCTGGGTTGGTTTCTGGTTATTAGAGGCACTCTGGTTTGGTGTCCGGTTATTAGAGGCACTCCGGGTTAGTTTCTGGTTATTAGAGGCACTCCGGGTTGGTGTCCGGTTATTAGAGGCACTCTGGGTTGGGTTCCGGTTATAGTTAGCCCTAGGCCTTGGAATGAGGCCTTGACAAAGAAATTAAAGTTCACCATTATGTGTTCCATCATTATGAAAGTGGTTATTGATATGGAATGTGATTATTAGATTAGTAGAATATCCATGTAAATTAGTAAATACCATTATTTCATTTTATTTCTGCCTAATTATGTTGAAGTTCAAGTTTAAAAGGGTTTTGTTTTAGTTATACATTGCCTTAAATGTTTATTATTATTTATGAAATTTTCCGCTATATTGTTATCGTTACTGGTCATTTGAGCTCACCCCTTTTCGATGTTTTGTTTTTCCTAGGATATGAAGAAGTAAATTATGAATGACCCGTAGGGATAGTATGATGGGATAAGAGTGTGGTCTATGGAGACTATGTTGTTGTAATTTTCATTTTTATGATGTAAATATTATGAATATATCTAGTGTTTCCAAGGCTACTAAACCAATCGGTCTTTCGAGATTTGATCTTTCTTGTGATCATGCCAATGTTATGTAATAATGCACCGAATCTAGGTAACTGGGGTCGGGGAGTTACATTCATCCTCCAGAATGGTACCCTAAATTGAGGTGTATAATTCTATTTAAATGAAAAAATGTCATCATAGGCCATCAAAGAGGCATGTGCATAAGTGGCATTTGACGTCGCACATATAACATAAGATATTTCCCGCAAACCATTTTCTAGCATGTAGGCCTGATTTTTTTCATGCCTCTGACTTGTCCATTTTTATAATGCTTGATATGGAAGAATACATTGGACATTGAATTTGGTGAAAAATATATTCTTCATGGATTTTATTCTTATGTTCAAACCTCAAATCTTAATCACACCTCCCTTGGGCATCTTGAGATCATCTACTAATTCAATATATGGCATTGGTTTTCTTAAATATGTTGTTTCATGAACAAAAATGGAATTCAGTGCCAATAAATGCCCCCTAGAATCAGAGCTAAAAGGGAACCAGAAGGTTGGGTCCTAATGGTAATGATGCTAAAAATAACTGAGTTTGGTGGTACACACCAAAAGGATGATTTGGTACCCAAAATTCTTTAGCTTGCACGGAAGACCCAATATGTGCCTATAAATAGTTAGGGGTCCAAAGGATTCATACATTGACTTCATGTGATAAGTGATTTTTATCTCACATGTGAAAAATCATCTATTCTGTGTGCCAGAACATGATTTTGGTCAGTTCCTTACATGAAACCTTGGGTCTTTTCACGCCAAAACTCAATTCATTCATCCAATCACCCTTGTGAATTATGAAATATGACATATATGGATATTAAACAGACCAATACTGAGAGGTAAGTTGCTGCTACTACATGGAGGACCAAGATGATCCCAAAACCTTAGATTCCTCATTAGATAAGAGTCATATTTGATAATCATATGCTCTTCAGTATGTTAATGCAAGATCAAATATTATTTTCTAATTGATAGAATCCCTCTTTGGAACTTTTTCCTTCTAGAAGAGGTGTTGTTCTAAGTTTTCAAAAATAATACTATGTGATCGTGGGTGAAATGAGTGGATAACCTTCTATGGTACAACATCACAATCAATAGTCACCATGCTAGTGAAACATGGGACATAGCTATTTACATCAAAAGTCTAAAGACTATGACTATTGCGGGGTAAGATCCAATTACTGAGGAATCTATAGGTCACTATGTGAGTACTTTTAGGGTTAGTATCACCAATCAAACCAAAGGTTGGTAGGAATGTGAATTTACATCCATAGAAAACATCCTGTGTGAGTGGGGAATGGGCGTGATGGGTATGAAATACTAGTGAGGTGTTTGGGGTAGAGCTTCAACCCATCGGGGTGTTCGAGGCTGTGTGGACATCACAGTTCCATTTCTATCATCAATAAGACCTGATGTCAGATTTGTTCAGTTGGTGGTCCCCTGACACATATACATTCCCCCACCAACATGGGGAGGTCGGTATCATTCTTTGGTACATCCATTAAATTAAGGCAATTCCCCTTAAAGGGTACCGATATGATGATTTCTTTTCAACTAGGAACGTCTGTGGAGACATGATGCACACCCCATTTCTGACATGGCATCTATCAGATATGGCTAAGGAGAAGCTAAAGATAAAGTACATCCTAAAGGATATATCCTATCTAGGATGGTTCAGTTTATTTCTAACGTAGTACAAGGTAGTAAAGATTCTATATCAAGGGAAGTAGTGCCTTGACACATCCCCAAGGGGAAAGGAAAGATCATACTGGATGGTTTTGGAGGCATGTGAGTACAGATCATGGGGCTTTGGCGTAAACAAAATCTAGGACATGAATGTAAAATATGATGGGTTAAATTACATATTTTTGAGTGGATTTATTATTCCAATAAGGGACATGAGAATGGGGTTCTTCCCAGGGACATTGGTTATGGTCGAGATCATGGTATCCATGAATAAGTTCAGTATGGGAGTGTTTGTGTTGTCCATGCTATACAACATTCTAGGCTACATTTCAAGAGGAGGTATTCCCAGGAGAATATATAGACCTTTCAAAATTATTTAGGGTGGGTATTGACTCACTACATTGGGTATGACTTCCCAAACATCATTCATATTCCTAGTGGAGGAATTTTTCCATCTCTATTGAATATTTATGGAATCCATCCATCGATACGTAATGAGGAGGGGATCAAACTTATGATCGAAAACCACATAAACTTAAACATCCACCCATTTCAAACTCTGGTTTTCCAGATTCTAGATGAATGGAGAGGCCCAATCGAGTAGAGGGAATACATTCAATGTATCATGGGTTGTGTGCTAGTATCCCGGATTGAAGGGAAAATATTTTTTAATCCCTATAGTCAATCGAGGTTTGCTATGCAGTTTGGGTGCATGCAGTGGATGCCAAAAAAAGTATATTTAGGGATTTAGGTGAAGTGGAATCCCTACATCCATTTCCACATATGGATCATGTTTATGACCAATGGTTTTTGTGAAGACATTACCTTTCCCCATACTAAAGTAAATGTTATCCAATCAAAAGAGTATGCTAACCATTGGGTGGAAGCGTATCCAGAAGTGATTATGTGGTAATGCATTTGGAAGTTCAATGTGGAAAGCATAGAGTTTGGATGATGAGAGAGTAGACAGGGTGCTACTGTGTAACTGAGACTAGAGGTGAGATAGAAAGCTAGGCTGGCACAAGTTCTAACCTCTGCGGTAGAAGTGTCATGAAGTGCGGCCACGTCTCCACCTTCTCAAGAGAAATGGTCAAATAGTTGACCTTATGAACTAGCTAAGAAAATACCTAGAAATAAACTGAGATATCTCCTAAATCTGACCACGGATTCCATTTCTCAATCCATATGGTCAACATTGAGGCTTTTGGGAGAAATGCTTAGTCTAGAAGACCTGTGGTAGAAACTAGTGTGCACTGGAATCGACCTATAGAAAATTGGGCATATTAAGGTGGTGGAAAGATTGAAATTTCATTACCAACATGGTTAAATGACAGCTATGGAAATTTATGCATGATATCCAGGGATGTATGAAGAACTGCATCACCTGGTGAAAGTGATGCTCATCTAGAAGCATGACTCTAAGAAAACACCACCCAAGGATGACGATGACGATAAAAAATAATGATAAGTAGAAGAAGAATAAGAAGTAGAATTAGAGGAGGAAGAAGAAGAATTATATGAAAAATAAGAAGAATAAGGAGGTGGAGAAGACGAATACGAAGATGGGTAGGCTAGAGGTGAGGGACCTTAGGGGGTAGTGGATTTCTAGGGAAACCCATGTGAGATTAGACAAATCGCAAGCCCAGATGTAGAACTGGCCAAACAACTCAAGGTGAGTCTCAAATTTTATCACTAGTGGTATTTCTATTTTCATAATATGAATCTACCAAACAAACTCTTCCCTATTAAATAACACATCATTGATGACAGTCATGAAGTTCCCTCTACATGGAATGAAAACATACCAATGGAATAGGTAGGACATCTCCATGAACTAGCATCTAGAACTGAGCAGGGAGGAGGACCAACCATTGATACAGTGGTAGAGGGCCAACCAATGATGAAGTGGTCAGTGATGATCCAATATGAGGATATAAAGTGGCAACCTTAGAGTCTCGGGATGTTTCTTTTATCCCAAAGGATCCATTCCCAATCATAGAGTTAACAAGCATTGAGGGATCTCCCATGGTGAAAAATACTATAGCGATTCAGGAAATCAATAAAACTACATTTAGATCTTTTAATAATCAATATTTATATAACTTCATCTATTATTGGTGAACTCAGATAAAAAAGGTACACATTACCTATGCAGTGATCACAATATTGGAGGCCTAGAAACCTGTTGAGTTCAGGACATCTGTGGGAGACCCACCAATGATTACACAAGTTAGCGCAGAACTAACCATTAAAACTAGTCCAGCCCTGACACCCTGTGAGCTAAAAGTTGCAATCACTACTGATATTAATGCTATAGTTTTTCTTCAGGCTAGAAGAGTCCCAATCAGTGAAGAGGAGATGAGTTAAGAGGTTCTACCATGCATAATAGTGTCTGTCCCCTATAATAGAATACCAGAGGAGGACCCTTCCACTAAAATTCTTATTGTTTTCCCTGATTACTGGCCAGAAGATCCTAAGAAAAAGGGAAACTCTGACCCTAACACCACCAAAGAGAGTCTTATGACATGGTGCAAGGAAGTAAATTGCATCAAACACTCCCTCAGTCAACTAGACACAGAATGGATGATTTGTATGGGGTCACTTAAAATGTGGTAGTGATTTCTATGTACTAGAGGGTTGGATGCCCACCATATCCAAACAATAATCTTGGATTATCTGGATGAGAATATGTTGGAAAGAATTCAACACTCCGATACTTATTGGGGTCGAAATAAATCAGATAATATCTAGAAGTTTTTTGAGGTTGGGCAAGAAGTATTCCGCCATGAAGAGTGGAAAATTGAATGGGATGCATTTATTGCAAGCTGATCTGAGCTTGTTGAATGGTTGAAAGCCCTGCTGGAGGATTCCCATGAGTAGATAGTGTAGAAAAGTTGTCAAGTGGTTGAATTCTAAGTTGATCAAGAGTAAATGCAGGTCAAATCCAATGATCTTCTCTCTATAGATTTTGATGAATAAAGGAAAATCAGGGAGCGGGGGACAATACTTTATGCTACATGTCATAATGTGGAAATATTTATTATGTCTATTGAAGGGGTTGAACCATAGGGGCCATGTTTCGGTCAAACTTTTGAAACATATTCCCCCCTTTGTTTACTTATCCCTAACTGTGTGCATGACTACACTTTTTTATTTATTTTTTTAATTATTGCATCTCGATCATAACTATGGAGTAACTAATGATTAATCCCTAAGCTTGCATGGGTCATACCCATTGTGAGAAACAAGGGAGGACTACATAATCATCCATTTTTGGAATGATAGTACCAACTAAACATTGACTACTTAGGGTATGCTATTGTTAAATAACTGCTCAGAGTATTCAGGTAAATAGAGTCCATAACTAAAGTGTAAGGTTCCCAAAACAACCAAATTTTCTTTTTTTAGTGTGCTCCAGTGCACGAGCGGGGTAATTATAAGTATGTTAAAATCTATCTAATGCTAGGGGAACAGTAGGTGTAAGTCACGATACCCAAAATTTGGAACACAATCACGATGGAGATACAATATAAGATAATGGCTGACCTTATTCAAAATGAAACACCAATATCGTTATTCTGTAATGGGTACAAACAAACGAGGTCCAACTGCATATTTTATTCGAACACATGGGGAAAAAATTGAAATGTCATCTGATGCATTATGAAATATTTTCCAAGGATAGTAGGTGAGACAAAGTGGCATGGGACCATAATATTAGGGGGTTCCCTCAAACATGATAGATGATTAGGAACCAAATAAAGGTCATTCTAAGCCTAGGGATGGAGTGTTGGGATGTTTGAATGGAGTCCAACACTATTGAAACTATTCCATTGTGAAAAAAGAACATTGGGTGTATATATTTTTCTAACCAAGATCAAACCTATTTCCAGAATAGACCTCTCTAGAATGGAACTGGCATGGATTGAATTTTCACTTCCTACAAATAAGGGGGATAAAAACACAGTTTAACATCATATGGCGAGGAAGAGGCATGAAATAGTTTATCATCATATAATCATGATATTGTATATAGTTCAAGGTTATACGACCTGGACCCTACCTAATCGTTTAAAGTCATGTTACACGTACTAAGGATTCCCAATGTAGGGTCACATAATTTGGAACCTAAATTGGGGTGAAGAGTTGGAAGGGTTAATAAAACCATCGATGGGCCTGAGGCAAGATTCCCTAGTGTCCCTAGGTATCCTATGAGGAAAGAAATTAAGCCTCACGTAGTTTTTGAATTTTATGCAGTTTAACTTCATATAGTGAAGGTGTAGGAACCCCAAATCAGAAATGTGTTTTGTGGTACATAACCCAGTGTGAATGATGAAAAAATAAGTCCACACTAAGACGCACCATTCCAAAGAGGAAACCCCAGACCAAGAAAGGAGTGTAAAGTTTCATGACCCTATAGATTGAACCAGAGTTAAAGTAACAAGGTCAACACTACATATCCCAAAAGTATGGGAATCAAGGCATATGTAGTTCTGGAATGTGGCATGGAAGAGGTCCAATGCCAAAGAGGCAGCTTTTTCTTGAATGAAGACATCATATGGCTAGGTCATTTATTAGTACACAGGATGGATGTAACAGGTGAAGATTAATGTCATATGATAAGGATACCTGAGGTCCTAGTTTATGGTCTTAGAGCTCAGACCATAGGAATGTGTGGTTCATCCTTGCAGGCACAAACCATACCCAGATCCCTAAGCCCATGTGAGCGATGCTCAGTGTGGGAAACAAGAGCATAGAATATCTTTACAACACATGGAATCACATGGTAGGGAATAAATGTTTAGAGTCAAGGATGAACCCATGATGTCAGTTCATCCTCTCGAAGAAAAATGGTTCACGAAAGGATAACACATAGGGTGTTGAAGCTCTGTTTGAACATGATAAAATGGAAAGGGATGTGAATCATGAAACCAATATTTTTGGAACAATGGGGTTGGAATATTGATGGAGGATAACTTTTGACCATATTTTAAAGACAAAATACAAATCATGTGACCTAATATGGGAGAAAATAAGTGAGTTTTAGCCACTAACCATATTTTTGAGGCGGGACCTATCTCCAATTTTGTTTGAGATCATCTGGGATATTGGCCCAAAATGGTAGGTGAGCCAAAAGGTCATTTATCCATATTACCCAGGGGTCCTTTTGGAAGTGAGAGATGATGAATAACCAAAAAAGGATACATGATGCATGAAAATATGATGAAAGCATCTTGATACCAAATACAACACTCTAGTACCTAGAACAAAGTGCATGTGAGTGCATTGATGGGGCACAACAGAGATCGATGGGACTTGTTAATAGCAGATGACTTGAGAAGAATAGTTGAGGAATGAGGAAAATGTCGGTTTATGGACTTAGGGATGGACTTGAAGACAAAGTGTATGTGAATTCCTATGTATCCCATAATTATGGGAATAAATCCATATGTAGTTCTTGAGAAGTCGAGATGTTTAACGTCATGAAAAAAGGATGCAAGTTCACGAGGTCCCAAAGGGGGTGTGCATGGTTTAGCAAAGAAAACTTGAAGAGAATGATGATATGGAATCCAACATGCAATACCACTTAATAACATAATAATAAGGGAAAGGGGGTTGAATGAAATAGATAATTTGTGTGGTTTGGGCTAAACCCAAGGATAAATTGGCTGGGTGTTCCTACATATCATGTGAGCTAAAGAATCAAATCACATGTAGTTTTGGAATTGCATGTAGTTTAACATCATACCATAAGAACATGGAGAGAAGGGATGAGTTCTTAAGGTATTCACATGGTGAAGCTATTGTAAATCCGACGTGAATGGGTACTAAAAATTCCACACCCTACCACATGGTTCCAAAAGTAATTTTCAGCCATAAGAGCGGAAATGGGGATCTTGGGGATGGACCCGAATAAAAACTGTTTGGGTGTTCCTATGTATCTCATATGGATATTAAGCACACCATATGTAGTCCTAGAATTCCATGTAGTTTAAAGTCATATGGTAAGTACCAGAGTGTAAAAGGATAATGTTCTGGAAGTGGGGGCACATGGTGGAGATGTTGTAAAATATATGTGAATAAGGACAAAAGATGTCTACACCACACAATATGGAGCCCTAAAAGAGAAAAAAACCTAGAGGGCGATCAAGGGGTTGGAAAGATTTTATAGTCTAGACCCAAATAGAAAATGTCTGAGCATTCCTACATTTCCTCTGAGGGTAGGAATCAAGAAACACATTGTTTATGAAATGTTGTGCAGTTTAGCATCATATGGTAAGGATAAAATGGTAGAGGCAACCCAAAGGGGTTGCGTGTGTTGTGGTAGAATAACTTGATGTGAAAGATGAAAAAATAACTCTACATCACGCCACACACACCATACCTAGAGAGAACATAGGCCAAGGTGTTATAAAGAAGGGGAATAAGGACTTGGGGAGGTACCTGAAGAAGAAATATTTGGGAATTCCTACATATCCCTTAAGGATGGGAATCCATTCATATGTTGTTCTTGAAATGTCATGAAGTTTAACATCATGCAGTAATGATGTAAGGTAAATGGGGAGACCATAAAGGGGATACGTGATGCAGTATTTGTAAGACCAATGTAAATGAGGAAAAAAGAAGTCCTCATCATGCCACATGCTCTCAGAGTAATTAGGCCAATAGGAAATAAGGAAGATAGAATCTATAGTATGTGGGGATGGACCTGAAGATGAAATATCTAAGAGTTCCTATATATCCCATAAGGATGGGAATCAATCCATATTTAGTTCCTAAAATGCCATGTATTTTAACTTCATTCCATAAGGAAATAGAGATGTTAGTTTATGGTCGAAGAGCTCAAACCCTGAGGTATGTTTACCACTTAAAATTTATAATCATGAAGGATTATAGGGATCACTCATGTGAAGTACTACTTAAGGTATTTGGAATTGGTGGGAGGATTAATATTCTCATAGTCTATGGTGACCAAGGAGTATGTACTATTAGGGTAACCCATGGGAATGATATAGGTGCACACCCATTTGGGTTACAAATTTTGTGGATTCCTTCTAATTATCATTAGTGTTTTCAGGGACAATATAATGTCCCCAAGATGGAAAGAATGAAGATGAAATTTCTTATTGAAATATCTAGCTATATTATATTGATTCCCCTCCAGATTGTTAAAGGACCAGAGCATATTCTCATCGAGGGATTCCAGTTCATCCAGACAGACTTTTACTAACTTTTCTCACTTCTAATAATCATATACGGCTATGTAGAGTGACAAAAACTGATTCTTGATGGGAAAAACTGCCTCTTTTATATAAAGTATGGAATCTTTTGTCACTTGGCTGAAATTACAAATTGTCATCTGGTAATCCCAATGAGTGTTGGGAAGCATGTCTGGACAACACTTCTTGTTTTTTAACCAACCGTCTTCTACAAGATATTAGATAGGGTTCTTTTGAACATTACAGTCATCCCATTTTCTTGAGCGTGATATTGAGAGGTATTATTATAATGGATATTGTACTTGGTTTTCAATTTATTCATCTATGTTACTCAGATGTTTGGAAAATTATTGGTGAGAATAGCGTGATGGACTCAAAATTAGTGGATGATGTTTGAGCTCACAACACAAATTATATAACCATCCTAGACTTCCTTGAGTGAGATTTTCCCTTCCCACTTTGAAAATAAATCTGCGTTGGTCAAGATAAACCTTTCATGTTGAGCTGTTTCTAGTGGATAATGTCCCATGTAATCAAGTACCCATACTGCATGGAGTCAAGATTACTTTTTGGTATAGAGAGGATCTCGTAGCCGATGCCCAAAAATTTTATGGATCTGGAATATGTGGCACCTTTTGGAAAAATCCATATAGTCATGGACCATGGTGGTCAAGATCTAGCCCATCCTTTGTATCTGATGAGAGAGTTTTGACCTTTCCAAATGACCTACATAGAAACCAACGTGAACATCCTACATAACATGGGGAATCACATCTCCTTGAATTATATTGAGGATAAACCCATCAAAACAATGTCTTTAGAGAATTATATCATGGATGGGTCCACTATGAAGCGTGAACTGGACTACAAGATGATGGGTTCACTCATATTTGGCACTATTTTTCGGGATATTTTCATGTTTGAAGTACCTGATGAAAGGAGTTGTCCAATTAGAGGACTATTCAAGTGTTGTGGTAGAGGAAACTAGAGGTCATAATGTGTATGTACAGGTGGTAATATGTCTTACCTATGGTCTATCATCATCATCTGAAGTGACGAGCGATTACTCATTGATGTTCCACATGGATGATCAAATTGTTTTGGTCAGGCTCTAAAAGAGATGCAGCAAGGCTGGCCAAGGCATCGGATCAACCATTCTATGATCAAGGAACATGAATACCTTCATGCCAATAAGGGAAACATGCCATTATTTGGAGAGTTATCCCTAACAGGGGTTCAGGATTTAGCTTCCTGACAATATAGTTTCTTTTGGTTTTCTTGATGACTAGATCATAGTCCCAATTTATATGCAGGACGGGAACATCAATATCAAGGGATATCTTGATACTAGTGATGAGGGTCTGATACTCCACCTAATTGTTAGTGTATACTTCTAACAAACAAAAAAATAGGGTATTATAGCCTATGCAGGCATGGGGAAGATGATACCCATCCCACTCTATTAAGACAGGGATCATTGTGGATCTTGCTGGTAAGGCTTCACAAAGAACCATCTAAGTGAATATTCCAACATGGAATGACTTTATCCACTAATTTATTTCCTCATTTAAAAAATAATGATCTAGAAACTGCTCTATGGGGGTAGGATGGGAGGAAATATTGTCTTCAAGTGTTTGAACCATGAAATATTTTGACAGATTGAACCTAATTTCAAACTAGAAAAGGGTTACTCTCCACCGAGCTAGATGGAATTTCAAAATGGGGTGGTTCCAAATGTATTTTAGCAGGTCTACTTGAGACACCAGTGGTACCTTGTGGTGCTATATGTAATTTCACAATTTATGGACCATTAATACGAGTGTGAGATAGCTCTTCTCGATAGAGGAATATCTGGTCTCTATATCAAGGATCTTGTGGATGAGATAGTATAAAAAATTCTATATCCCCTCATTATTCTTATGGGTGAGAAGTCAACCAAGGGACAACTCTAGGGTGGTCACATAAAGGATTAGTAGCTTCCTGGATATAGGTGGAATAAGAACTAGACGTTGTGGTAGGTACTTCTCGATCTCCTCAAAATCATCCTAACACTCTTCATCCCAATAGTAGATTATACCTTTCTACGTGATCTAGGAGAAGGTCTTACACATTCTATCCAGATTCAAAATGAATCAGTGTATATAGGTGAAGTGTCCTTGAAAGACTCGGATATCCTAAAGGTTTCTCAGAGTAGGCATCCAACTGATGGCCTTGATTTTCCCTGGATCAATATTGATGCCTCTATTTCTAACGAAACAACAGAGAAACTTTCCATAGGAAACCTCAAAGTCACACTTCAAGGGGTTAATCCTCATATGGTGGGAGAAATGGAATCAAAACAATTTCTCAATATCTCTGATATGGTCCTGAATCTAGTGGGATTTGACCACCAAATCATCCACATAACATTTTACTAATTTCTCAAGGATCATCTTGAATATGCGGTGCATCACACGCTGATAGGTAGAACCTTCATTCTTTATACCAAAAGGAATTAATTGGTAACATAATGTACCATATAGTGATCTAAAGGTGGTAGAATATTCATCCTCAAGGTCCATTCATATTTGATTATATTCGGAACACTTGTCCATGAAGGAGTGATCTTGGAACCAAAAAGTAGCGTCGATCAACTGCTCTATCACAGGAAGGGGAAAATCATCCTTTGGACAGTGACGGTTGAGATAAATAAATTCAATATAGACTCTGATCTATCAATTTATTTTCTTGATAGGAATGATGTTGGATATCCATTTTTGGTAAGGTAATTTCGTGATGAATTTGGTTTTAATGATCCTATCAACTTCAGCCTCGACCATGGAACCATGATAAGGGTTCATCTTTTTGGGAGGTTTTTTGAACCCATGATTGTTTATTGGGAGACCAAGGTGGGGGGTGGCAGCTTGGGGATCTAGTCCTGGCATCTTTTATTTTGTCCATGAGAATACATATTTATGTTGCTTCAAGAAACCGACATACAGTTGTTGCTCTTATATGGACATGGTTGTGTTGACCAGTGTTGGTTTCACATTTGTCTTGGTGCCGATGTTAACTTTTACCAACCCATCAATAGTGGTCGAGACTCCTTCCTCAAATGCAGAAGGAGATTCCTCTAAATCCTCTTCAATGTTCGTAGTTATATGATCATCAGTAGGTGAAATTATTCTGATTTAGAGGATTCTGAAAGAATATCGATGCCAACCTGAGCGGTAGTGGAATCTACAATGGGGGACTCACTACTGAAAAAACGACCTATACCCACGGTTCAAAACCATGGGTATAGCCCCCAAAATTGTGGGTATAGTCTATACCCATAGTTTTGGTAACCATGGGATGGAAAGGCGTCGCAATAGGGGTCTCAGCCTATACCCACAGTTTTAGAGAACTGTGGGTATAGATATATTGACGTCGTGTAATAAGCATTTCCATCGTGTAAATGGCTTATACCCACGGTTTGAAAACCATGGGTATTTAATAAAACAATAAAATCTCACCTGGGTTTTGAAACCATGCCCTGTTAAATCAATATAACCTACCCAACCAATCACGCTAATGCTTATACGTGTTTATATATGTACATTTTAACTAATATATTAATTTTACTAACTGAATTCAAAAATTGTGAATGCGGAGTCTCGAACCAGCGACCTGCTGAACAGAGAACCTACGCCGAACCAAATAAGCTGCATCAACTACACCCATATGTATCTGCATTTATAATAATATATTAATCCTTTTCTCTATATTCAAAAAAAAATCCGAAGGGATTTTAACCCACGTCTCACTCGGTGGCCATCCAGCGCTTAACCAACCAAGATGCATCAACTACACCCATATATATCTACATTTATAATAATATATTAATCCTTTTCTATGTATAAAAAAATGAAACAAGAAGGATTTAATACCTCAACGGATGAAACATATATGGAATGCCTCACCAACCAAGACATAGAACGAATATGTTTATAAATTTCTATCAACCTAAATATATAAATTCAAACTGTGGTTATAGGTTTTCCGGCCAAATTGTTTTTGTTTCCCGTGAATTTTTTTGGCCACTAGGAAAGCAATCCCCACGGTTTTAAAAAACCATGGGTATATGACTTAAAAAATATTTATCCCCATGGTTTTTTCAAAACTGTGGGGATAGGCCTTGATATAAACACCTATACCTACGTTTTTACAAAACTGTGGGTATAGGCTTTCAAAAAAAGCCCTCTATCCCCATGGTTTTGAAAAAACTGTGGGGATAAGACTTGAATTAAACACCTATACACACGGTTTTGGAAAACCATGGGTATAGGTTCCCAAACTATACATATCACCATGGATTTCCTAAACTGTGTGTATAGGGAACTCCTATACCAACAGTTTTTCTCAAAACCATGGGTATATGGTTATTTTTCTGTAGTGACTCCTACGCTGCTGAAGTCATGGAAAAAAAGAAGTCGATCTCATTCCATTAGGACTTCATCCTAATGGGCCACGCATGATAATATCAAAGTAGTAGTGGCATGTTTGCTTGAGCCAGTTCATCCCAGCCCCAGTGAAATAAGAAAGTATGATGTATTGATGTCTCTATGGGGTGAACATCCTAATATCTTACAGGGTAAAGGGGTTTTATGATCAATAGAGTTTGATTTGTGTAGGAGTATGAAGTGATCTTTCTATATTCCTTGAACTGGGGAGAACACCTTCCCCATGTCCCTAAGATAAAAAACCAATGTTCCATGTCTAGGTTCGTGGTCTCTAATCGGTGAATTGGGATAATATAGTCATCATCCATGTCTGTCAAGGGTTGGCCACAATGGTAGTGTACTCAAACTTATTGGCATGAACCCACATTTCCTTTCTCCTGTTGTATTTGGTATCTAGGTAACGGGATTCACAAGAGGTAAAGGGAGATGCATAGCCTTGGAGCATTCCCACTTGATCATTAAGGGAGTACTTGATTTATTGGTGATATGATGAGGGGATTGTTTCATGTAGATGGAGCCAGGGTCTACCAAGCATCACATTGTAGGTGTTTTCTTGAAAGACAACAATTAAATTCATGCTAGAAATCAGGCCACCAGATTGGGTCTTCAGGTATATTTTTTCATCAATAATCATTTAGGTCCTATAATATTCTTGAATCTTCAGGTCAAAGGGATTCGGATCATTTTCATACATCCACAGCTTTTTGAGTATCTAGGTCAGGATGAGATTGATCCTGGAACCTATGTCGATGAGACAATGGAGGAATTCCCTCCATTGAAATAACAAGTGATGTATCATGGGTGGATTTTCCACTATATAGGAGAACATTTATCTTCTCCAAAGAATGAGATGATGGACTGAGATTATGTAGGTTCGGCCTCCTCATCATAGAAGAAATATTTAGTCATTACCTCTATTTTGAATTAGATTGGGATCCCTAAATCCTATATGAGAGCTTCAGAGATATCTTCATATAAGTAGGGAGACTCAAGAATTGATGTTTTTTAGGTATGATGGTAAGGTTCTTGAGCACATCATACATTCATGGAATGAACACATTTCTACCAATGGGAGGTTTCTCTTTGGCGTGAGTTATGGCAGACTTTGCAGGTCGGACCGGCAGATTTCGGCTGGTGATGGGGGTATCCTACTTCTCACTAGATGATTCTCATAGCATCACTACCATATGATTTTCAAATGATTATATTTTAGTCTCAATTGTACATGGATGATCATAGAATAATTGTAATGACTCTACCTAGTAGAGTATCATAGATGGAAGGGGAAGTAAATCTGATGAAACAGGGTTAGTGGACTGTGCATGATGATCCCTACGCTGATCTTTTTTTTTCTAGTCTCAACGACATGAACGGTTTGGTCTGAAGCATTGGCTAACTTACACTGACTATTCACATATCCAAGATTTTTTTGACACTTGAGTCGGCTAGGGACATTAGGAGGGTCATCCTAGCATTCCTCGTTGTCAGGAACCATGTATGGGTCCACCAACTTGATGGTGTTCACTAAGGAATACTCATAATCATCACTAGAGGAATCCTCCATTATTGGTAAGATTCTAAGGGAAATACCCATCCCCAATGGAATGAAATATCCAAGAGTATAGTGTGGATCTAGTACTCAAAAAGGACTTTTCATCTCATTGTGTCATCAGTGCATTCTCGCCTGAGATAGAGAAAGGTAAGATTTTGATGTCGAAGTAGTATCTAGGGGTAGTACAATAACTTCTGAAGGCTCTGGTTGATTTAAATGGGCATGGATAATTCCATTTTCATGTGCAACTACCATGTGTCCTATTCAATCATCATACTTATGGGACCTACATCTGGAGGCCAACTACTATTCACCCTCGGTGTTGTTACGAGGCTTTTCAAACACACTTTCCACCTCTTCCATGGGTAGACCCAATCAGAATATGTTTTTATCGGCCTATTCATGGAGATATTCTTATAAAAAATAAAACTACTTTAGAGTGTCTCCAAAGAACTGGTGATAGGGGAAATAATTGGTATGATCAGTGAGATCTAACACTTCAATCCTCCTACGTTCTAAAAATTGTAGGATTCCCTAGTATAAGGAACTGAAGAAATTGTTGGACATCTAAGCATCATTGAATGAGTAGGTATAATTTCTTCAATTTAGGAAAGGGACACTAGGATCATATCCCTGATGAGGGGATAAAACCTAGAGAGGTGGTGGAACCTTGTTTCTCTGGCCACGGCGGTGGTGGTGCATTATGTGATGGTGCCTTCTGATTCTGAGGTGAGCGATTCTGATCCAAAGGCTAAACATAAAGAGGTCTCCCTCAATGAGGCTATGGAATTGGATTTACCAATAATAATTCCAGCTTTATAGGGGCCTCTATCTATACAAAAATAGTGGTCCTTAGCGACACTTATTGTGGGAGCAATGGGAGGCAACGGGCCTTCATGCTTGGCTTGTTTCAAGGCTTCCTCTAGACATTTAGATTTTCCCTAGAAATATAGAAATCCACCTGGGAGGTTCTGATTGATTATATAACGAACCATTTCAGTCTTAAAATTCCCTATGCACATCATTAGTAGCTATTTTTGTGTCAGCAGCATGTTGAGTGAATATGTGCGGTCCTTCCACGTGGAGACAAAGCCTATGACTCATTCATTCATCCATTTCTTTCACTTAAATAGGTTATCAATAATACTATTGAATGTGGTGGAACTGAACTAATATAGAAAATGATTAAATAGATCCTCACAACCATATATGGACCCAATAGGTAACTGGTTGTAACTGATAAATGTGGGACCATCCAGGGTTTGTACTAAACACCATAGCTTAGTGGATTCCTGTTTTGTTGGAGTTACTAGCATATGTTTGAACTAAAAAATAAAGTGGGTCAGATGATACAGTGGATCATATTTTCCATTAAAAGGATAATAATATAGGATTCCTAAAGCCTAGGGGTTTTGTAATATTATCCATCTGTGATGGATATGGCTTTCCATTAGTTGGAATTTCCACCTATCAGGTTTCAAGAGCCTCGAGGTGAGCGATGAGTGTAGCCATTGCATCATCTTGACGAGGATTCCTATCTTGGTGAGGATTCCAAACTACTATAGAATTGGAAGGTTCTTTAATGTGGTAATCTAGCTCAGTGGAATATGGAGTGGCTGGTGGCATGACTCAAGTGGTTGTCGGGGGAACCTTCAAAGTAGTCGGTAGGACCTATATAGTGGTCGGACAAATCTTCAGAGTGTCCAGTAGAACCTGAGCCAGGTCCCAGGGAAGGTTTTTTCTCATCTTGGGTGGATTTGGTGATGAAAACCATGGTATTTTTCCATAAACACCAGCATCTACCAAGTCGGGATATGTAGGGTTGTTGGGTCAATGGGAGGAAACTCATGAGGGATAATCTGTGCTTTCACATGCTACCCCAGTAGAGGACGTATGGGATCATATCGAGGATAAACATAATCTGGATTTCATTCTATGAGGTGCTCATGGAGGAGATCATCAAAGATATTTATCTGTTCATCAATTTGTTGGAATAGAGCATTATTTTTGGGATCCCCTTCCATATTGTTCACTGAATAATATAGGTTAGAGGGATTTAATATCTCGGTATGTACTTTTCCCTTATAAGGATCTCAGTCCAAAGGCAATGACTTGATGGGTTATATGAGGCTAAGTGTCATCCTTTATTGGTGAGTGTAGACACCTGTAGGGTCTGTCGGGTGTTTTGTATCCCCAGAAGGCTCTTCATCTTCTCCAGACCCTATTTTGATACCCCCCCCCCTTCGGGTATATCTCAAGAATGAAGATGTTTACAATGATGACACCTGAATTCATATCCACGATATCCCTGGGTGAACCATGTTGGTGCAGGATAAGACTGAAATGCATGGAAACATACTACCCCCATCCATGGATATGGACATGTGGGTAAGTCTCCTTAGAATCACTGCGTGGAATAGTAAATCTCAAGATTCATTGTTTCATGAGATTTTAATGATAACCAGGTGATATATGGAGATGAGAAACCGGGAGTGTGGCCAAATCAACCTTGGGGAACTACTAGCCAATGTCATCAAAGTGTTCTCAGCTCTTGGGGTAAGATAACCCTCAATGATAAAAATAGAAATTCATCATCTTTATGGTTCGGTGGAATCACAGATCCTCGTCTGGGGTGAGGGACTCCAGAATATTGAATCATTCATATGCAATTGGACAGAACATCTCGGGGAGATAGTCTTCTATGAGAATGTCCCACAAACATCTCAAATAAGACTTGGGATCTGGCCCTTGGTTTCCTCATTCATCTACTAGGGGTAGTTGATAGACTGATAATGGCACTCACATGGACCGTTGTAGTTATATACTGGTCCGTGGAGAGTACGGTGCACAAGCTAACAAAGCACTACATCTTGGGATGTCTCTCAAGGAATGCACTGACTATATCACCACATCCCTATAAGACTGGGCACTCCCCATTTCTTCCTGCATAGGGGTGGAGATCCTTGGTGGTGGATCTGGATGGTGTGCATCATTGACCGGTCACCAGAACTATTCGCAGTGATCTCGTGTTGAAGATGAGAATGATTCCGGTGATGATACAGAGGATTTCATATCAACACCCTAGAAATGATCCAAATCCTCCCCCTCTTCTATATATCTACTGAGGGATTCGGGGATCCGATTCATCTTCCTTTTTGGGAGGAAAAAGCTGATATGACAAGTTCTCATCTCAATTCGTGACATATAGGATCAGAGTGAGGGTTTCATGATTGAGTCACACTTCTCTTTAGAGTCTAAATGTGGATGACTTTGAACATAATCTATCACTTCTCAATATCCTTCTTTTGGTGGTAAAGATGCACCTTCCTTACCTAGGGTATTTTTTCAGGGATTGTTAGATCTTAAAAAAGGAGAGGATCTCCAGGTGGGTTGGTTTTGGGGTGGTGAGGACCTCTACATGGATGAACTGGGGTTCATAGACGACTTGGGAAAATGTTGAATGGAACATGGGGAATAACACCACTGGATTCAGTGTAAACACGGGGAGGACCTCCATGATAGTGGGTGACAAGGCGAGGAGGGCCTTCACTCTGGTGAATAATGACATGGGGTGGGCCCCCTCTTGAGTTAGTTATTATGTGAGGAGTTCTTTCATGATGATGACCTAAAATATTGGGGAAACCTCCATACCTAGGATCGTGAGCAAAAGGAGGACCTTCGAGTATGGAATTATCAAGATGATGAGGACCTCCGCTTTGACAAGTAATGGAATAATGGAGAGGAACTCAATGTTGAATGTGTGAATGGGGAGGATCTAGACTCTAGATAATGATGGTATAGGGAGTACCATTGTTTGTGGTTGTGGATGATGTTTTAGTGGAGGTGGAGCCATATGAGATTTCTACTTTATCATTCCTCATACCCCTATATCTATATATGAGGGGTGATTGGTTTCCTACAACTGTATATTGGGTCCTGCAAAGCAGGAAGATTCATTCATCAGCACAGATAGTGGGGAATAAATACCCAGTTCCCCAACGTTGTTTAGTCTTATATGCCTAGATAGAAAGATCCATGCTGAAAACATTGAAAACTGGGATGCCCAGAGATTAACTTATCGAAATCATGGTGAGTTTCACACTTGGAATACTATATGGTTGGAGGGACCTGGCACCAGATAGCTAGATCTAGTGACATGTTTTTTCTATTGATGTCTCAAATGATACTAATCACCACATTGAGGAAAATACTTTCACGGTTGGTTCGCCATGTCTATTTCTGATTCTTTTTCATCAGGTCTCACCTCTTCAAGACTTGTGTGTGGGACACTTCAGCTAGAAGGGTCATGTTGTTTCCCCACATTCATGCTTTCCAAGGGCGGGCTTCATCTGTCACCTCATAAGGGAGGTTTATTCCTTAATCGAAATGGGATGATGGAATGTCAGTATCTCCTTTTAGGGATTCTTACTCAGAATTCATCACCTAGTATGAGTTTCCCTAAAATATTAAGTCATTATTTGTGAATCTATTCATGTTTCCATGTCTTTGTGGATGTTTTTTAATTACACTGCTTCTATCAGGACATTCCAAAAGGGTCACGTCATGGAGGCAACATTCATTCTGGAGAGTATTCATATTGGGCATCGTTGGTGTTTCTAGATACTGAAAAATATGCCTACCTACATTTTCCCTTATAATATTTCTTCTGGAGGTCATGGAAGCATGAGGTATCCCACATTGAATGCAGGGAATTTTAAGCCAAAGGCATGCCTACAAGGTTTTCCTTAGCATCCCATGTGTAACATGAGTTATACTAGGATTTTAACATCTAGAAGAGATGAATCAAACCAATTGGAACACTAATTGGATTAGATAATATAGGTATATCCCTAAGAGGGATCACCTAGAAATTATTTTTGGATGGATGGGTCCGAACACCCTATAAAGATGGACCCAGGATGGTGTGTTCCACAAAGAAAAAGGATTCACACCCTGAAGGCTGATCTAGACAACATAAACAACGGATCAGAATATGGTGGGTCCTAGAAAAGGGGATACCATGGTTTAGAATTGGCTTGGATTGAACCTTGTTTAGGATTCATATGTACAAAGTTTAGAAGACAGGGATCCAAACCCATGTTGTTCAAAATGGTGAGGCATAGGATCAGGGTATATATAAAGGACAGTGACCCGAAGACATGTTCAGACATATGCGTGGTTAGAGGCCCATATGGATGGAATGATTTAACCAAGATGTAGTGGCTCGGTAAAACTAGGATGGATATAGAGGTATTGTTGAAGGTTGAGGATTAATGGAGATGGAGTCAGGGTAAAGGGAATCTGTGAGGGAATGATGGTGTTGGGATTGAACCTCAAGGTAGATTCCAATGTACCTTTCCTAGATAGGGGAAAGGATCAATGTCTATATAGTTCTATGGGGTGAGGAGTCACATGAGGAGGTGTCATGTGGTAACGGATGCATGTATGGGATCTGAAGGAAGTAGAACCTTAGAGTGAGGCATAGTCTCCCTAAAACACAAAGGATCTAGGGGAAGACTAGGATGGGACATGAGTGATGGGATGGAATCTAAGGGAGGTTTAATATGTATCCATGTGGAAGGGAATCAAAGTCTACATAGTTCAAGACATGGGGAATATAATTGTGGTGTGCACAAAGGATACAAACAAAAATATATGATTGGGACTTATGCATGTTTAACATCCCATCACAAGAGGGAAACACTTAGTTGGATGAGTTTGAATTTATTGTGGGGATTATGTAGGACTAGATTTCTAGGGGGATCAGAACATCATAAAGAGGAGGACATAGGATATATTTCCCAAAGAGGGATTACGTCACATCATAGGGGTTCATTCCTTGGAGGGAGAACCCGAGTTTAACATTGCTTTGGATTGAACCTTTAGGAGGCGTCCTACGTACCCTGTATATAAGATAGAGATCAAAGCCCATGTAGTTTGAGAGATCCATCTTAAAGTCATGAGAGATGAGTAGTGAACTGAATTAAAATGCATAGAATAGATGGATTGTGATGAGTGAGGGTATTGAGCCTCGGATAGTCTTATTGCATACCTTGATTAGAAGGAAAAGATCAAATTCCATGTATTTCGGTAGAAAAGGGGGGATGGGGCTTACACGTGGTTAGCGGCCCAAAGTGGATTTCATGTTCAATGCTTAATCTATGCTCACATGAGTCATACTCTGTTGGAAAAATAAAATGCAACAATAGAACTGATGATTTTGTGGAAAAAATGTGCATTTGTGCAGAGTAGATCTGGTCTTACACATGCCTAAAGGTCCAAGGAGGGGAATATTGGGAAACACTAGGAGGGTGTCCAGATGTATGATGGGGGTATGACCATTATACAGGGGGCATCCTAACAGGGTGTGCTGGGGAATATGAAAAAGATTCATGAGGTGCACATGGTGACAAAGCCTAGAGGGAAAGAGGGAGTGGGGGGACACTGGTGCCCATCCCCTCTCTAATCCTCTCAGACCCACCACACATTCACCAATCACAGTTTAACATCATTTTTTGAGGATGTGGGGGTTCTTTGCAGTTTAATGTCCTAGAGCTCGGATGATGAGGACTCAATCCTCACCCCTGGGACATCATAACTTGTACCAACCCTCACATGGGGAAAGAAAGGCACAATAAGTGATAGGTATTAATAGTTTTATGGAGTGATCTATTTAAGGGTCCACATTAGAATAGCTATTAAAGGAAGACATAATATTAGCATACCTATGAAATGTAGCAGTAGGTGGGGAAACTCAACATGGAATAGCACATGAGGGACTAGGAAGTCACTGTGCGTAGGCTTGGAGGGTTGTACAAAGGAAGTGTGTGTAAGATAGGGGTGTTTTATGCAAAAGTGTCTCGAACATGGTGCCTTAGGGAAACGAAAACACATGAATCACATAGGAAGGGGTTTATAGAATATTGAAGGCTTGCACACAATATAAGGGGATGCACACAAAATGGAAGGTTTGCGCACAAGAAGAGGGGATGCAGACAAGATGGAAGCATGCATGCAAGATTGACACGACACAAGGGAATAAAATGTATGAAATAAAGAGCTTTTTCACATTATTTCCTTAGAGTAAAAATAAATGGGTGAGGGTCGATCCCTAGTGGGAACACATGATGGAGGATAGTTGGGAGACCTATCATGCAAGATCCAGTACCTTTGGGCCATGTATTTCACCCGATCATGGAAGGGGTTATCTTATGTTCATAAGAGTGATGGTTCGTCATATATAATGATACCCCAAAGTGAGGTGGTGTGCTTCTTTTTATAGGAAAGAACTTTCACAGTGTCGTGCAAGGGGGCTTGCATAGAGTTGTCATTTGACGTCGCATTGAGCATGCAAGATTATTTGTGATGTCCATTTTCTTGTTTACCAGCCTGATTTCTTTGGCATCTCTAACTTGGTCATTTTTTAGAATCATGATGTGGAAGAATACATTTGATGTTGCATTGGGCATGCAAGTTCTTGTGTGAGGATTTCAATATTGGCACAGACCTCAAATATTGCATGTACCTCCTTTGGGCATCTCGGGATCATCAACTAATTCAAAATATTCCTTTGGTTTTCATAAATATGTTCTTTCACAACCTCAAATAGAATTCAGCACGAACAGCACTATTTACATGCATTTAGGGAGAGTCTGCTCATTTTTTACCTCATGCAGTCCATTTTATTATCTACATAGAGTACTCGCCATATTGGAAATTAAATTCAATAATGATTTGTATGTAGTTCAAATTTGGTCTTCACTGCCTCAAAAATTCTATAGATTCATTTTGAAATACAATATGAGAAATATTGAAAAGGCTCTCTCTAAACTTCTTAATCTCATTCTCTATGTTCACAAGGACTTAGGGCATGAAAACACAAAAGTTCTTATGGTGAATAAGAAAATAAAGAACAATAAAAGGTCCCTAAGACTCAATGAAAGTCCATATCTCCCAATCACAGTCTTTCTAAAGAGAATAAAATTTAAATGAAGGTGAAGGAAAAAAGGATGAAATATGTTTTCCCTCAGGTGAGCTAGGCCACTACTGTAATAACTGCACCTAGAAGAAAGGGGAAGGTAAATGTGTGTATATTATCGAGTGTAATGGTTCAATATCTACACATTAGGTAATATATATATGTGTGTGTGTGTGTGTGTGTGTGTTTTTATCATTACATCAGTATGAAAAAATAGGAACAAAGTAGATTCTTAATTATTTATAGAGGATAGGAAGATCTTTAGTAGCCAATGGGTCAAGACATGCTACCTAGGCTATAAGAGACTACCACCATCTCTTTCCAACTATAATTATATAGATTTTAGGAACTTTTATAATGTTCCATATGTTAATAAGAATATCATCTCTATTTCATTCCCTAATATGGATGTTTTAATTTTCATATTTAGAAATAAAGAATGAAATTTTTACAAATATTTCATTGTTTATTGTATGGAAAAATTAAATAATGGACTTTATGTGTTAAATTATAAAAATGAAATACTGTTAATTGATAAAGAATCATGTTTTCAAGACTCAAACAACCCCCGCATGTGCCATCATCATCTTAATAAAGTAAATGAGAAGTGTCTGAAAATATATTTCAAGATGTTTATTAAGATGAATTTGATATAAGACCACATGAATGATTTAATACATATTTTCAAGGAAAAATTACCAACCCACCATATTTTGTACAAGGGGAAAATGAAACATATCTTCTATAATTTGTACACACTGATGTGTGTCGACCTATTCAATAGAATCTAGAGGTTGAAATTCTTATATATTAACTTTTTCTGATAAATTTTCAACATATTTCTATGTCTACTTGATGAGATATAAGTATGAGGATATCTGGAAATTCAATGATTTCAAGAATGATGTAGATAATCAACATTGTAATCAGATAAATAAGATTTGATTTCATTGAGGTGTTGAACATATTAACCAAGTGTTTTTCGACTTCCTACCTGACTTTGGGATTCTATCACAACTCACGCCACCTTATAAACCATTGCATAATGATGTTATATAAAGGTGTAACCATACCATTCTAGACATGGTGAGGTTGATTATGAGTCATGTGTAACTTCCATTATCATTTTTGGGATATTCCCTAAAAACAAAAACCAACACACTAAAAAAGTTACCATCTAAAGTGGAAAATTGAATTCCATTTGGGTTATGTTGTGGAATGAAACTATTTTTTTTCATAGATGTGTATAGGGATGTGAGTTATTTCTTAAGGATACCATTGCAAACAAACTAGAACCCCAAAAAATAATTATTTTATATATATGATATCCAAAGAATATAATGTGGTATTTTCAATATAACCACTCATACAATAAAGTTAATGTTACAATACTAGATATGATTCTTGAGTGGAAAAATATCCTTAATAATGATAGTGGGTGAAATATTGGAATCAATTATTTTGATACTCATGAAACATAAGAATTGGTATTGGAAAAAATTCCACAAATCACCATAGAAGAAGATTTTCTTGGGAAATAATACATTGTATAGAAGAACCAAAGAGAAATAAAAAACAAAAAGATATAGTTATCTAGCCATCGATGATGGTGTGTAGTTTAAAAAAAATAATGAACCTCTCTCTAATAAATTGGATGTAAATTGGTTAGAATCTATAAGATCAACCCATGAATTCATAGATGAATTCTGTTTATCAAAATAAATATTGGGTTCTAGTCGATCTTATAGTTGATGTAAAACCTATTGGGTGAAGATTCATATTCAAGAAAAAACTATACATATAAGGTAAATTAAATACCTATAAATAATTTCTAGTGGATAATGGGTATAAATAAAACATTTAAACCCTTAATCAAGGAATTTACATAAATGAAAATGTTTCTCTAGTTTTTATTTTTAAATCCATCAAGGAATTGACTATGGTGAAGCCTTTTTTATAGTTTCCCTATTTAAACACATATGAATTCTACATTAAATAAAATTTTTCCTTGACTATGAAATTTAGAATGTGGATGTCCAAAATATTTTTCTTAATATGAACCTTTATGAAGATATCTATAAAATATACCCAAAAGGAATTATGAATCCAACTAAGGAAAAAATGGTTTGGAATTTGTGTAGATCTATTTATAGATGAAATCAATATGTTTTCCCTATAACATTGTATATGATGAAGCTATAAATTAATTTTTTTTATTAAGAATGAATCTGAGATTTATGTTTATAGGTGGTTTATATGGAGTGTGTTCATTATCCTATTAGTATATATTAATAGATATATTACATATTATAATTGATTTACTATTCATATAGTTAGTTAATAACTAGTTCAATAAATGATTCTTTATTAAGGACATGGGTGAAGTAGCCTATATTCTAAGGATCAATGAAATTTTTGATAAATCTAAGAGGATTTTTGGACTAAGTCTAGGTATATACCTTTACTAGATACTGAAGATATTTATTATATAACAATATAAGAGATGATTGGTTCCAGTCTCAAATGGTATATATTTTTCTATGAAGGTATCTCCTTGAACACAAGAGGAGAAAGAGAGAATAAGTAGGATCTCATATGCTTCTGTGATAGGAATGATCATGAATTCCCTATTTTTTACTAGTATTTAAGGGGCTTATACATCAATTATGGTAAAAATATACCAATATGATCAAGTCCAACAACATTGGATTATTGTTAAGGGAATATTAAAATATATAAGAGGAAATAAGGATATGTTCCTCTTGTATAGACAAGACTTTGAGCTATTGGTTAGGGTTTATTGTGATGTCATTTTTCAAACTGATTTGAATGATATGATGGTGTATTTAGGATAGATATAAATATTAAGCAAAGGATATGTCAGTTGGAAGTGTTCAAAGAATCCAGTTTTCAATGATTCCACAGTATATTATGAGTATATAGCAGCTTCTAATATCTAAAGATGATTTTTGGATATGAATGATTTTCTAGGAACTCCATGTGGTTCCTAATAATAATGATCTAATAATATTATGTCGTGATAATAATATAGTGGTGGAGCTTGAAAAAGCTCCAAGGTCACACCAATAGACAATACAAATACTCAAGATGTTTCACCTCTTGAGGTATTTTTCTCAAATGAGTTAATTTTTTGTAAACATATTCTCCATGTAAGAAAACATAGTGGACCCTTTTAATAAAGCATTTTCTCTATAGAATAAAAAAACATGTGATATCTAGAGGATTAAATGTTATTAAAAATTTCCCCTAGTTCATGTGGGATTTTATTGGAGTCAGAGTACTAGATCCTACTTTTATGTTCTTTATTATAAACATTAATCATTGTTTTGAAGATTATTCAAAATATTAACACATCATGATTATTCTTATGTGTGACATAATGTGTGATAATTTCCTAAGAGTAATTATTTCACTGAAAGGTCATAACAGTTCCCTACTATGATGATAACCCAAAAGTTTCATGACAGTATTCTTGAATATATGTTATATAACAAGATGATACCATTTTATGGGACACAAATAATATATGTTATCATGTGTGGAGACTCATAGGACATTAAGACACCATCTAATGGTGTATGGACTTGGTTATTTCTGGTGCATTAGATTATGTGAAATTGAACCACCAATAGAATATCCACATTTATATGAGCCATTGTATATTCATATTTGTGGATGAATTTATTGGTACTTGGACATTAATATTATTAATGCTGAATAATATTATTCATTTAATTTTTTGTATAGGTGAAAATCAATTCAATATAAGTTCATAATGAGTTAGGATACATTTGGTCCATCATTAGTAATATTCCATACCTGAGTAATGTGAGAAAGGATTTGTACCATCTATTATTTTATTGAAGGTGATTTCATAGGCTCTTTTATAGAAATGAAACAACCAAAATAAATCTATATCTATGACCTTCTATGAGCAGGTTCATTTTCAAAAATTCAAGGAAAGAGAAATCAGATACTTAGGCTTATGACACCATCATGCAACCAGTTTGGATAAATATTATTATCATTCACTATTTAATAATTATTCATGTCAATTTTATGACATATATTTAGTCACAAGTTATTTGAGAGAATATTTGGAAGTAGAATGTTTAATTAATATTTATTCATTATTTCAGTTAATATATTATTTTATTTATTTATTAGAAAATAATGTAGTGATGTGTATTTACTAAATAAATTTTAATTACACAAGTAACTATAAATAATGACAAATATTTATGGATATATTTTAATGGTCTGGTGAGAAAAGTCATATGAAATATTCATTAAATAAAATTTAATTTACATATTCATTTAAATAATATTTATTTTTCATTTTATTTGTTGAATTTCATGAAAATATTATTATTATTTGAATTAGTATTCTAAAAAATTGTTCATCAAGGATAATGAAAATAATAATAACTCATGTGAACTTATTATCAGTCAAAACATAGGTCTATTTAAACTTGATTATGTCATTTCTAAACATCTAAATCATTGTGCACAATGACGTTCTAGAGATAATTCTCTAAATACCTAGAGAAATTTTCTTATAGATTACTCTCTAAAATGAAGACCGATTCTCCTCCAAAAAACATTTAAAGACTAGATAGATCATAAAGAGTCCTTCCACTAGAAGTGATTCTCATGGTGATCATGAATGAACGATGCAAGTGCTCGAGTCTTCCACTCTAGAACCCAATGACTTTTATAATTTTATTAGGTGGTTTGTATTTTGTCTGTGTGTTTCTCTTACAGGTATTATACCTTTGAATATTCTTACCGTAATATAATAATTGGTCTACTGATTCATCAATGAATAATGAAATTTAATAAATGTTATTTTTTATCCAAAAAAATAATTGTAAATTATGTGTGATAAAAAGGCCTTATTGGTTATACTATAATAGTTAATTAACACTTGATTTAATTATATTGGTCATGATATTATTTTCCAATTATATTTCATATTATTTATTTATTACAACAAAAAAATCCTGGTTCGAAACTACCCAATAGGTGATTCCACTGCACCTATAATGTTCAATTCATATATATAGTTTTCAATTCATGGTGACTGTAAAATATAGTACTTCAGATGAAATAGATTATTGGGGATATTCTCCCTTAATACATTGGAAGGATTTTTAAACCACATAAAACATTTTATTTCATTTAGATGAATTCATTCCATTTAATGAATTTAATGTATGTGGGATTTGTGAGTGAGAATGATCGAGTAAGTTGAAGTCAATGTGATAATTTGAGTGAGATATTAATTCTTTGTCCTAGTACACTGATGTTTGGAAATACATACTAGTTTATACTTCTATAAATGTGGTTTATATTGCTAAATTTTTTTCATAGAGTTTTGGAGTGGGATTCTCAAAAATATATGCACCATTAACCTTGTTCTACATCTCAACTACCATCATATTTTTTCAGGCTAGGTCAATGTCACTCCCTTATAAAAGGTATTGAAAAACACACCATGTAATTTTTTGACCTCCTAAAACCACAATTCATCCAAAAATCATCTCTTAAGTAACCCATTCTTCCATAATTTGAAAAATATAGTCCTCATCCCTAAAAAAACCCACATATATCATCATTAGATTCTAGAAAAACTCCTATCAAAAATAAAGTGACCATAATAGAAACAAGTAGAATCATATTCCATATTTAATCCCTTACAAGAAAGACTTTTTTCATGGTTTCTAAAATAAAAAATAATTCTAACAATGAATCCCACACTCAATCATTAGTTATTTCCCATTGCACCAAAAAAATTATAATGTTTTTCCCTAATGTGTTATCTTTAGATGGATAGGGATTATACATAATATGAATAATTTCCTACTCAGTCAAACACATTTTAAGACATATTTTTTCTCTTCTATTATCTCCCCATGTGAAACTATATTTCATGATATCCCAATATTAATCATAAAGGACAATCATTTTCAATTGAAATAAAACTAAACTGACCTCAAATACTCATTATTACAACTATCATATGAATTTCATCATATATTCACATAAAATATTGTGATTCCCAAATTTTTTAAGTAAATAATGTTTAATAAAATTAAAATTAGAGAAATAAAATTATAGTAAGGATTCCAGATCTATTAATGAAACCTATACTAAAACTCTATAAAAATAAATAATCTTTTTTAATCCCCTAATTATTAAAACCCCATCCTCCAATATATAATCTGGTTATAATTCATGACAATTATATAAATATGTGAAATCACATAAATCCTTATTGATGGATAATAATTTATAAAAAAATTATTATTCATTATATTCCTTTCAATTGTAGAAAAATTCACATTTTTGAATGATTTTTTATTTATTGGTGGAGGAAAAAATCCCATTATACATTTTTTAAAATGTCTCCCTAGCTTAATTTGAATCTCAGAACAATAAATATTTCTTAAATGATACATCTTATTAGGGTAAACTAACACTAAAAATTGAATTCATAAAATGGTACCCATCATTATTAGATAAAGAAAAATTATCACATTCCATGTAAATAGTCACTAATAATTGAGCTATTATAGAGGAACTATGCCTCCGTAAGGAAATTAGTCATATTATGTCGGAGTAATAAACCCAAATTGTGAAGTTAACATGCTCTAGTTAGTTAGGAGTAGCTAACTCTACTAATGAAAGATATACACCTCGGTCATCAGGGGAGTGACTACTCTACAGATGGGGAACCCACACATCTGTCATTGGGGGCACCAACATTGTTTATGGAGGACCCACCCCTCGGTTATGCTGGGAGTGAGAACTCCATTAATTGAGGCATCATATGCCAATAACCAATTGAGTACCTAATATGGTGATAATGGATCTATACCAAAACTTTTTGGTGTTCTACATAAACCTATCCATCATGCAAGGTACCTACACCTTGTTGGAGATATGAAGACTTAGGGAGTATTAAATATTTTCAACTATATGGTGGAACTACACCTCACTAATAAAATATCAATAAATTATCTCTCAACCCTATATCTCCACTAAAAATTCTTGGACACCAAGATCATTGTTCTAGTGTTATGACTATGTCACCAAAAATTATCTCGATGGTAGTCTATTAGATTATCGAGAGAAAATAAACCAAAAAAACTCACCCTACTATATGTTTTTTAAAAATTATGTTTATTAAAATATGGTGTGTCGTATAATTATAATAAATAAATTATTGTGGTAAAATATGAATCCTAATTTGATATTTACATCACTACGACTATGATGTTACCAAATTAGAATGACTATTCCCTAACCACTAAATGATTTAATAATTTTCTTAGTTGTACCCCATACATATTTCTTTAATTAATAAATAAATTTAGTATATTATACAATCCTTAGCATAAGAATTTATTGGATTCCAAATAATAAATCTCAATGCTCTATTCTGGAAAAATATTTTGTGCTAATTTTTATACCATTGATCTTTTAACAAAACGACATGGAATAACAATACACTCTACTACCACTCTAACAAACTCTGTCCCATATAGATCCCATCTAGATCGGAAATGAAGTCAGGAATTGAAATAGGTAAACCATCTAGATGTAATTTTAATACAGAAGGCCAAAAACCCATAGATATGATGGGTCTAAAACAAGCTGATAAACACCTCAATAAATTAATTGATCAAGAAATAAACACCATAAAAATTCATCTCCATAAAGAACCATTAGGTACTAGGTCTCCCAACTCTATATATTTCATTATCATACCCAAATAGTATGTTTTCTAAATAAAAGGAAATATATGTGGGTGGAAATACACATGTAGAGGTTAGTATAAAAATAATTAATAGGATTCCAAGAATATTAAATAGAGGACTAAATAAAAAGTCAATCCAAAACCAGAGATAAGGGGGAAACCTATATATTGAATAGGGGATAATTCATGTAACATTAGAGAAAAATGTGACTTAAAATCCTTATTTGACCATTATTCCCCCCCCCCATAATGGAAAGGGAAATGCTCAATAACCTATTCTATTTATTCTAGGAAGAATAAAAAACTAAACTGTAACCCTAATGGGAGTGAACAAAAATATATCCTAACCATTTATAATGTATTTCAATAAATAAATAAATTAAATGATATAAAAACAAATCAAAACATCATTGTCTATGGAATCCCGCCTTTTTATTACATAACACATCATTACCTTGTACAAATAGAGGATTTATTGATGTTTAGTTTCATAGAAAAAAGGTACATATTACATGAAAATGTAAAACATTATTCTAATCCAATTGAATGATTCATAATAGATTAATCCAAAGTAAATTTATAGCATCTCATTACCTAGGGGAATACATAAATATATAGGGTGAGTATAAGACCCTGTATGGGAAATTAAGGGAAACAGTTTACAAGTCATCTTGAGGAATATCAATAAGAACATGAGAAATATTATTATTGAATGAGAAAGGGAACATGAGGAATATAATAATAATAATAACATGAATCAAATCTTAGGAACTTTCCTACAACATTTATATGAGACATTCATAAGAATTCCACCAAGGTTTTTCATCGAGGTTTCATAAAAATTACCACGGTTATTTACCAAGGTATCATAAAATATGGCATCATTGGAGATTAAATTATTTACCCAATGCATGGGAAAATTATCTGGTCACACCCTTAATATTTCTTAATATTATTGATACTCACAAATATCATAATAAATCATTTCATAAATAACCCATGGATAATAAAAAAATGGTTTTCATATCGAAATCATGGCGTTTCAAATGTACTTAAAAACAAGAAAATTATGCATTTTCAAACCAAGGAAAAGGAAGGTAAGTTTCTTGTATGTTAAACCATGAATAAAATAAATCATATTAAAATTTATTTGAATTCTTTTGGAAAATAAAGAGACTTGGGTATTCACAATAAGAAAATGAATTTTAATTTCTAGATAAGAAGACATGAATTTTTAGAAGTAAATTTGGCAGCGTAATGAGTATAAAATTGGGTTTTAGAAAAAGTCTAAAAAGAGATTGGAAAAGGGTATAGAATTGATAAAACATAATTTGGTATTAAGGGTTTGATCTAAAGGTTAATATAATTTTTTAATCATATCATTTATAAGACATATATGAAAATAGGTTCTTTCATCTAAAAGAAAAGAAATATACTTCCTTTACCTAGAAGAGTTGTTCCTAAAACTTGAGGATTAGGTCATCAGTGATTTAGCACACCTTGGTAAGAATATTTATGAGGTAAAATTACTAAATATTCTTTGAGGATAGATTTTTAGTGAATGAAAATGGATAAATGTGTGGGTATTTATGCAAAAAGTGGAGGGTTTGTTTGATTAATTTACAAATATAGGCGTTGGAAACATAGGTTGTCACAAATGAAAAACAATGGGATTTTACAAGGTATTTTCCAATGGTTTTGGACACTTGGTTAATATATAATTCTATTTTAATAAAAATATTTGAACCAAATTTTATATTACTTCTTTTGGAATAGAAAAATATAGTATTCACAAACATAATGATTTTAATGGTAAAGATTCCATTTTAGACATTGGAAAGTAAATTATAGGTTTCGAAATTGACAAGAATATATTAAAATACTTGATATTAATAACATATTTTATGGTGATGATTGTGGTAAAATAGTAATTAAATCATTATGACATAACTGTGAAGCCATTTCACATATTGAAAAACTCAAATCGTATTTTTACTATTAATGAAAGAAAAATTAGAATATTATCTTAATTTATCCTTAACATAATTTTCTTGTGCCGATTTAAAATTGATATTTATTTTATCAAAATAAGTATTTAAATATAAAAATTATATAACTAAAATATAAAAATCCTTATTTATCAAAAAATAGTAGATTGGAAATGTATAGTAAATTTTCAAACACTTGAAAAAAATATTTATCAATTATATATAGATAATAGTGTTTTTATCAAAATGTTTCGTTAAAATAAATATTTTTAATAATATCTTTGTATGTTATAAATATTTATACATTTTTTAGAAATTATAATTTTTGTCCAAAAATTCAATTTATCAAATTCCATCTCAAATTTAATATAAAAAACAATTTTTAAAATTGAATTTATAGAATAACCATTTCATCTATACAATGGAATTACACTTTAAGTAACAAGGGACTCAAAACATAATCTGTTATGACACCCACATATTTCCTAAGGGTAAGGAGTTTTATGGTGATATATTCATGGGGCAGCTCGGCTATCATCGCCAAAGTGGTACTTTCTACAAACTTGAACTTCCCCCATAGGCAATTTCATTCTAGCATTACTTGTTAAATCTTGTCTTGGGATTTGTCATTATTTAACCCCATTTTTTCTCTCTCCATTCCAATATCTGATAAATGGTTTGTGTATGGAATGACTCTACTGGTAGACAACATTATTTCTCCTTTATGGATTAATTATACATTTCCATTTCTACTTAAAAAAAATAATTATAACATTTAAATTATTATCAAAAATATTTTTTATAATGATCACATTGTCCAATGGTCATAATTATCCCATGTTCATATAACTATTGATACATGATGGTCACATTTAAAATTATAATCAATTTAGTAATAAATATATATATATATATATGGTATTTTTAGTAAAAAAATAAAATAACCCACATTTTCTCAATAAAACAATATCATTCAAAAAGTCTGGGTCATTATATTCACCCCCCCCCCCCGAGAGAAAATTTTAACCCAAAATATCAACTCATTCTCTCATTTGATAAAGGATGGGGGTACTTATACATCATTATTTATTTTCATTCCCACATCGCTTCTTCATATTCATGGTTCATCCACAACACTTTGATGAGGTGGGTCTTCTTATTGCATACAATGGTGTCTCTATAGTCCAAGATCGCTATAAGATTCTCCTCATAAGATATTTCATGTTCTAATACAAAAACCTTTGGATTCAGTACATATGAGATATCAAGTATGTACTTCCTCAAGAGATATATATGTAATACATCCTGAAATTGACCTATATTTGGTGGAAGTTCTAGCTGATAGTCCACTTCTCTTATGCGATCAACGATTTCATAGGGGAAATGTATTTGAGGATAACCTTCCCTTTCTTCCAAAACCATAAGACTATCTTCCCTGGTGAAATTCAAAGGAACACTATGTCTCTATCCCCAAACTCCAAGTCCCTTAAACGGTTGTCAACATAGGTCTTTTTATGACTTTGAGCAGCCTTAATGTGTTGTTGGATAGAATGAACATTTTTTCATATCTCTTATAGTAGATAAAACCCAAGAATATTTCTCTCACGAACTTCATCCCAACAAGTATGAGTTTTACATAACTTCCCATATAGAGCTTCATAAGGTTCCATTTGAATACTTGAATGGAATTTTTTTGTAAGATAACTAAACTAATAGGAGATGTTAATCCCATACAAATTTAAATTCCATTGATCAATTTCTAAACATATCCTCAAGTTTCTAAATAGTCATTTCAGAATGGACATCAATTTGGGGATGATAGTCTGTACTGATAATCCATTTAGTATTCAGATCATGCGGAATAATTCTCCATAATTTAGATGTGGACCATGGATCATGATCAAAAAATGATAGAAAGTTTACCCCCATGCAACCTCACTAGTTCTTTTATGTATATCATGGGAATTGTTCAAGAGAGAAATCATCCCGAAATGTAATGAAATGGGTAGTCTGGGTGAGACGATCCACTATAACCCATATCACACTATTTCCTTTGGATATTCTCGATAGACTAGTGATAAAGTCCATAGTGATATTATCCCACTCATATTTTGGTTTGGTTACTGTTTTTAATACCCCTTTAGGAAGTTGTTTTTTGCCTTCACTTGTTGACACACCAAGCACCTTATAGTTTAGTTAAAAATCCCCCATTTCATGTTATCCCATCAATAATGATCACAAAGGTCCCAATACATTTTAGTTCTTCAAGGATTCATAGAGAATCCAAATCTATGTGCTTTATCCATAATCTCATTCTTTATTTCATAAAAATATTGAAAAACATCCTTGAATGATATTTTATTACATTTTCTTCATAAATATTGAACTCAAAAAACATCCCATTTTTCGCGGCCACTACCGTATTGTGTAATAATGAATATTCTATTTAGATATCTTGATCTTATCTAGTAATGATGGTTAATAAATAATTTGGGACAGGTTTGATGATATCTCTTTCCAAAAAATTCCCATGTCCAATATTACTAGATATTTGATCAAAGGATATTTGTGGATCCTCATCATTGTCATCACAAAATGGTCTTTACTACCTAATGCATCAGTGAATTTTTTTCTCTTCCGAGATAAGGATGCATTGAATAAATCATTGCCTTTAAGAAGTGACAAGCACCTCATCTATCTCAGGATCAATTAATTTTTCATGAAAATATACTTCAAACATTGGTGGTCACTACCCCATAAATATAGTTCCTTCATATCTTTAGAGGAGAAAAACTATATCTAGCTCTAGGAAATGTGAAAAAAAAAACTATTCATGAGTCTTTAACTATTGATATGCATAATGAAAAACGTAATCATTTTTCATGAGGATGAACCCAATCCCTTTCCAATATGTATTGCTAAAAATAATGAATCCTTCTCGGATAGAGGGTAGAGTAAACATGTATGCAATAATGAATCTCTTCTTAAACTCTTGGAAACATTATTCACACTAATTTTTTCAAATTAAATTATCCCCTTTTTCTTAACATAGTTAGTGGATTAGAAATTTTTCAAAAAAATCACAAACCACATATAATATCCTAATAAACCCAGGAAACTACAAATATTAGTTATTATTACAGAATGAGGCCAATCCTATACAAAATTTTTCCTGGTAGGGTCAATTGATATTCTATCATTGGTTATAATGATCCCCAATAAAGCAACTTATTATAAGAAAAAATCACATTTACTAAATTTTCTAAATGGTCTCTCTTTCCTTGGTGTTTTAAATATAACCCTCAGATGAATGTCATAGTCCTCATGAATTTTGGAATATATCATAATATCTTTAATAAAAACTACCACAAATTTGTCAAGGAAATCCTTAAATAATATATTCATCAAATCATTTAATATATAAATTTTATTAGTCAATCTGAAGAGCATAAAAACAATATCATAATGCCTATATCTTGATTTTAATCTAGTATTTGGAATATATTATTTATTCTCCATCAATTTATGATAACCATATCAAAGATCAATATTGGATATGAATTTATCCCCATGAAGTTAGTCTAATAAATCATTAACCCTTGGAAGTGGGAACTTTTTCTTCACTATTATCCTGTAAATTTCTCTATAATCAATGCAAAGAAGCACTGATCTATCCTAGTTATTTAAAAAAAGAATAGGTCCCCCCAAGGCGACACACTTGGTTAGATAAACCCCTTTTCCAAAAGATATTGGAGTTGTTTTTTAATTCCTCCAACTCCACATTTTTTTTCTATATGGGGTCTTTGATACCAGCTTATTTTTGGCATGAGTTCAATGGAGAACTCCACCATGCTTTCTAAGGGTGGTCCAAGTAACTCCTCAAAAAATACATCAATGTATTCCTATATTATGGGGACATTTTCTATCTGTATACATTCATTTCCTTCTTCATCTTCAATGATTAATTCCATAAATAAGGATACGTTTGTTTCTTTTAGACAAAGCATAGGTCGAGATATCTCTCCTTTGAAAACAACTATAGGTTTTCCATTTATGACTAATAAGATTTACATGATTCTACAGTTGATCTTAGTATTGTAATTGGAGAGTCATTGCATCCCTAGTATAGTGTCAAATTCTATCATGGGAATTACTACTTGATTTTTGCTAAAATTGTTCTCACCAAAGTGAATACTAGAGTTTCTATACATTTTTTATTCTTAGATAATCCCTCCAATAGTCTTGAATAATAAATCAACTTCAAGTAGTTTATATATTGATTCAATATTATTTGAAAACATAGAGTAAATAAAGGAATTCATAGAAATAAAATAAAAAATAACCTTGTAACATTGAGATAATAATAAGAGTACCTCTCACCACATCATTTGGAGCTTCAACATTAGTTTTTGTGATATAAAATCCCAAACATTCAGTATTGGCCAATAATAAGGTTGATGTATATTTTCCACCATTACCTTATGAATTTAATATTTATTGTAAAAGTTCCAAAGCTATCTACACCTGATGCATTGGACTTCAGGATGGTCCTGCACCATCATCCCCTTACAGTTAATGTTGAGAAGTTGAGGCTTCACCTCATTATGATTGTTCCAAGCAATATGGAAATCTCATCCGTAGTTGTAACATTTCCCACTCCCAATAAAGATTTTCCCCCAAATTCTTATTACCAAATTCGTTTCATGTGGAAAGTTTCACGTGCTTTCCTTCTATTGTATGATCATAGTTCTTCCCTAATATTGATTATAATGTCTCCCTTTTTCATTAAATTATTGGGACCACTTAGTCTCAGTAAACTCTAGTTCAACCTTGATATCACTCTATATTATATTCATAGAGCTATCATAGACTCTATTGGATAGATTATTATATTGATTGGGTATTATTCCACCAAATAATTGATCAACATTTCCATTAGGATCCATGAGAAATATAGTGTTGTGATTAGAAATTATTGTAAAGTTCATCTAATATATTTAGAAATATTTTCCTTCTTTCTACATTATCTCTAGGAATTTCTTCTTGGTTTTCATTCGCATCTAATAAGGGAAATATTTTTGGAAAAGGGTTCTACTAAACTCATCCTACTCTATAGAATCAATCTCCCTTCTTGGATTTATGTTTTTAATGAGTTTCCACCACTGGTCAACTTCTCCCTCTATTTGGTACACATCTTGGGTAACTTTCTATTTATCTGAATATCAGAGTATAGAAAAGATATTTTCTATAGAGCTTATCCATTTTCCATAAATCAATGGGTCAGTATATTCATTGAAAAATGTAGTCATTGAAAATAAAGGAATCAAAAAAAAATTCTCCCTTTGAGTTGAATCTATTATCTTGGCTTGATTCAATTTATTTACTATGACTTGAGTCATTTGATTCATAATTATCATGAAGTATTCCATTCTAGATTGAATAGAAGTAGCGTCATCACATAGTCCTTCCCACCATTTATGTGGTTCCTCTTCTTTCCTACCATTTTCGTTAATAAGAAAACCTTAGTGATAAAAATGAATCTTTTAATAATCTTGTAATTGTAAAATAATTTTATGTGTTAAAACGTTATTATTAAATATGTTATTCATTAACAACAATTAATTTTTCTATAAATCATTTATAATGGTTCAAAAAACTTATGATTAACTAAAAATATCTCCTAGGAGTGTCAAAATATGAGTGCATTAAGTCCCATTATCATGCCCCAGTTCCCATCACCCCTAGACACACCTATGTCAGAGGCACATCAACTTTTTTGTATCTAGATATGGATTTATTTTCTTGGAATCCACTTATTTAATACTTTACCAGAATACCAATATGTTTTCCAACATTTCATATTTCATATAGGGTTCTTACTAAAGATCTCAATTCATAATTTACACAAATTAATAAACCTTCATTTGATACCAAATCTGTTATCCTGCCTTTTTATTACATAACAATTCAATACATTGTACCAAAAAAGGATATTTTAAAGTTTAGTTTCTTGTGAAAATGGTTCATATTACATAAAAAGATAAAACATTCTTATAATACACTTGAAATAATTCATCATAGGATCATCCTAAGTAAATTTACTAAATCTTGTAACTCGGTGACAAACATTAAATAAAATGTTGAGTATAAGTGAAAGTAATGTAAAGCAAGGGAAAGAGTTTACAAGTGATCTTGAAGAATATCAATAAGAATATGAAGAATATCATTATTGCATGATAAAGGGAGAATTAGTCTTATAATAAGAAAAATAACATAAATAATAACTTGTAAATGTGTCTTCAACATTTAAATTAGACACTCATAAGCATATCACCAAGGTTTTTCACTAAGGTGTTGTAAAAATTACCAAGATTATTCATTATGATATCATAAATTATTTCATATCTGTAGGTTAAATTATTTAACTAATTAATTGAAGCACTATCAAGGTGAACCTTTCATATGTCTTAATTTTCATGTGATCCACATAGATAAGGATAAATATTTTCATAAATAACCCATGTAGAATAAAAGAAAACTAGTTTCATATCAAATTCATGGCATTTCAAAAGTGATTAAAATAATATTATTATACATTTTCAACCCATGGAAAAGGAATAACGGTTTCATGTATGTAAATCCCAATATAAAATTATTAATTTTTACATTTAGGTGAAAACACTAGGAAAATAAATAGTCTTTTTTATTCACAAGAATAAAATAAAATACAATTTCTTGAGGGGGAGAGAGAAATTTTGAGAAGTAAATTCAGAGGCATAACAAGTTTAAAAATTGTTTTATAAAAGGGTAAAAAAGAGGGGATCAGGGTATCCCATTGATAAAAAATAGTTTGAAAGTAATTATGTGATATAAATGGTAATATAAGAGATTAACCATGAAATTTAGAAGACATATATGAAAATAGGTTCTGGAATCAAAATGACAAAAAAGTATAATTCCCTTACCTTGAATAGTTATTCCAAAAAAATGAGGTTTGGGACTTTGGGGACTTGAAGACACCTTAGAAAGACTAATTGGTATGTAAAACCTCCAAAAATTCTTGTAGTATATATTTTGATTGAAAATAAAATAGATAAATGGGTGGGTGTTTATAGTAAAAGTGGGGGTTTGTTTATTAAATTCCAAATATAGGACTTGGAAACCTAGGTTGTGGAAAATGAAAAAACAAGGGATTAAACATTGTATTTTCCAATGTTTTTGGACACTTGTATCATATTTTAAGCTATTTTAGTTGGAATATTTGACCAGAATATTATATAACTTTTTTTTGGCATGTATGAGTAATGTTTTCATAAAAATATTGTTTTTAATATTAAATTTTCCCTTTTAGAATTTGGAAAGTAAATTATAGGTTTGGGAATTGATTAAAATATATTAAAATACGTAATATTAATAAAATATTTTAGGACAAGGTTTGTGGATAAATAGTTATTACATCGTTATGACATAATTATGAAGTCATCTAATATATAGAAATACTCAAATTGTATTTTTACTAATCATGAAAAAATTAATTATTTAAAAAAATTATCATAAATTCACCCTAACCTAATTTTTTTTGGATTTTAAAAATGATATTTATTTTGTTAGAATAATTCTCTAAATATGATAATTATAACTTTTAAATATAAAAATCCTAATGAATTAAAAATAATAGAAAATTATAAATGCATTTTAAACTTTATGACACTTGAAAAAAAATATTTTATAATTTATATTTAAATACGAGTAATTTCATCATATTATTTCATTAAAATATGTATAATTCAAAATATATTAGTTTATTATAAATATTTATAAATTTTTTGTAAAGTAAAATTTTTATCCAAAAAATAAATATATCAAATTTCATCTCAAATTTATTAAGAAATGTTATTTTTAATACAAAATTAATGGAATAATCAATTTATTTATATAACGGAATTACACATTATGTAACTAGGGCCTTGACAGATAACCCCTTATAACACCAGCATATGACCTAAGGTTGAGGTTTTCGATGGTGATTGATTCATGGTTTGGATTAGATAATATCTTTGATTTGTAATTTCTACTAACTTGAACTTATCACATATGTGATTTCATTCAAGATTCACTTATTGAAGCTCAGTTTGGTCTGGTTCAATAGTAAACCCCAATGACGCTACCTCCCTCCAAGCTCTGAAAAATGGGATATTTAAGGCATGACTATACAGGTTGAAGATATTATTTCTCCTTTATGTATTAATTGTCTTTTGTTATTTCTACTTAAAAATACTAATTATAATTTTAAAAGATTTATCAAGAGTATAGTTTCCAATGGTCACATTGACCAACAATCATAATTGACCAACAATAATATAATGTTCAAAACTAGATGGTCAAATTTAAAAATATACTCACTTCATTAAAAAGCAGATATCATTTTGTTGAGTAAAAAATAAAATAACAAACATTTTCAAAATAAAAAAAATATCATTTACAAATATTGGGTTGTTACAGAGTCACGTGATCAGTAATAATATAGTATGGCCTAAGCATGAAATATTTTTGATTTTCATATCATACCATCCTCCCAAAATAACTCATTTCCTTATATAGGGATCATTAAATGACGCACACAATAACCTCATTAACCCCCAAATAACATCAATAAGATGATAACCACTCTAAATGTTTCCCAAAAATCACTCCTATAATAATCTATAATGGTAAAAGGGGAATCACATCTCACTGAGAGAATGTATGTATTTGGGGTAGTAACAAACTCATAGATGGAGGACTCAAACCACATCATGTGTGATATTTCCCATACCCATATTTTATAAAGGTAAAATAATGCCGGGTTGTTCAGGTGGAAATTAAGGGGGCACTTTGAAATCCCTTCCTATTATGAAAAATTCATTCCCTGGTCTTCATGGAAGTTCCAATAAAACCAATGCCTAAACATTCCCTGATTATAGGGAATCTTTAAGGGATTTATAAAGATATTATTTAAGGATTTAGATAAAAAATAATGTAATATAGTACCAATGTGATGGTACTTCTTTATTAATATTTTAATTTTTAGGAAACCTAGAGATACATATAAAAATGTGAAACGTAAAGTACTCATGCTTCCATATTCATAAATACTATAACAACCATATAAATCAATAGTGGGGTGTTTTATTATCATGGTTTTATAAATCAAGGTAGTACAAAACTCTGTGATTTAAAAACGGGACAAGACATAAGGTTTGTGGGGGAGTAATAAACATTATAATGTATATAGGGGATCCATTTCCTATCATCAATACAACTCTAGGGTAGTATTTTACTTCCTGTCCACTTGAATAATTTTTTTTTGAAACCTAATCATTAACACTATAATAATAAATTTCTCAAAAAATAAATAAAATTATTATGAATAGACATTGATTGTAAATTATATTATGCCATATTTATCAATATGGATAAATTATAAGAATTTACTGCTTCATTAATTGATTCGGAAATTTGGTTGATAATATAAAAAATAACATAACAAAGGAATACAAGGAATATTATAAAACAAACACAACATGTGTATCCTGAGGTGCTTATTGGGTATGAAGATTTACTACCCACTCATGTAATTGAAATATACATAGGGTTTTCTCCAACTTGACAAGGTGTATCATACTTGATGCATGATTGAGATGCACTATCACATATTGGGTTATGTATCTCAATTGAAATTGTGTATTCTGTGGGTTTATGTATCATTTTTTATTTTCTAAGTATTAAAACTCAACTGATTAGTTTGGAAGGAATTCTTGGGGGTGGCTAGCTTGAAAACTAGACCATGATTCCCATTTTCTAGGATTAGTTAGTTTACCCAAATCATGTTTCTAAACATTCTCGGTCTATTGGGATAGACCAATTGGGTACCATACAAAACTAGATCATGTAACCAAGACATGTGATTTATCAAGTTGGTTCTCATGTATAGGTTAGGATTGAACCATCTATGGTCTCTCATCGAATGTTTGTATACTGGAAATAATATCCCTATTCCCCCATCTAACATAATATAAAGGTAAATATAATTATTTACCCTCTTTTTATATCCCTAATCAAAACCCTATTCTGCTGAAAACCACATCATTAATCATTTATCTATAACATTTTACACATGTTGGCTACTAGATATTGCACCTTTAGTATTTATCCATTCTATTTTGCCTCCACCAATGAGATGTAGGTTCTGGGCACTACGGAAGCGCATTGGTGGGTTTGCCTAACTTTAATTTTAGTGTTTACAATGATCAATCTGAGATCCATCACGATGTAAAATGCCATATCATCATAATATAATGAAGAACGAAAAACAAAAATGGAGTCCTAGAACCATAGATATGGGATCATAATATGTTGGTTATAATTAATTTAATTAATTGACAAGAATTACCTTGATGGAATTCCTTCTTCGTTGATGTCTTCGATCACGATTCTATGTGATATTTCATTTTGTTGTAGAATCCATATAAAGGATTCCTCTAGTGGTGATCTACATGTTCTCCATGTATCTCTAGACGTCGCCGAAGGGATCTCTAGGTGCTAGTGTGGAAGAACCTTCACTTTCGATATATGCCTTCGATCGCCTCAATCCAGTGGTAGTGGATCTCTCTCAGTCTTGAGAGCTTTCTTGGAGGAAGGAGTTCTTTCACCCTTGAGAGAACTCTCCAGAATTTTTGTGCACAATGACTGGGGAAAATTATTGTTGTTTTGAGGATATTTATAATTGGGTTTGAGGTTATAGAGTTATGACAATAAATAAACACGATACGCGTTTTATTTATTTCAATAAATCTTATTTAAAAACCCCATGTCAAATGATTTATTCCCTGACAAGCACCCATGCTGATTATAATAAATATCATTTTATAAAATGATATTATTTCCTCGAAATCCTGAGTGGAAAAATTACACTGTGTGTAATCATTAATACACAGCGTGTACTTATTTTCCATGAAAACTACATGGCATTTATATTCAATATACACGGCGTGTACTTTTATTTTCCATTTTTCATTATTTCCTCCACCACATTTATTAGACCTTGAGTAATGGCTATTTATTTGATAAAAATGTAACTACATTACTCACTAATAAATATATATTATTTCACCCACAATATATTCTCCTGAATAACTAGTGTCGAAATAAATGCAATCAGGAATCCTTAAATAATTATTAAACCACAGTTGGGAATAATCTTTATTTAACTTGTTAAATTAATATTTAATTGAGATACCTCGACACACATACCGTGTGACCCTCTAGGTCTCTTTCTCATTGGCATTAGGCGGGCTTTCCTAAAGTCCAAGATTACTGTCTAGCAACGGGTTAAGGCACCAAAGAGAAAGAAGTTGATGTCACATTGACGTGTCACCTCATACGAACTCTTATCATGTAATATAGTCCCTTCGTCACGATATCTCGAATCAAGCAGGTTGCATGCTTGCGCCATCAACCCATGTGCCCGATTATTCTTTCTTTGACTTTCCGAAATTGAACTCTCCCATACCTTACCATGGGCATGGGTTTATTTAGGCTATATCAATTCCATCAAATGGCCTGAGATATCTACTTCTATTATGGAACATAAGGGAAAAATACTTTCTCGCATTATCTATTAATACAGTATTACTTGTGATGCACCCAACATATCCTCCCTCACTGTGAATAGTGTTTCATCACATTTTTCACCAATAAAAATAAGTGTGTGAGTTGTAATACCCATTAATAATAATATTAAAGTCTAAGGACCAAAACACACATCCGCAGATAGGAACATCCAATGAAAATATGGAATGTGGATTTCCTACTGGCGGGTCTCATTCTCATAATATCTTCCTAGATATTACCAAGGGGCGCACACCATGAGAAGGTGCCTCAATGTTTTATGAGTCCAAACCCCTAATGGCCTATATTATTTGTGGCCCTCAAATAACATCATCCGGTCATAGAACATATATTCAAGAATAGTGTTATGGAACTTCTAGGTTCTCATCATAGCATGGATCTTTTATGACCCTTTAATGCAATAGTTATCCTTAAGACATTATCACTGGCATTGTCATGCAAAAGAACAATCAAGATGTGATAAGGATTTTATTAATAAATAAAGTACAAAGTAGTTGTTTCTTGGCCACCAACTCCAATAGACTCCCACTTAGACTAGATCCAACTGATAACAACCTTTAACCCGCTAGCTCTCACATGATATTCATGATTCTACTAAAATAGGACTTTAGTCATGGGTTCCACCATGTTATCTTCCATGGACACTCTATTCATTGAAACTTCACCCCTTTCATAGAAATACATTAAGAGGTGATACTTTCAGAGTATGTTCTTTTTCTGTTGATGTGACCTTGGTTCTTTCGCAAGAGCCACTGTTGTACTATTATCACAATACAACGTGATAGGATCTTTACTACTAGGCACCACATCAAGATCCTGGACAAAGTTCTGAATCCAGAAGGCTTCCTTGCCTGTATCAGAAGCCACTATATATTCAGACTATACTGTAAAATCGGCGACAACTAGCTTCTTTGAACTCTTCCATCTCACAGCTCCTCCATTGAGACAGAAAACATATCCAGATTGCGACTTCAGATCATTTTGATCTATCTGAAAACCAACATCAGTATACCCTCTAATTACAATCTCCTTGTTTCCTCCATACACCAGGAACATATCCTTAGTTCTTCTCAGATACTTAAGGATAGTCTTAACAGCATTCCAATGCTGTTCTCTTGGATCTGCTTGATATCTGCCTACCATGCTCAGTGCATAGGAAACATCAAGCCGGTACATAACATGGCATACATGATGGATCCTATAGCTGAAGCATATGGGATCTTACTCATTATATCATTCTCTAGTTGTGTCTAGGGACACAATTTCTTATAAAGATGCAAGCCATGTGAAACTGGAACCAATCCCCTCTTGGATTGTTCCATACTAAATCTCTTTAGTATCTAGTCAATGTATGTACCCTGAATTTTTCCAAAAAGCCTCTTGGATCTATCACGAATGATCTTGATCCCTAGAATGTAGTCTGCTTCACCCAAGTCCTTCATGGAGAAACACTTGTTCAGCAAGTCCTTAACTGACTGTAAGACTGGCACATCATTTCCAATAAGCAATATGTTGTCCACATATACTACTAGGATAACTATTTCATTCCCATTAAAATTTTTATAAACACATGGATCACATTCGTTCTTAATGAAACCAAATTCATTTATGGATTCATCAAATCGAATTTTCCATGACCTGGATGCTTTCTTTAATCCATAAATGGATTTTTGCATCTTGCAAACCCATTTGACTTCACTTGGTGTCGCAAACCCTTCTGGTTGTCTCATATAGACATCTTCATGAAGGTTCCCATTAAGGAATGTCATTTGGATATCCATCTACTAAATCTTGTAGTCATGGTAAGATGTTATGGCAAGTATGATTCTTATGGATTTAAACATGGAAACCGGCAAGAAGGTTTCATCATAGTCAATTCCTTGACATTTTCTGAATCCTTTAGCCATTATCCTTGCTTTATAGGTTCTAACTTGACCTTATATATCCATTTTTCTCTTGAATACCCATTTGCATCCAACAGGATTTACATCAACTGGCTCATCGACCAAAACCCAGACTTGGTTTTGATACATGGAATCCATCTCAGAATTCATAGCTTCAAGTCATCATTCATCTTCTGAGCTTTTTACTGCTTCCTTGTAGGATAGAGGTTCATCATTGTCCAAAAATAATGATTCACCATCCTCAGTGACTAGGAAACCAACTCTCTTTGGTTCCCTTACCTCTCTTGAGCTCCTACGTAGTACTTGTGTTTCTGGAAACTCTTCCATGGGGACCTGTGGAACTTGTTCCAGTACCAACTCATGCGTATATTGAGAATCAACTTCATAAAAGTCAATCTTGCTCCCACTATCCTTTTTTGAGGATGTCCTCTCTCTCAAGAAAGACAAATTGTCTGGCGACAATCACTTTCTTATCTGAATATTTATATATTTTATATCCTTTCGTTTCCTTGGGATATCCTATAAAGATACACATCATTCCCCGTGGTGCTAGTTTATTTCCTGATATGGACTTAACAAACACCTCGCATCCCCATACACGTGTGTGTGAAAAAGTGGGTTTCCTTCCATTCCACAACTCGGATGGAATTCCATTTTTCACCTTAGTTGGTACTTGGTTTAATGTGTATGCTATAGTTTTTAATTCATATACCCAAAAGTATAATGGAAGAATTGAATGACTCATCATCGACCTCACCATGTCCATCAAGGTGTGGTTCCTCCTTTCACTAACACCATTCCACTATGGTGTATAAGGAGGAGTGAGCTGAGATAGAATCCCAGAATCCCATAGAAGATCGATGAACTCTTGGTTCAGATATTCTCCACCTCGATCTGATCAAGGTTTCTTTATCGTCTTACCAAGATGATTCTATACTTCATTCTTGAATTCCTTAAATTTATCTAAGGCTTCTGACTTATACCTCACAAACTAGACATAGGAAAATCTACTCAAATCATCAGTAAAAGTAATAAAGTAAGAATATCCACCTCTAGCTTCTACTAGAAATGGTCCACACACATCTGTGTGCACCAATCCTAGAAGCTCTATGGCCCTTTCACCTTGTCCATCGAAGGGCGTCTTGGTCATTTTTCCTTGTAAACATGTGTGACATCAGTCAAGTGGTTTTAGCTCATTAGAGTCCAAATAACCATCTTGGAAGAGATTTTTCAAGCACTTCTCATTTACATGAGTGAGACGATGATTCCACAACTAGGTGATGTATGAGTCATGTTATTTTGTTTCGTTATTGATTTCCAACACTTGGTTTTCGTAATTTAATACATACAAACCATTATTTAAATGTGTCATACCATAACATACATTATTCTTATAAAAGAGACAACCCTTATTTCCAAACTTGAAAATAAATCCATCTATATCCAAACAAGATACAAAAATTATGTTCCTAGTAACACTAGGCACATAATAACAGTTATGTAAAACCAAAATCATCCCAATCAGCAATGAGAGGTGGTAATCGCCAATAGCCAATGCTGCCAGCCTTGCGCCATTGGAAACACAAAGATCCACCTCTCCTTAGGTAATCATTCTAAATATACTTGGTTCCTAAATTTGAATAAAAATGTGAGCCCCATATGCTGTATCTAATGCCCAATGAGTAGAAATAGAAAGATTACACTTGAAAACGAATGCACATTTACCATCCCCACGCTTCTGGGTGCAGTTCCTCTTCCAGTGGCCTTGCTTACCATATGCAAAACACACTGCCTCACATTCCTTGCCCTGCCTCTGTATCTTCCCCTTCTTGGAAAGATGGCGCTTGGGGACTTTATACCTTTTATAATTCTTTGCCTCTTTTCTTTGTCCTTCCTTCTCTTATTCACCATAAGGACAGCGGGTTGGTCATGCCCCATGTCCTTATCTACCTGGAAAATTAACGTCAGAAGTTCCGATAGATTGCTCTCATTGTTGATCATGTTATAATTGACAATGAATCTAGAGAAGGTATTTGGTAGTAATGATTGGATGAGATCTATACACAACTAATCTGGGAACTTAATCCCTTTGATGTCCAGGCATTCAATGTAGCCAATAAGCTTGACTACGTGAGGCCCAGCTGGCACAGACTCTCCAAGCTTAGTTATAAACAAAGCATTGGAGATCTCATATCTCTCGTGTCTCCCCTTCTCTTGGTAGAGATCTTTAAGTTGATACATCATGTTATACTCGTCCATGTTTTCATGTTGCTTCAAAAGGTCATTAGACATGGCCGATATAATGAAACACTGGACATCGGTGGCATCATCCATGTGTATCATGTAGAGAGATAGTTCCTCATCATTGGCCTCTTTTCTAGGAACAACTGGAATAGGCACTTCCAGCACATACAATTTCCTTTCGTGGCGAAGGATGACGTGTAAATGCCTCTACCACTCTTGGAAATTGGTGCCAGTGAGAAGGTTTTCCTTCTCGAGTATGGTTTGCAATGATATGTTTATAGTCATTTTTCTTATTGTTTCTTCAAATTAAGATGATCAAAGCTTTGGTACATTATTTTAGAAACTGAGAAAAATAAATTAATTAATACTTATTAGTCTCCCACTATTTCATTGAAAACCAATAGCCCTCACCATTGACTTCGGAAAATTCTACTGCATGAATATTCTATTGGAAAGGATCCATATTTCCCTTCACATTACCCCGACATGGGTTGGTCAAGAAACTTGAAGGGTTTTAGGTAGTATTTTCAAATTCCAATTGCATTAACTCGCATCCCCTTGATCCGCCGAGTGGACTCCCCAATCATGAAATCCTTTTATTTTGGATTCCCACAACCTTTGCCTCTTGGTCACACCAAGTCCTGCTATGGAAGTCAACCCTTGATTCGAACCAATTCGATTTAACCCAAAAACATTAATTATAATTCCTCGATAATTGAAATCACCCCAACTAGGGTTTGCAAGCACTTTGAACTATGGTTCGATTCTAACCATGATTATGGAAGGTTATACCAACTTAATATTTATTTGATGTATTTTATCCTTACACATAAATTTCCAATTTATTATCTTTTATTACATGTTTTTTAATATTAAGTGGGATATACTTAAGTTATTAACCATGTATAAGATAATATTTACATATAATCTGGTTTTATTTTAGTTCCATCTTGCATGATCGTTTAATTCATTAATTGTGTGATCGTGACAACACACCCACAATAAATAAACCATGAAACTAACAAAAATAAAATAAATGGTATGATCATGTGATTTTTCTATTGTTTAGATTATATAGTGGTTGATAAACTAACCCCAGACCTAGGTGAGAAACACCTTGAACCTTTCGGGTTCGTGTTTACAACTTTCCATGTGTCCACCTTGGTATCTCCTTGGATTAGTTTCGCCTTGGCTCCTGACTTGAGCTACCTCCACCAGCTTGGGAGTTCCATCCATTACATATGAATTTATCTCACATGTAGGTGAGGGGTAAAAAGGGGGTTTTAAATAAAATAATTTTTGGGTGCATAGTCCCTACATATTAATGAGGAGAAGGCTCGTAGGACAACAAATTTAATTTAAATAAATTAATTAAAAGAAACCATTCACGTAGAAATGTCTTGGTCTATCACATGATCATCCAAACATGCAACGATATTTATGCATAAATAAAACTATAATTCAATTATTTAATCATTATTGTTTATGATAAATCACTCTCAAATCGATTAATTGTCTTTAATTAATCAATCCTTTTATCTTAAAACCATTTATGAATTTCTTTGAGATTCTCATCCATTATAATTTTAAACAAATAAATTCATTTAAAATTATCCTTGTACGTAACTTGTACCTTGGAGGAAACCCGGTGAATTTCCATTCATTATGCAGATGTTAAATTAAACACATATATATAAAACACCCATCACGTGTTGTGCCTCAACTTTATGCCTACACTATGGTACATGTCTCAAGGGTTTGTATAATATAATAATAAATTTTAATAAATCTTCATAATTTGGATGAGTACACGACTTGTAGTTCCGACTACACGACATGTACTTCTCTTCACCGTCCATTCAAAGTACACATCCGAGGACATGGCGTGTTGATGTACTTCAGAAATTTTAAGAGTACAGAGTTTGTTCAGTGGGACACCGATGGTGTAGTTTCCATGTTGCACGGTTTCCAGCCGGGAAAGCCATGTACGTGGTACACGGTCAAAACACTAACCCTAAGGGACTACACGTCGTGTTCAGTTGGACCACATGGTGTGTAATCCGAATATCATGTGCCACCTATTCCTGTTCAATACAAGGTGTCATAAATGACTTAGATAGGATTCAATACATGGACTGATTTGGAATATCATTCAATGCATTGAACCTATACTACACGGCGTATATTCTGAATACATGCCGTGTATTCTAGTGTTGTATGGCTGGGAGAGTTTGGAACCTCTGGATGAGATCCACTATTTTATTTTAATAAAAATTAAAAGAAAAATTCACCTCTGTAAGGTGAACGAGAACTGAGAGGGGAGGAACAAATCTCAAGATTCATATTTTAAAGAATGATTAACTTTAATTGAAATAACTAAATTATTAAATGCGTAAATCACAAACTAATATCTAAATAATTATAATCAACAATATGACCCCTATGAAACGATTTGTTGGTTCTGGGTGCAGTGGAAGCGCGTTGGTGGGTTTTCCCAACATTAATTTTATCATTAACATTGATAAATTTGAGATCTGTCACGATGTAAAATGTTGGATCTTCAGAATAGAATGAATAAAAAAAAACAAAAATGGATTCCTAGAACCATAGAGATACGATAATAATATGTGGGTTATAACTAATTTAATTAATTGACAAGAATTACCTTGATGGAATTCTTTCTTCGTTGATGTCTCTGGTCACGATCTGATGTGATCCGTCGTCTTTTGTAGAATCCATGTGTAGGATTCCTCTCGTGGTGATCAACACGTGCTCCACGTATCTATGGACATTGATGAATGGATCTACGGGTGCTATCATAGAAGAACCTTCGCTTGCGATGTCTTCCTTCGATCGCCTCGATCCAGTGGTGGTGGATCTCTCTCGATCTTGAGAGAATTCTTGGAGGAATGAGTTCATTCATCCTTGAGAGAACTTTCCAGAATTGTTGTGCATAATGATTGGGGAAAAGTGTTGTGGTTGTGAGGATATTTATAATCGGGTTTGAGGTTATATAGTTATGAAAATAAATAAACGCATTACACGTTTTATTTATTTCATTAACTCTTATTGAAAACCCCCATGTCAAATGATTAATTCCTTGACATGTGCCCACGCTGATTATAATAAATATCATTTAATAAAATGATATTATTTCATCAAATTTCCGACTGAAAAAAATACACAGTGTGTAATCATTAATACATGATGTGTACTCGTTTTCCAAGAAAACTACATGGCGTGTATATTCAATATACATGGTGTGTACTTTTATTTTCAATTTTTCTTTATTTCCTCCACCAAATTTATTAGACCTTGAGTAATAGATATTAACTTGTTAAATAATTGTAACTTCATTACTTGATAATAAATATATATTATTTGCCCACAATATATTTTATTGAATAACTAGTGTTGAAATAAATGCGATCTAAAATCCTTAAATAATTATTAAACCACAGACGGGAATAATATTTATTTAACTTGCTAAGTTAATATTTAACTGAGATATGAGGACACACTTAGTGTGTGACCCTCTAGGCCTCTTTCTCATTTTCATTAGGCGGTCTTGCCTAAAGTCCTAGATTACTATCTAGCAACGGGTCAAGGCACCGAAGAGAAAGAAGTTGACGCCGCATTGATGTGTCACCTCATACAAATGCTTACCGTGTTATATAATCCCTTTTTCATGATATCTCGAATCAAGTGGGTTGACTGCTAGTACCATCAAACCATGTGCTTGATTATTATTTCTTTGACTTTCTGGAATTGAACTCACTCGTACCTTACCATAGTCATGGATTTATTTAGGCTATATCTATTCCACCAAAGGCCATGAGATATCTTCTTTTGTTATGGAAAATAAAGGACACATCCTTTCTCGCATTATCTATTAATGCAGTATTACTCATGATGCACCCAACGTATCCTACCTCATTGCGAACAGAGTGTTGTTATAGTTTCTATTAATATATCTAAGTGTGCGAGTTGTAATAAAAATTAATAATAATCTTAAATTCTGAGGAACAATACACACATCCACAGATAGGAACATCCAAGGACACTATGAAATGTGGATTTCCTACTGGCTGTTCGCATTCTCATAATATCCTCCTGGATATTAACAAGGGCGCACACCATGAAAAGGTGTCTCAAGGTTTTATGAGCCCTCACCCATAATGGTTGGTATTATTTGTGTCCCCCAAATAACATCATCTAGACATATAACATATATTCAAGAACAGTGTTATGGAACATCCACATTCTCATCATAGCAGGGATGTGAAATGACCCTTTAATGCAACAGTTATCCATAGGAAATTATCACAAGCATTATCACGTAGAAGAACAATCAATATGTGTTACAGATTTTATTAATGAATAAAGTACAAAGTATTTGGTTCTAGGCCACCAACTCCAACATGATCCACCTCCTAAGCCAACATCTACGCTTCAATATTGAGGTTGACATGTCATATCATCACTTGTGTTGAAACATAATTCAACATCACCTAATACTATGACACCCAAGTCCTATATCCAATGCTTCTATCTTTTATACACAACCCGATACACACCCCTCCTTCAAATTGTTGATCCCTACAAAGCCTGACAGTGGTGTAAATTCTATGAGGGGGAGAAGATTCTATTGTAGTGTGATGGGATCGATGGTTTTGTTGAATAAATAGTGTAATTATTTCCTATCATGTACTATCATATATCATTTTTGTGCCATTAAACCATGTCAAGTGTGTGAATCATAAATAGGAAATACATAATTGATAGTGGATTCGATCACCCATACATCAATTTGAGAATTCACTATACTAAAATACATAAAAAATAAAAACAAACGTACAAAAATGATGATAATAATAACAGAAATAAATATTTGACATTTTATTTCCTAAATTCCAATATAAATAAGATAAAATCTCATTGTAAAAATATTAATAATTGAAAATAATTTCCAAACATGATATTAATTTTTCGATGCATCAGGGTGTATCCATTACCCTTGAATTCATCCACCATAGAAGGATGTGATTATCTAAATTAATCTATATATAATAAAAAAATTTATAAACCTAATTAGGTTTAATTATTTGTTTTTTTATAACTCTTGGATTAGATCAATTGGATTACTCCTTAAAGTAATAAAATGGGACAAGTTTGAGGCCCAAATCCTAAACATTATACCTCCCTAAAATAAATTCCCCTAACATGAGTTAAATTTTGGTGATTAATTTTCCATATCTGAATAAGATTAGGATATATAAATGATTCACTTTACTTTCACATTGTAGAAAAATATATCAATTTATTAAATATTAAATAATATTATAAAATCAACCGCCTAATAATTTAACAAACATTTAACTTAATGGTAAACCCCATCCTCCAAGATCTATGGAACTCTCAAAAAATTATATGTGGTTATTTATTAGGTTAAATTTACTATTTTACGCACTAGGGTTTTAGGATTCCAATGATTTGAGATATCAGATAAAATTACCTTAAATCTCAACCAAGAAAACTAATGAACAATATATCAAGTGAATACACACATGGTACTAATAAAATTGAATAGATCATCATGAAATTTAAGAATGATTTTAAATGGGACTCAAAACCAATAACGCGGTAACCTATTCTACAGGTAAAATTTATGTCACCACAAAAAACCAGTATAAATATCTTATTAGAATTTAAATCCATAAAATATAACATATAGTTTATATTCAATTCTCTTTTTAATAGTATCCTAATTACATTAATTATATCCATAAGTGAAACTATTTATTCCAAAAATATGAAATTCACATGTGAAAAAATATTATACACTAGCCTAATCTTATTCATTGTATGTTAAACTTTATCAAAGAACTTTGTTAAATATACTATGTCGTTTTAGATAAATGAATTATTTTTCACCTAGATACACGATTCTATGTGTTGTTTTTTTAATTTGATCATTCCATTTACTCAATTATTTCACCAATTTATTATTATCAATATCACAAATAACTAATTTTTTATTGATCATTTAAATCAATAATATGTTAACTAGTGTTCTCAATATTGTAATAGGATTAACTATATCATTTTAATATGAAATCCCATTTCATAAGATATAATATTTTTAAATATAAGTTCAATGTGATTAGTTTGTATTTCAGTTTCTTAATAAATGGTATATATCTTCCCCGTCTACTTTATCATCAAAAAAATATTCTTTTTCTCTTCAATGAATAATTTAGGATGAGTTTTAAATTTAATTATTTATAAATTTATAAATATATACACCGTTTTGAAGATTATTTAAGATATTTTAACCTTCATCCAATACTTTGTTTTCATAATATTCAAGATCAGTATGTAGATTTTATTAAAATATATATCCTCTATATTTGGATTATAACTTATTAAAACACCATTATAAATCTTCTCATTTAATTTCATTAGCTTTAGACAATGTTTTTTATTTTTTAATGACTGATAATCACCATAAAATAACTTATTGATTACATTATTCCATATTAGATGTCAGATGGTTTAATAATTTTTTTCTATAAGGTTCTTATTCTTTACATGAATAGAATTTGGGGAAAATCTATAATAAACATAAAAATTCCATTATCAAGATATATATTTATTTCAATTTCTATAATTTTTAGGGTTATAGTATATGTTTTACACATGTAATTTGTTTATGTTTATAAAGGTATTTTTAAAATTATCCAAAAGGGAACACACATCCATTATTACTAATTATCAACATAATAAATGATTAATAATTCCTTTTTAATAATTCTTCTATATCAATTAAACAAAATAAAAAAATTTCATTTGTTTGAACATGACATTATTTATCATTTTGAATTGATTACTAAGAGATATGAAGTACAAGTTACCTATTTTGGATTTATGACTCATCAACAAATTTGAGTTTCAATGAATTAAAATGAATGATTTCTATCATTTGATTTCAATATTTTTTAGTTTATTTTTTTTATTTTAATTTATAGTTTAAAAAACTATATCAAATTTCCTTTTCTATTTTAATACAAATGTCTCTCATAGTTTTATTTCATGATTTTTCTAGAAATTAATATCCAAGGTGAGTGAGACTTGAATGTTACTGAAATGTATTCTATTTATTCCTTAGATAAAATAAATTATTTGTAATAAAAACCTGAAATAAATTGGTATGGGTTATTATTCCACTTAAAGTCACTCAATAATACTTTTAATATTTTTAAAACATAGTTATTATTTCTAAAAAAATATTTATTATTTCTATTATAATATTAAATAACATTAAAGATCATTTTTGTTATCCATTCAATATAGAAAACATACATAGACCTTGTATTTTAGTCATTATATTTTGAAATTTTCATGAAAATAATTTTAGGATAATTTCTTTAAAAATTATCACTAAAACTCCTTTATAATTTTCTATATCCAACAAATACATGGTATCTCCTATCAAATGGGTGGAACACTAACTTTTTTATAACCAAATATATTTTTTTATTTGATGATTCCAAGGAAACATATATCACTATATATCATATTATACCCCTTATTCATATTTATGTATTTCATAACGTATTTTCAAAATTTACATAAGATAATAAAATTTTAAAGAAATATTCCATAAAGTAACCATGATGATTATATCATTCACAGGTTTCTTCAAAATCATCAAACATGTTTTTTAGTGTTAAATAATGTTTTTTACCAAAGGTTATATCCCACTTGATTCTTTTCTATTATTCCATTTTCTAATTTTAACATAGTATGACTAAATCAATATTTTATTCCCATAAACCCAAAAACTAAACCATATCTATAAATTCGATATAATATTTAAAACTTTTTGTTGAGTTCTATATATTTAGGATTATATTTCTGAACTATGTGAGGGTGTTTTTACATTTTCATTTTAAATATATCCTTTTAGAAAACCTTATATAATAAATTATAACAGATATAATTTTTTTCTTATTTTTAATCAATCCATTTTTTAATGATTTTATTTTTAAACTAGTATTTTAAATGATATGTTTTTTTAATTTTTAAACTTCCTAAAAATTAACATTCATATTTATTCTAACAAGTGAAAAAAATTCCTTTAGAAAAAACCCATTATGTTATTCCTTGTTAACTGAGGCAATTTTTTTATTAGGATTATCCAAAAAATTATTTAAAAATTAATATTATTCTATTAAAATTTTGGAATTTTATTTCTAATTTTATCACCATTTCAAAATTGATATTCAATTTATTCAATGACTCTACATCCATATATATCTTATAATGAATCTCCATTTCTTTTTTTTCCTTAGTATGGGATTTAAAATCAAGATATTTGATAGAGCGCTATCGTGGGCACCCTCAAATGATTAATGTGATTTTGGGGTACTTAGGTGCAGCAGAGTGGCTGACCAACGTCGTCTCTCAAAGGAGGAAGTGAATTTAAACAACTTCTTAGAGGTATTATAAAAAATAAAATAAAAGAGAATAAAATCACTAATTTAATGGATGGGGGTTGTTTATAGTTTATAGATCTAGAAGAAGTTTTCTGGAAGAAGATTGTATATTTTTTTGTTTTTAGTTTTGAAATGAAGTTTGATTAAAATGACACAACAAAAAGATGTTTTTTAGAAATCTATTTTAAAAGGCATAATCGATCTAACTATACCTCTTAATTCACATATTAATCATTACCATTTAAATCAATATCCACTTAATTATTATCCCCTAATTTTTTATCCCTCGAACACTACGAGAGTTAACTTAACCACAAAGATGAAATTACTTAAACCCTAGGCTAGCTTCGGAACACGCAATCGTAGCACCCTGCTTTGATTGTTGTTCAAAGTATAGCTTATGATCAGTGGTTAATTAGTGCACATATACATTCTGGAAATGAGGATGAATTGTGTTTAGGGATTATATTTGAACTCTACAAATTTATCCCGTGTGTTCCTATATTACTGATTAAGATTACGCTCTCACAATTTACACAAAATCCCAACCTCGCATGTTTTTGTGTTAATTGTTCAATTTCTTACTTAGTTTATTGTAATTTAAAAACACAATTCATGGATCATATTATGAGAATTATAGTAGCCCATTAATTCAAAATAATTAAATGAAGAGAGTATAAGATAGATCTATTACTAAAAGACTACTCTTCCAAGGGTGGCGTAATCATCGTAGAAGCGTTTTGCATGTGCAAAGGTTTATAATGGGTATAACCCAATAACGCTTCTACTCAAGAATTCCATCCCAAAAAGGAAGATTAAAATAATAATAAATTTAAATAAAACAGAAGAAAATAGAAGAAATAAAAGAATAAAAATGAAGTTTATTACACAAATGAAAACATTGCAAAATGAAGAAGAGAAGGAGGCTTCGATGAGGGGATCCTTGCTTCAAGAGCTACCCCTCTTACAATGGTTGGAGAATTTGGGTGAAACAAATTCTCTTCTGCCTCCAATCTCCCAATGCACGTCCCAACCCCTCCAAATGCGAAAAACTCCAATTTATAGAGGGGAGGGGAGGAGATGTTACAAGTGGTTTCAAGTGTGAATGTGGAAATTCGACCAAATATTTTAATGAAAATTTCACCGCCACTTTGACCACCACAACGCGTGCATTGGCCGGCCTTACAGAAGGATCAAATGTGCTTATATGGGTCCTCTATCCCCTCTCCAAATTGGGGCTCAATACAAGCCTATATCTAGGAGTTATGGCCGAAATACAGAATCTTATCCATTCTGGCGAGTCCATCCCAGCTTTGACTTTATGTACCAATTACTCCATTAAAATTCATTCTTTTGATCTAGTGTCCTGAATAAAAGTTGTAGATAATTAAGTTAGGAACTCTTTTAAAAACTATAAAATTCAAATAATAAATATAAAAAAATTTATCTTCGAAATACTACAGTGAACTATAAAGGGTAAAACTGGAATTTTCATCAAATATTCAAATGAATGATCTAATCCCAAATATTTTGTAAATAAACGTATTTAACACAATATGAGGAAATTATATAATTTATTATCAATAAAATATTCAATAAAATAGTGTTTTATCAACTCCCCCACACTTACCCTTTTGCACACCTGGGAAAAACCTCATGTCCAGTAAACATCAATATCAAATCAAAACCAATTTTAAAACACATATCCTTGAGGTCAATCAATTTCCCACCAAGAATCAAAATATATCATGCCTCATAAAAAAACTTATTTCAAGTTCTCCATTTATATAATTCAATATATTTCCACTTCATTTATCCGCCAATGCATAAAACACTTACCTCGCTTGAATTTTCTCTCATCACTCAAATATCAATTTTTTTGCAATGTCTTTATCAACCAAAATCATACAAGGGTCATCATAGGCTTAATAGATTCCTACATCGCTACTCGATGTGAGTCAAGGAAATATGTTTATCATGAGGACTTTTCAGGGTTGTTCTGTGGCTTTCGGTTGGTAGGATTAAGATGTGAAAAATCTGAGCCTGAATGAGGAGGGCTTGACTCTTTTGAAGCAAAATTGCATTAATCTAATTTTCACTTATATATGGTCTTCTCTTCAATCCCCATAGTATCAATTCAGCTCCATCATCATGAAAAGTCGTGAAAGGTTTACACCATTCATCATTTCAGCATAAAATTTTCAATCTTCTCAAACATGATTTTCTTGAAAGCTCCAGATGGGCACAACTTTCCACCTCAATTAGAAGCTCCCAAAAAGGCACAGCTTCACTTGTCATGAAAGCTCCAGAAAAGGAACAACTTTCAATATAATGACTTTCTTCAGTAGAAAACACATCTCTTCAGAATTTAATTTTCCACCCAAAGTATCACATAATGTGGTGGCACAACACAAGACAGCTTCCCCCACACTTAAGCTCAACTAGATTATGAAATTTCACTTCAAGAGTTGGTTGGATAGGGAAAATTGGCTTGTAATGTGGCTTAACCTAACAGGCTTTGCATGGATTCTAAGGGCTACAAGGATTAAATATTCAAGGTAGGACATTATAAAAAAGGATTCTTTGAAATATGGGCTTTAATACCAAACAAATGCCTCAATCATTTAAACATAAGTACCTCAAACCCTCAAGTTTTGACAGGAATAGATCAAATTATGGTTAAATCAAGTATGGTTTGGTTCTCTCAAGAAGTGAGTTTAATGTAAAGAATTTGAAAATAATGGTTTAGAAGCCTCATAAGAAAGTGATTTCAAATATAAAGACAGTGGGATTGGCATGGGATTCAAAATTCGGTGTACCTTCCATGAAATTACTAAATATTTGAACTTGAAACAAAGTCATTTCAGCATTTATTTAAGCTTAGTTTCAAGGGGTAAATTGTTTCACTTATTGATATGGATTTAAAAATGGTGATGAGAATCATTTCAGCTCAAAAGTTTCAAAAACACACAGAAAATTGTAAAATAAACACACAAAATTTGAAAAACACGAAATTTTTTTTTGGTTTTTTTTGAACAAGAAAGCAATTGAAATTACTAAACTAAAAGGTACCCTCCCTCACACTTAAAATATTTCATTGTCCTCAATGTGAACCTATGAGATGATATATGCACATGAAATGCAGAATTTTTAAATAGGACAAATAATATAAAAGTGAAAGGGTTAGGAACAGCCTGATGTGCTCAAGTGATGATGGGGTCATGCAGTGTGATAAAATCCACTGCATCAGTAGGAAGTCCCTCAATGTATCTCTTCAAACGTTTCCCATTGACTGTAAAGCTCCTTCCAGTGTCCTCTTGTGTGATCTCCACTACACCATAAGGAAAACCATTAGTCACAACATAAGGACCTAACCATCTGGAATGCAACTTACCAGGCATCAGCTTCAGTCGTGAACTGTAGAGAAGGACTTTCTCTCCAACATGAAACTCCCTTTGTTGGATAATTTTGTCATGAGATGATTTTGATCTTTACTTGTAGAGCCTTTAGTTCTCATATGATGATAATATAATCTCCTCAAGCTCTTGAATTTGCAGCTTCCTTTGGATTCCAGCTTTGGCCAAATCCAGGTTGCATTTCTTTATAGCCCAATAAGCCCGATGCTCGACTTCCACTGGGAGATGACATGCTTTCCCAAAAACAATCCAAAATGGGGACATACCAATGGGGGTCTTTAATTCTGTTCTATAAGCCCACAATGCATCATCCAAGCACTTCCTCCAATCCTTCCTATTTGGCTGCACGGTTTTCTCCAAGATTTGTTTCAACTCACGATTTGAAACCTCAACCTGGCCATTTGTTTGGGGGTGGTATGGTGTTGATTTTTTGTGTGTCACCCCATACTTTTGAAGGAGGGAAGAAAAATTCCTATTGCAAAAGTGTGTCCCTTGATCACTAATGATGGCCTTTGGTACTCCAAACCTACAGAAAATTTTAGCCTTGACAAAATCCACTACAACATGAGAATCGCCAGTCCTGGTGGCCTTGGCCTCCACCCATTTACTCACATAATCAATAGCAACCAAAATATAAAAAAAATCCAAATGAACTAGGAAATGGACCCATAAAATCAATACCCCATACATCAAAAATCTCATAGAATAGTATGGGTTGTTGGGGCATCTCATGTCTGTTATAAATGTTCCCAGTGTGTTGGAAACGAGAGCATGACTTACAAAACACATGGGCATCATGGAATAATCTCGGCCAATATAATACAGAGTCCAAAACCTTCCTAGTTGTCTGTTGGGGTCCAAAGTGTCCACCATAAGCAAGTGTATGACAGAAATGAAAAACAGACTCAAACTCATGATCGGGAACAAACCTCCTAATGACTTGGTTACTACACATGCGCCATAAGTATGGATCATCCCAAACATTAAATCTTGACTCACTCTTTAATTTTTGGACTTGATGTTTCTTTAAATTTGCAAGGATTTCAGAAGCAACAAGGTAGTTAACTAAATCAGTATACTAAGGATGTGTACCTGAGATGGTATAGAGATGCTCATCGGGGAAAGTGTCCCGAAGTGGTACCTGATCCAAAGTGTCGTCCTCTAGTGTGTGAGTAAGCCTACTCATGTGGTCCGCCACAAAGTTTTCTGACCCCTTTTTTTCCTTTATCTCGATGTCAAACTCTTGAAGAAGGAGCATCCAATAGATAAGTCGTGACTTTGCATCTGGCTTCTTCAAGAGGTACCTCAAAGCTGCATGGTCAGAAAAAACAACTACTTTAGAGCCCAATAAATATGAACGGAATTTATCTAAAGAAAATATGACAGTAAGAAACTCCTTTTCAGTGGTTGTGTAGTTTGATTGGGCTGAATCCAATTTCCTTGATGCATAGGTGATCACATGTGAACGCCCCTCCACCCTCTGAGATAAGACAGCTCTAACCGCGAAGTTGGAGGCGTCACACATAAGTTCAAAAGGAATCTCCCACCTTGGGGGCTGTATGATAGGTGGAGTGGTTAGACATTGTTTTAGCTCATCGAATGAATTCTTTCAAGAAATATCAAACACAAAATCAGAATCCTTTTGAAGTAATCTTGACATAGGAAGAGAAATCTTACTAAAATCTTTGATGAAGCACCTATAAAATCTTGCATGACCTAGGAAAGATCTAACATCACGCACACATGAAGGATATGGTAAGGATGAAATAATATCTACCTTTGATCTATCAACCTTTATCCCATGTTTTGACACTACATGCCCTAAGACAATGCCATGCTCTACCATGAAATGACACTTTTCCAAGTTCAGGACCAGATTCTTCTCAGTACAACGATTCAACACCTTTCCCAAACTAATTAGACATTCATCAAATGAAGACCCATACACTATAAAATCAACCATAAATACCTCCATGCAAGTCTCAATAAAATCAGAAAAAAATACTCACCATACATCTCTGGAAGGTACCTGGGGCGTTGCAAAGTCCAAATGGCATCCTCTGGTAGGCAAATGTGCCAAAGGGACCGGTGAATGTAGTCTTCTCCTGATCCTCTGGAGCTATAGGAACCTAAAAATATCAATAAAATCTATCCAAGAAATAATAGTGTGTCTTCCCAGCTAGTCTCTCAAGCATCTGATCAATAAATGGGAGGGGGAAATGGTCCTTGCGAGTGGACTGATTTAGTTTCCTATAATCAATACACACACGCCAACTATTTTTCACCCTCATTGGAACTAACTCATCTTTATCATTTTTAACAACAGTAACACCAATCTTCTTAGGAACAACCTGAATAGGACTTACCCACTGAGAGTCTGAAATGGGAAAGATTATACCTACCTCGATCAATTTCTCAACTTCTTTTTTAACAACTTTCAGGAGGGTGGGATTGAGTCTCCTTTGTGGCTGTCTCACTAGTTTAGCCCCATCCTCCAAGAGAATCCTATGCATGCAAATGGAGGGGCTAATACCTGATATGCCAGCCAAGGTCCACCCAATCGCCCTGATGTTCTCCCTCAAAATATTCAAAAGCTTTTCTTCATGTTAAAAAGGGAGATTGTTAGAAATGATAATAGGTAATCTCTCACCATTCAATAAGTATGAGTATTTCGGATTTGGTGGAAATGGCTTGAGTTCTAATGAAGGAGGGTGTAGTATGGATGGAGACATTGAAGGAATTGAAATATGTGAACAAAGAGCATCAGTATCAGAATAGACATCATCAAAATCATAGAATAAAGCATCAAATCCATCAGCATACTCTATAGCCATGTCATAATCAGAGTTCACATGAACAAGATCATAATATGAATCCATTTCAAAATCAAATCTTATAGAGTCTTGTTCATTAGAGACAGGTGTGGAAGTTCTCTTAGACATTAAACCAGAACCAATACTCATAATCTCCCTAAGCATAGGACAATCAAAATCCATGGAGTTTTTTCTTGGTGGTTCAAAATGGGAGATAACAAAAGCAGAATGGTCCTCTGAGGGGTACTTAATGGAATCCATAACATTAAATATCACAACTTCATCTCCAAACTCCATGGAAAGTGTACCCTAATTGACATTTATAATAGTTTTTGTAGTTTTGAGGAAGGGTCTACCTAAGATAATGGGGGCATGAGAACTTACCTGATCATCCTCCATGTTAAGCACATAGAAGTCTGTTGGAAAGATCATGTCTCTTACCCGAACAAGTACATCCTCGAGGACTCCCGCTGGATATGTCGTAGCTCTATTCGCCAATTTCACCACTACTCTTGTTGGCTTCAACTCACCAACCTGCAAGGAAGAGAATACAGAGTGAGGCATCACATTTATTGAAGCTTATAAATCACAAAGAGCATCAGAGAAGTGAAACTCCCCTATAGTACATGGGCTGGTGAATGTCCCAGGATCCTTGAACATTTTTGGAATTGCTAGAGTTGGTCTAATGAGTGTCGAGACATTCCTTCCAAGGTTGATCCTCTCATTTCCCTTGATCCCTCTTAGATTGGTACAAAGTTCTTTTAATAATTTCGCATATCTTGGAATTTGCTTAATGGCTTCAAGTAGAGGAATGTTGATCTCCACACGCATGAATGTGTCCAAAACCTCCTTTTTCATTGCTTCTTCAGCCATCTTCTTGGTTTGAACAACCCTGCTTGGAAAAGGAAGGGGTTTAGGAGGTACATCATCAATATTTTTCTTACCTTTATCTTTATCCTTGGATTTCTCATCAATTGGTATGAAATACGGCTTATCTAGAGTAGAGGTGAATGCCAGTGGAATGGTAGGTCCAGATGTATCATTCATTTGCTTCCCACTTTTCAATGTGATGGCACTAACATTCCCCTTTGGATTTGTAGTGGGTTGGGAAGGTAGATTTCCAGAATTCTTACTCACATGTTCATGGAGGGCGGTGGCAATCTGACTCATTTGAGTCTTCAACTCTCTCAGCTCCGAACCTTGACTCTTCAGCTCATTCTGTTGATTAAGAACAATTTGTTTCAAAATATCATCAGTGTTAGAGTCTACCTTGTGTTGGATATTCCCTTGTTGCTGACTCATTGATGTTTGAGCTTTGAATCTCCTTTGGGGTTGTTGAAAACCCTATTGGTAAGGTGGAGGCTGCTGGAAGTTTGGTTGAAAAGGGGGCCTTTGTTGTTGTCCAGAGCCATACCTCATGTCTGACTGATCTTTCCAACCTTGGTTGTATACTGTATCAAACTTCTTTTGGGGATATGGTTGTTGTTGTTGCTACGGAAATGGTCTCCCAGGGAACACTGCTGCACAATCTTCTTGTCTCTTGTAGTTGTGGGAAACAGTCAGTTGGGTGGCTTGTCTCAGTGCAAATTCCACATGGCCTTGAAGGAGGGGGTTGGGATGTCTTTTGAACCAATGCAATCTTCCTCACCATTGTGGTCAATTCTTCCAACTTAGTATCAATCAAATGACTTTCAAGAGAAGAAGGACTTACCTAATGTACTCCCCTGACATGTGGTGTACCTCTATCACCAAATTGTTGGGAGTTTTGGGCCATCTTGTCAATCAACGCATGTGCGGCTACTGGTGTCTTGTCCACCAATGCTCCTCCAGCTGCAGCATCCACCATGCTCCTCTCCATGGGTGTGAGTCCTTCATAGAAGTACGGGATGAGTAGTTTCTCACTGATTTGGTGATGTGGGCATCTTGCACACAACTTCTTGAATCGCTCCCAGTACTCATACATTGACTCCCCTGGTGCTTGTTTGATCCTAGATATCTCCTTTCGAATGGATTTGGTATTTGATGTTGGAAAAAATTTCTTCAAGAAAAGACGTTTCAAATCATTCCAAAATGTTATATCTTCAGGTTGAAAATAATACATCCAATCTTTTGCAGCTCCATCAAGTGAGAATGGGAATGTTCTAAATTTAATTTGATCTTCAGAAACATGTCTTGGTTTTAAAGTTGAGCAAACCAAATTAAATTCCTTAAGGTGTTTGTTGGGATCCTCACTAGATAAGCCATGAAACTTTGGAAGAAGGTTAATTAATCCAGATTTCAATTCAAAGTCTGATTCGAGATTTGGGTATGCAATACAATTTGGTTGATAGTTAATATCAGGTGCAGCCAATTCTCGAATGGTTCTATTAAGTTAATTTCTATTATTGTAAGCCATTGGTTCTTGTTTTATGGTTGAATTTTAATTGCTTCAAATTTCAATGTTCTGATATTGGAGTAATTCTCCAACTGGTTGAATGTTGAAACTTCCCGTAGACTGAGATTGCCTGATTCGTTCCATAAGGCTACGTTCAATCTCAGGGTCAAGATTTAAGAGATATTCGGGATTAGATCATGTCATCAATCAATGAAAGATGAAAATAAGGAATGTGGATCATAGTAAAATAAAAATTAGAAGTTTGAGTTGATGGTCAAAAAAGAAGTAGAAGGGAATGAATGAAGAAGAAGGAAAAAAATCAGATTGGGTAAAGATGGAAGAAAGAAGAGAGGAAGAGAATTAAAATGTAAAATAAAATAAATACCTATAATTGGTTGAAATAATTAGTTTCCTCCCCAGAAACGGCGCCAATTTGATAGAGCGCTATCGTGGGCGCCCTCAAATGATTAATGTGATTTTGGGGTACTTAGGTGCAGCAGAGTGGCTGACCAAGGTCGTCTCTCAAAGGAGGAAATGAATTTAAACAACTTCTTAGAGCTATTCTAAAAAGTAAAATAAAAGAGAATAAAAGAACTAATTTAATGGATGGGGGTTTTTTATAGTTTATATATCTAGAAGAAGTTTTCTGGAAGAAGATTGTATATTTTTTTTGTTTTTAGTTTTGAAATGAAGTTCGATTAAAATGACACAACAAAAAGTTGTTTTTTTTAGAAATCTATTTTAAAAGGCGTAATTGATCTAACTCTACCTCTTCATTCACTTATTAATCATTATCATTTAAATCAATATCCACTTAATTATGATCCCCAAATTTGTTATCCTTCGACCCTACGAGAGTTAACTTAACCACAAAGATGAAATTACTTAAACCCTAGGCTAGCTTCGGAACACGCAATCACAGCACCCTTCTTTGATTGTTGTTCAAAGGATAGCTTATGATCAGTGGTTAATTAGAGAACATATCCATTCTGTAAATGAGGATGAATTGTGTTTAGGGATTATATTTGAACTCTACAAATTTATCCCGTGTGGTCTTGTATTACTGATTAAGATTACGCTCTCACAATTTACACAAAATCCCGACCTCGCGTGTTTTTGTGTTAATTGTTCAATTGCTTGCTTAGTTTCTTGTAATTTAAAAACAAAATTCATGGATCATATTATGTGAATTACAGTATCTCATTGATTCAAAATAAATAAATTAAGAGGTTAGAAGATAGATCGATTACTAAAAGACTACTCTTCCATGGGTGGCGTAATCACCGTAGAAGCGTTTTTCATGTGCAAAGGTTTATAATGGGTATAACCCAATAACGCTTATACTAAAGAATTCAAACCCAAAGAGGAAGATTACGAGAAGAATAAATTTAAACAAAACAGAAGAAAATAGAAGAAATAAAAGAAGAACAATGAATTTTATTACACAAATGAAAACATTACAAAATGAAGAAGAGAAGGAGGCTTCGATGAGGGGATCCTTGCTTCAAGAGCTACCCCTCTTACAATGGTTGGAGAATTTGGGTGAAAAAAATTCTACTCTGCCTCCAATCTCCCAATGCACGTCCCAACCCCTCAAAATGAGAAAAACTCCAATTTATAGAGGGGAGGGGAGGATAGGTTACAAGTGGTTTCAAGTGTGATTGTGGAAATTCGGCCAAATATTTTAATGAAAATTGCACCGCCAATTTGGCCACAAAAACGCGTGAATTGGACGGCCTTAAAAAAGGATAAAATGTGAGTATATGGGTCCTCTATCTCCTCACCAAATTGGGGCTCAATAAAAGCCTATATGTAGGAGTTAGGGCTTAAATACAAAAGCTTATCCATTCTGTCGAGTCCAGCCCAGCTTTGACTTTATGTCCCAATTACTCCATTAAAATGCATTCTTTTGATCTAGTGTCCTGAATACAAGTTGTATATAATTTAGTTAGGAACACTTTTACAAATTTTAAAATTCAAATAATAAATATAAAAATATTTATCTTCGAAATACTACAGTAAACTATAAAGGGTAAAACTGGAATTTTCATCAAATATTCAAATGAATGATCTAATCCCAAATATTTTGTAAATAAACATATTTAACACAATGTGAGGAAATTATATCATTTATTATCAATAAAATTTTCAATAAAATAGTGTTTTATCAATATTATTTAGTTTTATTAATTCAACCATATGGAAATGGATATTCTTTTTTCAAATAAGTTTTATCTTTTTTCTAAAAAATATCCTCCATATAAATATCATTTATGAAACAATTCATGATAATCATTATTTATTTCTCATGTTTAATATTATAAGTTAAAAAAAATTCATTTTATATATAATTAAGTGTCCTATATTAGTGTATTATTTTATCTTAATGTTATATATTCTATATTTTGATTCTATTAACTTCTCAACATATAGTATAAAATTTATATAGAATTCATATTACTATTGTTTCACCATCATATTCATTTTCCATACAAATGTTTTCCTTAATATTCTTGGTTAAGAGAATCAACCTTTTTAATTTTATAATTTTTATTTTTTACTTGACGTTATTTTCTTATAATAATCACCATTATATAATTTTATTCTATGAGTGGTTTTCAGGCTCATCATCTTCACTCTTAATGTTTCTCTTCTTTAATTAAACCACATTAAAGTTTCTTATGTCACCACAAATAAAAAATTTCTATGAAATTTATTTTATATAACTTTCATTTACATTCATTGTATGTTTTTAAAAAAATATGATGTTTTTGAACTATTGACATAATTAATCCACATATGATCCATAATAGGTCTCATTCTTCTTCTTTATTGGTTTTAAAATTTTCATTTATAGAAAAGTGATATCATTCCCACCTTTCAATTTCATCTTAAGTAGTATAAATTTACATATATCATAATTAATGAATATTGTATATGAATCTCAGAGAAACAACAGCTAAGAATATATGGTGTTCAATTTTAATGCATTAGATTCAAAATTTCAGATAAAACGTTAAAAAACATGTTACAATATTTAAATCCCCCATCATCTCATCAAAATTTCTAACTGTTATTATGGTTACATTTACTATGATAAAGAATTAATTTGTTTGTTTATCCTCCATAAACTCTACAAGTTCTCCATATGAAACAATTCATAGACTCGGAATGTGATTAATATAAGTACATCCAAACACTAATCACGTATATTTATGAAAAATAACACATTAGGATTCTATAAAAACCATTTATTTCAACAAAATATCTAGTTTCCCTATAACAATTGCTTAAACAAATATATTATTTTAAATTTCAATAAAACAATTCACCTAAAATACATTTTTAGAAAAGCCAAATAAATATATCCACTTAAGTCTAAATCATATACCATTTAAAATAAAATCACATGATTCACTATTTAAAAAACAATTTATGAGATTTTATAAAATTTTGTGTAAAACTTATAGGACTATTCTTTTGTGTTTTCATAACATTAATAATAATTAGAACTATGTATAAGACATTGGAATATCTTGGAACCATTATTATTACTATGGTATTTATATGTATTGAATCTTGTTACATGTAGCCCTTCTATATGAATAGGATTCTTATATAGGTTCATCGCCTCATTTCATATGATTTTATCAATTGTACGGAAATATAATCATTCATGTTATGAATATATCTAATTACTAATTAAATATATCCCTATTAATATATTAATTTGACTGTAAAAGTGAAATATACCAATACTTAGTGAACTTTCTTACTTTCTCTATATAACTTTTTGGGGTCTCTATCTTCAATTTTATGGAAATTTACACTAATGGATTCCCTATAGTGTGGTAGAGTAGACCGTGTCACAGTGTATATTTGTGTAAACCATGATATAGTGTAGTTCAATATGTCATGGTGTTCTTAATGGTATTTTATGTGATATATGATATCATGTGGTTAATCTATTGTTTCTAACTCAAAGTATCATTATTTATTTGGATCATCATATAATAATGATTATAGAAGCTTTTATATATAACTATATTGTGAAATAATTAAACTATGAATCATAAATAATTATCTAGTAGTGATAATGGTCGTAACTCATGAATCGTTTATGAAATGATTCATTTAATATAATGAATCATTTGGTATCTAATGTGTCATCATTTATGGATATATATATATATATATATATATATTTGAGTGTGTTGGCTCTTAGTTTGTGATTCTTTGAGGGGTGAATCACTGAAAATATCATAATATGATTTTATTATTAGCTCTCACACTCTCCTACCTTTAATAGTGTTTCTAATACACTATGGTAGTGAGAGATATCCTTCCAACATATTGGGAGATTCATTTTATATATAGATACTATAGGTGGGTGGAGTCTTTTGCCTGGTAATTTTCTAATCATGATCAAGCTCATCTGAAACATGCATATTCCAGGTCGTTAAGGTGTAAGATACATTATTCTTATTTATTTTATTATTCATTCTACATTTATTGGTAGATATTTATTATTTCTGAGTTTTGGTGTTTTCTTCCACTACATTTAGGATGATTTTTATCCCTTTAAAACACATCGATGGTATAAAATAAAATATATTATAGTTTTGGTATGATTATTGAATTTTTTTAAGAATTTATAAAATGAGTTTTTTAGGAACTGTAATGTGTCCCATTTGTAAAATTCATTTCAGATCTTGAATATTGATCACTATGACATAATGGATATGAAAACAAAGAAATGTATCCAAAAATAGTTTAACAGTATTTTATAAAGAGAAATTCCTATTGTCAGCAACACACACAAAATTTCAAAAATATTGTGCTATAATCAACTTCACAGTGATGTGATCTAGATATTTCTTTATCATGGTCCTAGGGACCATGTTCATAGACCATGTTTTCATAAATTTAAAATAATATATTTTGGTTTCAATATTTTTATACTCAAAAAGGATTGGTCAAGTAAAACAATTTCTTCTAAAAATAGATAATTTATTCCACAAAAATTATAATTTAAATGGTCATTTTGATTCCCATGGAAAGGGTTTTCACTTTATGAGTCAACAAATCGAGTTCATGAACCAAAAAACATGGATCTAACAATACGATGAAGATGGTACTTATATAATATGGGTTTCCATTATGGTTTAAGAAGTGTTATTGTGCATGTTGTTTTGAAAATAATTTTAAATAAAATAACATTTTATATAAATAAAAAAATTACATCAACGACGGCCTGATTTGAATATAAATGGGTTATTAAGCTAAATAAAAAACAATTGGTTGATGTAATCTATTTTTTAAATATACTGACATGGGGAATAATTTATAAAGTGTTTCTAAATTATTAAATAATAAAAATATAAGTTTTTATATTTATTTATAAACAAATTAAAAAATTAAATATAAAATTTTTATAATGAGGGATTATTTTGTAATTATTTAAAAAAATAAAATGCAGTTATGGATGATTATGTGATGAATGGTTTAATAAAATAAAGTATAGATTATAAATTTCCATAAATAATTTATATAATGTATGAATCCTTTATGTTTAAAAAGTAAAATTGTTCATAAAATATATCTCATATTTTTTAACATTAAGGAGTACATTTGAAAACCATGAAAATAAGAATATAAAATTTTTATATAGAATATAAGTGAATTATTCTTAATTATATGATTCTTATTCAGAATGTTCAGGTAATTTGATTCATTTATGAATTTTTCATAAATTATTTATCTTATTCCTAAGTTTATTATCTATTTATTTACTTTTTATTATACCATAAATTATTTAAGAATATAAATATTATAATTTGAAATGTTTGATTTATCTTAAATGTAATAATATTCATCATTAAATTATCACACATGAATTGATTTAGTTATATTTTATAAATAATAGGTATTATAATTATAATGTAATTGATTTAGTTTTATTTTATCTTAAATGTAATAATCTTCATAATTAAATTATCTTATGACTTGTTTAGAAAATATGGGATGAGCTACATAGTATTCCGTGATAACACTTGTAAGGATTATTGATTCCACAAAATTATAATACATTTCATTAATGGGTTTTATCTACCGTATCCATCTAATGAATTTGTATATCTATGAATATATTTTATTTTATGTTCATGTTCTTAACCAAAACATTAAGTTGTGTAAATATTTACACATAAATTTGGTTTGACCATCAGGATTTGGTAAATAGAATAAGAATAGAAAACTAAACCTTTAGAATGTTTCATAAATTTAAATGGAATTCATGGGTTAATACATTGAAATTAAATCACATTAAAAATATTAATTATCTTATTCCATCCAAATAAAACACTTTCCAACACCTTTATTATTCAACTAGGTATAATCTACCAAATTAGAGTGCATCTGGATTATGTTATGTGATATAAACAATTAATTTCTTACCCTATCAGTTCAGTGTCTCATTTTTGTATTTAATTTATGATATTTTTAAAGGGGAATCTTTTTATAAGGACGTAAGAGGTATACTATTGAGTTTATCTACATTATGGATTGAGAAAAGAGTTTTTCAAGAAACAATTCAAGTTTCTTCTATGAAAAAATTTGAATGATGGTCTACTTAAATAAATATGTTATTAGAGGAATTCTATATAGGACTCATTTCAAAGTGAAATATAGATCATTTCCCATGGATTTTTATGATGGGTTTAAAAGGTGTTATCAATTTTGTGGATTCATATTTAATAAAACTCCTTATTTAATAAATATAGAACCTGATGTTAATCTGATAAAAGAATTAATTTTAGATAAATGGAATATTAATTTAAAAAAATTATTTTCATAATATTCTTTGAGTAATAGATTATTAGTGGAAACAAATTTTCTAGACTGGTATAAAAATATAAGAGTCATTCCTAAGAAAGAAAAAATCATATGTGGTAGTGTAATACCCTTATGAGTAACCAAATGTTCACTTTTTTAAAAAAGTGGATTTAGATTATTTGTAAAACCATAGAAGGTTTAAAAATGGGTTTTAAGTTATTATATATGAAATAACCTTAGGAATTTTACTGTAAACTCATGTATTTGATATGATTGGGTATGTTAAGGTGTGTGAGAGAGTGAAGGATTCATCTCAAACTTATTGTGTATAAAAAAATTATTTTACACTTGTAGTTGTTTTAATGATCACAAAAACATAAATATTCCTATAAATTGTTTCAAGTTTATTTATAGTTTTTTTTTGGAATTATAGTGATAATAACGAAACTGGCATAAATAAGCATTAAAAGAGGTCATAAATGAAATTTTTATAGTCCAACATAGCATTGAAGCACCAACCAGCCACTATGAGGGCATCAGATAGCTTGTAGACCAAACTTAATCCCTTTTAGCTTGCATAAATTCATTGAATACCTATTTTTGGCTCCCCACCTCATTATTCATAGTAATATAACTATTTATCCTCTTCTTTGAGCATCGTTTAGTTAGTGTAATATGAAGTCTAGTTTATGCTGTTGTTTTAGAATCTTCTAAGGTGAATTTATGATTGTAAAAAAAGGCTTGGATCAACCCAATAAAGCTAAGGATCGACCTTAGACAACCCCATCAACTTATAAGGATATAAATAGAGGTATTAATAGGAATGGATATTCATCTGAACAATGTGCTTTTCTAATTTAATGATATAAAATTATCAATGATAATGAATTTATCAACATTTTTCAAAGAGATTTAATGGTCTAATATTTGTCATCTATTTTCAAATTTGATCAACTTTACATCATCAGTGGGAATTGATAACGTCAATAAAACCCATTAAAGGTTTAATCATCAATTATAATCATCAATCACTCTGATTATTCTTTGTTTTATACTTCTTTTTTCCATCTTTATTCTACTTCTCTTGAGCCTTTTTACGTACTATTTGAAACCCCTTGGATCTCTCTATTATATATTCCCTATGCCTTAATTTATTTCAATACCCTAACTTTTATAGTGATTTTATAAGTCTTTGTATCAGGTTTTAAAAAAACTAAAATCATATCAATTATTTATTAATATTCACTTTTTATGGTTTCATTATTTTTTCATTCAAAACAACGGTTCTTTGTTTCTTACTTTTCTATTCAAAAAAGTGTCTATTTGGTTCTTATTTTTGTTAAAACCTAGGGAATATGATTATCCACTAAAAGAGACAAATATTAATTGTTTATTTTTTAATATTCATGTGTTTCAATGTCCATAAACACTAGTTTCATTGTGTTTTATTATTTGAACCTTATTTCACGTCATTGTGAAATTTATGTTTAATGTGTTTCAATTTGGGACCAATTTATCATCAAATTTTTAATACATTACTTTAATTATTTGAATTTTATATTTTAGGATATGAATTATTACTTTTTTGGAAAAAATTTCCTTTTATGATCAATTGAATATTCATAATGGGATATGGATATTTTTGGACAAGAATGTAGAGATTTCTGAACAAAGCAGAATGGGCCTTCATCCAATCCAATAATTTAAGATCCCACAATTCATTCCAAATAAAGATCATATTTTATATGAAGATAGAGAAAATTATATATAACATTTAGTTAAATTATGTCCAGAGTTAATTTTGATGTTTATAAAGAGATCTAGGGAGCCAAAGTTATATTTTAAATTATGGGCCTGATTTCAAGGCTCATAAAATCCAACCAATTTAATCATAAGTTCCTAATGAAATATTGAATCATTACGATATTTTAAAAATAATTTTATGAAATATAGATTAACATATGTCTCTTCTAAAATGTAATACCTTGACCCTAGTTACCGAGAGTCGGTGCATTGTTTCATAACATTGGCATGATTACATGTGATCAAATCCCAAAGGCTGATCAGTTTAGTACCCTTAGAAATACTAGATACATATATAATTTTTACATTACATCATGAAATAAAAACAATAATAGAATTTTGACTCTATTGACCATATTAATATCCCTTATCATATCCCTGTAGGTCAACATTAACATACTTCTTCACATCCTGGGAAAAATAAAACATAGAAATGGGTGAGCTCAGATGCTTAGTATGGATAACAATATAGTGGAAACATTAATAAATAAACATAAACACTTAAGGAAATGTATAAAACTAAAAAAAATCCTTTTGAACCTAAAAATTATCATAATATGGTAAAGATAAATCAAATAATCCCATTTACTTATTCACATGGTTATTCTACTAGTTGAATTATCACATGTAATATCAATAGTTAATTTCATAAATGATGTAATGCATAATGTCAGACATCATAACCACAATGATAAGGCCTCATGCCAAGACTACAAATACAATTTTGTCAAGGCCTTGTACCAAGACACTAGTTTGTCTCATGAGACCTACTGATGCATCGAGGAGCTATAGAAGTTTCCACCCATCACTTATTAAGTCAAATGCATTCCTCATGAAAATTTTGACACATAACATAAATATTTGTATTAAAACTAGCATATGAAATGTTAATACATTAACCATAAACCATGAATGGTATAAATATAACACATCCACATTCAAAAATTTCAAAAGACCTTCAATACAATATGGAATATTTTTATAATAATAAATCAACTTCAAACAAGTATAAAATCTATTAAAGGATGTTGACATAGATGAAATAAAAATATTTGAGAAAAATATATCTTTCTATTTTGAAATAATTTAAAATTCATGTAATTATAAAAGAAAAAATCTATTTTGAAAATATTATTATAATATTATAAGGGAAGATCTAAAGGTGTTATAATGGGGGAGAATAACCGCAACTTCCATATAAGTAAAAAAACATTCTTACCTTAATTTTTCGAAAAGGTCATAAAGTTCCTTGGTTGGAAAACGATGGAAAGATTCCTTTCAAACCATTTTATAAAAAATAAAACAAGGGTATAAATGAATTTAACCAATAGTCTATTAAATATAAAAAATGTTTTGAAATAAATTTTTAAGAAACACAGATGTGGATGAGAAAGAGGTACCGGTAGACACTTGCATAAAAATAACCTCGGGTAATAAATAGATTGTGAAATTAACACTTACCTAGTAATTTTCATTGGTCGAGGGTACATTAACCTCCTGTATAATAGTTAAATCATTGTTGTTTAATTATATAAGAACCAAATACAAAAATATGATATCATATATGATTTTCTAATATTTCTTTGTAAATAATATTTTAGTAGTATCATTGTTTCGGGTGTTAACTAATTCATTTTCCTTTATATGTTTTGTTATGAAAGTCGTGTTTGTTATGGATAGGATGTATTTGATTCTTATCCAAAATGATATAATGTTCTTAAATATTATATTTAATAATCAAATTAAAATTATTATGGAATGGTTACGATGGGGAATAATCTCATCACGTTCGTGGAGATGGTAATCCGTACGTATGCATGAACGCTACTTCCATTTCATTTGTTTTTTATTTTAAAAAGAAAGAAGACCAAATGATACATTGGTATATTATTATTACAGTATAATATAATATTTTATATATGTTATGTAATTTCATTAACACAAATAATTATATGTTTCATGTATGGTATGAACGAGTCATATCACTTTGAGGGGGCGGTAGTCCGCACTTTCTCAAATGAAATTTTCATATATATACAACAAGAAATGAATAATGTTATGATATAAAAGATTATTATAGAAGATTATAGATAAAATTAATATCATTAATATCATATATAATTTCAGTCATATCATAATTTCCACCATAAGATGTGGTACTATATGATTGAACAATCATCGTTTAGTGAGGCAGTAGTTCACCATCCATAGAAATATTATGTTCTTTACCCATTTCATGGAAGTGTGTCTAATTTTAGTTAAAATAAATATCATAAAAAAACCTAGTATATTTATTATATTGTTTTGGTTATAAAATAAAGGAATAAAGAGAGCTTAAGGGTTTTAAGAAGTAAAATAAAAGAAAAGAACTTAAGAGGAGATGTTACCTTTAAATCGGGTAACTCCATTTGGTTTGAACATAAAGGCTTCCTTGAAGTACCTTCTGCCTAAGGGAAGTCTTCTAAGAGGATGAGGGGATGTAGGGATATTACTTGGGAAGAGTTTGGATGAGCCAAGTGGCTTGAGAGGTTTGAGAAATGGGTTATAGTTGAGGGATTTTTATAAGGGGTAGGAGGGGCTCTTTAAGAATGTTTCAAAATATTATTTCATTATAAAATGATTTTCGGTTTAAAAAGGTCCAAAACTCATTAAAGTAAAAGATACGATGACCCTTTTTCGAAATAAAATCATACAATATGAATTGGATATGTTTTTGTTATTTTTTTGAATTTTTATAATCCCATTTATTTAAATCATTCTTTAATGATTTTAACACTACATCATTATTGTGTCATATATAATTTTATTTATTTGATGACAAAAAATTATAATAATATTCCATGATGTAGGAAATATTTTTTTCTTTCAAATGGATATTTATAGTCAAAAATAAAACTTATATAGCATATTGTAAAAATTATTTTACTAAATGATATATGTTTATATCATTTTTCTCTTTACTTTAAATTAATTAATATAAAGTGTCATTATCACTCTCAAGTGGCTCCATGGGGTCCAAAAATAGACCCAAGAATGAAAATGATCGGAAATTTATCATTCAATAACAATTGGACACATGTTATGGTAATTTAATATTATTGTCATAATATTTGTTTACCCTTATTTACCAGATTTACCCTTTAACCATGGTAAATAAAATATTTACTGAAGTAAATATTCATAATGTCTAAAAATAAAATTTACCTATTTACAAAATTTGGACCTCATGATTCCAAATATTTAATCCATTTTTCCTAATTCAAAACACAGAAGTGGAAAAAATTAATTTAAAATCAACTCCCATTTACAAAACAAAACGCGTGTTTTTAAGAAATAATTACTATCAAACGATTGAAACAAGTTTATGTCCAATTTAAATGTGAAATAACATCCAATGACTTAAATTATATTAAATGATAAAAATATAATCTAATGATACTTTAAAACCACTCAAATTTATAATTTAACACTATAAATTATTTTGACTAAAAAAATTATTTTTCATTAAAATTTAGTATTTTTCAATGTTCATCAACAATTGAATGTTTTTAGAAGAGTACCAAAAATTCACCGTAAGCTAATTTTGAAATTATGAATACAAAAATGAAGTCTAGTTTGAAAAATAAAATTTATAAAATTTCAAAAAGTGGGTATTACTATTCATAATGGCTAGTTTTATTGGTCGTGGTGTGTTAGAATCTCGAAGTTGCGTACATCGCAAGCTATTGAATTATTCAAAGGGAAACGTACCATGGAAGCTTGTGGGTTACATTTTTCCCTCTATCAAGTAATTTCATCCTAAAACTTTCTAGAATAATACTACATAAAAATATTTGCATGGTTCATCATCATAAGTTCCTTGGATTCCCATGTTGCCTCTTCCATCTTATGTTTTCTCCATTGAACTTTCACAAAATGAGTTGTCAGGTTTCTCAAAACTTGTTCTCTGGTATCAAGAATTCTGATAGGCTATTCACAATAAGATAGATCAGGTTCTAGTTCTATTTCATTATAGTTAAGTACATACATTGATCCTATCATGTCTTTTATCAATAGTGTTATGTGGAACACATCATGAACTTTGAATAGACTTGGTGGCATTGAAAAACAGTAAGCTATAGCCCCAATTCGTTCTAGAATTTCGAATGGTATGATGTAACTGGGACTTAATTTACCCTTCTTACTGAATCGTACAACTCCCTTACATAGAGGTACCTTTAAGAAAACATAATCTCCTACCTGAAATTTCAAATCCGTCCGTCAATTATCAGCGTAGCTCTTTTTCCTCCATTGAGCAGCTTTGATGTGGGTCTAGATAATCTTCATCTTTTCCATTGTTTCCTCAACAAGTTCTGGGCCTACGAGTTTCACTCACCAACATCATCCCAAAAAGTGTGTGTGCAACATCTCTTTCTATATAATGCTTTATATGGTGCCATCTGAATACATGAATGGGAGTTATAGTAATAGAAAAATTCTATTGGAGGTAAATATTGATCCCACATACCTTGAATATATGTGAGAAAGATCTTAACATGTCGTCTAATGTTTGAACAGTTTGTTCTGATTGTCAATCAGTTTGAGGGTGGTAGGCAATGCTCAAATGAAGTTCAGTATCCAAGGCCTTCTGAAAATTTCTCTAGAATCTTTATGAAAAATATGTATCACGATCAGAAACAATTAATAGGGGTAACTCATGAAGTCTTACAACTTCATTAATATATATTCTTTCCAAACGGTCAAGTGGTAAATCTTCTCTTATAGCAATAAAATGAGCTGACTTTGTAAGACAACAAACAATGAACCATGTGGAATCATTCCTTTTAAGAGTCTTTGGTATCCCCCTGACAACATCCTTCATAATATCATCCAATTTCCACTCAGGTATAGGAATAGGTTTCACAACTCCTCTAGGATACAATCTTCTAGCTTTCACTTGTTGATAAACCATACATCTTGACACATAATCAACAATCTCTCTCTTCATGTTGTCCCTCCAAAAATGTTCGTTCAAATATCTATACATCTTAGTGCTACCAGGGTGTATAGAGAAATTAGAGCTATGAGCACCATCCAACAATTTTCTTTTTAGATCAGGTATATCAGGAATACAATGTCTCTTCCAAAATTTCAAAATCCCATCTTCATATACAATGTCGATTAATCTCCCATCCTTCATAACTTTAATTTTCTTTTGAAACACTTTATCATCAATATGAGGACTTTTTATCTTTTCTAGTAAAGATGGTTTAGCAACCATTTGAAAAAGTATTGATGTTTCACCTTCCATGATTATTCATATATCCATCTTTACTAGATCCATGAACATACGATCCCTTTCAACTCTAATCTTGTTCAAAAATCCATGATCATTTCTACTCAAAGAATCTTCCACATTATTTTCCCACCCCAGGTGGTAGTGTATAGTGAAATAATAATCCTTGAGTAGATTGATCCATCTCCTTTTCCTCATGTTGAGTTATTTTTGTGAGAAAATATACATCAAACTCTTTTGATCGTTATAAATATCACATTTTTTACCGTAGAGATAGTGTCTCCATATCTTCATAGAAATGATTAAAACTGCTAACTCAAGATCATGTGTGGGATATTTTTTTATGAATTTTTAGTTGTCGAGATGCATGGGAAATAACTCTATCATTCTGCATAAGGAAACAACCAAGTCCTTTCTTTAAAGCATCATTATAAATAACAAACCCATCATTCTTTGATGGTAGAGACAATATAAGAGCATTGAATAATATTCTCTTCAATTCTTCAAAAAATTCTTCACACTCGTTTTTCAAAAAAAAAAATAACCCCTTTACATGTGATCTTGGCTAATGGGTTAGCCAATCAGGCAAAATTCTAGATGAAGCACCGATAATAACCTGCTAAACCAATAAAATTGTGTACCACAGTTATACTCATCGGTGTTTTCCATTATTGGATTGCCTTGGTCTTTGAAGGATCAAAAGTGATTCCATACTTAGAGACAATATGGACAAGAAATAAATATCCTAATGCTAGAATTCACACCTGCCAAACTTCCCATATAATTCATTTCTTCTGAGAGTTTTTAGAATTGTTTGCAAGTGATTTTCATGATCTTCATATATTTTTTAGTAAACCAAGATATCATCAATAAATACCACTACATATTCATCAATATATTCCTTGAAAATTCTATTCCTTATATACATGAAAATAAAGGGTAAATTAGTGAGTCCAAAAGGAATTACTATAAACGCATAATGTCTATACCTGGTTTGAAATGTTGTATTTGGAATCTCTTCCTTCTTTACACACAACTAATGTTATCCAGATTGAAGTTCAATCTAGGAAAAATATTGAGCTCCATTGAGTTGATCAAATACATCATCAATGAAAGGTAGAGGATACTGGTTCTTTTTTGTTATATCATTGATCTCCCTATATTCAATGCACAACTTCATATATCCTTCCTTATTCTAAAAAAAAGAATAGGGGCTCCCCATAGAGAAACACTCGGGAGAATAAATCCTTTATTACTCAAATCCTCTAGTTGTTTCTTTAGCTCCACTAATTTCACAATGTCTATTCTATAAGGGCTCTTCGATATGGGCCAACCATGAATTAAATCAATAGAAAACTCAATTCCCCGTTCTGGAGGATGTCCTGGTAAATATTTAGGAAATACATCAACATATTCTTGTAAAATATGTACATCATCTATTTGAAAATTCCTTTCCTCACCCAAATTTATTTAACTCTCTTTATCCCCAATAATAGAATTTAGTAGGGCTACATGAGGTGAAACTATAAAAGAATCAGATGGTGATGTTTCTGCTCAAAAGATAAGGTATTCCTTGTCATCATCAAAAAATTTAACCTCCTTCTTCTTACAGTAAATTTTTACATCATTGTCTGAAATCTAATCCATACCAAGGATTATATCAAATTAAATCATGGGTAACACAATGAGATCAACAGATAAAGAACATTTATATGTCTTAATTGGGACTGATTCACAAAACATTGTTGCAAAGATACTTCCCTTAGGAGTTTTGACTGATAACTCCCTTGTTAAATCACATTGGAAATAACTAATTTTCTTATCAAACTGTTAAGATATGAAATAATGTGATGATCTAGAATCAAATAAATCATTGAATAAACTTGAGGAAACCATTAAATTACCTGCCACCACATATTTAGGAGCTTCAACCTCAGCAGTAGTGATCCTATAAGCTTGGCCTTGCTCCCTTGGCCTTTTCTTAAGTAAGATTTCTTGGTGTTTAGGACATTTATTTTCATAATTGCACATTTCTTTACAATTGTAGCATTCAACATTGATAGCCTGTTTATTTCCCTTGCAATAACAAGATTTGTGGACTTTTTCACCAAACTTGTAACAGAATCCCATTACCTTCAGGAATGTACCAGGGTGTTTCTTCCCACATTTACTACAGCAAGGATATTCAAATTTTCCCTTATTCCCTTTATTTACATTTCTAGAGTGTTCAGCAGATCTATTCTTCTCTTGCTTTTCTTTAAAGTCATAAGACTTAGAGAATTCCTTTTTAGTCTTGATCGCACATGAGACAATATCTTGAATTAATGAGAAGGATTGTGAGACTAATTCTTGATAGAGAAATGGTTTTAACCCATCAAATAATCGATCAATCATACTCCTTGTGTTATGTATATAATCTGCATTATGCCTTTCTAATGTTGAAAACTTAACCTCATACTTTGATACATTATCATCCTCCTTTTACCTCAAACTCAAAAATTGTATTTCCATATCTTCTCGATGGTTACAAGTACCCTATTTTTCTAATAAAATATCTTTAAACTCCCTACATTCCATATTTTATACCTTTTCATCTTCTTTTGTGTTTTGAATTAATGACCACCATTGATCGGTATCTCCCGTGAGGCAATAAATTGTCGCGAAATTATTTTCCCTTTCGCTACTCCCCAAAGCATGAAATATTTTTTCTAAGGAACTAATTCAATCCTCATCTACAAATGGATTTTTTGTCCAATTGAATGTTGGTGGTTATTTCTTCATGAATTGATCTAAAATTGATCCTCCGCATTGTAGATCAGGGTGCTCCATATGGGTAAGGTTGTTATTCATAACCTAAGTGAGTTGTCCTAGTATGGTGATAAGTTCATCAGTACTAGTTGCATCACAAGATCCACTATAATTATTTTGAGTAGAAGGTAAATAACTACATGGATTACATGCTTTAATATGGTTCCCATTCCTTCCACTAGGCTCCATTTCTAAACAATGGCATACACTATATTATTTTATGAATCACAATACATAATTCCAAACTTGTAAAACACTTAACATAAATTGAACAGTTTATGGATATGATCCATAATCACAAAAATGTTTTCTTTTAGGAGATATATAATCATAAAGCCTTCAAAATGGTTTTTAAAGAAAATGTTAATTGTCCTAATCATATCCCCCAGGAGTTTCGTAACCAAAAGTGCAGTAAGCCCCATTATCATGTACCTGGATACCTCGGGTCAAACTCGAAACTCATTGTCGGATTTTTCACTCCTAGGTACATATGTTCTAGAGCTGCCTTTACCTGCTTGTATCCAGATAGGTATTTATTGCTTGCAAAACTCACTAAATTTTTATATTACCAAAATTCTAGGAAGTTCTTCTATACTAACCCTCAATATCTATCTTAGCGTAATGTTCTCTAATAAGAGTTTATCTAAATCTAGTTTCCAAGGTTTGTACTAAACTTTTTCTAATACCAATTATATCTCCCTGACCCCAATTTCCTAGAGTCAGAGCAATATTACATAATACTGGCATGATCATAGGGGATCAAATCCCAAAAGACCAATCAGTTTAGTATCCTTGGAAGTTTTAGATACATACATAGGTTTTACATTGCATCATGAAATAAAAAGAGCAAAAACATTTTGTCTCTATGGATAGCATTTATATCTCTTAGCTTATCCCTGCAGGTCATCAATAAAATAATTCTTCATATCCTGGGAAAAATAAAAGATAGAAACGAGTGAGATTAGATGCTCAGTAAGGATAACAGTAAAAAAAATTTCATAAATAAAAAAAATCATTGAAGGCAATGTATAAAACTAAAACAAGACTTTTAAACTTAAAATTCAGCATAATATGGAAAATATAAATCAAATAATTTCATTTACTTATTAACATGGATATTCTACTAGTCGAATATTCACATTTAATATCAAAATCTAATTCCCTAATGATGGAATTCATAATGTTGGACATCATAAACACATAGCCAAGGCCTCAAGCTAAGACTACAAATAAGATTTTATTAATTCCTTGTGCTCAGACAGTAGTTTATCTCATGAGATCTACTTATGCATCGAGGAGATATAGCCGGCTCCACATCTCACTTACTAAGTCCAATGCATTCCTCATATGAAAAGGTTGAAACACAACATAAACATTCGTATTAAAACTAGAATACGAGATGTTATTACACTAACCATAAACCATGAATGGTATAAAAATAACACATCCATAGTAAAACATATCTCAAAACCTTCAATACAATATAGAAGATTTGTATCATAAAAAATCAACTTCATACAAGTATAAAATCCATTAAAGGATGTTGACATAGATGAAATCAAACTATTTTAAAGAAATATCTATTTCTATTTTGAAATCATTTATAGGTCATGTAATTTTAAATGAAAACATTTATTTTGAAAATATTATTATAATATTGTAAGGGATTATTTAAACGATTTATAATGATGGAGAATAACTGCACCCTCCATATAAGTTTAAAAAATATTTTTACTTTAATTTTTTGAAAATGTCATAAATTACCTTTTTTGAAAATGACGAAAAGATTCCTTTAAAAAGATTTTATAAAAAGTCAAAAAAGGGTATAAATGACTTTAAACAATAGTATAGTAAATAGTAAAAAAATTTGAAATAGATTTTTAAGAAACAAAAATATGGATGATAAAGAGGTCTCACTAGACACTTATGTTAAAACAACCTCAGATAATAATGAGATTGTGAAATTAACCCTTACCTTATACTTTTCCTCGTTCGAGGGAAAATTAACCTCCTATATAATAGTTAAATAATTGTTATTAAAATATAAAATAACCACATACATAAATATTATTTCATATATTATCTTTTAATATTTCCTTGTTAATAATATTTTAGTAGTATTATTGTATAGGGTTTTAACTGATTTGTTTTCCTTTACATGTTTTGTTACATAAGTCATGTTTGTTACGGATAAGATTTATTTGATTCATATCCAGATATATATAATGGTCTTAAATATTATTTTTAATAATCGAATGAATATTATTTTTGAACGCTTACAATTGTGAATGAATCTCATCGTGTTCGTGGAGATGGTAATCCATACATACGTACGAACGCTACTTTCATTCACTTTTTTATTTTAATAGGAAAGAAGAAAAAAGGATAAATAGGTATATTATTATTCCAATATAATATAATATTTTATATACGTTACATAACTTCAATAACACCATCTTTATATGTTTCATGTATGGTATGAACGAGTCATATCACTTTGAGGGGGCAGTAGTCCGCACTTCCTCAAATGAAATTATCCTATATATACAACGTGAAAAGAATAAAGGTATACTATAAAATATAATTATATAAGATTATAGATAAAATTAATATCATTAAAATCATATATAATTATATTTCCATCATAATTCCCACCATAATAGGTGGTAGTAAAAGATTGAACAATCATCATTTCGTGAGGCAGTAGTTCGCCGTCCACAGAAACATTATGTTCTATACCTATTAGATGCATGTGTGTGTAAGTGTAGTTAAAATAATTTTCATAAAAACAACCTATTATATTGATTATACTGGTTTTGTTATAAAATAAATAAATTAAGAGAGTTTAGGGGGTTTGAGAAGTAAAATAAAATAAAATAACTTAAGAGGAGATGTAACCTTTAAATCTGGTAACTCCCTTTGGTTTTCACCAAACGGCTTCTTTAAAGTGACTTATTCCAAAGGTAAGGCCTCTAAGAGGAATATAAGGATGTAGGGAGATTAATTGGGCATATTTATCATGAGCTAAGTTTCTTGAGAGGTGTTAGAAATGGGTTAGAGATAGGGGCTTTTTATAAGGGGGAGGAGGGGCTCTTTAAGAATTTTTGAATATATTATTTTATTATATAGTGGTTTTTGGTTTCAAAAGGTCCAAAACTCATTAAAGTATAATATAATATAACTTATTTTCGAAATAAAATTATTCAATAAGAATTGGAAAGGTTTTATATGTAGTTTTAATTTTTATAATCTCATTTCTTTAAACCATTCCTTAATGAGGTAAACACTGCATCATTATTGTGTCATAAATAATGTAATTTATATGATGTCTAAAACTTGTTAAAAAAATACCATGATGTAGGAAATATTTATATCTTTAAAATTAATATTTATAGTTGAAACGATAACTTATATAACCCCTTGTAATAATTATTTTACTAAAAGATATATGTTTATGTCATTTTTGTCTTTACTTTAAAATAGTTAATATAAAGTGTCATTATCACTCTAAAGCGGCTCCATGGGGTCCCAAAATCAACCCAAGGATGCCCATGGTCGGACATGTATCAACCAATAGTAATATTACATATTTTAAGTAATTTAATATTATTATAATAATATTTTTTTACACTTATTTACTAGATTTACCCTTTAACCATGGTAAATAAAATATTTACTCAAGTAAATATTCATAATGTACAAAAATAAAAGTTAACTATTTACACAATCTGTACCTTTTGAATCCAAATATGGAATACAAGTTTCCAAATTCAAAACCCATAAGTGGAAAAAATTAATTTAAAATTAATTCCCATTTTCAAAACAAAAAAGCTTGTTTTTATGAAATAATAACTTTCAAAAGATTGACAATTATTTATGTCCATTTTAAATGTGAAATTACATCCAATGACCTAAATTATATTAAATAATAAAAATATAATCTAATGATACTTTAAAACCACTCAAATATATAACTTAACACTATAAATTATTTCGATTAAAAAAGTTGTTTTTAATTAAAATTTCGTATTTTCCACTATTAATCAAAAATTGAATGTTTTCAGAAGAGTACCAAAAATTCACCCTGAGCTAATTTTGATTTTATGAATACAAAAATGAGGTCAATTTTGAAAAATAAATTTTATAAAATTTCAAAAAGTTGGTATTACAATTCATAAGAGCTAGCTTGATTGGTCGTGGATTGTTAGAATCCCGATGTTGCGTACAACAAAAGCTATTACATTATTCAAAGGGAAACATATCGTGGAAGCATGGGGTTTTACAAAGACATTAACTATTTAATATATATTCAATATTAAATTCTTGGGTCAACACAGGGGAATAATCTTTATTTGATTTTTTTGGTCAATATTGAAAAATCCACTTTCCCAAATTCTTAACCACAATTGACCATCTTAATTAATGGTAATTACATTTAATTATGGGGATAAAACTCAGGACCCTAAAATTCCAATTTAAGGTGGTGATAGTGATGTATATAGGGGTGGAAAGTTGTATTCATTCAATTGTAATGCTAATCTCTCATTTTGTAATCACATTTTTGTTTTTTCTCATGTATGTTGTTCGAAGCATATTTCTTCTTAATAAAAGTGACCCTTCTTCTTATTCATCGATTATTCAATAATTTTTTATCAGTTTTAATATGTTTTATAAATTTTTGAATTTAGTCACACAATAATGTGTGAAATTCCTTGCACAATGATGGAGTGTTCGTTATTTCATTGTTTTTTCTTATTTTATCCTGCTTATTTAAGTCTACAACCATATTCCATTGAAATATTTTCATTGATATAAGGATAATAATTTTATGGTAACATCATAGTGTGTTTTTTGGGGTTGTAATGAATATTATTTCATGTGCTTTAATATTTAAATCGGTTCATTGTTTTATTATTTCAATTTTATGTGTTATTTTCTTCTTCGTCTTCACCAAATTAAATGGTTTCACATTTTGAGTGGTACTATGATCTAATTCCATGAATTTATTATTAAAGTGATCCTATAAGTTAATTGGTGATTATACATGGAATTTTTTATGGATATAATGGTTGAACTATGTTTTAAATTATCTCATTGTTTGGATATATCTTGATTTATTGATTTGAAATTTTATAAGAAAACAAATCCATCCAATCTAGCCAAAATGAAAACATAGGATCAACTCAACTTATTTAATTATTTCCATTAAAATATATAAAATTTGGAATTATTCAATTCAATAAATCATATTATATAATTTGTTATTATATTATTACAACTACAATAAAACTTAATGTTGACCACTTCATAGCCAATCCTCGCATTAATTTTAGTGTCTCAAAGTTATTCTTCAGATTCTATAGATTCAACCCCAACATGTACTGCAATGACCACTTATTATT